>JAEIGO010000954.1:0-600000 GCA_018903765.1 Drosophila aff. chauvacae BK-2020
GTCTCAAGTGGATTGGCTGTCCCTGTTTACTTTCTAGCTAGATGACGGCCAAATGACTTCAAAAAGGATTAATTAATCAAACAAAACAATACCAATATGCGTATTCTAGACTAGTAGTCAATAATTATTGTTCTGCAATTACATCACATTAACATGCTGAAAATGAACCCAATAAGAGTGTTTAGAGTGTACCTGGGCGTTGCGCACACCATGCAAGCAACAATTCACACCTACAGGACACCTCACACTATTGGGGGAGCATGAGAGTATTAGAATGCCATCTGCCCATTATTTATCGTTTATCGCTTCTCCCTCCACACACATACACACAATCACAGACAATTCGATACGATAAAGAAGAATACGAAGACGCTTGTAAACACAAAATAAAAATTAAATTTGATTTTGACTCTCCTATACTTTTTTTTTTGCTATTACACACTCCTTGTATTATTGTAAATTTTGGAAGAGTTTTATGAACGAGGAGGTGAATCGGACCAAGTAGCATTAGTATTTTCCTGGCAAGCCCAATGTGGGGAGTTCGATACTTCCGCCCTGCCCGACCGGCTTGGGTCTGATCACCGCCATCAAATGAAGATGCTGTCTCTGACGCAGAGGCATCGGACTAGTGGTTGACCCCCCAGCTTCCAAATAGAAAACAACACCATGAAATTAAGAGTTCGGTAGCCCAATTAGCCTCTGGACCATCAAGCCACCAACCAAACTGTTTTGATTTTCTTGGAATTATCATCCTTTTATTTCTCTTGTATATATATATATTTAAGCATAAACACATAAACACATATTTTTCACATATTTTTGTTTCCTCTTGTTAACATCATACTAAGCCTAATGTAATATACCCAAGAAGAGAACGTATGTAAGAACAAAATGTAAAACGTAATATAAAAATGTAAACTTCTAAAAAATAATGTATATAGACTTGATTCCGCCACACGAGCTGCAAGAGTAAAGCGTCGGGCGCGCGAGCAACGACCAGGAAAAGAATGGCTATTGTGCTGGGAGGCTGTCTATTGATCTTGTCTAGTCTATACGATGCTCAATTATGAACACTCTAAATTGGCCAAAATAAATTGAAATCCTTGCGAGCGTTATAGAGCAATATAAAGTAAAAGAAATTAAAAAAAAAAGGCAACATTAGACTGCCAAGATAAGGACAACCGAACGAACAAATAAACAAGCACTCGCACACTCCCGACACAATAGAGCCATTTCATTACCAGTGCTACTGTCCACAGAGGTTACTAACTTGATGGTGCCCTTGCTGTGGCCCCCATTGTTTTTCTCTTCTCTTCTACATGTTACCCGCTGAGCACACACACTGCAAGCTGGAGTAAAACCAAAATCAAGAAACTGTTCTACGCCGGAGACAGGAGCAAAAACCACACAACTATCTTGATTGCGGTGGCCACCAACAAAACCACCATCATCGCTGGACAGAGGCTGGACTTTTCTGCACCGCGAAGGAAGCAAAAATCGCAGCCATCCGTGTACAACGGCCTCCTGGCCCGGGTGCTTTTCCCGCCTCACACAGCCTGGACCCGTCGCCGTCGTCGTCATCATCTGCCTGTCGCCCGCCCCAGTCGTTGATGACAAGGATGAAGATGGCGATACTGGCGTCCAACACCCAAGAAGCCGTCAGAGCAGCAACGGCAGGCCGCCCGCAGATGGCCTCTTCGCCGCCATTAGAAACATCAGCAGCTGCACCATCATCGTCCGCATATATTGGTTGCGGTGGCCACCAACAAAACCACCATCATCGCTGGACAGAGGCTGGACTTTCTGCACCGCGAAAGAAACTTATCGCAGCCATCCACGCACAACGGCCTCCTGGCCGGGTGTCAGTCCCGCCTCACACAGCCTGGACCCGTCGCCGTCGTCGTCATCTGCTTGTCGCCCGCCCCAGTCGTCGATGACAAGTACGAAGATGGCGATACTGGTATCCAACACCCAAGAAGCCGCCAGAGCAGCAACGGCAGGTCGTCCGCAGACGGCCCCTTCGCCGCCACCAGAAACACCAGCAGCTGCACCATCATCGCCTGCACTTTGGCTGTGGTGGCCATCAACAAAACCACCATCATCGCTGGACAGAGGCTGGACTTTTCTGCACCGCCAAAGAAGCCAAAATCGCAGCCATCCACGCACAACGGCCCCCTGGCCCGGGTGTTTCGCCCGCCTCACACAGCCTGTATCCGTCGCCGTCATTTGCTTGTCGCCCGCCCCAGTCGTCGACGACAAAGATGAAGATGGCGACACTTGAGTCCAACACCCAAGAAGCCGCCAGAACAGCAACGGCAGGTCGCCCGCAGATGGCCTCTTCGCCGCCACCAGAAACATCAGCAGCTGCACCATCATCGCCTGCATATATTGGCTGTGGTGGCCACCAACAAAACCACCATAATCGCTGGACAGAGGTTGGACTTTCTGCACCGCCAAAGAAGCCAAAATCATAGCCATCCACGCACAACGGCCCCTGGTCCGGGTGTTTCTCCTGCTCACACAGCCTGGTCCGTCGCCGTCGCCGTCATCTGCCTGTCGCCCGCCCCAGTCGTCGACGGCAAGTATGAAGATGGCGAAACCGGTGTCCAACACCCAAGAAGCCGCCAGAGCAGCAACGGCAGGTTGCCTGAAGAACGGCCTCCGCCCGCCACCAGCAACATCAGCAGCTGCACCGTCATCGTCTGCAGCTGTGCACTTGTCCGAGGCGATAGTGATGAACGGGCAACGGATTGCTGACATCTTAGCCATATGGAGGTTCGGCTCAACCCACCCCGCGTCGGCTGCGCACCAACGCAGCGGCGGTTACTACGTCGCAGCGGCAGAAAGCCTGCTTAAGACGACGGAGTAGTCTCGCAGCCACGCACACTCCCAAGGGCCAATCAAGGACCCGTTGGTTGAATAGAGTGCGGCCGCAGCCGAAAAAGGCGGCAGATAATAATGGTATAAATTGGAGCTACGGAATAACAAGGTGGTCGAGCGGACCATTACGTTGCCAACGGAGCCGTGGTCAGCAGCATCACTATCGCCTGGACTCGCAGACACGGGAGCGGGCAGCGACGGTTCGGCGGCGCTGGGCGGCGGCTCGGAGGATTCTGAAGACACCTGCTACACTCCCAGCTCCGAGGGAGCAGAGGCGATCGCTACTAAAGCCAGGCGTTCCCTCAGCAGGGCCACAAACAACACTACGGACGACGGCCATCTCAGCATTAGTAATAAACGAACAACGTAAAGTATTTTCGCCTAGCGTATTTTTTCTCCTCCTCTATCACAAACACTTCTTCCTTTTTAATCATTATAACTCGGTCGAGGAGTTTTTTATACACGCTAGGCACGGATGCACACATACTCCCGGCGTGTTGCATTCGAGTTAGCTAAACTGGCAAGCCCTATGTGGGGGCTCATAAACTTTCATAGTGCCCTGCACCAACTGGCTTTGCGACCTTCAGTCGCGGTCGCAGTGGCACTTAATTTTGACTAGTGGCAGCCCCCAGCTTCTCCCACAACTCCTACACTCTTTAGAGCCAGTATATGGAGAAGCGAAAATTAAGCCTAATGTAATAACGACATGTAAACACCGCAAATCAAATCCTTTGTTAACTTTCCACAAATAGACTCAGTTCCTAGTAAAATCATAGAATTTAAGCCCAAATCTCCCTTTACTCTGACAAACGGTAACGTCACGAATAGGTTCATCTAATGTAAAATGCTGTATATTTCTTTATGTAAAATCATACATATGTAACAGAGGAGTACAGTAACTGTTGAATAGTTCCTAAGAGCTTTAATGATGTAACGAAAAATGACTGTAAGAAACTGTAAGAGGAAAAAAGAGTACAGACGAGTTTGAGCAGCAGAATAAAGCAGACGCGGTGGTCGGCGGAAGCGCGATCCTAATACACTTTACTGCAAGAGTAAAGTGGCGGCGGCGCGCGAGCTACGACCGGAAAAAAACTGTTTCTGTCTTTGTGTCACCTATTTTGATATTGTAAAACATGTTTAGTATATATCACTATTGAATGGCCATTGTTCTGGGGAGTTGTACGAATGTCAACCACTTTTTCAAAATAATAATCAGAACAACTCGAGCGTTGTTAAACCCAAATGAAACGACATAAACACACACACTCACTCCCGACACAATGAGCCATTTATCAGTACTTGTCCTTGACTATACCGATTTATTAATCCTGCTGTGACCCCTGTGGCCCTTGATGTTTCTCTCTTTACTTACATGTACCTCTGTGTCACATTCTTAAGCTGACAATCTTTGGATATCGCTGAGGGAGGAGTGATAATAACAACAACAAATATATACCACCACAAGCTGTGACCACCTCCGTATCCAAGGACAAGTTATTGACAAAGCCAAAATCGCAGCTATCAATTCCACGGCTGCACGATCGGGGCATGGTCATCCACAGGAGCTTCGCTCTTTTAAGAGCGGCTCACACGGACGGGTGCCATGTTGATGTGCTTCCCGATCTGCAGCCTGGTATCTCTACGACGACGATGATAGTGACACTGCGTCCGGAGCACTTCAACTTCAATTTCAATTTCAATTTCAACTTGAAAGACGACAGCAACACGACAGGATGCAGCAGCATCGTCATCATCGCCATCACATATGCATATGTATATGGTTTAATATTAATAACAACATCAGCAGCGGCCGCAATCAAATGCCGCCGCCTCATTGGCAGTCACTGCCGGCCCAAGAACAACAACAACAACAACAACGATGGCATTCAGGACGACGACGAGGAGAAGAAGCTCTCACAACCTACATGCTGCTCCACCGGAACCCTGCTGCCTCATCACCATCATGCCCACCTCAACACGTGTTCGTGAACGGGCGCCAGCTCAAATTAGCCCAATGGAGTCCTAGCACATCCCACCTGCAGCAGCACAGCGAAAATGCTGTAGCTGTGGCTAGCGGGTCTTATCGTCGCCGCACTACGTCGTAAGACGACGGCGCATACTGCCAGCCTCATACTCTCCCGAGGGTTATCAACGAACCTCTTGGTTGTTTAGAGTATGGCCGCCTCATGATGCGGCTCTTAATGGACGAATCTGGAGTTTTTGCGTGCATAAGCGGAATGGCGGATTTATACAGAGCTGTTGTCGCTATTGGAGTCGACCTCACGGACTATTGATTTGGGCTAGCAGCAGAGGAAAATCTCAAGAACAACTACATGGCCCATGGAGGGCAACTTCTGTGGCAGCAGCAGCATCCACACCTGGATGCTCCTTACTCCAATGGAGGAGCGGAGATCGTCTACTTAGCCGGGCGACATTCTTTGCTACCATCGCTGGCAAGACCTCAAACCGTGGCAGGACATAGAGTGGGCACAACCTCGAGAGTCATAACGCTGACTGCCTCTCTACATGACGGCGGCATCTCCCATCCACCGCAACAACAACAACAACGTATGGGAACTACATTTTGCGGCCGCGTGCATATACATATGCACCTGATCCTGGCCTCAGGATCCCCAAGGCGGCTGCACCATTTCCATCTGCGAGCAGCAGCAACAATCAACACGCAGATGACATTATCATCAGCGAAAACGATGACAGCGGAGACGACGACGGCGGCGAAAATCATCATCATAATCAGCAACAACTACAACCATCGGAGGAGCGTTCATATTGGGGCTCGGCTTGCTTCGCAAGCCGGGCACAGCAGCAGCAACAGCAGCAACAGTAGTAGCAACAACATCAGCATAATCGAAGACTGCTATGGCCTGCTGCCAAAGCGTCTCCATTCACCCTGGTATGTTTCTATGCTCCCTCATCTTTTCGCCTCGCCCCTCCATTTCTGCTGTCACCATCCGCCCTGGCTGATCCGGGACCAAGGATCTCATCGAAACGGGACACGGAGTCCTGTTTCATCATTCACCATCGCGTGGGCAGTAATAAGCTGAACTTACGCTACAAGCCCACGGCATACAATTGGATCGCAGCATATACACCATCCTTTGATGCGATTTAGTTTCTTTCGTCTCTCGTATTTTTCTCTTCCGCTTAACTACTTCTTTTTTTTTGCTATTACACACTCCTTGTATTATTGTAAATTTTTGGAAGAGTTTTTATAACGAGGAGGCAAGACTGTGCACCAAGTCGGGTGTGCAGTAGCATTAGTATTTTCCTGGCAAGCCCAATGTGGGGAGTTCGTATACTTTCCGGTGCCCTGCTCGATCGGCTATTGCGACTTTGATCGTCATTGTTCACGCCAGAAGGGCATTTATTTTCCGGAGGCAGTGTGATCCCGTACACTCGCTCTCTCTCTCCCTCTTCCACTGCACTTTCGTGCATGGAGCTGCTAATCCGCTCTCCCCAAGCTAGATTTAAGCCTTCTTCTTTGTCAGTAATAATTTACCATTACACAAATAAAGACGCACGTCGCGTAATACCCCGAAATTGTTCTACCGTGTTTTTCTTGTCGAGTGCATTTCAGGTTAAAGCCATCCCCCTCCGAACATTTGGTCCTTCGAGCCGGATAATTCTATCTCCAGCAGTTCCGGTGGCTTTAACACCGCACAAGATAAGTAAACATTTTACTTTGCTGCCCTGCCGTTCATTTTTTATGATTTGTGTCTAAATCCTAGTCCGATTGATCCGACACAACGGCAGCTTCCAATTCCGAATCCGATTTGTAGAATCCTAGTGTCGCAATTAATTTATATTAATTTTCCGCGAATTCAACATTCTAAAAGTGTGTGTTTAAATATATGCCATAAGCCACAGTGAAACTTTCGATTTCGAATTTCTCTTCGTTCACTGTGATCCGCTTGCATTTATTTCCACTTCTACACCTACATACATATGTCCACTTATCTACAATCGGCACCAATAATTTACGCTATAAATATTCCTATCCTGGATAATAATAGTAAATAAACATTCCAAAATCCAAAAGTGTAAATTAAATATATGTACGTCTATAAGCCACAGTGAAACTTCTCGTTCCGAAATTCTCTTCGTTCACTGTGTTCCGCTTGCAGTTACATATTTACACTCTCCGATATGCAATACAGTCCACTCCACTGATCTACGAGCGCCACAAGCAATTTACACAAAATTAAATTAAATATATAAACCTCCAAATATTCCGGCACGGGTATTTTAATAATTTAAATAATTTACCCCACAAATTATAAAATAAATATATTTATAATAATTCCTCAACGTTCAACTAAAAAATTCTACAAATTAGCTCCTATAAATAAATAAATATATCCCCAAAATCACGGCACAGAAA
The DNA here is from genome assembly GCA_018903765.1 of Drosophila aff. chauvacae BK-2020. Lineage (NCBI taxonomy): Eukaryota > Metazoa > Arthropoda > Insecta > Diptera > Drosophilidae > Drosophila > Drosophila aff. chauvacae BK-2020. Next base: position 7,283 of record JAEIGO010000954.1, read on the forward strand.
CGCCGACTTGATTTGTGCATTTATTTATCAGCTCTTCCCTGCTCTATCCTGGGCGGAGCTTCATCCAAATAAACAATATTTATTGTCATTCCTTTGCTCTATCCTGAGCTCCAGCTGCATGCAAACATAGGAAAAAAATTTTTTTTTTTTTTTTTGGGGGGGGTTTTATTTTTTTTTTAAAATAATTATTAATTTTAAAAGGAAAATTGGGTGGTTAAAGGTTAAAAATTTTTAATTTTTGTATTTTTTTTTTTGTTTTTAAAAATGGGAGGGGAAAAAAAAAAGAATGAGGGGAGAAAAAAAAATTGTTGAAGAAAAAGGGGGGGGGGTGGGGGATTAGGGGGGTTAGAAAGAAGGGTGTAAAATAATAAAGGAAAAATATATTTATGGGGGGGAAAAGGGGGGGGGGGAAGGAAAATGGGGGTGGGGTAGGGGGGGGAAAGGTAGGGTTGGGGAGATGGAAAGGGGGGGGGGGGGTAAAATTTGGGGGGGTTATAAAGGGGGAAAAGATTTTATTTGTTATTGGGAAGGTTGGGGGGGGGGGTGGGTAAAAATTTTTTGGTGGGGAAGAAGGGGGGGGGAAAGGTAGAAGGGGTTGGATGGATTTTTGGGGGGGGGGGGGTTGGGGGGGGGTACAAACAATTGCAATTACATATGTACATATGTAATCGTCGGCAAGTCGACGCTCCGACTTTTGGCAATTTTCTCCGACTCCGTTGTATCCGCTATTTTGCATTCGCAACGGCTAATGCATAAACATATTCACACGCACGCCTTATCTCCAAGAACAGTACCGCGGAAAATACAGCAGCGGTCAACTGGATAAGTCCAGGCACAAAAATAATTTTAAAATTATTTTTTATAAAAATTCCAACTAACTGAATCAGTTAGGAATTCAAGTGCGCTTCCATATCCGCATTAGTGTGACCGTATCCGTTTTGCAGCAGAGAGAATATTATTCAATTAATTCGTTATTAAATTAAATTAAATTTAATTTTATATATTCCGATTGGTTCCTAAATTCCAATCCTGCTTCTACAAATAAATAAAATTCCTAATACATTCCGATTGGTTCCTAAATTCCAATTCAGCTTCGACACGTAAATATTTCGAAATATACACAGATATATATACGACAGTAAATTTTCCTAAAATATATCCAGAATGACTTCCTGCAGTTTAAATAAATTTACGATGACCTGTGACCGTCTAAGTCACTTCGATTCCAAAATCTGCAATCCAGCAGCCCCAAGTTCATCCAAGTACACGTGCCAAATCCATCTCGACCAAGTCCGAGCGCTATGGGATAAAGTCGAGAAAGAGTACGAAGCTTGTTCAGAGCAAATTTCAGTTGGCTTAGAGGGCACGGGGACACCTTACCTACTCTAAAGGCAAAATACGAGTATGCCTATTTTATATACGAAAGGTGTGCCGCAAAGCTCATGGAACAGATCGAAACGATCGCTACTACAACAGCTCAAGTCCAACCCGTTCCGCCCCAAAATTCCTATCCGTCTGGCTGTCAGCTTCCTCCGTGCGAAACAGAAGTTTTCTCGGGCGATTACATTCGCTGGCCGACTTTCCGAGACCTTTTCACAGCGGTCTATATAGACAATCCTGCGCTGACCCCTGTTGAAAAGTTGTTCTATCTAAATGCCAAGACTAGTGGTGAAGCTCATTCCGTAGTTTCCAATTCGCCACTCACCAACGATGGTTTCCGCTCAGCCTGGAAAAACCTATCTGAGCGTTTCGAAAATAAACGAGCGCTGGTGAACAGCCAACTGAAAAAGCTATTAAACATGCAGTCCGTCGCACAAGAATCTTCGGCAGCCTTGAAGGAGCTGCAAAATACAATCCAGAACTGCCTCACATCCCTAAATTTGTCCGGCCTTCCTACGGATAATTGGGATTGTCTCCTGGTTTATTTGTGTTCCACGAAACTTCCAAAACTGACGCTCTCACTATGGGAGCAGTCCTTAACAAATAAAACCGAAATTCCAACGTGGCAAGAACTTGATTCATTCCTGACTGAGCGCCATAGAACTCTAGAAACTATAGATTCTATCCAACCTCCTAAGTTGCGCCTCCATCCGTCAGAACCGACACCCTCCGACGTGTCGCCACGAATACTGAAATCCTTCAGTACGAGGATCGTTCCGATATCCAAAAGATGCGATGTATGTTCCAAAGAGAACCATCCAGTGCGTTTATGTCCACGCTTCCTTCAGATGACGACAGAGGATCGTACATCTTATATCCAGAAGAAGCGGTTGTGCTTAAATTGCTTTGCAAGCGGTCATCAACTCCGTAATTGCACAAGCGCCCACAAGTGCTTCAAGTGTCACGGTCGGCATCACACTTTGTTGCATCCAAGCAACTGCTCCTCCAGTGAACCGACTGCTCCTGATACTGCTTCTGATCCGATCCAAAGAATTTCCTCGTTCTCCACACGAGTGACTACTGCTCCTGAGTCTTCCAATTACTGGGTTCCGTACAACGAGACGAAATGCAGACGTTCCCGAGGTATTTTATCCTACCCATGCCGAGTCTGCCAAGGGAACCATCCTCTTCGGAAGTGCCACCGTTTTCTTCGGCTTAGCGCGGAGAAACGGCTCCAAGCAGTCATCGAGAAGAAATACTGCGTCAATTGCCTCGCCCATCACCATTCCACTAGATCTTGCCGCAGTGACGACCGATGCCAGTCGTGTGGCCAGGATCACCACACACTTCTCCACGTCCACGAGCGCTCAGCGTACCCAACGCTTTCCCGAGCAAAGGCCTCCTGTATTCCTACAGCGTATCCTCGCTAGGGGGCCTCGAAGGCCTTCTTATATTTTTTGCTGCGTATCCTCGCAAGGGGGGGAGAATGTTCACGCCAGAAGGGCATTTATTTTCCGGAGGCAGTGTGATCCCGTACACTCGCTCTCTCTCTCCCTCTTCCACTGCACTTTCGTGCATGGAGCTGCTAATCCGCTCTCCCCAAGCTAGATTTAAGCCTTCTTCTTTGTCAGTAATAATTTACCATTACACAAATAAAGACGCACGTCGCGTAATACCCCGAAATTGTTCTACCGTGTTTTTCTTGTCGAGTGCATTTCAGGTTAAAGCCATCCCCCTCCGAACAGTCATCAAAAGTGAAGATGATCCTGTCGCAGACGCAGAGGCATCAGGACTAGTGGTTGACCCCCAGCTTCCGAAATAGAAAAACAACGACCATGCAAATTAGCCAGCTCGGAAGCCCAATTAGCCTCATGTAACTAACCGACCATCAAGCCACAACTCAAACTATGTCTTTGATTTTCTTTCTTGTAATTATCATCTTTTTTTATTTCTCTTGTATATATATATATTTAAGCATAAACACATAAACACATATTTTTCATAGATTTTCGTCTTCTCTTGTTAACATCATACTAAGCCTAATGTAATATACCCAAGAAGAGAACGTATGTATGTAAGAACAAAATGTAAATGTAATATGTAAAAATGTAAACTCTGTAAAAAATATGTATATAGATTTGATTCGCTCACACGAGCTGCAAGAGTAAAGTGGCGGCGGCGCGCGAGCAACGACCGGAAAAAATTAAGTAATTCTTTTAACTGGGACAAAAGTGGAATTAATTAGTTATTTTTGGCTGATAAATCAAGTCCAGTCGCGAGCTACAACCTGATGCTAAAATCGCGACGAAATTCCTGAAATTAATAGCCTTGTTCGGCCTTTGAAAATTTTGGAAAATTTTCGGGCCGCGAACATACACGTGGCCGACATTTTGGAAGTTGGACAACCGAGCGATTTACTCAAGTTTTCCTGGCTGAAAATACAAATCTTGCGGCGAGCTTTAACCTAATGACATAATTGTGGAATAATTCCGGATCTACAGTCGCCTTTTGGCCATTGGAAAATTGTGTGAAAATCTTTTCAGGTCCATAGCAGCCGCCATAGACGAAGACATACATACGCACATATATATATATATATATGTACCATCATTACCTGGAGATCTGTGGTCTGGTGGTATTAGTGTGTATTGTATGCTGTGTGTGTGACTCTTGGACTGAGATTTTTGGAGACTTGAAGAGGTGGAGCTGGAGAGAGCGATCTACATTACGATCCACTCTACATTACTTTACACTACACGCACACTGACGCTGATGAAATCCCATACAATCTTTTTTACGTGAGTGTAAAGTTTCTCTCTCTCAAATGAATAAAACCCTCTGTGCATACATACATTTCTATATGTACATTACAAGTCTGCCAATTTGAAAATCGCCATTATTATTTCGCCATTACATATAATCCTAATGCTGATTAATTAATTAATTAATAAATGAACTAGAAAACAAGAAAAAAAAGACAAAACTAATTTGAATTAAAACGATTTAATTGAATACTTCCACTCCCATTAAAGACACACACAATTTATTTACTCGTATTATTTCTCGCCAATTGCTCATCAAAAATTACTAACGACTAAATTGATTATTATAATTGATTAAAAGAAACACTCTTGATAATCATTAAACAATTTATTGGAAATTTGAAAAAAAAAAAAAACCTAATGCAGAGTAATTTTATTTTGAGTTGACCGATTTACAATTTTTTTTTGGATTTATTACCCCCACTGAAGCACATTGAATACAAATTATTTTGTGGCATATAGTTGATAAAAGACTGTTTTTCTGTATTTTAATATCTTGACTATTACATGTTACATGTTTCATCCATTTATTCGCACAGAGATAAATTAATTAATTATCTACTTACTGACCTATATTAAAAATATATATATACACATGCGCTAATCTGTTTCTTAAAAAAAAAAAAAAAAAGAAAATATATATATAAAACAATTTACTTATCTATTTATTTCTTGACTCTGGCCGGCCGTGATTTGGGGCCACAATTGAAAATTGAAAATTAAAAAACACGAATATATTCCCCTATCCTAATATACATTTTTTTTTTGGCTTTTTGTCCCTTAAATTAAATACAAACGATATGGCTAAACTTAAAAGGGGAAACAAGAATGCGATGAATATGAGTTCGGTGAAAGCGCTCCTTTTAAGGCAGCAGCTAAACATGAAAAGGCATAGATTTCAACCCCTTGAGCAGCAACTCGGGCCTCAGCAGAGGCAGCAGCAACAACAGAAACAGAGGCAGCAACAGCATCAAGCCAACACGCTGGATAATGACATGGATTTGGAGATTGGGTTCTACTCCGAATCTGATGATTGTGATACGAGCTTCACTGGTGGCCCGTGCTACATCCCTGGTGACGACGACGATAATAATAATCCATTTGTCGCCTCTCTCTCTCCGTCGCCCAGGGTTAGAGAAGGTATGGCCAAGGAGCGGCATAGTTCAGAGGCTGTCCTGCTGACTCGCACCGATGCGTTCGCCATACTCCCTCCGATCCCTGTCCCTCGCTCATCCCTTCCAGCTGCCAAGTTCGGCGCTGGATCATCATCATCATCATCGTTGTCGTCGTCGATGGCTGCTCCCGCTGCTGCCGACGATGGTGCCGGAAATTCAAGGGCGTTGTTTTTAAACTGCAATGGTAGGAAAAACATAGGCAATTATGAGCTAGTGAATGGGGAGCATACATTCATACCAACTACTAACCTCGCACAAGCCAGGGGTGTGAATGGGGGCATTCTCAAGGGTGGCCTTAGCAACACTCCTGCTAAGACCCACGGCAGCAGCAACAATGTTAACAATGTTAACAATGTTAGCCTAATGGCAGCGGGCGCCCCGCTGAATGGTGTGGTTAGTGGCTGCACTCTCATCGAATCCTCTTCCTCCTCGGAGGATGAGGTGATCCCACAAACTGCTGGGGTCGAGGAACAACAACAACAGCATCGTGCTCTGGGCGAGCGGCAGCGACTACCACAGCAGCAGCAGCAGAAAGAACAGCAACAGGTCTCTCTGTCCCTCGAGGTGGTGGCCGAGCAGCTGCAGCAGCAAAAAAACGACGATATACAAGGTGCAGCTATTGCTGCTGCTACTCCTCCTCCTTCCAAGCCAACAACAGTGCGCTTTTCCTTCTCCGATGGGCAGGTCAACAGCGCTTCATCTCTCTCTCTCATCGATGTTAGCAGTGAGTCAAATCTGGGAAAAAAAACAACAACAACAACAATAATAATAATAATAACAGCGGATTAAATTTGGGTCTCACTAGCAGGTCAAAGAAGAAAAGAACCCATGATCTGGATAGCAGCGAGGAGAAGATGGAGCATCAACAGCAGCCAGCTCGGAAGATGCTAATACAGGAGAAGAGGGGGGTGAAACGTCAACAGCAGCAACAGCAGCAGCAGCAGATGAGTTATCAAGAACAGCGGATGAATCTCATCCAGAGTTGGCTCCAGCCCCAGCAGAATCGGAATCAGAATCAGCAGCAACAACAGCAACAGCACTCACAGCAACAACAGCAGAGACGGCATCAGCAGCAACAGCAGAATCAACAGCAACAACAACCAAAGCAGGGGCAGGCCAATCAAGTGTTGCCTGCTCCAATCGCCAGACAGAGCAACGAAGCTGCCGCTACTGCTGTCAACAGCAATGATGATGCTCGTGCTCGTGCCTGTACTAATTCTGCCAATGTTAATCCCAGTAGCAAGGGAGCGGCAATCGGACGAAGGAGAAACTCTCCTCCATGGCGCCTAAAAATATCCAACATATGGGAAGGCATCAGCACGGAGGCGATAAGGCATCAACTTGACGGTCTGGGAGTTAAATACCTTAATGTCAGACAGCTCTTCCATCGTGAGACACGTAAGCCATTGGCTATCTTTGAGGCGGCTGTGAATGTGGTTGATAAAGAGAGCTGTTATAAACTGCTTAACGGAGGCCGAATTCTTGGTCAAACACCCAATGTAGTACTCCTGCCCCCGCTGCCAGAACCCAGAAGGTGCTTCAAATGCCAAAAATATGGCCATATTGCATACAACTGTAGGGGCGCTGAAAACTGCTTAATATGCGCCGGTAGACATAGCACAAGGGACTGCACAAAGCCTAATGACGCCCCACCATGCTGCAGCAACTGTGGAGCGGATCACGTTGCCTCTTTCAAGGGTTGCCCCGTCTATCGGTTTGCCAAAAAGCGACTGCTCTCCAAGCTATACAGTCAAGGTAGGCATAGGCCAAGGGCAGCTAAATCTGATATGACTGCCGGCCTCGAGAGGAAGCAGGCTGCGAACTGGTGGGCGAGAGTTGGACATGATAGAGGGCAGGACTCTGGCCAGAGACAGCGGAGACTGCAGCAGCAACAGTGGCATGCGGAGCTCCCTGAATGGAAGAGAGGCACGAATAGGAATGGCACCAGCAGAAACATCAACTCTGTAAACAGATTTAGGACTCAAAATCGGAGGACAGATGTGGGACCGCACAAGCGTATGCCCGACATGAACAGAAATCCTAAGCAGCAGCAGCAACAACAAAGCGGCGATCATCATCATAGACATCGACAGACGTTTGGCCGGTCAGTGCAGCACAGGCTCCATCCGCGGCAGCAGCAGCAGCAGGCGGGGCAGAGCTCTCATCAGAGGCTCCCATCTTCATCATCCCCATGGTCGGCTGATGCCAAGCCGAGAAATGGATCAAAGGGAAAACAGCATAATGCTCCGGTGCTCGATTATAACAGAGGACGGCGACAAGATGGGAAGTTCTTTAGAGCCAGGGATCATATGATCGACACTGCCATGGACGAATCGGATGATCACATGGCATACCAGCTGCTCATGGATGCACTTCGTTAAAAAATCTTTCGAGATAATAACAACACTTGAAGAAAAAACAGGAAATCACAAATGTCACAATGGAGGAATCTAAGCACAATGTAGCCTTTCGTATTGATAAGGATTCTGCAGTATATCGCAGCGTATCGCTGCTATCGAAATAACAAACAATCAATGATGACGACACAACTTTGTTTATTCTTTTTGTTTGAAAATTGAAACTCACATATCAGATGTTTTCTTATTGTCTTATTTTTTTAACCGCTGCGGTGTGACCAGTTATCGAACCAGACTGAGCCCATTACAATCGATAGACGCATGGGAATAAACTGAAATCGAGAAAACAATGTTCCACACTAAGATGTACGTGTAAATTAGATGGTAAACAGGCATCTAATACACGGTGGTTTTTTTTTCTTATTTCTTATTTCCTATTGTCCAACTTAAAAAAAAAAAAAGCCTAATGACAACAATAGGAATAGAAATAATAATGATAATAATACCCCCCAAGCAATGGTGATTATCCAGCATCAAAGGAAGTACCTGGGCTTTATACCCAGACTTCCATCCACATATATATATTTGGATGGTAATATATATATATCGATTTTACTAAAATTGACGACCAAGATTCATACAGAGAGAGAATGGATTGGAAAATAACTACGAGTGGGGCATGAATTTTTGCTTTTTACTCGGGTTTGATTCTAAGTTTTTCAAAGAATATTCTGCGGATGTAATAATTTTTCACAACAATTGCTTGAAAAAGAAAATTTGGCTATAGCCATCCTGAGCCTTTTTGAAAAAAAATTAAAGGTCTCAATAGGATGGCTGCCTTTTTCTCATTTTTCAAGACGTGATAGAATAAAACAACCGTATATATGTTTAATAGTAGTCAATTTTCTTCCCAAAAAAAAAAAAAAAAAATAGCCAAATGCTAACACACAATAAGAGTCTAATGTGCATAGTGTGTACATTGTTGTTGCACACACACACACAACTCCTAATGCAGACAGGTCACACTGGGGGCGTACAGAGCCAATTTTTCTTATTGTTTACTTTTGCCTTACAAACAAACATTGCATTAGACGACAAAGTAAACGAACGTTTGATTTCCTACACAATTTTTTGGATACACAGCATTTCGTTAATGTGGTTTTGTCAATGACAAATAGATAGATCACCATATCTTTGCGACAGAACAAAACACTGCCTAAGCGTCACATAGGATTAGGTGAGAGGAATAGCAATAATAATTTTCAATATATATGGGTCAATTAATTAATTCTGTGTTGATAGGATAACACTGAAGGATACACTGTTTCTGTCTTTGTGTCACCTATTTTGATATTGTAAAACATGTTTAGTATATATCACTATTGAATGGCCATTGTGCTGGGGAGTTGTACGAATGTCAACCACTTTTTCAAAATAATAATCAGAACAACTCGAGCGTTGTTAAACCCAAATGAAACGACATAAACACACACACTCACTCACTCCCGACACAATGAGCCATTTATCAGTACTTGTCCTTGACTATACCGATTTATTAATCCTGCTGTGCCCCCTGTGGCCCTTGATGTTTGTTTCTCTCTTTACTTACATGTACCTCTGTGTCACATTTTTAAGCTGACAATCTTTGGATATCGCTGAGGGAGGAGTGATAATAACAACAACAAATATATACCACCACAAGCTGTGATCACCTCCGTATCCAAGGACAAGTTATTGACAAAGCCAAAATCGCAGCTATCAATTCCACGGCTGCACGATCGGGGCATGGTCATCCACAGGAGCTTCGCTCTTTTAAGAGCGGCTCACACGGACGGGTGCCATGTTGATGTGCTTCCCGATCTGCAGCCTGGTATCTCTACGACGACGATGATAGTGACACTGCGTCCAGAAGCCAAGATATTGCCGCCAGGAGGCGGAGCACTTCAACTTCAACTTCAATTTCAATTTCAACTTGAAAGACGACAGCAACACGACAGGATGCAGCAGCATCGTCATCATCGCCATCACATATGCATATGTATATGGTTTAATATTAATAACAACATCAGCAGCGGCCGCAATCAAATGCCGCCGCCTCATTGTCAGTCACTGCCGGCCCAAGAACAACAACAACAACAACAACGATGGCATTCAGGACGACGACGAGGAGAAGAAGCTCTCACAACCTACATGCTGCTCCACCGGAACCCTGCTGCCTCATCACCATCATGCCCACCTCAACACGTGTTCGTGAACGGGCGCCAGCTCAAATTAGCCCAATGGAGTCCTAGCACATCCCACCTGCAGCAGCACAGCGAAAATGCTGTAGCTGTAGCTGCAGGTCTATCGTCGCCGCACTACGTCGTAAGACGACGGCGCATACTGCCAGCCTCATACTCTCCCGAGGGTTATCAACGAACCTCTTGGTTGTTTAGAGTATGGCCGCCTCATGATGCGGCTCTTAATGGACGAATCTGGAGTTTTTGCGTGCATAAGCGGAATGGCGGACTTATACAGAGCTGTTGTCGCTATTGGAGTCGACCTCACGGACTATTGATTTGGGCTAGCAGCAGAGGAAAATCTCAAGAACAACTACATGGCCCATGGAGGGCAACTTCTGTGGCAGCAGCAGCAGTAGTTTGGTTCTTCTTCCTCCTCCCACACCTGGATGCTCCTTACTCCAATGGAGGAGCGGAGATCGTCTACTTAGCCGGGCGACATTCTTTGCTACCATCGCTGGCAAGACCTCAAACCGTGGCAGGACATAGAGTGGGCACAACCTCGAGAGTCATAACGCTGACTGCCTCTCTACATGACGGCGGCATCTCCCATCCACCGCAACAACAACAACAACGTATGGGAACTACATTTTGCGGCCGCGTGCATATACATATGCACCTGATCCTGGCCTCAGGATCCCCAAGGCGGCTGCACCATTTCCATCTGCGAGCAGCAGCAGCATCAACAGTAGCGGCAACAATCAACACGCAGATGACATCATCATCAGCGAAAACGATGACAGCGGAGACGACGACGGCGGCGAAAATCATCATCATAATCAGCAACAACTACAACCATCGGAGGAGCGTTCATATTGGGGCTCGGCTTGCTTCGCAAGCCGGGCACAGCAGCAGCAACAGCAGCAACAGTAGTAGCAACAACATCAGCATAATCGAAGACTGCTATGGCCTGCTGCCAAAGCGTCTCCATTCACCCTGGTATGTTTCTATGCTCCCTCATCTTTTCGCCTCGCCCCTCCATTTCTGCTGTCACCATCCGCCCTGGCTGATCCGGGACCAAGGATCTCATCGAAACGGGACACGGAGTCCTGTTTCATCATTCATCATCGCGTGGGCAGTAATAAGCTGAACTCACGCTACAAGCCCACGGCACATAATTGGATCGCAGCATATACACCATCCTTTGATGCGATTTAGTTTCTTTCGTCTCTCGTATTTTTCTCTTCCGCTTAACTACTTCTTTTTTTTGCTATTACACACTCCTTGTATTATTGTAAATTTTTGGAAGAGTTTTTATAACGAGGAGGCAAGACTGTGCACCAAGTCGGGTGTGCAGTAGCATTAGTATTTTCCTGGCAAGCCCAATGTGGGGAGTTCGTATACTTTCCGGTGCCCTGCTCGATCGGCTATTGCGACTTTGATCGTCATCAAAAGTGAAGATGATCCTGTCGCAGACGCAGAGGCATCAGGACTAGTGGTTGACCCCCAGCTTCCGAAATAGAAAAACAACGACCATGAAAATTAGCCAGCTCGGAAGCCCAATTAGCCTCATGTAATTAACCGACCATCAAGCCACAACTCAAACTATGTTTTTGATTTTCTTTCTTGTAATTATCATCTTTTTTTTATTTCTCTTGTATATATATATATTTAAACATAAACACATAAACACATATTTTTCATAGATTTTCGTCTTCTCTTGTTAACATCATACTAAGCCTAATGTAATATACCCAAGAAGAGAACGTATGTATGTAAGAACAAAATGTAAATGTAATATGTAAAAATGTAAACTCTGTAAAAAATAATGTATATAGATTTGATTCGCTCACACGAGCTGCAAGAGTAAAGTGGCGGCGGCGCGCGAGCAACGACCAGGAAAAGAATGGCTATTGTGCTGGGAGGCTATCTATTGATCTTGTCTAGTCTATACGATGCTCAATTATGAACACTCTAAATTGGCCAAAATAAATTGAAATCCTTGCGAGCGTTATAGAGCAATATAAAGTAAAAGAAATTTAAAAAAAAAAGGCAACATTAGACTGCCAAGATAAGGACAACCGAACGAACAAATAAACAAGCACTCGCACACTCCCGACACAATAGAGCCATTTCTCATTACCAGTGCTACTGTCCACAGAGTTACTAACTTGATGGTGCCCTTGCTGTGGCCCCCATTGTTTTTCTCTTCTCTTCTACATGTTACCCGCTGGTGCCACACACACACTGCAAGCTGGAGTAAAACCAAAATCAAGAAACTGTTCTACGCCGGAGACAGGAGCAAAAACCACATAACTATCTTGATTGCGGTGGCCACCAACAAAACCACCATCATCGCTGGACAGAGGCTGGACTTTTCTGCACCGCGAAGGAAGCAAAAATCGCAGCCATCCGTGTACAACGGCCTCCTGGCCCGGGTGCTTTTCCCGCCTCACACAGCCTGGACCCGTCGCCGTCGTCGTCATCATCTGCCTGTCGCCCGCCCCAGTCGTTGATGACAAGGATGAAGATGGCGATACTGGCGTCCAACACCCAAGAAGCCGTCAGAGCAGCAACGGCAGGCCGCCCGCAGATGGCCTCTTCGCCGCCATTAGAAACATCAGCAGCTGCACCATCATCGTCCGCATATATTGGTTGCGGTGGCCACCAACAAAACCACCATCATCGCTGGACAGAGGCTGGACTTTTCTGCACCGCGAAAGAAGCTTATATCGCAGCCATCCACGCACAACGGCCTCCTGGCCGGGGTGTCTGTCCCGCCTCACACAGCCTGGACCCGTCGCCGTCGTCGTCATCTGCTTGTCGCCCGCCCCAGTCGTCGATGACAAGTACGAAGATGGCGATACTGGTGTCCAACACCCAAGAAGCCGCCAGAGCAGCAACGGCAGGTCGTCCGCAGACGGCCCCTTCGCCGCCACCAGAAACACCAGCAGCTGCACCATCATCGCCTGCATATCTTGGCTGTGGTGGCCATCAACAAAACCACCATCATCGCTGGACAGAGGCTGGACTTTTCTGCACCGCCAAAGAAGCCAAAATCGCAGCCATCCACGCACAACGGCCCCCTGGCCCGGGTGTTTCGCCCGCCTCACACAGCCTGTATCCGTCGCCGTCATTTGCTTGTCGCCCGCCCCAGTCGTCGACGACAAAGATGAAGATGGCGACACTTGCGTCCAACACCCAAGAAGCCGCCAGAACAGCAACGGCAGGTCGCCCGCAGATGGCCTCTTCGCCGCCACCAGAAACATCAGCAGCTGCACCATCATCGCCTGCATATATTGGCTGTGGTGGCCACCAACAAAACCACCATAATCGCTGGACAGAGGTTGGACTTTTCTGCACCGCCAAAGAAGCCAAAATCACAGCCATCCACGCACAACGGCCCCCTGGCCCGGGTGTTTCTCCCGCCTCACACAGCCTGGTCCCGTCGCCGTCGCCGTCATCTGCCTGTCGCCCGCCCCAGTCGTCGACGGCAAGTATGAAGATGGCGAAACCGGTGTCCAACACCCAAGAAGCCGCCAGAGCAGCAACGGCAGGTTGCCTGAAGACGGCCTCGCCGCCACCAGCAACACCAGCAGCTGCACCATCATCGTCTGCACCTGTGCACTTGTCCGAGGCGATAGTGATGAACGGGCAACGGATTGCTGACATCTTAGCCATATGGAGGTTCGGCTCAACCCACCCGCGTCGGCTGCGCACCAACGGAGCGGCGGTTATAACGTCGCAGCGGCAGAAAGCCTGCTTAAGACGACGGAGTAGTCTCGCAGCCACGCACACTCCCAAGGGCCAATCAAGGACCCGTTGGTTGAATAGAGTGCGGCCGCAGCCGAAAAAGGCGGCAGCTAATAATGGTATAAATTGGAGCTACGGAATAACAAGGTGGTCGAGCGGACCATTACGTTGCCAACGGAGCCGTGGTCAGCAGCATCACTATCGCCTGGACTCGCAGACACGGGAGCGGGCAGCGACGGTTCGGCGGCGCTGGGCGGCGGCTCGGAGGATTCTGAAGACACCTGCTACACTCCCAGCTCCGAGGGAGCAGAGGCGATCGCTACTAAAGCCAGGCGTTCCCTCAGCAGGGCCACAAACAACACTACGGACGACGGCCATCTCAGCATTAGTAATAAACGAACAACGTAAAGTATTTTCGCCTAGCGTATTTTTTCTCCTCCTCTATCACAAACACTTCTTCCTTTTTAATCATTATAACTCGGTCGAGGAGTTTTTTATACACGCTAGGCACGGATGCACACACACTCCCGGCGTGTTGCATTCGAGTTAGCTAAACTGGCAAGCCCTATGTGGGGGCTCATAAACTTTCATAGTGCCCTGCACCAACTGGCTTTGCGACCTTCAGTCGCGGTCGCAGTGGCACTTAATTTTGACTAGTGGCAGCCCCCAGCTTCTCCCACAACTCCTACACTCTTTAGAGCCAGTATATGGAGAAGCGAAAATTAAGCCTAATGTAATAACGACATGTAAACACCGCAAATCAAATCCTTTGTTAACTTTCCACAAATAGACTCAGTTCCTAGTAAAATCATAGAATTTAAGCCCAAATCTCCCTTTACTCTGACAAACGGTAACGTCACGAATAGGTTCATCTAATGTAAAATGCTGTATATTTCTTTATGTAAAATCATACATATGTAACAGAGGAGTACAGTAACTGTTGAATAGTTCCTAAGAGCTTTAATGATGTAACGAAAAATGACTGTAAGAAACTGTAAGAGGAAAAAAGAGTACAGACGAGTTTGAGCAGCAGAATAAAGCAGACGCGGTGGTCGGCGGAAGCGCGATCCTAATATATATATATAAAAAACTACATGTGCTTGTTTAAATCTGGGATTATTGCGGAATTTAATTGAAAAATAATTGAAATACAATTTGGAGAAAATATCGGAATTAATTAATTGGAATTAATTAATTAATTAATTAATTTGGAAAATATTGGCGAGTGGACATCTTTGACCTTGTGTGTATGTGAAGATCATCATCATAGCCTGCTGAAAAACCCGGAAAGTATAGAAAAGCCGTGCTGTGTGCCCCCCCCTGTATATGCGTGCGTGTGTTGCCCGGTGCTGTGCGTGAAAATTGCGGAAAAATTCAGAGTTTTCTCTCGCATTTTCGTGTACTGGGACTTGAGAAGCCGCATACTACCATAAGGAGGAGCCGGCATCTTGGATTTATTATCCATTAATTCTTCTTCTACTACTTTTCTACTACCTTTACATTTCTGGAGACCTGGAGAGAGTGTAGAGTTTGGTTCTCTTTGTGGAGGAAAGCTTTGAAGACTCACTAACTGACTAACTGGAGCGTTTGGATCATCGGAGAGAGAGTGTGTGGCTACTACTCTCCACTCTACACGTTACACGTTACACTATACATAGAACACACTGCCTCTTGACATTGATGTATCATCATTATTATATGTAATAATCACCATCATCAACATACTACATTCAATCTATGCAAGTTACGTGAGTTTTACACAGCCTTATGATTCATTCCTCCACAATTACAATTATTATTATATATTATCATACATACACACATTGATCTCGATACGATTTGAAAGAAATATATAAAAACACATTTATATAAAAACACAAATAGTTGTATGCGCTAAAGTAGAAGCTGCGGCCACTAAACAAATTAAAAGACAAGTTAAAAACGCCATTAACTAATTAACTAAAATTTTAACTAATACACTCGCACAAGCCATATGCCTTGTTTAGTTTAATTTATTTCAATTTGCTCCTAGTTCAAAACAACATGTTATTATCCAACACCATCATTGATATTGATATTGAAAAACATAGAAACTAGTAGAGTCTCTGAAATTAAATTAAATCTATAGTAATTAAAATTAAAATTAAATAATTTGATTCAATTGATTACATCTATCCGCACCCATTTAAATATTCAACAACAATAAATTTTACTTGCACTAATTTGCTCCGCTCTGCTCATTCACAAATTACTCACTCAATTAATATTAATAATATTATTATTTATTTTACACTGATTTGATTATTATTATCTATAAGGGAAAAAGTTAATAGACAAAAGATAAAACAATCCCAATAAATACACACGCTCTTGACAAACAAACAACTCAGTTGAACAAATCTCTTTGGAACTCCTAACAAATAAATAATAAATAAATTTATCAACTTACCACAATTGGAGTAATCGGCAACATTTTTCTATTCTTTGAGCTGACCGACATACAATAGAATTTATTCGACACAATCCCCCACTGAATTGCACACTGACAAAAGAAACAATTTAAAGTCAGATATAAACAAACTAAAATTAAATTTAGTGCCATATAGTAGTTAAAAGACTGTTTATTGTTTAGTGTTTCTGATATTCTTGACTTGTTAATTTTTGTACACATTTATTCGCACAGTTCTTGTCCCGACCTATACATTTTTATATATCTACATCAATACACACTTGACTGCCAGTCTGAGTTTTCTTGCTGGACTCGAAATTATAGATATATAATTGCCCTATTCTGATCTTAATCCTGGTCTGTCCCCAATTGCAAGAACCTACACAGAAATGGGAAAATTGAAAAGGGGAAATAAGAACGCTCTGAGTGAAAGCTCGGCGAAAATGCTCCTTCTAAGGCAGCACAAAAACATGTCCAAGCCCAGATTCCAACCTGTTGAGCAGCAACTCAGGCATCACCAACAGCGGCGGAGGCAGCAGCAACAGCAGCACCCGGCAGACGCAGAGGCGATCTATGCGGGACTGGAGTTTGTGGATGAGTTCGATACGGACGATGGTGAAACTACATTCTCCGGTGGGCCGTGCTACATTCCGGGCTCGGATGAGAATCCATTCACTGCTGCGCACTCTCCCTCGCCCAAGGCAAAGGGAGCAGGTTCGGCCAAGGAATGGCATAGCTTCGAGGCTGCCCCTGTGGCTCGTATGGACGCCCTTGCACACCATCAGCCGTGCTCCGCCTCTCGTTCCTCCCTCCCAGCGGCCAAAGTGAGAGTCGGCTCACCGCCGACTGCTGCTGCTGCTGTTGTTGTCCTGGACAACGAAGAAAACGGCCGCGGCCATCAAGGTAATGGCAACTCGAGGTCCCTGTTTTTAGAAAACTGCAATGGGAAAAAGAATAAGGTTAGGAGTAATGTGCAAACAGGATCTGAACATGTCTACATACCGACCACCAACCTTGCACTAGCCAAAGGTGGAAGCAGAGGGATCCTTAAGGGTGGCCAAAATCCCCTTCGCTTGGCTCCCAATGCTGGCTGCGATGCAGCTATGTGTGCTCCACTCCAGGGAGTGGTCAGTGGCGGTAGTTCCATTAATTTTGGGTCCTCTCCCCCCTCCCCTCGCTCTCTCTCCTCGGATGGGGAAATTATCCCGCAAACAGTGGGGATAGACGAACAGCAGCATTGTGCCTTGGGCGAGCGGCAGCGACGAGGACAGCCCCACCGCCATAATCAGCAACAACAAACGTGCCAGATGCAACAGCAGCCGCAACAAATACAACGACAGCAGCCACAGCTTACTGCCCCTGTGTCCCCTGATGATGATGACGACAAGATGACGGCCAAGCAGAATGCTGGGAAGCAGGGAGTGGCTTCTCCCCCCCCCTCCTCCCCCCACTAAGCCAACTGTTCGCTTCTCCTTCTCAGATGAGCAGGTCGGCAGCGCCTCGTCCCTCTCGCTCATCGATGTAAGCGGCTCGTCCGTATTGCTCGTAAAAGCAATAATATTAGCAACAACTCTGACTTAGTATTGGGTCTCACTAGCACTATCAGGAAAAAAAGGCCTAATGTTTTGGATAGCAGTGGATTGAGTACTTGCAGCAGCCAGCTCAAAAGAAGCTGGTGCAGGAGAGAAAAATTGCCAATGACCGCCATGACCATGACAAGCAACAGGAACAGGAACCGCAACAGCAGCAGCAGCAATACCAGCAGAGTCCATCGCCATTACAATGGCAACGAAGTCCACAACCACAGCGTCCACAGCAGCAGCAGCAGCTACCGCAGCAGCTCCACCAACATCAACGACAGCAGCAATCAAAGCAGAGCAACAACCATCCGGCTGCTAATGCCTATGCAGATGCGATTCCCACCGATGGCAGGGGTACTGCAGCGGGTACGAAGAGAATTGCTCCACCATGGCGCCTCAAAATTTCTGATCTGTGGGAAGGCACAGACACGGACACGCTTAGACATCAACTGGACAACCTGGGTGTGAAATACTGTAATGTTAGACAGCTCTTCCATCGAGTTACACACGAACCATTGGCCATCTTCGAGGCAGCCATCAATGTGGAGGACAAGGAGAGCTGTGCCAGGCTGCTCAATGGGGGACGCATCGCCGGCATCCTACCTCACGTGGCTCTGCTGCCCCCGGTCCCAGAACCCAGACTCTGCTATAATTGTCAAAAGTTCGGACACTTGGCATACAACTGCAGAGGCAAGGAGAACTGCCTGAAATGTGCCGGCCTGCATAGCACAAGGCAGTGCACGAAGCCCATGGATGCCCCACCCTGCTGTTCCAATTGCGGAGCGGATCATGTCGCCTCCTTCAAGGGCTGCCCAGCATATCGGATGGCCAAGGAGCGCCTGTTAACTAAACTCTATAATAAAAATCGGAACAAACAACAAATGATTGGAGAGTTGAGGAGAATAACAAAAGCAAGAACTGATACCAAGGTGGCCTTTGGACATGACCGGCAGGCTGCATTTGGGCGAACACATTACGGGCACCATAATCTACATCATCGGCATCATCATAACATGCATGGCGTAGGGCAGGCACAACGGAGGCTTCGGCCTGGCTGGCAAACGGTGGCTCCTCCTCCTCCCCCATGTAATGAGGGACAAGGGGATGTTAGAAAGGGTAACGGCGGCGCTGGATATAGCAGAAACAATTACATTTCCAACTTCAAAAACACTCCTGGTACTCATGGCCATAGTCGTAGAGAAGTGGAATTGTCAAACAAGCGACCGCCGCCGTCTTATCCGAACGGAAACACCAACTACAAAAGCAACAGAAGACATCATCATATTATTAATAATAATTATAATCAACAACGGCATAATGAAGATCAATTTCGCAACCGTTCGTGGCAACCGCGAACAACTAAACCGCACTCAAATGCCAACAAAGACAACACCAAAATGTCCACCATCTCAACTCATCGGCCCGTCTACGCTGGTCACAGGCAGCAGCGTAGCGGAGATCAAACTCGGCACCGTCCGTGGCAACAACCAACAGCGGAGAAGCGCCCAACAATCGACAGCAACACGCCCACCATCTCAACACACCGGCCCGCTGACACTGGGCACAAACTTGGGCCACGTTCGTAAATGGTAAAATTGTACTACATTCAAACCATAATACTCACAATTCACGTTTGTTTTTATTTATTCTGATAAATAAACTATACTCGTTTTGTATATACATTAACTATACCAGTATGATGGGAGACACCTGGGCGATATGCACAGATCTCCACATATTTGGATGATAATTTGCGGCAAGAACAGCAACAGCAACGATTTATAGACTCTGAAAAATTCTTTGATTACTATGACACAGGAGCTACGACTAGATAAAATTACGGGTGAGGCAAGAACCATTTGCTTTTACTCGGGTTTTATTCTATGGTTCTAAGAATAATCCGCAGACGTAAATTATTTTATTTTACATTATTCCTCTACCTAGCACTAAACACAGATACAAACATCCTGGCCACAGCCATCCCGAGCCTTTATTATTTTATTATTATTATTTATATAGCAAAGGTCTCAAGTGGATTGGCTGTCCCTGTTTACTTTCTAGCTAGATGACAGCCAAATGACACAAAAGAGGATTAATTAATCAAAACAAAACAATACCAATATGCGTATTCTAGACTAGTAGTCAATAATTATTGTTCTGCAATTACATCACATTAACATGCTGAAAATAGACAATAAGAGTGTTTAGAGTGTGTACCTGGGCGTTGCGCACACCATGCAAACAACAATTCACACTACCCAGGACACCTCACACTATTGGGGGAGCATGAGAGTATTAGAGATACCATCTCTTGTGTTATCGTTTATCGCTTCTCCCTCCACACACATACACACAATCACAGACAATTCGATACGATAAAGAAGAAGAATACGAAGACGCTTGTAAACACAAAATAAAAATTAAATTTGATTTGACTCTCCTAACTCGACACAACTGGATTTCCCTGGATTTGGATTTGGATTTAATGAACAAGGATAATCGGACAAGACCACAGACCGCAGCTGTTTAAAACAACGGCATCCTGTTATTGAATAATGGTGTTTGGTATAGGTACCTTCCATTCCACACCCATATATATGTTTCTTTCTGGGTCATAGAATACTGTGTTGACAGGATAAATGTACTATGTACATAAAGTCTCTCTCCCTCTGTGTGTGTGTCCTTTCACACGTCACAAGAAACAAACAAAAAAAAAAAAACAAAAAATATTGATCTGTAAACGTTAGATATAAACATGTTTAGTATGTAACTTACTATCTGAATGGCTATTGTGCTGGGAGGCTGTCTATTGATCTTGTCTAGTCTATACGATGCTCAATTATGAACACTCTAAATTGGCCAAAATAAATTGAAATCCTTGCGAGCGTTATAGAGCAATATAAAGTAAAAGAAATTATAAAAAAAAAGGCAACATTAGACTGCCAAGATAAGGACAACCGAACGAACAAATAAACAAGCACTCGCACACTCCCGACACAATAGAGCCATTTCTCATTACCAGTGCTACTGTCCACAGAGTTACTAACTTGATGGTGCCCTTGCTGTGGCCCCCATTGTTTTTCTCTTCTCTTCTACATGTTACCCGCTGGTGCCACACACACACTGCAAGCTGGAGTAAAACCAAAATCAAGAAACTGTTCTACGCCGGAGACAGGAGCAAAAACCACACAACTATCTTGATTGCGGTGGCCACCAACAAAACCACCATCATCGCTGGACAGAGGCTGGACTTTTCTGCACCGCGAAGGAAGCAAAAATCGCAGCCATCCGTGTACAACGGCCTCCTGGCCCGGGTGCTTTTCCCGCCTCACACAGCCTGGACCCGTCGCCGTCGTCGTCATCATCTGCCTGTCGCCCGCCCCAGTCGTTGATGACAAGGATGAAGATGGCGATACTGGCGTCCAACACCCAAGAAGCCGTCAGAGCAGCAACGGCAGGCCGCCCGCAGATGGCCTCTTCGCCGCCATTAGAAACATCAGCAGCTGCACCATCATCGTCCGCATATATTGGTTGCGGTGGCCACCAACAAAACCACCATCATCGCTGGACAGAGGCTGGACTTTTCTGCACCGCGAAGGAAGCAAAAATCGCAGCCATCCGTGTACAACGGCCTCCTGGCCCGGGTGCTTTTCCCGCCTCACACAGCCTGGACCCGTCGCCGTCGTCATCATCTGCCTGTCGCCCGCCCCAGTCGTTGATGACAAGGATGAAGATGGCGATACTGGCGTCCAACACCCAAGAAGCCGTCAGAGCAGCAACGGCAGGCCGCCCGCAGATGGCCTCTTCGCCGCCATTAGAAACATCAGCAGCTGCACCATCATCGTCCGCATATATTGGTTGCGGTGGCCACCAACAAAACCACCATCATCGCTGGACAGAGGCTGGACTTTTCTGCACCGCGAAAGAAGCTTATATCGCAGCCATCCACGCACAACGGCCTCCTGGCCCGGGTGTCAGTCCCGCCTCACACAGCCTGGACCCGTCGCCGTCGTCGTCATCTGCTTGTCGCCCGCCCCAGTCGTCGATGACAAGTACGAAGATGGCGATACTGGTGTCCAACACCCAAGAAGCCGCCAGAGCAGCAACGGCAGGTCGTCCGCAGACGGCCCCTTCGCCGCCACCAGAAACACCAGCAGCTGCACCATCATCGCCTGCATATCTTGGCTGTGGTGGCCATCAACAAAACCACCATCATCGCTGGACAGAGGCTGGACTTTTCTGCACCGCCAAAGAAGCCAAAATCGCAGCCATCCACGCACAACGGCCCCCTGGCCCGGGTGTTTCGCCCGCCTCACACAGCCTGTATCCGTCGCCGTCATTTGCTTGTCGCCCGCCCCAGTCGTCGACGACAAAGATGAAGATGGCGACACTTGCGTCCAACACCCAGAAGCCGCCAGAACAGCAACGGCAGGTCGCCCGCAGATGGCCTCTTCGCCGCCACCAGAAACATCAGCAGCTGCACCATCATCGCCTGCATATATTGGCTGTGGTGGCCACCAACAAAACCACCATAATCGCTGGACAGAGGTTGGACTTTTCTGCACCGCCAAAGAAGCCAAAATCACAGCCATCCACGCACAACGGCCCCCTGGTCCGGGTGTTTCTCCCGCCTCACACAGCCTGGTCCCGTCGCCGTCGCCGTCATCTGCCTGTCGCCCGCCCCAGTCGTCGACGGCAAGTATGAAGATGGCGAAACCGGTGTCCAACACCCAAGAAGCCGCCAGAGCAGCAACGGCAGGTTGCCTGAAGACGGCCTCGCCGCCACCAGCAACATCAGCAGCTGCACCATCATCGTCTGCAGCTGTGCACTTGTCCGAGGCGATAGTGATGAACGGGCAACGGATTGCTGACATCTTAGCCATATGGAGGTTCGGCTCAACCCACCCGCGTCGGCTGCGCACCAACGCAGCGGCGGTTATAACGTCGCAGC
Organism: Drosophila aff. chauvacae BK-2020; assembly: GCA_018903765.1. Taxonomy (NCBI): domain Eukaryota; kingdom Metazoa; phylum Arthropoda; class Insecta; order Diptera; family Drosophilidae; genus Drosophila; species Drosophila aff. chauvacae BK-2020. The sequence continues at coordinate 29,969 of JAEIGO010000954.1, forward strand.
GGCAGAAAGCCTGCTTAAGACGACGCACACTCCCAAGGGCCAATCAAGGACCCGTTGGTTGAATAGAGTGCGGCCGCAGCCGAAAAAGGCGGCAGATAATAATGGTATAAATTGGAGCTACGGAATAACAAGGTGGTCGAGCGGACCATTACGTTGCCAACGGAGCCGTGGTCAGCAGCATCACTATCGCCTGGACTCGCAGACACGGGAGCGGGCAGCGACGGTTCGGCGGCGCTGGGCGGCGGCTCGGAGGATTCTGAAGACACCTGCTACACTCCCAGCTCCGAGGGAGCAGAGGCGATCGCTACTAAAGCCAGGCGTTCCCTCAGCAGGGCCACAAACAACACTACGGACGACGGCCATCTCAGCATTAGTAATAAACGAACAACGTAAAGTATTTTCGCCTAGCGTATTTTTTTCCTCCTCTATCACAAACACTTCTTCCTTTTTAATCATTATAACTCGGTCGAGGAGTTTTTTTTACCCCCGGGCCCGGAAGACACACACCCCCCCCCCGTTTTTCTCTTAGTTAGTTAAACCGACAACCCCCTATGGGGGGCCATAAATTTTATAAAGCCCCCCCCCCCCCCGCCTTCCGCCCCCCCCCCCGGGGCGGGGGGAGGAAAATTTAAATTATAGGAAGCCCCCCCCCCCCCCCCCCCCACCACAACCCTTAAAAAGAAAAAAAAAAAAAAAAAAAAAAAAAAAAAAAAAAAAAAAAAAAAAAAAAAAAAAAAAAAAAAAAAAAAAAAAAAAAAAAAAAAAAAAAAAAAAAAAAAAAAAAAAAAAAAAAAAAAAAAAAAAAAAAAACCCAAAAACACAAAAAAAAAAAAAAAAAAAAAAAAAAAAAAAAAAATAAAAAAAAAAAAAAAAAAAATTTTTTTAAAAAAAAAAAAAAAAAAAAAAAAAAAAAAAAAAAAAAAAAAAAAAAAAAAAAAAAAAAAAAAAAAAAAAAAAAAAAAAAAAAAAAAAAAAAAAGAAAAAAAAAAAAAAAAAAAAAGTAAAAAAAAAAAAAAAAAAAAAAAAAAGGGGGGGGGGGGGGGGGGCAAAAAAAAAAAAAAAAAAAAAAAAAAAAAAGGGGGCGGCCAAGAAAAAAAAAAATCTGTCTTTGTGTCACCTATTTTGATATTGTAAAACATGTTTAGTATATATCACTATTGAATGGCCATTGTGCTGGGGAGTTGTACGAATGTCAACCACTTTTTCAAAATAATAATCAGAACAACTCGAGCGTTGTTAAACCCAAATGAAACGACATAAACACACACACTCACTCCCGACACAATGAGCCATTTATCAGTACTTGTCCTTGACTATACCGATTTATTAATCCTGCTGTGCCCCCTGTGGCCCTTGATGTTTCTCTCTTTACTTACATGTACCTCTGTGTCACATTTTTAAGCTGACAATCTTTGGATATCGCTGAGGGAGGAGTGATAATAACAACAACAAATATATACCACCACAAGCTGTGATCACCTCCGTATCCAAGGACAAGTTATTGACAAAGCCAAAATCGCAGCTATCAATTCCACGGCTGCACGATCGGGGCATGGTCATCCACAGGAGCTTCGCTCTTTTAAGAGCGGCTCACACGGACGGGTGCCATGTTGATGTGCTTCCCGATCTGCAGCCTGGTATCTCTACGACGACGATGATAGTGACACTGCGTCCAGAAGCCAAGATATTGCCGCCAGGAGGCGGAGCACTTCAACTTCAATTTCAATTTCAATTTCAACTTGAAAGACGACAGCAACACGACAGGATGCAGCAGCATCGTCATCATCGCCATCACATATGCATATGTATATGGTTTAATATTAATAACAACATCAGCAGCGGCCGCAATCAAATGCCGCCGCCTCATTGTCAGTCACTGCCGGCCCAAGAACAACAACAACAACAACAACGATGGCATTCAGGACGACGACGAGGAGAAGAAGCTCTCACAACCTACATGCTGCTCCACCGGAACCCTGCTGCCTCATCACCATCATGCCCACCTCAACACGTGTTCGTGAACGGGCGCCAGCTCAAATTAGCCCAATGGAGTCCTAGCACATCCCACCTGCAGCAGCACAGCGAAAATGCTGTAGCTGTAGCTGCAGGTCTATCGTCGCCGCACTACGTCGTAAGACGACGGCGCATACTGCCAGCCTCATACTCTCCCGAGGGTTATCAACGAACCTCTTGGTTGTTTAGAGTATGGCCGCCTCATGATGCGGCTCTTAATGGACGAATCTGGAGTTTTTGCGTGCATAAGCGGAATGGCGGACTTATACAGAGCTGTTGTCGCTATTGGAGTCGACCTCACGGACTATTGATTTGGGCTAGCAGCAGAGGAAAATCTCAAGAACAACTACATGGCCCATGGAGGGCAACTTCTGTGGCAGCAGCAGCAGTAGTTTGGTTCTTCTTCCTCCTCCCACACCTGGATGCTCCTTACTCCAATGGAGGAGCGGAGATCGTCTACTTAGCCGGGCGACATTCTTTGCTACCATCGCTGGCAAGACCTCAAACCGTGGCAGGACATAGAGTGGGCACAACCTCGAGAGTCATAACGCTGACTGCCTCTCTACATGACGGCGGCATCTCCCATCCACCGCAACAACAACAACAACGTATGGGAACTACATTTTGCGGCCGCGTGCATATACATATGCACCTGATCCTGGCCTCAGGATCCCCAAGGCGGCTGCACCATTTCCATCTGCGAGCAGCAGCAGCATCAACAGTAGCGGCAACAATCAACACGCAGATGACATCATCATCAGCGAAAACGATGACAGCGGAGACGACGACGGCGGCGAAAATCATCATCATAATCAGCAACAACTACAACCATCGGAGGAGCGTTCATATTGGGGCTCGGCTTGCTTCGCAAGCCGGGCACAGCAGCAGCAACAGCAGCAACAGTAGTAGCAACAACATCAGCATAATCGAAGACTGCTATGGCCTGCTGCCAAAGCGTCTCCATTCACCCTGGTATGTTTCTATGCTCCCTCATCTTTTCGCCTCGCCCCTCCATTTCTGCTGTCACCATCCGCCCTGGCTGATCCGGGACCAAGGATCTCATCGAAACGGGACACGGAGTCCTGTTTCATCATTCATCATCGCGTGGGCAGTAATAAGCTGAACTCACGCTACAAGCCCACGGCACACAATTGGATCGCAGCATATACACCATCCTTTGATGCGATTTAGTTTCTTTCGTCTCTCGTATTTTTCTCTTCCGCTTAACTACTTCTTTTTTTTGCTATTACACACTCCTTGTATTATTGTAAATTTTTGGAAGAGTTTTTATAACGAGGAGGCAAGACTGTGCACCAAGTCGGGTGTGCAGTAGCATTAGTATTTTCCTGGCAAGCCCAATGTGGGGAGTTCGTATACTTTCCGGTGCCCTGCTCGATCGGCTATTGCGACTTTGATCGTCATCAAAAGTGAAGATGATCCTGTCGCAGACGCAGAGGCATCAGGACTAGTGGTTGACCCCCAGCTTCCGAAATAGAAAAACAACGACCATGAAAATTAGCCAGCTCGGAAGCCCAATTAGCCTCATGTAATTAACCGACCATCAAGCCACAACTCAAACTATGTTTTTGATTTTCTTTCTTGTAATTATCATCTTTTTTTATTTCTCTTGTATATATATATATTTAAGCATAAACACATAAACACATATTTTTCATAGATTTTCGTCTTCTCTTGTTAACATCATACTAAGCCTAATGTAATATACCCAAGAAGAGAACGTATGTATGTAAGAACAAAATGTAAATGTAATATGTAAAAATGTAAACTCTGTAAAAAATAATGTATATAGATTTGATTCGCTCACACGAGCTGCAAGAGTAAAGTGGCGGCGGCGCGCGAGCAACGACCGGAAAAAATTAAGTAATTCTTTTAACTGGGACAAAAGTGGAATTAATTAGTTATTTTTGGCTGATAAATCAAGTCCAGTCGCGAGCTACAACCTGATGCTAAAATCGCGACGAAATTCCTGAAATTAATAGCCTTTTTCGGCCTTTGAAAATTTTGGAAAATTTTCGGGCCGCGAACATACACGTGGCCGACATTTTGGAAGTTGGACAACCGAGCGATTTACTCAAGTTTTCCTGGCTGAAAATACAAATCTTGCGGCGAGCTTTAACCTAATGACATAATTGTGGAATAATTCCGGATCTACAGTCGCCTTTTGGCCATTGGAAAATTGTGTGAAAATCTTTTCAGGTCCATAGCAGCCGCCATAGACGAAGACATACATACGCACATATATATATATATATATGTACCATCATTACCTGGAGATCTGTGGTCTGGTGGTATTAGTGTGTATTGGATGCTGTGTGTGTGACTCTTGGACTGAGATTTTTGGAGACTTGAAGAGGTGGAGCTGGAGAGAGCGATCTACATTACGATCCACTCTACATTACTTTACACTACACGCACACTGACGCTGATGAAATCCCATACAATCTTTTTTACGTGAGTGTAAAGTGTTTCTCTCTCTAATGAATAAAACCCTCTGTGCATACATACATTTCTATATGTACATTACAAGTCTGCCAATTTGAAAATCGCCATTATTATTTCGCCATTACATATAATCCTAATGCTGATTAATTAATTAATTAATAAATGAACTAGAAAACAAGAAAAAAAAAGACAAAACTAATTTGAATTAAAACGATTTAATTGAATACTTCCACTCCCATTAAAGACACAATTTATTTGCTCGTATTATTCGTCGCCAATTGCTCATCAAAAATTACTAACGACTAAATTGATTATTATAATTGATTAAAAAAAAAAAAAAAAAAAAAAAAAACACTCTTGATAATCATTAAACAATTTATTGGAAATTTGATAAAAACCTAATGCAGAGTAATTTTTTGATATTGAGTTGACCGATTTATAATTTTTGGATTTATTACCCCCACTGAAGCACATTGAATACAATATATTTTGTGGCATATAGTTGATAAAAGACTGTTTTCTTTATTCTTAATATCTTGACTCAATGTTACATGTTACATGTTTTTCTTTCCTTCATCCGCACAGTTTAAACCTTATGACCAACTTTATATATATATAAACACACACTTAATATTGAATCTCATACTTATAAATAATAAATCAACAAAAATTTATTATATTATTCCCCTATCCTTATGTTTTACTCTGGCTTAAGCAGTTAAATATAAACTTTCTCGGCTCCACTTATGACTGCTGACTGGGAGGGTATGCCTCTGTGCCTCTGTGCCTTTGCCTGAAAAATTTGAGAAGAGAATAGGAAACGATTATAAGTTATATTGCTAATAAAACAGAGCGATTCTCATCATGGGCAAAAAAAAAGGGACAAGGAATAAATGCAAGTCTAATGTACAGAGAAGGGGCAAGAAAGTGAATGGTAATAAACACAATCCTGAGTCCTGCTCTCCCATTACTTCCCCCCTAGCCTCTGCTGATGCAGGCAGCTCTCTCCCTGCCCACCATACTGTTTTGGTTAATCCTAATATACCAAAACTAATTATAAAAACCACTGAGAACACTCCCTTCCTCATCCAGACCCTGATTCGGCACCCTATTATAGGGAAGGACAAAGTAGATTTCTCCTTGGCTGTGGATAAAAGCCTTATGCTCATCACAGTCGCTAGCCATGATAGTCTTGAGTTGATTAGGAGTCTGGCATTAGCTGAGCAATCTGAGATTGTCACACCCAACAATGAAGAGGAGCTGGTTCTCTTTAATTACAGCTCGGACCAAAGTACTGGGTCGGAGGAACTGGAGGTAATCAATGAGGATGACTATTTCTGGTCTGAATCCGCTCACATAAGGGTGGCTTCCCCAGATCATCACACACAAGATGACAACGCCAGTAAGGAAAACTCTAACGTAAGCTCAACCAATACACGGGTCCTCAGGTCACAGACCAGAGCCAAGCCCAAGCCCATTTCCTCACTGGCGGTAGATGGAGGTCTTGCGGACCCCACTCACCTTATTGTATCTTCTGATAGTGAGGACATTAGTGTCGAGAGGGACTCCATACCGTTTGCCAGGCCCTTAGGAGACAGAAGACCCAATGCAAACAAGCCTATAGGTACCGAGAGGCCATGTTCTGTTACCACGCAGAACACGGAAAAATCGAACACTCCTGTATCTGGCACTCATATTACAAATCCGTGTCCTGATCCTGATCATAGTACAAGTACCATCTCACCTTTGCAAGAGGCCATCTCCGTGCCAAAAACAAATGCAGTTATTGACAATGTCCTACAAGTGCAGAGGCGGCCGCTCTTTAGAACCTCCCAAGAACCTTCTACCTCTGCAGCAGCGGCTGAAGCGCGGCGATTAGAAAAACTACAGGAGGAAAGGATGAGAAATAAACAACTAAACCCTACGCACAACCCTTCTTCCTCCTCCTCTCAATTGCCAGCCCCCTCGCTAACGATTATTCTCGACCTAGTTAGCATTAAGGGCCTAACAATCCAGGAGGCCCTTATACAGCATCCGCTTGTAGGGATAAATAAATTCGAGTCTATCATTCATAAAGGCAATGGAACGATGAGGTTTCTCTTCAAAGACTTAGCGTCACTAGGGGCCGCTAAAACCTTATTTACGGACATGGGTATCACAACCTTTCATCCACCTATGGTGGGTAAAAATAAACGCAGACTCTTGCAAAACCTTCCACAGACAAACCCTTTTAAATGTCCATACCCAAACAGCGCCAGTCAACGCGATGATGGATGGGACAGACGCGCTGAGATAGATGATAGACCTCCAATACGGATAAGAATTACTAATCTGCATAATTCGATCACACTGAATGATGTTAGAGGGCAACTGGATACATACGGGGTCAAATTTAGGGCTATCAGACAAAGAATACACGCTATTTCAAACAAGCCTATGGGCGCGTTCGAGTTTGAAGTCGAGCACAAATTTAAAGAGAGCTGTCTGAAACTTTTCGAAAAAGGTATCATAATGGGCCAGTGGGCTACGATACAAGTACTCAATGATGGCCCTATCCCCCAACCGTGCTTTCGCTGTCAAGGATACTTTCACGTACAAATGAACTGCAAGAATAGAATAAAGTGTTACAAATGCGCTGGCGAACATTATGCCAGGAATTGTACAAAGGACAACAGCTCACCCGGTCATTGTGCTAACTGTGGTGGAGCACATATTGCCAGATATAAGGGCTGTCCAGCCTATAACGAGGCTCGCAACCGACTAATACGTGCGCAGTTGTCGAAGAGTGAATCCAAATCCAGAACCAAACTTAATCCAAGTCCAACTTCGAGGGAGGACACCAACAAACAGCAAACGCAGTCGTTCATAAACCACACAGAGAGTGGATACTCGCAACGAGCCCCCCCTGGCAAGGGTACAATTGTTTTTCCAAATGTAAACAATCCGTTTGCGATTCCAAATAGCATGAAGCCTCAACAGTCACGGAACCCTCGTACTCTATATTGGGGAATACAACCGACGCCATCTTCCAAGAGATACTCACACTTCATGAATTCTGTAACGAAAAAAGGTGCTATTAAGCCGCCATATGATGCAAAAGAACTGCGAAAGAAGGTGGCTGAGTTGATCGCCAGTGTTAAGCCGACTCCCATCGGCCGGCACCCAGATAAAAGGAAGAAGAAATGGCAAAACCGTGGCAAGGAATACACTCTGACAGGGCCAAGACGATGCTCAGCTAACGAAAACGTAAGATGCACCAGGTCTCCTAAAGTTTATGCCATGGATGGTAATCCAGCCGCCATCAAACCGAATAGAAATGATAAAGCCCGGCAGAGTCCAGAGGATGGCCTCACATCGTCATCATCCAAACCAAGCCCAATGGTAATTTCGCTGTCTAGTAGCAGTAGCAGCTCGTCTGATTGCTCAAGGGCTGACAGTCTTCCAAGTTATCCTTAATGTTTTTTTTTTTCTTTTTTCCTTTCACGACTGCAGTTTATTATGGTTAGGAAAAACAAAACAAACCGGATACTTGCTCTTCTATCGGTGTGACCAATTACCGGTGTTACCGTACAGCCCAGTACAATCGATAAACACATGAGAACGATCTGGAATGAAAACAACAATGTTCCACACTAAGATGTGCGTGTAAATTAGATGGTAAACAGGCATCTAATACACGGTGGCTTTTCTTATTTTCTTATTTCTTATTTCCTATTGTCCAATTTGAAAAAAGCCTAATGACAACAATAGGAGTAGAAATAATAATGATAATAACACCCCCCAAGCCGTGGCCATTACCTAGCATCAAAGGAAATACCTGGGCCTTATACCCAGAATTCCACACAAATACATATATATATATATTTGGATGGTAATATCGACTTTACCACAAATTTTACTAAAATTGACTACCAAGATTCATACAGAGAGACTGGATTGGAAAATAACTACGAGTGGGGCATGAATTTTTTGCTTTTTACTCGGGTTTGATTCTAAGTTTCCTAAGAATATTCTGCGGATGTAATATTTTTCACAACAATTGCTTGAAAAAGAAAATTTGGCTATAGCCATCCTGAGCCTTTCGTAAAATTAAAGGTCTCAATAGGATGGCTGCCTTTTTCTTCTTTGTCAAGACGTGACAGAATAAACAACCAAATATATACGTTTAATAGTAGTCAATTTTTCTTCCCATAAAAATAGCCAAATGCTAACATACAATAAGAGTTTAATGTGCATAGTGTGTACATGTTGTTGCACACACACAACTCCTAATGCAGACAGGTCACACTGGGGGCGTACAGAGCCAATTTTTCTTATTGTTCACTTTTGTTTTACAAACAAACATTGCATTAGACGACAAAGTAAACGAACGTTTGATTTTCTACACAATTTTTTGGATACACAGCATTTCGTTAATGTGGTTTTGTCAATGACAAATAGATAGACCACCATATCTTTGCGACAGAACAAAACACTGCCTAAGCGTCACATAGGATTAGGTGAGAGGAATAGCAATAATAATTTTCAATATATATGGGTCAATTAATTAATTCTGTGTTGATAGGATAACACTGAAGGATACACTGTTTCTGTCTTTGTGTCACCTATTTTGATATTGTAAAACATGTTTAGTATATATCACTATTGAATGGCCATTGTGCTGGGGAGTTGTACGAATGTCAACCACTTTTTCAAAATAATAATCAGAACAACTCGAGCGTTGTTAAACCCAAATGAAACGACATAAACACACACACTCACTCCCGACACAATGAGCCATTTATCAGTACTTGTCCTTGACTATACCGATTTATTAATCCTGCTGTGCCCCCTGTGGCCCTTGATGTTTCTCTCTTTACTTACATGTACCTCTGTGTCACATTTTTAAGCTGACAATCTTTGGATATCGCTGAGGGAGGAGTGATAATAACAACAACAAATATATACCACCACAAGCTGTGATCACCTCCGTATCCAAGGACAAGTTATTGACAAAGCCAAAATCGCAGCTATCAATTCCACGGCTGCACGATCGGGGCATGGTCATCCACAGGAGCTTCGCTCTTTTAAGAGCGGCTCACACGGACGGGTGCCATGTTGATGTGCTTCCCGATCTGCAGCCTGGTATCTCTACGACGACGATGATAGTGACACTGCGTCCAGAAGCCAAGATACTGCCGCCAGGAGGCGGAGCACTTCAACTTCAATTTCAATTTCAATTTCAACTTGAAAGACGACAGCAACACGACAGGATGCAGCAGCATCGTCATCATCGCCATCACATATGCATATGTATATGGTTTAATATTAATAACAACATCAGCAGCGGCCGCAATCAAATGCCGCCGCCTCATTGTCAGTCACTGCCGGCCCAAGAACAACAACAACAACAACAACGATGGCATTCAGGACGACGACGAGGAGAAGAAGCTCTCACAACCTACATGCTGCTCCACCGGAACCCTGCTGCCTCATCACCATCATGCCCACCTCAACACGTGTTCGTGAACGGGCGCCAGCTCAAATTAGCCCAATGGAGTCCTAGCACATCCCACCTGCAGCAGCACAGCGAAAATGCTGTAGCTGTAGCTGCAGGTCTATCGTCGCCGCACTACGTCGTAAGACGACGGCGCATACTGCCAGCCTCATACTCTCCCGAGGGTTATCAACGAACCTCTTGGTTGTTTAGAGTATGGCCGCCTCATGATGCGGCTCTTAATGGACGAATCTGGAGTTTTTGCGTGCATAAGCGGAATGGCGGACTTATACAGAGCTGTTGTCGCTATTGGAGTCGACCTCACGGACTATTGATTTGGGCTAGCAGCAGAGGAAAATCTCAAGAACAACTACATGGCCCATGGAGGGCAACTTCTGTGGCAGCAGCAGCAGTAGTTTGGTTCTTCTTCCTCCTCCCACACCTGGATGCTCCTTACTCCAATGGAGGAGCGGAGATCGTCTACTTAGCCGGGCGACATTCTTTGCTACCATCGCTGGCAAGACCTCAAACCGTGGCAGGACATAGAGTGGGCACAACCTCGAGAGTCATAACGCTGACTGCCTCTCTACATGACGGCGGCATCTCCCATCCACCGCAACAACAACAACAACGTATGGGAACTACATTTTGCGGCCGCGTGCATATACATATGCACCTGATCCTGGCCTCAGGATCCCCAAGGCGGCTGCACCATTTCCATCTGCGAGCAGCAGCAGCATCAACAGTAGCGGCAACAATCAACACGCAGATGACATCATCATCAGCGAAAACGATGACAGCGGAGACGACGACGGCGGCGAAAATCATCATCATAATCAGCAACAACTACAACCATCGGAGGAGCGTTCATATTGGGGCTCGGCTTGCTTCGCAAGCCGGGCACAGCAGCAGCAACAGCAGCAACAGTAGTAGCAACAACATCAGCATAATCGAAGACTGCTATGGCCTGCTGCCAAAGCGTCTCCATTCACCCTGGTATGTTTCTATGCTCCCTCATCTTTTCGCCTCGCCCCTCCATTTCTGCTGTCACCATCCGCCCTGGCTGATCCGGGACCAAGGATCTCATCGAAACGGGACACGGAGTCCTGTTTCATCATTCATCATCGCGTGGGCAGTAATAAGCTGAACTCACGCTACAAGCCCACGGCACACAATTGGATCGCAGCATATACACCATCCTTTGATGCGATTTAGTTTCTTTCGTCTCTCGTATTTTTCTCTTCCGCTTAACTACTTCTTTTTTTTGCTATTACACACTCCTTGTATTATTGTAAATTTTTGGAAGAGTTTTTATAACGAGGAGGCAAGACTGTGCACCAAGTCGGGTGTGCAGTAGCATTAGTATTTTCCTGGCAAGCCCAATGTGGGGAGTTCGTATACTTTCCGGTGCCCTGCTCGATCGGCTATTGCGACTTTGATCGTCATCAAAAGTGAAGATGATCCTGTCGCAGACGCAGAGGCATCAGGACTAGTGGTTGACCCCCAGCTTCCGAAATAGAAAAACAACGACCATGAAAATTAGCCAGCTCGGAAGCCCAATTAGCCTCATGTAATTAACCGACCATCAAGCCACAACTCAAACTATGTTTTTGATTTTCTTTCTTGTAATTATCATCTTTTTTTATTTCTCTTGTATATATATATATTTAAGCATAAACACATAAACACATATTTTTCATAGATTTTCGTCTTCTCTTGTTAACATCATACTAAGCCTAATGTAATATACCCAAGAAGAGAACGTATGTATGTAAGAACAAAATGTAAATGTAATATGTAAAAATGTAAACTCTGTAAAAAATAATGTATATAGATTTGATTCGCTCACACGAGCTGCAAGAGTAAAGTGGCGGCGGCGCGCGAGCAACGACCGGAAAAAATTAAGTAATTCTTTTAACTGGGACAAAAGTGGAATTAATTAGTTATTTTTGGCTGATAAATCAAGTCCAGTCGCGAGCTACAACCTGATGCTAAAATCGCGACGAAATTCCTGAAATTAATAGCCTTTTTCGGCCTTTGAAAATTTTGGAAAATTTTCGGGCCGCGAACATACACGTGGCCGACATTTTGGAAGTTGGACAACCGAGCGATTTACTCAAGTTTTCCTGGCTGAAAATACAAATCTTGCGGCGAGCTTTAACCTAATGACATAATTGTGGAATAATTCCGGATCTACAGTCGCCTTTTGGCCATTGGAAAATTGTGTGAAAATCTTTTCAGGTCCATAGCAGCCGCCATAGACGAAGACATACATACGCACATATATATATATATATATGTACCATCATTACCTGGAGATCTGTGGTCTGGTGGTATTAGTGTGTATTGGATGCTGTGTGTGTGACTCTTGGACTGAGATTTTTGGAGACTTGAAGAGGTGGAGCTGGAGAGAGCGATCTACATTACGATCCACTCTACATTACTTTACACTACACGCACACTGACGCTGATGAAATCCCATACAATCTTTTTTACGTGAGTGTAAAGTGTTTCTCTCTCTAATGAATAAAACCCTCTGTGCATACATACATTTCTATATGTACATTACAAGTCTGCCAATTTGAAAATCGCCATTATTATTTCGCCATTACATATAATCCTAATGCTGATTAATTAATTAATTAATAAATGAACTAGAAAACAAGAAAAAAAAAGACAAAACTAATTTGAATTAAAACGATTTAATTGAATACTTCCACTCCCATTAAAGACACAATTTATTTGCTCGTATTATTCGTCGCCAATTGCTCATCAAAAATTACTAACGACTAAATTGATTATTATAATTGATTAAAAAAAAAAAAAAAAAAAAAAAACACTCTTGATAATCATTAAACAATTTATTGGAAATTTGATAAAAACCTAATGCAGAGTAATTTTTTGATATTGAGTTGACCGATTTATAATTTTTGGATTTATTACCCCCACTGAAGCACATTGAATACAATATATTTTGTGGCATATAGTTGATAAAAGACTGTTTTCTTTATTCTTAATATCTTGACTCAATGTTACATGTTACATGTTTTTCTTTCCTTCATCCGCACAGTTTAAACCTTATGACCAACTTTATATATATATATAAACACACACTTAATATTGAATGTCATACTTATAAATAATAAATCAACAAAAATTTATTATATTATTCCCCTATCCTTATGTTTTACTCTGGCTTAAGCAGTTTTAGCCGTCTGCAGGACGAAGCCGTCAGCGATGTATGAGAATTAGGACGAAGCCGTCAACGATATACGAGAAGTAGGACGAAGCCGTCTGCAGGACGAAGCCGTCAGCAATGTATGAGAAGTAGGACGAAGCCGTCTGCAGGACGAAGCCGTCAGCAATGTATGAGAAGTAGGACGAAGCCGTCTGCAGGACGAAACCGTCAGCGAGGTAGGAGAATTAGGACGAAGCCGTCAACGATATACGAGAAGTAGGACGAAGCCGTCTGCAGGACGAAGCCGTCAGCAATGTATGAGAAGTAGGACGAAACCGTCTGCAGGACGAAACCGTCAGCGAGGTAGGAGAATTAGGACGAAGCCGTCAACGATATACGAGAAGTAGGACGAAGCCGTCTGCAGGACGAAACCGTCAGCAATGTATGAGAAATAGGACGAAGCCGTCTGCAGGACGAAACCGTCAGCGATATAGGCGAGAAATAGGACGAAGCCGTCTGCAGGACGAAACCGTCAGCGATATAGGCGAGAAATAGGACGAAGCCGTCTGCAGGACGAAACCGTCAGCGATATAGGCGAGAAATAGGACGAAGCCGTCTGCAGGACGAAACCGTCAGCGATATAGGCGAGAAATAGGACGAAGCCGTCTGCAGGACGAAACCGTCAGCGATATAGGTGAGAAATAGGACGAAGCCGTCTACACAAGACTTAATATGGTGAATAGAGAGACTTAGTGTGGAGGAATAGGACGAAGCCGTCAACCAATACCTAGGTTAGTTAAGTCTTACTCCTTTGTTACCGCTGTTCCAGTTCCTTGGTTGCTGCTTGCTGCTTGCTGCTGCGCGCTAGGTGACTTCCACCTTGGTCGACTCCGACCACCGAATGATAGCTCTGAGGCTAGCGGCCGGCTTTATATAGCGCTTGGCGGGTTTTAGTGTGCCTGCACGGGCCGCGGATTTGCCCGAATAGTGTGGCAGCTCCCTGGGCATTTGCCCGACTTAGTGTGGCCAGTGGTTTTGTTCGTTGGGGCGGGCGCGCGCACCGGGTTTGAATTTGAATGTCTTTATCGTTGGGCGGGTGTTTATGGGCGTGGGTTCGCTATTTATTATTTAGTTACTTATTTTACTTATTATTTATTTACAGTCCGAGTTGTATTATGTATTTATTTAGTTTGTTTATTATTATTATTTATGTACAGTTTTGTATTATTTATTTATTTAGTTTGTTTATTATTATTATTTATGTACAGTTTATTTATTATTTTGTGCGCCCCGCGTCACACTCCCCCCTCCTTAGGGAAGTGACGCTTTATGGTCACAAAATTACCTCTATTGGAGGTAATTCGCCACCAATTTCCGCCGTCCCTCTCCAGCCAGCGTTTCTGCGTCCGCTTCCTTTTCTCCGCCAGCGTTGCCCTTATTTTTTCCATTGTTGATTTGGAAATTCGGGCTCCTTCTGGCATGGTCCATCCTGAAACTTTTCCCGTATTATCGGAGTCTAGTTCCAGGATGTCCTGGTCCGGAGAGTTGTCTCGCGGTGTTGTTGTCCTTGCCGCTGTGCTGGTTATTCCGGCTGTCCGAAAGTTGACTGGCGCTGGTGCCGTCTCCATTGGTCGGTTTCCGCTCTCTTGTCCTGTTGTTTGTGCCTGGGTCGTCATCGATCTAATTGTCTGCCTTTCTCCGCTGCTTTGCTGGTATCTAGGATTCTCCCTCGGGAGATGTGCGACTCTGGTCCGGCCCCGTTGGACGGTCTCCGTCACCGGTCGGGCCCTTCCGTCGTCGCTTACTTCCCTTGGGTTAATCCTGCCAGCATACCCTGGTGGGGTTCCGGCCTCCCCGTCTCGGCCCTGTTGGACGAATTCCGTCGACTGTCGGACCGGGGTGGGGTAGCCTGTTCCCCTCTGGTATGGCGGTTGGGACGCTCCAGCCTGGATCTTCCGTAATGTCTCCGGTGGTTGGATCCTCGCCTCGCGGCTTGTTGTCGGTCCCTCGGCGTTTGGTTGGGTGCTTGGGTTGCTACTGTTTCCCTGGACGGTCTCCGTCGACTGGGAAGTGCTTGCACCCTGCGTCCCCGGGCGGTTCGGCGGTACCATTTTTGGTGGTGCCGTCCGTTTTCGGGTTGTACCCTGCGCCTGGGGTTCGATCAGTTTTGATCGGGGTTGCCCTGCCTTCGCCTTGGCATAACTTTTCCTGACTTGCTCGGTGCTTACTTTGAACTTGTTCATAGTTGCAGTCGCTCGCCTTCTGTGGCCCGGACTGGTTTTGGCTCTTCTTATATAGGCCTATTCCGCCTTTTGGTGTGGTTGCCTTCGATCTTGTTTTCCCTCTTTAGTGTGCCCGTTGTCTCTGCTAGGTTTAATCCCTCATTTTCCGCTGTTGTCGATATATCGATATGCCCTTGTCCGATAGTCGATTTATCGAGTTCATTTTGGTTTGATTCCTCGCTCACATGTGGTTTTGTGTCTCCGATATATATTCGTTTTGTTTTCCGCGTTGTTTGATTTCTAACTGTCAGTATTACCGGGGACACGAACCCTGTTACTCTCCATGGACCGTCGTATTTCGGGGCTAATTTCGCATTAAATTTATCTGCCGCGTTAGATAAATGGTGTGTCTTGCACCATACGAGATCACCCCTTGCCGGCTTCCATTCCCTTTTTCGCATGTCGTACTGTCGTTTTTGTTGTTCCGCTGCTCTCCCCATGTGTCCTGCGGCTTCTTTCCGTATGCCTTCTATGCGCTTCCATCGTTTTTCCACGCTCTCTTCCCTTATTCCAGATCCTTCCGTTTCCCTGTCGAATACGGTGTTCGGAATTCTCAGCTCTTTTCCCAGTACTATCTGTGCAGGGCTGTACTTCGTGGACTCCGACGTGCTGCTGTTAAATGCCAGCATTAGTTCTGGGAGTTTGTCATCCCAGTTCGTCTGGTCCTCACCCGTTATCTGGGCGATCATTGTTTTGATGGTCCGATTTGTTCTTTCCGTTGGGTTTTCTTGTGGAGTATATGGGGCCGTGAACTGTTGTTTGATCCCCCATCTCTCCATTTCTTGCTTCGTTTTGCGGCCGGTGAATTGGACTCCGTTATCCGATATTAATATCTTCGGTGCCCCAAACCTTGTCACAATCCTTTCCCGGAACGCCCGCAAGAATGAATCGGCCGTGGCTTGTCGTATTGCCGCCAACTCCACCCATTTGGAAAACTTGTCCACCATGACGAGTAGTGCCGTGTTTCCGTGTTTAGATCGTGGTAGTGGTCCTACAAAATCGACGCATATCGTTTCCCACGGGGCTTCCGCGACCTTAGTCAGCATCTTCCCTGCTGCCTTCTGCTGTGCCACTTTGTATCTTTGACAGCTCTCGCAGCTTCTTACAAAGTTCCGTACATCCTTTGTCAGTTGCGGCCAGAAGTACTTTGTTCTTATTCTTCTTGCCGTTTTGAACATTCCCATGTGTCCTGTTTCGGCCTGGCAATGATTCTCCGTTAGAATCTGTTGTACTTCTTCTTCTGGCACGCACAGTTTCCATGGGTGTTGGTCCCTTCTGTCCTGACTCAGTTTGTATAGCCTTTTTCCTTCGACTCGGAACTCTGTGTCCTGTGGGTTCTCTTGTATCTCACTGATCTTCCGGCTTATCCAACTTCCGGTGTTCTTGATCGCCTTTAGTTCCACTGGTGGGGCTCTTGACAGTGTGTCTGCCACCACGTTCAGCTTCCCTTTACGATATTGCACCTCAAATTGGTATGGTTGAAGCCCCAGTGCCCACCGTGCTATTCTCCCTGCTGGACTTTTGATGGAGTTCAACCACTTAAGCGCCATATGGTCTGTCACCACTATAAATTGGTATCCTTCCAGGTACATCTTAAACTTCCCGATGCCCCAATGGATTGCTAGACATTCCTTTTCTGTTGCGCTGTAATTTTGCTCCGCCTTACTTAGCTTCCGGCTTGCAAATGATATTACGTGTTCTCCGTCCTCCGTCTCCTGGGTGAGTACGGCTCCAATGCCCACATCGCTGGCATCCGTCTGTAGTTTGAACTGCTTTGTAAAGTCGGGACATACCAGTACCGGTGCTTCTGTGAGACTTTCCTTGAGGCTATCAAAGGATTGTTGATGACGATCGCCCCATTCGAATTTTTTTTCCTTTACAGATTAATTCATGTAGTGGTCCCGCTTGTTCGGTGAACTTCGGTATGAACCTTCTATACCAAGAGGCCATCCCTAGAAAGCTGTGTACTTCTTTGGTGGTTTTCGGCGCTGGTAGGTCTTTGATCGCCGCTACCTTTTCGGGGTCCGTTCGGATACCCTGATCGCTCACCACGTGTCCCAGGTATTTCAGCTCTTTTTGAAAGAACTTGCATTTTTCTGGGTTGATGCGCAAGTTTGCTTGCTGCAATCTCCTAAATACCTCTGTCAGCTTTTCCAGGTGCTCTTCCTTTGTGCGTCCTATTACGATGATGTCATCTAGGTACGCGAAGGCAAATGGCTCCATTTCCGGTCCGATAACGTTATCAAGTGCTCGCTGGAAGGTTGCTGGCGCTGTGGTCAGTCCGAATGGCATTACCGTCCACTGGAACAGCCCTCGACCCGGTACCGTAAATGCCGTGTATTGCCTGCTCTTCTCCTCGACTGGGATTTGCCAATAGCCCGATTTCAAGTCTATCGTGCTTATGTATTTGGCTTCCCGTAGCTGGTCGAGGATGAAGTTCATACGAGGCACGGGGTATGCATCTTTTTCAGTCCGGTCGTTCAGCAACCTGTAGTCGATGCACATTCTCCACTCGTTATTTTTTTTCTCACTAGCACTACGGGTGCACTATATGGACTTCGTGATCGCTCTATCAAGCCCAGGCTTAGCAATTCGTCTACCTGTTCGTTGATTATTGCCTGCTGTTTGGGGTTTCGCGGGTAATACCTCTGCTTGATGGGTTTGTCGTCCTTTAGGTAGATTTTGTGTACGGCTGCGTTGCTGACTCCCTTCATGTTCTCGAATATTCGTTTGTTTTCTTCCAGAAATGCCTCGATATCCTGTTCGGACAGATCCCCCGGCGCAGTTGGCTCCTGTATGCCTTGTCCGTCATCTCTTCCTCCGTTGTCGCATCCCCTGATTTTCAGTTCGAGTCCGCCGCATCTGAGTACGCTTTCTGCACCTGCCAGAAAGTCCATTCCCAAGAGGATTCCTCCCTCCACGTTCGGTAGGATCATGAATGTTATCTCGAACCTTCGTCCTCCGAACTCTACGTTTGCCCTGAAGCCTCCCATCGCCTTCTGTCGCGATCCATCCGCTAGTGATATCTCCGCCTGCAGTTTGTTCCACCTTCCTTCCTCTCTTAGGTCTTGGAACATGTTCCTGCTTATTGCGCTCTTGGTTGCACCGGTGTCTATTATGCCTTTGGCAATCCTACACCCTACTCCAAACGTTGCTACTATCTGGTAGCCGTCGCACATTATACCACCCGCTGCTGGACCCATTCTTCGTGCCTGAGCTGCCAGCTCTATCCGCTCAGGCCTCCGGCGTTTCCCGACCTGGTTCGACAGCATTCTGTTGTCCTGACTCCGTTTCTCCCGCACACCCAACAGAACAGTCTCGGTGGGTTTCCGCATGTGCGTGCCGTATGTCCGGTTCCGCCGCATCGCATGCATATTTCTGACCTCACCGGCTGTGGTGCTGTTTGTCCGGTTTGTGCTTCCATTTGCTCGATCTCTTCTACCTCTTCCGCGAGCTTGAGGAATTCCGTCAGTGTTGTAAATCCGGTTCTTCTTGCATATAGCTTCAGTTTGCTTCTGCAGTTTTTGTATACCCAGTCTAGTTTTTCTGGTTCCGATAGCTTCGTGAATCTCATGAGCTTTCTTAGGTTCATCGCGTATTCCCTTACTGGCTCGTTTTCCCTTTGTCTTAGCTGTGCTATCTGGGTTTCTAACTGCTCTCCATACCGGGGTGGTAGGAAATACTCCAGCAGTTCTGTTCGGACTTGTGCCCATGATGTGATCCTTGTTGGCGTCGTGTTCCACCAATCTATTGCGATCCCTTCCAGTATGAATGGCATTGTCTGGACTAGCTGGTCGAGGTGGAGTCCGTATCCATTTGCCCATTGTTCCATTTTTTCTAGGAATTCTAGTGGGTTGGATGTTCCTTGGTACCTTATGTCCCAGTTTCGTACCCTGTCGATAATCCCTGTCTCCTTCTTGCCCTCCATTTTTGTTTCGATCTCGTTGTCCATTCTTGTTTTTTCCTCCGTTACGATGATTTCTGGTATTCTAGCAGGGCTTCTCTCCCTCCGGTATTTTTCTGCCAGCAGTGTCAGCTTCTTTCTTACTGTTTCTGCGTGGTCCGTCCTTTTCGAGAAAGCGGCCAATGTTTTCCGTAATTCCTCGTTCTTTCCTGATGAATCCAACCCAAATTCACTTGCGTATTCTATCAATTCCGGTTTTGTTGCCATATATACCCAACTGGACATTACTTTCTCGGCGTCGGCTCCTTCTAAGCACCACTTAATCTGTTCGGGCGCCACCTGTGACGTTCAGTCAAGCCTCGGGTAGGTCAGGGCTGGCCAGGATCATCCAGGACATTTATTTGATTCAGGAAAGTGGTGCTAGAAGGGGAAAATTCCGACCCGAGCCCCAGTAATAACGCTGGTTTGAACCTGGATTAGGCGTACAAAATAGATATGTATGGTTTATTGAAATTAATGACAGAGTAAATATTTCCGGAGTCGGGGTTCCGACCAGCGAGCGTCCGTGTCCTGCGGGAGGGGTCGCGGGTCCGGGGTCCGCGTAGGTAACTTCCTGTCGTTCGAGTGGGATGATCGGGGTCCCGGGATGCGTCCCTGGCCTTCGGGAAGACGTGGATCAATTGAGACGAGACCGTCAATAAGGATACGTAGTGTTAAGGGACGGAGCCGTCAGCAGGAAGAAGCCGTCAGCGGGGTGCGACAATTTGGACGGGGCCGTCAACGGTGTGTGCGCGAATAGGACGAAGCCGTCTGCAGGACGAAGCCGTCAGCGAGATATGCGAGAATTGGGACGAAGCCGTCAACGATATTCGAGAAGTAGGACGAAGCCGTCTGCAGGACGAAGCCGTCAGCGATGTATGAGAATTAGGACGAAGCCGTCAACGATATACGAGAAGTAGGACGAAGCCGTCTGCAGGACGAAGCCGTCAGCAATGTATGAGAAGTAGGACGAAGCCGTCTGCAGGACGAAGCCGTCAGCAATGTATGAGAAGTAGGACGAAGCCGTCTGCAGGACGAAACCGTCAGCGAGGTAGGAGAATTAGGACGAAGCCGTCAACGATATACGAGAAGTAGGACGAAGCCGTCTGCAGGACGAAGCCGTCAGCAATGTATGAGAAGTAGGACGAAACCGTCTGCAGGACGAAACCGTCAGCGAGGTAGGAGAATTAGGACGAAGCCGTCAACGATATACGAGAAGTAGGACGAAGCCGTCTGCAGGACGAAACCGTCAGCAATGTATGAGAAATAGGACGAAGCCGTCTGCAGGACGAAACCGTCAGCGATATAGGCGAGAAATAGGACGAAGCCGTCTGCAGGACGAAACCGTCAGCGATATAGGCGAGAAATAGGACGAAGCCGTCTGCAGGACGAAACCGTCAGCGATATAGGCGAGAAATAGGACGAAGCCGTCTGCAGGACGAAACCGTCAGCGATATAGGCGAGAAATAGGACGAAGCCGTCTGCAGGACGAAACCGTCAGCGATATAGGTGAGAAATAGGACGAAGCCGTCTACACAAGACTTAATATGGTGAATAGAGAGACTTAGTGTGGAGGAATAGGACGAAGCCGTCAACCAATACCTAGGTTAGTTAAGTCTTACTCCTTTGTTACCGCTGTTCCAGTTCCTTGGTTGCTGCTTGCTGCTTGCTGCTGCGCGCTAGGTGACTTCCACCTTGGTCGACTCCGACCACCGAATGATAGCTCTGAGGCTAGCGGCCGGCTTTATATAGCGCTTGGCGGGTTTTAGTGTGCCTGCACGGGCCGCGGATTTGCCCGAATAGTGTGGCAGCTCCCTGGGCATTTGCCCGACTTAGTGTGGCCAGTGGTTTTGTTCGTTGGGGCGGGCGCGCGCACCGGGTTTGAATTTGAATGTCTTTATCGTTGGGCGGGTGTTTATGGGCGTGGGTTCGCTATTTATTATTTAGTTACTTATTTTACTTATTATTTATTTACAGTCCGAGTTGTATTATGTATTTATTTAGTTTGTTTATTATTATTATTTATGTACAGTTTTGTATTATTTATTTATTTAGTTTGTTTATTATTATTATTTATGTACAGTTTATTTATTATTTTGTGCGCCCCGCGTCACAAACTTTCTCGGCTCCACTTAACAAATGTTTGACTGCTGACTGGTCGGGTATGCCTCTGTGCCTTTGCCTGAAAAATTTGAGAAGAGAATAGGAAAAGATTATAAGTTAAATTTGCTTATAAAACAGAGCGATTCTTATCATGGGCAAAAAAAAAAGGGATAAAGAATAAATGCAAGTCTAATGTACAGAGAAGGGGCAAGAAAGCGA
This sequence comes from Drosophila aff. chauvacae BK-2020, assembly GCA_018903765.1. Taxonomy (NCBI): domain Eukaryota; kingdom Metazoa; phylum Arthropoda; class Insecta; order Diptera; family Drosophilidae; genus Drosophila; species Drosophila aff. chauvacae BK-2020. The sequence continues at coordinate 51,646 of JAEIGO010000954.1, forward strand.
ATGGTAATAGACACAATCCTGAGTCCTGCTCTCCCATTACTTCCCCCCTAGCCTCTGCTGATGCAGGCAGCTCTCTCCCTGCCCACCATACTGTTTTGGTTAATCCTAATATACCAAAACTAATTATAAAAACCACTCAGAACACTCCCTTCCTCATCCAGACCCTGATTCGGCACCCTATTATAGGGAAGGACAAAGTAGATTTCTTTCTGTCAGTAGATACAAGTCTTTTGCTCATCACAGTCGCTAGCCATGATAGTCTTGAGTTGATTAGGAGTCTGGCATTAGATGAACAATCTGAGATTGTCACACTCAACAATGAAGAGGAGCTGGTACTCTTTAATACTAACTCAGACCAAAGTACTGGGTCGGAGGAACTGGAGGTAATCAATGAGGATGACTATTTCTGGTCTGAATCTGCTCACATAAGGGAGGCATCCCCAGATCATTACACACAACCTAGTAATGCCCTATCTGAGCCTGCACTGGACGTGATGCCACCTGATTCATCAAGTGTAGTTGATATTTCCCCCGATCACCGTTCACAATTTAGATATGCCCCTATGGAGTGTGTGACGGATGCTCGTCCCTTAACGCCTGTTAGTCTAAACACCCATAATGTTACCTCACAGCATGATAACCATCTAAAAATAACTTTTTGGAATGCTGCTGGTATCACTAACAAGATACCGGAGCTAATCACGTACATCGAGGAAAATGACATTGACATTATGCTTGTGGTGGAACTTAGAACCAGCTCCCCACTGTTGATCCATGGATATAGCAGTTACCATGCACTCCATCCTAGTGGCAGGAAAGCTGGGGGAGTTGTGACATTGATAAAAAATGGGATTAGGCACATCTCATTGGACCCTATTTTCTCTGATGCCTGGCAATGCTCCCCAGTTGCACTTATCCCAGGACAGCTGTCACTAGCTAAGGGCCCAGAACAATATCAAGGGAGTAAAATCATTATTGTCGCTGCTATCTACTGCCCAAATAAATTTAAATGGGCGAGTGATGACTTTACGAACATGTTCAATCTGTTTGATCTTCTCTGCTCTGGTTTTGCATCGAACTATCTTATTTGCGGAGACTGGAATGCGCACCATCAATGGTGGGGGGACATAAGATCGTGTTACAGAGGCAGAGCACTAATGGAAGCAGTTCACAACAAGGACAATATGAATATACTTGCCACCGGCGGACCCACCCACTACCCCTTCACCTCCAACGGAAAACCATCTGCTATAGACTTGGTGTTTACTCAGGTCTCCGTAGGGAGCAACTGTCAATTAATGCCTCACCAGATTTATGCTCAGATCACTTGCCACTGAACGTAGTTCTCAAGGCGAACTGTGATTTTAATGACCTGGATTGCGTCCAAAAAAAGGACCACAAATTAAGAATCCCCAACTCCAAGTCTGAGAGGGAAGAGTTCAAGAGCTTCCTTAACAACCATATTCACCTCAACACGGAGATAAAGTCTGGCCAGGATATTGAAGATGCTATAGACATCTTTAACAATAACATAAAAATCGCTTCTGAGAACGCTTGTTTGAGTAAAGTTAACAATACTAGGTGGAGAGCGGCTCTGAGAAACCTACAGACCCCCGTACGCAGAAATAATAATATAAAAATCTCTGATCCAAACTTTCTCCGAGCGAACAAAAAAATTAGAGAGCTATTGGATTACAAAAAGCGCCTGAAATCTCTATACATTAAAAAGTCAACATTTATAAGCAGGGGGATGCTTTGTGCGGCACAAAAAAGAATAAAACGTGCTATTGATAACCATAGGCAAAAAAATATTGACAACGCTCTGACATCTATGTTTCCACTGGAAAAAGTCAAGCTCAACAAAATATGGAAAATTGCAAAGATTTTTAAAAGGACACAACCCCCAAACTACCCGTTAAAGATAGCTGACGCTGTTACTGAGCCTCGGGCCGATTCTATTCCAACAACAACAAAAAAGAAAAAGGAAAGGGGCAAAGGCAGACCTAGAAAGAAATCAGAGAAAGCCACATGGACTAAAACTATAAAAGAAAAGCTGGAGATATTTGCCGATCACCTGGAGGGCAGATTCTCCCCCAAATTCGCTAATACTGCACTGGATAGGAAATCAATAAAGAAGCTGACAGAATTAGATCAAGCTTGGAAACGGACTCAGATACAAACAACAACCCAATAAAGCCAATCACATATCAAGAAGTTTGTTCACTAATAAAGATTGCTGATCCGGACAAAGCTCCAGGTAAGGATGGCATTAAAAACAAACTGCTTAAGCTCCTTCCCCATAAAGCCATCCTTTACGTAGTTCTCATTTTTAATTCCATCCTTCGCACGGGACACTTCCCCAAACAGTGGAAGCACGCTGAAGTCACATTGTTGCACAAGAAGGGGAAGCCAACTGACGATCCAGCTTCGTACCGTCCCATCAGTCTCCTCCCTAGCCTTTCGAAGCTCTTTGAGAGACTGCTGCTTAAAAGAATCCTTGCCTCGAAAGAATTTCTAGGAACGATTCCGGATCATCAATTTGGGTTCAGAAGTGCAGACAGCACTGAGCAACAGCTAGGAAGAGTTACCCAATTCATATGCCGGGCTTTTGAAAGCAAACAATTTTGCTCTGCTATATTCATTGATATATCAGAGGCCTTCGATAGGGTATGGCATCAAGGACTAATATACAAACTAAATAGGATCCTCCCCACCTCTATCTTCAGGATTATGAAAAACTACTTGGATAATCGGACCTTTGTAGTGAAAGGTAGCGACGGCACTGAATCTAGAACGGCAAAAATCCAAGCTGGGGTGCCACAGGGGAGTGTTCTCGGCCCGCTGCTGTACAGTATTTATGCTTCGGATATGCCTCTGCCGGAGACTGCCCTGCACCCACGTAGAGGCTACGAAACTGAGGTCAGTAATCAGGGGCAGCGGAAGGTTTTCAAGGATATGTGCATTTCAACGTATGCGGATGACACAGTCATCCTTTCCGCTGGCCGCTCCATCCAAGACGCGGTTTCTAGGAATCAAAGTTACCTACATAAACTAGACGATTGGGCGAAAACATGGGCGATTACCATTAATGCAAAAAAAACCGCACACATTGTCTTCACTCAAAGGCGTGTCCCTGGCCATGATGTCAACCCAAGTAAAAGCATGGCTCCCCTAAGACGAAGCCCTGTTAGTATCCAGCTTAATGGTCAAGAAATCCCTAACCTAATGAAACACACATACCTGGGCATTTACTTGGACAGGAAATTAACATTTGCTCCGCAAGTAGCTAGGGTCCGTGGTAGGATAAAAGCCAGAAGAAAAGCACTAGATTGGCTCTTCTCTAACAGAGGTTATATTGGAAGGGAGTGTAAAGCCACCCTGGTTAAACAACTTATAGCTCCCCTTTGGCAATACTCTTTGCCTATTTGGGGATCCTTGTGTTCGGACACTCACGTGAATAGGCTGCAAAGCGCCTATAATGATGTTGTTCGTAAAGCTCTTGGTTATGATTATCCCAATTGTGGCACGAGGATTAGCAATAAGGAGATCTTCAATAAATACAAGATCAAAACAGTTGAGGAGTCCTACGAACTGCAATGTAACAGGCTAGCTATATCCTTGGCCATGCATGAGAACCCTGAGGCGAGCAACATAATATTTCGACCTTACGTCCCGGAAAGACTCACGAGGAAAAGATTGTCCATGCTGATTAAGAAACACTTTACTCCTGCCTCTTCCAAGTACAAGCTCTTCTCTCCTGCCCAAACAGAACATACTACGCTACCCACTCTATTAAGACTTGAATGCATCAAAAGGGACAAAATGGAATGGAATAAGAGAAACGACGCCGAACAACAAAAGAGAAACTTTAAAATCGACAAGATCATATTCGTTCCCCCGCCAAGACACAATGAATTGTATATAAACTGGCTTAGGAAAGCCTATAAAAAAGGGACCGTCAGTAAAAACTTCACGCTGCTGGAAGTATATGGACAGCCCCCCACAGTACAGAAATTGATAATGCCCTCCCTTTCTCAACCAAACACCCTACCTACTGACGTTACCCTCACCAGAGCTGCATGGGTGAAACACCTTAAAAACGTGGCCTACATGAGGTCCCTAATTGCCCCTACAGTGGTAACAGGGCACGAAAGGCACGATGTGCAGGTGACAGGGCTGGGGTAGGAGAAATCGGGATAGCATTACTAGCACTAGCAACATCTGTCACATCACCTGGGAAGAGAAAAAATATAAATAAAATGAATAAATAAAAAACTAATCAAAAATAAATAAATAAAATAAACCTGGATATTTGGATACTTGAAACGCGTTCCCCATGGCAGGAGTACAATTACTCTTCCAAATGTAAACAATCCGCTCGTGATTCCAAATAATAACAAGTCTCCTTAAGTTGATGCAGCAATAGACGGCTGTGCAGCCGCTACCAAACTGAGGAATGATGAGGCCCGACAGAGTCTAGAGGATGGCCTCACGACGCCATCCAAACCAAGCCCATATTGGATAGGAAAACAAAACAAACCGGATGCTTGCTCTTCTTATTGTTGCTTCGGTGTGACCAGTTACAGGTGTTACCGTACAGCCCAGTACAATCGATAGACACATGTGAACGATCTGGAATGAATACCCAGACTTCCAAATATATTTACTTGAATGGTAATATCGACTTTACTAAAATTGACTACCAAGATTCATACAGAGAGAGAATGGATTGGAAAATAACTACGAGTGGGGCATGAATTTTTTGCTTTTTACTCGGGTTTGATTCTAAGTTTTTCAAAGAATATTCTGCGGATGTAATAATTTTTCACAACAATTGCTTGAAAAAGAAAATTTGGCTATAGCCATCCTGAGCCTTTTGAAAAAAAATTAAAGGTCTCAATAGGATGGCTGCCTTTTTCTCATTTTTCAAGACGTGATAGAATAAAACAACCATATATATGTTTAATAGTAGTCAATTTTCTTCCCAAAGGAAAATCGCCAAATGCTAACACACAATAAGAGTCTAATGTGCATAGTGTGTACACGTTGTTGTTGCACACACACACACAACTCCTAATGCAGACAGGTCACACTGGGGGCGTACAGAGCCAATTTTTCTTTCTTATTGTTTACTTTTGTTTTACAAACGAACAAACAAACTTTGCATCAGACGATAAAGTAAGCGAAAGTTTGATTTTCTACTCATTTTTGTGGATACACAGCATCTCGTTAATGTGACTTTGTCAATGGCAAATAGATAGACAACCATATCTTAGCGACAGACCAAAACACTGCCTAAGCGTCACATAGGATTAGGTGAGAGGAATAAAAATAATAAAAATAATAACTTTCAATATATATATATGGGTCAATTAATTAATTCTGTGTTTATAGGATAACACTGAAGGATACACTGTTTCTGTCCTTGTGTCACCTATTTTGATATTGTAAAACATGTTTAGTATATATCACTATTGAATGGCCATTGTGCTGGGGAGTTGTACGAATGTCAACCACTTTTTCAAAATAATAATCAAAATCAATTCGAGGATTGTTAAACCCAAATGAAAAACGACATAAACACACACACTCACTTGCTTCGCAAGCCGGGCACAGCAGCAGCAACAGCAGCAACAGTAGCAACAACATCAGCATAATCGAAGACTGCTATGGCCTGCTGCCAAAGCGTCTCCATTCACCCTGGTATGTTTCTATGCTCCCTCATCTTTTCGCCTCGCCCCTCCATTTCTGCTGTCACCATCCGCCCTGGCTGATCCGGGACCAAGGATCTCATCGAAACGGGACACGGAGTCCTGTTTCATCATTCACCATCGCGTGGGCAGTAATAAGCTGAACTCACGCTACAAGCCCACGGCACACAATTGGATCGCAGCATATACACCATCCTTTGATGCGATTTAGTTTCTTTCGTCTCTCGTATTTTTCTCTTCCGCTTAACTACTTCTTTTTTTTTGCTATTACACACTCCTTGTATTATTGTAAATTTTTGGAAGAGTTTTTATAACGAGGAGGCAAGACTGTGCACCAAGTCGGGTGTGCAGTAGCATTAGTATTTTCCTGGCAAGCCCAATGTGGGGAGTTCGTATACTTTCCGGTGCCCTGCTCGATCGGCTATTGCGACTTTGATCGTCATCAAAAGTGAAGATGATCCTGTCGCAGACGCAGAGGCATCAGGACTAGTGGTTGACCCCCAGCTTCCGAAATAGAAAAACAACGACCATGTAAATTAGCCAGCTCGGAAGCCCAATTAGCCTCATGTAACTAACCGACCATCAAGCCACAACTCAAACTATTTTGTAATTATCATCTTTTTTTTATTTCTCTTGTATATATATATATTTAAGCATAAACACATAAACACATATTTTTCACATATTTTTGTTTCCTCTTGTTAACATCATACTAAGCCTAATGTAATATACCCAAGAAGAGAACGTATGTAAGAACTAAATGTAAATGTAATATGTAAAAATGTAAACTCTGTAAAAAATAATGTATATATGATTCGCTCACACGAGCTGCAAGAGTAAAGTGGCGGCGGCGCGCGAGCAACGACCGGAAAAACACTGCCCGCCACCTCTAGTTCTTTCCCCACTACCGGCTCCCCATCAACGGTCGAGAACCAGAGCACAAAGGGATTGACTTGTAATTTAAAAAGGCATAGTACTGCCACAAACACAGCTCTTGAATCCAACAGTAATTACAATCGTCCACATACCCTTTTGACAAAGAATCTAGCCGAGGCACTAAACGAAGGTGTAGGTAAATCCAAGACGGCCATCAGCAGCGGTTCTAGCTCTATTTTGGCTCTTCCGCAGCAACAGGAGGGGGGAAAAGATTTGGTTAAAGAAACAGCAGCAGAAATAGTAACATCAGCACCAACAGAAAAACCATCTGCAGTGGTCGCAGCGCCTAGGTGCACAGTATTAGGTTCCACTCCCTCCCCTGAGTTGATATCTTCTGATGAGGACGAGATTATACCGGAAACTCTGGCGGCCAACAGTCATCATAGGTCCTTAAATAATACAAACTCTGGGAGACCGCAGCAGCTACTACAATCTAAGGATGATCCCAAAAATCAATCGAACCTGCCCCTGTCCAATCATCGGCCCGAAGAGATGCCCATTCCCGAGGCCTCATATTTTTCCAACTTTGCCAAATTTGTTAGGGAGACACAGCAGGGCAAGGGTGGTAATAATAATATCCTTCCCCCCAAGCCTGCGCCACGAACCTCTCTGTCCGCTAGCACAGTTGAGAGTTCCTCCTCGCTATCCTTAATGGATGTCAGTATTAACAATTCAGGCGCAAACGTTAGCATTCATGGTAATAACATTAATGAATCCGTAGTTCCCGCAAGCACAAGGCGAAAGAGGGCAAACATAAGTAGCGATAGTAGCGACGAGGAGAACTCACAAATCCAACAACAGCAGCCAGCCTTGAAAAAACGGATCCATGATTACGGGTGCTCCGGTAGGAATCTTGATAATTTTGATAATAATAATACCATCTCTGTTGCTGCCAACAAACCTGTCCGAGACACTCGCCCAATGGCAGATATACAACAATTACAATTACAACAACCACAGCAAATACCCAATAAGCAACCTAGGAAACGCACCCCACCACTGCGTCTCAGGATTAGTGGAATCTCGAAAGAATTACCCATCGAAACGATTAGGCAATTCCTTGAACAGTCGGGTGTAAAGTTTTATGCCCTAAGGCAATTACGTCACTTTAGGACCAAAGAGCCCCTTGGCATATACGAGGCCAATGTAGATGCAGCGAACAGAGCTAGTTGCAATAAATTAATTGTCTGCGGAAAGATTATTGACCAAACGGCCAATATTGCCATTCACTCGCCCCTTCCCGAGCCCATTCGTTGCTACAAATGCCAGGGCTTTGGCCACAACCAGCGCATGTGTAGCAAGCCTGAAAAATGCCTCAAATGTGCCGGCTCACATGGGACGAGGGAGTGCATAAAACCCAGGGAAATGCCCGCCTGCTGTGCCAACTGTGGCCAAAGGCATGTCGCCAGTTATAAAGGCTGCATAGCCTATAAACAAGCCAGGCGACAGGTCCTATTTCAATTCTTTACTAGACTTAATAATAGAGGATTGCAGTTTGGCCACGATGGCAAAAATATACCATTCAAAAGGAGAGCAAATACAATCGCGAATGGCTTCTCGCAGAGGCCAAAAACAAATTTGAGATGGACTGACAATTCAGGCATTCATAACTTTAATTATTATAAAAACTATAATAATCACCCGCATGGTGCAATGATGAGGAGATTTGACAATTACAATAGGTTTGCAAGAAACAATGGGCCTTGGTTCAGGCAACAGCAACAACAAAACCACCAACAGCCGCAACCACACGGCCATAGGGATTGGAACAACAAATTTAGAAGCAGGAATAACAATCCAAATATTAATAATTATAATTATAATTATAATCACAATCTAAATAGGGGACCACTAACAACAACAACACATGGCACCCATGCACCCCCTAGCAGACCCGTACTTCCATCTGCAAATGATAAACGTGCAAGAGGTCGACACTACACTAAACTGGGCTGGATCGAAAATCGACAACAACGCCAGCAACATAATATAAAAACAGCCAATAGCGTCAATCCTGCACGGATGCAACCAAGTAATTTACAAAGTAGGTTAGCACAGGCAGCCCAAGCATCCAGCTCTGCCATCTAACAATCTTCATATACAACAGTTCTCGAATTTTTCTCAAAGATAAACACCTGCAACTATAAACAATCATATTTACTACACTCAGCAATCTATTCCTCTGGCTCCTATTATATGCAAATATAAGCAAATTTAAACCAGGACCTGGGCTGCATACCCAGCCACCTCCTGAAGTTCTCCCCACCATCATCACATTACAACAACTCTTTGATTATGATATTCAAATTATCTCTGCGCATAAAGTCTTATAAACACTCTCGGGTTGGGCTTTAATTTAATTAAACCGCCTTTACTCGGGTCTGTTCCTGTTTTTTGACTCTAAATCACACGAACTTACTGCAGACGTAAAAGTATATATATAAACAATACAAACAATCTCTGTTAAACTGGCCATGCACCCAATGGGTCCATCACTGCCATCCTGGGCTCTTTTGGCACCCACTATCATCATGGATTAGTTGTCTGTTCAAAAGAGTCCTCACGGATGTGCATACCCATGGTGCTGCATACAGATAATTTGTATAATTTGTATACGTATCGAAAATACACTCTTTTATTCAACACTATAAACTGGGAGCCTTCGAATTCTCAAAATTTCCTAAACATACAAAAGGAAAGTAAATGGATCTACACAGCCACTGTTATAAAAATCCATGTTTAGAACAATTTTTTTTGGAGGGGAAAATAAACTACATTTTATCTTAAATAGAAAGCTAGAGACAAACCTTTTCACATGCAAAAGGAATAGTATAAATACATCCTACTAAACTAATTAAAAATGCTGAAGGAGCTTAATATATAAAAAAAAAATATATATATATCCCACATCAGACAGTCTTTTATCATACTATACAAAGAAACTAAATAAATACACTTAACTACAATCCTGTTCCAGTTAAAAATGCAAAACTGGATAAAAGAAAAATATTAAAACAATCAAAAATAAAAATCTTAACAAAAAAACAAACAAAATAAAAAAAAACCTGGGAAAATAAATAAAATAAAATAAAATTAGTGCAGGCAGACAAAAAATATACAAGACCTCAAGAAAAAACAAAAAAAATAAAAAAAAATAATAAAACGAATAAACAATCAGAGAAGACTACAAACTAATCAATTCGACAATGGGATAGAACAGCATCTCGAATACCCCTGCCATATACATATTTATTTATTTATTACTTCATTTTTATAATCCACATGCAAATATGCAAGTACACCCTGTGTAGATTCGAGAACCATTCGTCTTGTTACAGTCCGTGCTATATTATATTTTATTATATATTATTCTGTGTTTTGTGTTTTCTCTCCACTCTCTGCAAGACGTTGTCCTACACCCAGTGTCATTTAGAATACGGAGTGGCTATGTGGGAAACCCTAAATGCGTGTCAACCTTGGGAATTTACACAAGAATTTTTAAAACACCACTCAAGCTGCCACGACTTTGGATAACTTCACATATCACTCCACTTACACTCTCACTGCGCCGAAGGACACGTCTTGCCAAAATATCTTCACTATATAACAATTGACTAATTCCTACCATTTTTATTCTTCTCTATTTTCTCCCTAAAATAAAATAAAAACAACATATGCTCGAAATAATTGCGTATGCAATCTAACAAACAACACTTGAGAATCACACCCCTGGCGAGCATCGGAAGCATCCACATCAATATCAACAACCTGCGAGCTAATTTGGACTCATGTTTTTTGAAGATGCAACTGAAGAATAACTGCCAACTCAATCAATCACACTGGCACCAATCCTGGACAAATTTGGAGGCTCCAAACAGAGCTCATAACTTCTATAACAATCCTGCAACACATCAACTAACTGGCAGTACATTCGGGTCGCTCAGGGTCCACAGAAGGTGTCCTTTTCAGGACTCCTTACACGGACGGGTCCTGCATGCGGCTCGATTGCTGTCCAGCTCCACAGTTGAATACCTGATTCTGCGCTAATTGACCAATCCTGAAGAAATGATAAAACAACCCTAATCAGCCATGGAAGCCATATTGCTGGCCGCTCGCGGCAGAGCTGCACCGCAAACACTGCAACCTAGACAGCAGCATTTGGGCACCAGTTATTGCAGTGTATGCACCAGCAGCGATCCCGTTCGCACCAGCTAAGTGGCAACCAATGGCCTAAGATGCAGCAAAACAAGCATACAGACAAACAACAATCCTGGAGCAGAAAGTATACTGGATTTGGGAGGCAGCGCAACCCCCAACAAACAAACAGCAGCATATATATGCATATGTATAAATAAACAATCCGATAGCGGCGATTATGGCCGCGTAGTCGACGATGACCTATACGTCTGATGACTTGCCTCGATGACAACCAACCAACGACGGAGGCGTCCCCGACGACTATGACGAGGATATTGGCATAGAAAAATGGAGTTTAAAATTGGATTTAATTTAATTTAATTAAATTCCTTCGTTTGGGCGCGACTGCGGCTTGCGCCGCATCGCGGCAGCGATGTGTATATATATATACCGCTGCAGAAGCGTCTCCATTCCCCCCAAACATGAGATAAACTGAAGAACAACACTGTAATCCAAACTCTGATACTCCTGCCACCTCGATCACAATTTCGAACAATCCTGTAAAAAAAACAAGCCAAACCACATATACACGCACTTTTATACAATCCTGGGTGAACATCTGTTCGCGGCTATCGAATGCGTTTAGCATCCATCCAGCACACCGGCTGCAGCCTAACAAACAAACCACCAAGGAAAACCTCATCCTGCCATGGAAGCCATCTCGCCGGCCGCTTGCGGCACAGCAGCCCTGTAGCCAGTGCAACCAGACAGCAGCATACGGCACCAGTCGTTGCATTGGATGCAGCCAGCAGAGGTCCGCACGTACCGGCCATGTGGCGGCCAATTGTTGCGGATGCAGAAAATACAAACCTGGAAAAAATGCAACAATCCTGAAGCAGCAGCTAGATCGCTGGCGCGAGATGCACGCGCAACCCCCCATCAAACAGCAGCATCGAGAAGCAATTAATTTCAACAATCCAAAGGCGGCGCCGACGACCTACGGCGACTACGAATTGCTTCTGCGATGGCCACGACGAAGATGATCTACAACACCAGCGGCAATGGCGAAGGCGATGGCGGCTACGATGACGAGGACACGGGCAATGACGATGGAATCTACAATCTGGTTATTTTTCTTGGAAATTAATTAATATCTTTTTAGTTTTCTTGACCTTGGGCGCGACTGCGGCTTCGCCGCAGCGCGGCAGCGTTAGAATTCTCTATGAAATGTTTTTTTATCTCTGATAGAACGCTGCATATAGCGTCTCCATTCCCCCTAAGTAAAGAAACTAAAAAAATAACTAAAACAATCCTGCAATTAAAACCCAAAACATAAAAACACACTTGCCATCTCTGCCACCTCGATATCTACTCGGCCATCTGCCTTTGTAAAATTTAATAGCAGTTTAATTCTGCTAATCCCTTGGCCCCGTCATTTTTCTCGTATTACTCAATTTTTTAAATTTTTGTTAAATGTTTCTATATATATCATATTATGTAATTATATACGAGTTTTTATAAGCGGCGGCCAAGACACTAAGTACTGGCATCCCTATGAAGGCACGCCCATATGCCGGACCTTCCGGCCCACTTTTTGGCTAGGCGACCCCAAGGTGGCCAAAGTCCCTTCTTGGCCACTAGCTCGCAGCGAGGCCGGTTGTCCATAAGTGGTAGGCCCCTTGTTTCCATCATAATACAACCTTAACCACCCAGCCAGTCGATGGAACCAACAGTTCCAAATGTAGACACGCTAGCGGTCCCCCTTTTTGTTTTCCACTTGGGAAAAATGCAGTATCTGTTTTTTAATCAAAATCCTACACCCTTGTAATTTTCTGCATTTATTGTGTTCGGAGGGGGATGGCTTTAACCTGAAATGCACTCGACAAGAAAAACACGGTAGAACAATTTCGGGGTTTTACGCGACGTGCGTCTTTCTTTGTGTAATGGTAAATTATTACTGACAAAGAAGAAGGCTTAAATCTAGCTTGGGGAGAGCGGATTAGCAGCTCCATGCACGAAAGTGCAGTGGAAGAGGGATAGAGAGAGCGAGTGTACGGGATCACACTGCCTCCGGAAAATAAATGCCCTTCTGGCGTGAACATTCTCCCCCCCCCTTGCGAGGATACGCTGTAGGAATACAGGAGGCCTTTGCTCGGGAAAGCGTTGGGTACGCTGAGCGCTCGTGGACGTGGAGAAGTGTGTGGTGATCCTGGCCACACGACTGGCATCGGTCGTCACTGCGGCAAGATCCAGTGGAATGGTGATGGGCGAGGCAATTGACGCAGTATTTCTTCTCGATGACTGCTTGGAGCCGTTTCTCCGCGCTAAGCCGAAGAAAACGGTGGCACTTCCGAAGAGGATGGTTCCCTTGGCAGACTCGGCATGGGTAGGATAAAATACCTCGGGAACGTCTGCATTTCGTCTCGTTGTACGGAACCCAGTAATTGGAAGACTCAGGAGCAGTAGTCACTCGTGTGGAGAACGAGGAAATTCTTTGGATCGGATCAGAAGCAGTATCAGGAGCAGTCGGTTCACTGGAGGAGCAGTTGATTGGATGCAACAAAGTGTGATGCCGACCGTGACACTTGAAGCACTTGTGGGCGCTTGTGCAATTACGGAGTTGATGACCGCTTGCAAAGCAATTTAAGCACAACCGCTTCTTCTGGATATAAGATGTACGATCCTCTGTCGCCATCTGAAGGAAGCGTGGACATAAACGCACTGGATGGTTCTCTTTGGAACATACATCGCATCTTTTGGATATCGGAACGATCCTCGTACTGAAGGATTTCAGTATTCGTGGCGACACGTCGGAGGGTGTCGGTTCTGACGGATGGAGGCGCAACTTAGGAGGTTGGATAGAATCTATAGTTTCTAGAGTTCTATGGCGCTCAGTCAGGAATGAATCAAGTTCTTGCCACGTTGGAACTTCGGTTTTATTTGTTAAGGACTGCTCCCATAGTGAGAGCGTCAGTTTTGGAAGTTTCGTGGAACACAAATAAACCAGGAGACAATCCCAATTATCCGTAGGAAGGCCGGACAAATTTAGGGATGTGAGGCAGTTCTGGATTGTATTTTGCAGCTCCTTCAAGGCTGCCGAAGATTCTTGTGCGACGGACTGCATGTTTAATAGCTTTTTCAGTTGGCTGTTCACCAGCGCTCGTTTATTTTCGAAACGCTCAGATAGGTTTTTCCAGGCTGAGCGGAAACCATCGTTGGTGAGTGGCGAATTGGAAACTACGGAATGAGCTTCACCACTAGTCTTGGCATTTAGATAGAACAACTTTTCAACAGGGGTCAGCGCAGGATTGTCTATATAGACCGCTGTGAAAAGGTCTCGGAAAGTCGGCCAGCGAATGTAATCGCCCGAGAAAACTTCTGTTTCGCACGGAGGAAGCTGACAGCCAGACGGATAGGAATTTTGGGGCGGAACGGGTTGGACTTGAGCTGTTGTAGTAGCGATCGTTTCGATCTGTTCCATGAGCTTTGCGGCACACCTTTCGTATATAAAATAGGCATACTCGTATTTTGCCTTTAGAGTAGGTAAGGTGTCCCCCGTGCCCTCTAAGCCAACTGAAATTTGCTCTGAACAAGCTTCGTACTCTTTCTCGACTTTATCCCATAGCGCTCGGACTTGGTCGAGATGGATTTGGCACGTGCACTTGGATGAACTTGGGGCTGCTGGATTGCAGATTTTGGAATCGAAGTGACTTAGACGGTCACAGGTCATCGTAAATTTATTTAAACTGCAGGAAGTCATTCTGGATATATTTTAGGAAAATTTACTGTCGTATATATGTATATCTGTGTATACTCCGAAATATTTATGTGTCGAAGCTGAATTGGAATTTAGGAACCAATCGAAAAATATTTGGAATTTACTTTATGAATGTTATTTTTTCTAATGCGGAAGGTTCGACTTTAATAGAATAATATTCACTCAGCAGAAAACAGATACGGTCACACTAATGCGGATATGGAAGCGCAAATAAATTCCTAACTAAATTAGTTACTTGGAATTATTTTGAAAAATAATTTAACAATTATTTTTATGTATATGAACTTATTTTGTTGACCGCTGCTGTATTTTGTCGCGGTACTGTTTTCGGAGATAAGGCGTGCGTGTGAATATGTTTATGCATTAGCCGTTGCGAATGCAAAATAGCGGAGACAACGGAGGCGGAGAAAATTGCCAAAAGTCGGAGCGTCGACTTGCCGACGATTACATATGTACATATGTAATTGCAATGTTTGCCTATGTTTGCATGCAGCTGAGCTCAGGATAGAGAAAAGGAATGACAATAAATATTGTTTATTTGGATGAAGCTCCGCTCAGGATAGAGCAGGGAAGAGCTGATAAATAAATGCACAAATTAAGTCGGCGTTTCTGTGCCGTGATTCTGGGGATATATTTATTTATTTATAGGAGCTGTGGACTGTATTTGTAGAATTTTTTAGTTGAACGTTGAGGAATTATTATAAATATATTTATTTTATAATTTGTGGGGTAAATTATTTAAATTATTAAAATACCCGTGCCGGAATATTTGGAGGTTTATATATTTAATTTAATTTTGTGTAAATTGCTTGTGGCGCTCGTAGATCAGTGGAGTGGACTGTATTGCATATCGGAGAGTGTAAATATGTAACTGCAAGCGGAACACAGTGAACGAAGAGAATTTCGGAACGAGAAGTTTCACTGTGGCTTATAGACGTACATATATTTAATTTACACTTTTGGATTTTGGAATGTTTATTTACTATTATTATCCAGGATAGGAATATTTATAGCGTAAATTATTGGTGCCGATTGTAGATAAGTGGACATATGTATGTAGGTGTAGAAGTGGAAATAAATGCAAGCGGATCACAGTGAACGAAGAGAAATTCGAAATCGAAAGTTTCACTGTGGCTTATGGCATATATTTAAACACACACTTTTAGAATGTTGAATTCGCGGAAAATTAATATAAATTAATTGCGACACTAGGATTCTACAAATCGGATTCGGAATTGGAAGCTGCCGTTGTGTCGGATCAATCGGACTAGGATTTAGACACAAATCATAAAAATGAACGGCAGGGCAGCAAAGTAAAATGTTTACTTATCTTGTGCGGTGTTAAAGCCACCGGAACTGCTGGAGATAGAATTATCCGGCTCGAAGGACCAAATGTTCGGAGGGGGATGGCTTTAACCTGAAATGCACTCGACAAGAAAAACACGGTAGAACAATTTCGGGGTTTTACGCGACGTGCGTCTTTCTTTGTGTAATGGTAAATTATTACTGACAAAGAAGAAGGCTTAAATCTAGCTTGGGGAGAGCGGATTAGCAGCTCCATGCACGAAAGTGCAGTGGAAGAGGGATAGAGAGAGCGAGTGTACGGGATCACACTGCCTCCGGAAAATAAATGCCCTTCTGGCGTGAACAATTGTATAATTTCTCTAAATTCCATAAACTATCATTGTACAATTTAATTTAACCATCCTGTTAACTAGTTTTAAGCTGAGTTCATGTACATTAATGTATCAATTCAATTTCAATTCAAATCAATTCAATCCTTTGTCTCAATGTGTAAAAACTTGACTCTTAAAAGCAACACTCTATGTAAAAAAACACCCCTGTCTCTCTCTTATATGTACACCCCGATACAAGTTGAAAAAATGAAACACATGCAAATAAACAGATACGCCGTTTAGCGCTTGTACCTGATCTCGCCAACTCCGGCTCCTATAGTCCGAGTTCGGCAGCAGGCGGCCACGGCACGACACGGAAAAAAGGCATCCCTATGAAGGCACGCCCATATGCCGGACCTTCCGGCCCACTTTTTGGCTAGGCGACCCCAAGGTGGCCAAAGTCCCTTCTTGGCCACTAGCTCGCAGCGAGGCCGGTTGTCCATCCGGTGGTAGGCCCCTTGTTTCCATCATAATACAACCTTAACCACCCAGCCAGTCGATGGAACCAACAGTTCCAAATGTAGACACGCTAGCGGTCCCCTTTTTGTTTTCCACTTGGGAAAAATTCAGTATCTGTTTTTAATCAAAATACTACACTCTTGAAATTCTCTGCTTCTATTTTTAAATTGTATAATTTTTCAAAATCCTATAAACCATCATTGTACAATTTAATTTAACCATCCTGTTAACTAGTTTTTAAGCTAAGTTCATGTACATTAATGTATCAATTCAAATCAATTTCAATTCAAATCAATTCAATCCTTTGTCTCAATGTGTAAAAACTTGACTCTTAAAAGCAACACTCTATGTAAAAAAACACCCCTGTCTCTCTCTTATATGTACACCCCGAAACAAGTTGAAAAAATGAAACACATGCAAATAAACAGATACGCCGCTCAGCGCTTGTACCTGATCTCGCCAACTCCGGCTCCTATAGTCCGAGTTCGGCAGCAGGCGGCCACGGCACGACACGGAAAAAAGCTCCGCAGTTTTTATTGAACTTAACACAATCTTGGGCAAATTAAATTAAAATATTTATTTAAAACAATTCTGGAGTTGGAGCTGAACAGCAAGTGGTGGATTATCGTGTGATAAAAAAGGCATTAAGGCACAGAGCCTATAAGGTCGATCGGCCAGGCACATGAGCAAGAAATTTAAGTGAAAGCAATCGTGGAAAATTTTTCAGACTTGGACGGCCATCTTGTCCTGTCTGACTGTCTTTATTTCTTTGCTCGTCTGTCGGTGACCCCTGGCTGACATTGACATTGTCAGCAGTTTTTCCCATAGTTTTTCCTGCAGCATAACTAATACAATTGTGGTTTTTTCCTCTTATTTTTTACATTTCCGCAAGCATCGAGTGAGGAAAAAAGTGATATAACCTTGGAAAATATTCTGGAAAAAACGAGGCAAAAAAGCTAAAGGAAAACGTGAGAGGAAAGTAAAAGAAGGAGACCTGAAAGAAGACACGAGAGACGAATAGCGGATTATTCAAGTGAGGAGGAACATAGAAAAGTGAGCAGCCATCTTATCGTCTTTTGTGAGCAACGACAACGACATATATATATATGAAGTATAACAGCAGCAACATATTACAAGACGAGAAGATCAATTACAACAACCTCTGTGAGTTCATTTTTGTTCCATTCTCATTTACTGCTTTTCGGAATGAGCTTTCCCCCTTCACATCTCTCTTAAACTGGGCATATTGAAAAGCCTCTAACAGCCTACAATTGTCTCTGCCTTAAATAAATATTACAATCCAATTCAATCTTGATTTTGATTTGATTTAATTCTTTTTGGAGCAACTTTTTACAATTCTAAAACTCCCTCCTCCAAATAAATTTGAATTTAAATTGGAAACAAGTTGACGCTCTCCAACCGAGAGAAAATATACGCACACATTCATACACTTACTAATTAGGCGATTATCTGGGTGGAAATTAGTGACACTGTAGGGATGGTGTAGAGAACTTTGAAGCATTTTACATTTATATAAATACACACTCTTACACATACTTGCACTGTCTCAACGGTTTCTCGCACAGGTGCCAACTAAATACCTTTCAACTATACTGCCAATTCAATTCAATTTATCTATATCAAACATATATCTGAATATTAACTAAAACAATCCTTTACGGCCTGCCGCCGCAAACATTTGATTAACAAAATAATACATCCTCGAGCATCTGAAAATAAGTAAATAAATTAATTATTTATATAATAAAACAATCTAACCTTGGGAGGATTAAGACTATAAATAAATACTACAATCTACAAAAGTTATTTAAATTGGAATACACACACACACAGCTCGGCTATATTTGCAGGACAAATCTGACAACCCAATCTAGACATTTTAAACTAAGTGGGGAATAAACACTTGCATATATATATTTATATATACTTATATATACACTTTTACCTGTCTTACTGTCTTATAATATTTTTTACTCATTACTCCTCTGATCAGCCATTAGTTGCATTGTTTGATTTGTCTGTCTCTTGGTCACCCCATTCTTTGTAACAATGGCGAACAAAAAGGGCCACAATAATAGAAAGTCAATTATGAAGAGTAAGGAGAAAATTAAGCTTATGCAGCAGCAGATGGCTCAGACAAAATCCACTCTGACTGCACAACAAAACCAGCAGCGGCAACCGCAAAAAGAATTCAATGTAGCCGACTATTTGACCTGTTCGGATGTCTCCGATACGGATTCCAACTCCTCTGCAGGCCCAAACATTGTCTCAAAATTGTCTCAGTCCAGATCCATGCGGAGAGAAGCACAGGTGTGAACCCATTCCCTCCCCCACTTTCCCCCCCGCCTTGGCACAATGCTGCCATGGCCACCAGGAACTATGAAAGTGGAAGTAAAGGCAATAAAACCAACTCTGCTGAAACCCTCCTGAACGCTTGCCGTGATCCTTTCCTAAAATCTACAAAAATGGCTAAACTAGGATCCCCAACCAATCTAGAGGCGACCCTGGTGAAAAGGACAAATGCTTTTGCAATATTGCCACCGATGCATCCAAAGCAACGCTCCTCCCTTCCACTGCCTGCCACCTCTAGTTCTTTCCCCACTACCGGCTCCCCATCAACGGTCGAGAATCAGAGCACAAAGGGATTGACTTGTAATTTAAAAAGGCATAGTACTGCCACAAACACAGCTCTTGAATCCAACAGTAATTACAATCGTCCACATACCCTTTTGACAAAGAATCTAGCCGAGGCACTAAACGAAGGTGTAGGTAAATCCAAGACGGCCATCAGCAGCGGTTCTAGCTCTATTTTGGCTCTTCCGCAGCAACAGGAGGGGGGAAAAGATTTGGTTAAAGAAACAGCAGCAGAAATAGTAACATCAGCACCAACAGAAAAACCATCTGCAGTGGTCGCAGCGCCTAGGTGCACAGTATTAGGTTCCACTCCCTCCCCTGAGTTGATATCTTCTGATGAGGACGAGATTATACCGGAAACTCTGGCGGCCAACAGTCATCATAGGTCCTTAAATAATACAAACTCTGGGAGACCGCAGCAGCTACTACAATCTAAGGATGATCCCAAAAATCAATCGAACCTGCCCCTGCCCAATCATCGGCCCGTAGAGATGCCCATTCCCGAGGCCTCCTATTTTTCCAACTTTGCCAAATTTGTTAGGGAGACACAGCAGGGCAAGGGTGGTAATAATAATATCCTTACCCCCAAGCCTGCGCCACGAACCTCTCTGTCCGCTAGCACAGTTGAGAGTGCCTCCTCGCTATCCTTAATGGATGTCAGTATTAACAATTCAGGCGCAAACATTAGCATTCATGGTTGTTCACGCCAGAAGGGCGCGAATTTCTGAGCGGCAGTGTGAGCGGCGCAAAAGCTTTCGCTGCAGCTCTGCTCTGGCTCTCCTCGCGCTCTCCCTCTCTTCCATCCGGCCTTTTCACCACTCCGCGGTCTAGCGGCTGTTCTATTGTTAGTTCTAAGTTAGTATTAAAACACAAGTGCAAATAAAGTGAAGTATAAGCAGAAGCTGATCCCCGAAGCCTTCTTATTTCGGGCCCCCAACAACCACCACAACAACAGCACGGCAGCACCCCTGCCCATCCACTCCAGCGACGACCACGAGCCCACTCCTCCAGCGGCCGTACGGACCTCTGGCTTTAATCCGCCCACTCCAGCACATGGTCCTTCGAGCCGGATCGCTCCTGATCCACCAGCACCCCCAGCGGAAAAAATCCAAAGATAAGTACGGCTTTTCTATTTCTAGTCCGTCCGTGGTCGCCATATTCCTTTTCCAAAGGCGGTTTGTTTCTTTCCTTCCATCCGATTCCGAAAAGTGAAAAGTGAAAGTGATATATATATATTAAGTGCATTCGCCCAGCCGCAGTGAAGTTCTTTCTATTTTTTTTAAAGTGCAACAAGTGCTTTGCCAATATCGGCCCCCTACTTCGTTTTCCACTGCGATCCGCTGGTGTCAAAATACATATATATATCACATGCACCCATCCATATTCACAAAAAAAAAACGTCCGTCACTAAACTGCTGTTTTTTAATAAAATATCTAAACACAAAGTTAAGTTCCAGAAAGTGCACGAAAATTAATAAATTTTTTAAAAAAATTCTAAAAATTCATCCGCAGGAAATTAAATATATTTAATTTACATACATAATTTACATACATAATATACATACATACAAAAATAAAATTTATACCCGACCAAAAATTATCGAGCCACTTAACCTATTTTGTGTCAAATATACAACTAATAAAAAAATAAAAAAAACCATCCCATTTTTTGAACCCTTCGCTTGAGAAATAAATAAAACACACATTTTATTCCACATACAAAAAAAAACACACAAACAAAATATTGAGTTTTTATTCCGCTCTTCTACATACATACATATTTGCCAGTTTTCTGCTATACATACAGCTTCATACATGCAGCGGAGCGCCAAACTCCGGCTTGTCCGCCTTCATATATATATATTTGCCAGCTTTCCGCTATACCGCTTCATACCTACATATTTCCATACTTACATACATAGACTCGCCTAAGTTCGAGTTCTCTCGTCTCCTCTTTCTCCTCTTGTTCAGCCAGCAGGTGCAATCTATTCGGCACACATACAGACTGCACTGGCAAGAGCGGCGACACAGTGCCGACGAGAAAATACCCTCCACTCGAAACAAAAAATATTTCCGAGAACAAAAATTTTAAAAGTTTACAAATAAATTCTAAACATTTCACAACTGTTTATAGCCAAATTCCTTGGCTATTTTATAGCTACTCCAGAGAGTTTTGGCGGGTTTTCCCACAAAAATTTTTAAATATTTGTCGGGTTTCGGAAATACTAAACCGACAGTTGCAAATAATTATTTATAATAATATCGCTAAATTTCCCCATTTTTTCTAGCTACTTTTTGGACATTTTTAGCGGGTTTTTCCCACTGAAATTTTAAACGAAATATTGTGGGGTTCCTAAACACTAAAGCGAAATTTTCAAATAATTATTAATTACCGCCAAATTTTTCCTTATTGTTCCTAGCTATTTTTAGCTATTTTTCGCGTCAATTTTTGGCGGGTTTTTCAACAGAATTTGTTTACTTTTAATTTTTTTTTCCGTTTCCACACCACCCAAACAACCTAAATAATTCCCAATAATTATTTAATAATTCCCTCCGAATTTATTAGCTATTCCAGCTAGGTTTTTGGCGTGTTTTATATTTATGTTTCGCATTTCTCTACTGGTCAGCGAGTTCCTAAATTCGATTTGAAAGATTTACGCGCGCGCGCCAATCGATAAATCGCAATCCCGATAAAAGGGAAGATTCCACACCAACGGCGGGCACACTAAGTCTCGCCAAGCACTATATAAAGCGAGCGGCGAGCTCTCATATCCGCACTTAGCGTTCGACCGCCGCAAGGTTTTTGTCGGTCCATACCATTCATTTTGTGATAGCTTGGTCTTGCCACTTCCTTTTGGCCAAATTTGGTTTCTTTTTCCTAGCTATTTGTAGGCATTAGTTTGTCAATTTGGTGGATTTTTTTTTTCCCAACAGATATTAAAAAAATATATATATTTTGTTGGGTTTCCTAAATACTAAACCGACAGTTTCAAATAAGTATTGATTAATTACCGCCAAATTTCCTTTATTAGCGTTTTTGTGGGTCTATTTTTTGGCGGATTTTCATCAGAATTTGTTCTTTTTCATTTTGTCCGGTTCCTCACCACCCAAAGGAAAAAAAACCTAAATAATTTTCAGTAATTATGTAATAATTCCCTCCGAATTTATTAGCATTTCCAGCTAGGTTTTTTTGGACTTGTTGGTTCTGTATATGTTTCAAATTTCTCCATTTTCGGCGAGTTCCTAAATTCAATCCATCCAGAGCCGAAGTGTCTGTTTGGCCGTTTCCCTCTTCCACTTTTCTTGGCGGGCAGGCCTCCGTGCCGTCATTTTCCGAGGGCATAGCTGAGTATGCCCATAGAGGGAGACAAGAAAGCGACATCCGCGCCCGGAAAATCGGCCAAACTCAATCCACACTCTCCGCTACCCGCTCGCGCTAAGCCAGCCCCCAAGTCCGCTAGTCCAAAGGGTAGACCTCCGACTTCCACTCCAAAAGGGAGAGATCTACCATCGACCAGTTCGAAGACTACTCCAAAAATAGTAATTTCTCGTCCACTGACGAAAGCGTCCAGCGAGTCTTCACTGGCGGAAAAATCCGAAAATCCCTCTACAGTCAAGACTGATTTTCCAAGGGTGACTCGCTCTATCAGCAAAAAGATGGAATCCGCAGAGTTGCCAACGCCCGCCGCCGCTGCATTGGACAAATTCATTGCCGTCAGCAATCGCGTCAGCATGTTCGAAGCCAAGATCAACACTCCTGATCAAGTTTCTCCTTCCCTACACACGTTAAATGTCCGACTACAACAAGTGCGAGCCTTATGGGATAAAGTGGAAAGAGAATATGAAACATGCTCTGACCTAATTGCCCGAGAAGGATCCCTCAGCACATTTCCCCTGCTGCAGTCCAAATATGACTACTGCTACTCCGTATATGAGTCATGCGCAGCAAAGATTGGCGAAAGCATCGAAAGGGCAACACCTCCAGTTGTTCAAACGCCCTCCCAGCCGCTAATTTCATCCGGGTGCCGCTTACCTCCTTGCGACACTGAAATCTTCGATGGCGACTACCTCCGATGGCCCACTTTCCGGGACCTATTCACGGCAGTTTATGTTAATAACCCTAGGCTGACACCGGTCGAGAAGCTCTTTCACCTTCTCACAAAAACAAGCGGCGAGGCAAAGGCCATCGTGTCCAAGTCCCCTCTCACAAATGACGGGTTCGCTTCGGCGTGGGAAGCGCTTCACGACCGGTTCCAAAATAAACGACTTTTAGTCAACAGCCAACTCAAGCTCCTGTTCAACTTGAGTTCCATATCCCAAGAATCTGGTCATGCTCTCAAGGAGTTGCAGTCCACGATTCAAGGGTGTTTAACAGCGCTAGCCCATTCGCAGATATCCACTGACAACTGGGATTGTCTCCTAGTCTTCCTCTGCGCGAGCAAACTGCCAAGGGTGACCCTTTCCTTATGGGAACAGTCCCTTACGTCGAAATCCGAAATTCCGGCTTGGGAAGAGATGAATACCTTCCTGAGCGAAAGATATCGGACGTTGGAGGCTATCGACGACATTAGGCCTAGCGGCTCTGGGCATGTGCCGCCAAGATCGGCAAATGTCCATGCACCTGTACGCAGGCCAATCTCCTACGAAGCTAGAGTGGCTCCTGCACCCAGAGGGTGTGACCTGTGTTTCAGGGAAAATCACCCCATTCGTGTATGTCCCCGTTTCCTGACAATGAGTGTCAATGATCGGTCAGATTTCGTCCGAAGAAAGCAACTATGCTTGAATTGTTTAGCACGAGGCCATCAGCAACGGGACTGCATTAGTGCCCACTCATGCTATACGTGCCGCGCACGGCATAACACACTGCTGCACCGCGACAATCCAGTTGCCGGCATTCCAAGACCCTCCAATCCGTCTAGTCCACGACCTGCGCCCACGGAAGAAAGCGCGGTAACCTCGATGGTCATTCCAATGTTCAAGTGTGCTTTGCTTCAGGATCCAGAGCTGTCCTGCTCGGCACGGCGGTCGTTAATATCTGCCATCGTGGCCGCAACTTCCAAGCACGTGCTCTGATTGATTCAGGTTCCGAAGCGACGTTTATCACTGAGCGGCTTTTCAATCAAATCAAGCCACCTTTCAAGCCAGTTCAGACCCAAGTTTCCGGGCTCAATTCCACTGTTGCCGCTCAACCCACCAAGCTCTGCCAGTTTGCGATTCGCGCTCCTTCCAGGCTCGGACTGCAGTTAGATACGACTGCCTATGTCCTTCCACAACTAGCCGGAAAGCTTCCCTCACACCCAATTCCGATGAGTCTTCTAAAGGAGCTTCCTGATCTCCCCTTAGCGGATCCAAAGTTCTTCGAGAGGTCCGAAATTGATATCCTGATAGGAGCTGACATCCTACCGTCTGTGCTTCTGGACGGTTCCAAGAGCAACGTTTTAGGGTCTCTTCTGGCACAAGAGACTATTTTCGGATGGGTTCTCACTGGCCCAGTGTCCGCGCCAGCCGCTCCCACCGTTTCGGTGTTCTCCACGCGAATATCCGACGCATCCAAAGGTCCGCATCCACAGGACCAACTCTTTGACACGCGCAGTGCGACCGCCTTAAGAGGCCGGTTTCCCAAACGCACTCATTCCTACCGCTGTCGAGTTTGCAACGGAATCCACCCACTTCGGAAATGCCAACAGTTCCTTAGACTCAGTGTTGAGAAAAGGATCCACGTGGCTCTCGACAACAGCTACTGTACCAACTGTTTGGCGCACGAACACTCCGGAGGAACCTGCCGCAGTGGTGACCGATGCAAGAAGTGCAACCAGCACCACCATACGCTCCTGCATATGCACGAACATCCCGTGCAAGCGCCCCATTCGCAGCATCGCGCACCTCCCTACTTCTAGGGCACGGCTTTCAGTTCAGACCCGATGTTCGAACCTCCATCCGATGTGCGGGCTCTCATTCCGGGCCACTGTCCCAGGAGCCGTTGGTTTCCACTACTAAATCGAGGCTCAACATCAGCAGTTTAGTGCACGGGGGAAAGAACTCCACAAACGCAACAAATGGCAATTTCCGACCAAAACTCTCCAAGTCGACGACATAGTAGTCGTCAGGGACAATCTACCCTCTCCATGTCCACAAGGTTACTCTACCTGCGAAGGACAAATAGTACTCCCTTCCTAGGAATTAGGACTCTTCCCCCATTCAGGGGTCCAAGGTGTAGTCGACCCCTACTAAGCCCCGTTTGTTTTTTTTATCGACAGAACAAATTTCCGGAAATGGCTCCTCGTCCTCGTTACACCAATTCCTTGGAGGGCAGACGTTCTCGAGGTATTAAATCCTACCGCTGCCGAGTCTGCCCGGGAATCCATCCTCTTCGGAAGTGCAAGAGGTTCCACAAACTGAGCGCTGAAAAGCGCCTTCGAGCAGCACTTATAAATAAGTACTGCTCGAACTGCCTCGCCCATCAGCACTCAGGAGAAGACTGCCGCAGCCAAGACGGATGCAAAAAGTGTGGAGGGAACCACCACACGCTACTCCACATGCACGAGGAACCCCGCTCTACTCCAAGAGTATCCGCACTGCCACCTCCGACACGCAGAGCGCGCCAGCCGGCTGCACCCCGTCCGGACGCGATGTCCACTTCCCGGTCGCCGTCGCCAGCCCCAGGCGCCGACGATCGCCCGCAGCCGAAGGTCTCCGTCCCGTCCCCGTCAGTGGCAACGAGACCGCAGCAGAAGGTTGTCCACATCCTGCCGACAGCCATTGTCGTGCTTGACACGGGCTCGAGGACCTTCGAGACCGGCGCCATGATCGACCCATGCATGCCGGTGAGCAGCATCGATCGGTCGTTGGCGTCTGCGTTCCGGCTGCCTACCACCCGGCTAGGAGACGACGAGGTTTGCTCGGTGACTCTCCGGTCCCGAACAAACTGCTTCCAGCTCGATATCGTCCTGAAGGTCGACCCCAGCCTGAGGATCCGGACACCAATTCGTGCGCTGAGCGACGCCGCAAGGGCCAAATTCAATGACATTCGTCTCGCGGACGACCGCTTCCACCGGCCGGCAACCATCTCCCTCGTGTTGGGGTCAGATGTCTATGCGAACCTGATCCAACCAGGGTTCCTAAAGCTCGATGATGGGTTGCCCGTCGCTCAAAGCACCGTGTTCGGGTGGACCGTTTCCGGAGCTTGTCGGGAATGAGGACACCGATCCTGAGGGCCATCCGGCCGATGAGGCCTTTGCCTACGCAAGGGGGGAGAATGTTCACGCCAGAAGGGCGCGAATTTCTGAGCGGCAGTGTGAGCGGCGCAAAAGCTTTCGCTGCAGCTCTGCTCTGGCTCTCCTCGCGCTCTCCCTCTCTTCCATCCGGCCTTTTCACCACTCCGCGGTCTAGCGGCTGTTCTATTGTTAGTTCTAAGTTAGTATTAAAACACAAGTGCAAATAAAGTGAAGTATAAGCAGAAGCTGATCCCCGAAGCCTTCTTATTTCGGGCCCCCAACAACCACCACAACAACAGCACGGCAGCACCCCTGCCCATCCACTCCAGCGACGACCACGAGCCCACTCCTCCAGCGGCCGTACGGACCTCTGGCTTTAATCCGCCCACTCCAGCACAATGGTAATAACATTAATGAATCCGTAGTTCCCGCAAGCACAAGGCGAAAGAGGGCAAACATAAGTAGCGATAGTAGCGACGAGGAAAACTCACAAATCCAACAACAGCAGCCAGCCTTAAAAAAACGGATCCATGATTACGGGTGCTCCGGTAGGAATCTTGATAATTTTGATAATAATAATACCATCTCTGTTGCTGCCAACAAACCTGTCCGAGACACTCGCCCAATGGCAGATATACAACAATTACAATTACAACAACCACAGCAAATACCCAATAAGCAACCTAGGAAACGCACCCCACCACTGCGTCTCAGGATTAGTGGAATCTCGAAAGAATTACCCATCGAAACGATTAGGCAATTCCTTGAACAGTCGGGTGTAAAGTTTTATGCCCTAAGGCAATTACGTCACTTTAGGACCAAAGAGCCCCTTGGCATATACGAGGCCAATGTAGATGCAGCGAACAGAGCTAGTTGCAATAAATTAATTGTCTGCGGAAAGATTATTGACCAAACGGCCAATATTGCCATTCATTCGCCCCTTCCCGAGCCCATTCGTTGCTACAAATGCCAGGGCTTTGGCCACAACCAGCGCATGTGTAGCAAGCCTGAAAAATGCCTCAAATGTGCCGGCTCACATGGGACGAGGGAGTGCATAAAACCCAGGGAAATGCCCGCCTGCTGTGCCAACTGTGGCCAAAGGCATGTCGCCAGTTATAAAGGCTGCATAGCCTATAAACAAGCCAGGCGACAGGTCCTATTTCAATTCTTTACTAGACTTAATAATAGAGGATTGCAGTTTGGCCACGATGGCAAAAATATACCATTCAAAAGGAGAGCAAATACAATCGCGAATGGTTTCTCGCAGAGGCCAAAAACAAATCCGAGATGGACTGACAATTCAGGCATTCATAACTTTAATTATTATAAAAACTATAATAATCACCCGCATGGTGCAATGATGAGGAGATTTGACAATTACAATAGGTTTGCAAGAAACAATGGGCCTTGGTTCAGGCAACAGCAACAACAAAACCACCAACAGCCGCAACCACACGGCCATAGGGATTGGAACAACAAATTTAGAAGCAGGAATAACAATCCAAATATTAATAATTATAATTATAATTATAATCACAATCTAAATAGGGGACCACTAACAACAACAACACATGGCACCCATGCACCCCCTAGCAGACCCGTACTTCCATCTGCAAATGATAAACGTGCAAGAGGTCGACACTACACTAAACTGGGCTGGATCGAAAATCGACAACAACGCCAGCAACATAATATAAAAACAGCCAATAGCGTCAATCCTGCACGGATGCAACCAAGTAATTTACAAAGTAGGTTAGCACAGGCAGCCCAAGCATCCAGCTCTGCCATCTAACAATCTTCATATACAACAGTTCTCGAATTTTTCTCAAAGATAAACACCTGCAACTATAAACAATCATATTTACTACACTCAGCAATCTATTCCTCTGGCTCCTATTATATGCAAATATAAGCAAATTTAAACCAGGACCTGGGCTGCATACCCAGCCACCTCCTGAAGTCTTCCCCACCATCATCACATTACAACAACTCATTGATTATGATATTCAAATTATCTCTGCGCATAAAGTCTTATAAACACTCTCGGGTTGGGCTTTAATTTAATTAAACCGCCTTTACTCGGGTTTGTTCCTGTTTTTTGACTCTAAATCACACGAACTCACTGCAGACTTAAAAGTATATATAAACAATACAAACAATCTCTGTTAAACTGGCCATGCACCCAATGGGTCCATCACTGCCATCCTGGGCTCTTTTGGCACCCACTATCATCATGGATTAGTTGTGGTATCTGTTCAAAAGAGTCCTCACGGATGTGCATACCCATGGTGCTGCATACAGATAATTTGTATTTGTATACGTATCAAAATACACTCTTTTCTTATTCAACACTATAAACTGGGAACCTTCGAATTCTCAAAATTTCCTAAACATACAAAAGGAAAGTAAATGGATTTACACAGCCATTGATATAAAAATCCATGTTTAGAACAATTTTTTTTGGAGGGGAAAATAAACTACATTTTATCTTAAATAGAAAGCTAGAGACAAACCTTTTCATATGCAAAAGGAATAGTATAAATACATCCTACTAAACTAATTAAATATGCTGAAGGAGCTTAATATAAAAACAAACAAAAAATATATATCCCACATCAGACAGTCTTTTTCATCATTCTATACAAAGATACTAAATAAATACACTTAACTACAATCCTGAACCAGTTAAAAATGCAAAACTGGATAAAAGAAAAATCATTAAAACAATCAAAAATACAAAATTCTTAACAAAAAAACAAACAAAATAAAAAAAAAAACCTGGGAAAATAAATAAAATAAAATAAAATTAGTGCAGGCAGACAAAAAATATACAAGACCTCAAGAAAAAAAAAAAATAAAAATAAAAAAGAATAATAAAACGAATAAACAATCAGAGAAGACTACAAACTAATCAATTCGACAATGGGATAGAACAGCATCTCGAATACCCCTGCCATATACATATTTATTTATTTATTACTTAATTTTTATAATCCACATGCAAATATGCAAGTACACCCTGTGTAGATTCGAGAACCATTCGTCTTGTTACAGTCCGTGTTTGTTATATTATATTTTATTATATATTATTCTGTGTTTTGTGTTTTCTCTCCACTCTCTGCAAGACGTTGTCCTACACCCAGTGTCATTTAGAATACGGAGTGGCTATGTGGGAAACCCTAAATGCGTGTCAACCTTGGGAATTTATACAAGAATTTTTAAAACACCACTCAAGCTGCCACGACTTTGGATAACTTCACATATCACTCCACTTACACTCTCACTGCGCCGAAGGACACGTCTTGTCAAAATATCTTCACTATATAACAATTGACTTATTCCAACCATTTTTATTCTTCTCTATTTTCTCCCTAAAATAAAAAAATAAAAACAACATATGCTCGAAATAATTGCGTATGCAATTTAACAAACAACACTTGAGAATCACACCCCTGGCGAGCATCGGAAGCATCCACATCAATATCAACAATCTGCGAGCTAATTTGGACTCATGTTTTTTGAAGATGCAACTGAAGAATAACTGCCAACTCAATCAATCACACTGGCACCAATCCTGGACAAATTTGGAGGCTCCAAACAGAGCTCATAACTTCTATAACAATCCTGCAACACATCAACTAACTGGCAGTACATTCGGGTCGCTCAGGGTCCACAGAAGGTGTCCTTTTCAGGACTCCTTACACGGACGGGTCCTGCATGCGGCTCGATTGCTGTCCAGCTCCACAGTTGAATATCTGATTCTGCGCCAATTGACCAATCCTGAAGAAATGATAAAACAACCCTAATCAGCCATGGAAGCCATATTGCTGGCCGCTCGCGGCAGAGCTGCACCGCAAACACTGCAATCTAGACAGCAGCATTTGGGCACCAGTTATTGCAGTGGATGCACCAGCAGCGATCCCGTTCGCACCAGCTAAGTGGCAACCAATGGCCTAAGATGCAGCAAAACAAGCAACAGACAAACAACAATCCTGGAGCAGAAAGTATACTGGATTTGGGAGGCAGCGCAACCCCCAACAAACAAACAGCAGCATATATATGCATATGTATAAATAAACAATCCGATGGCGGCGATTATGGCCGCAGAGCCGACGATGACTCACACGTCTGATGACTTGCCTCGACGACGACCAAACAACGACGGAGGCGTCCCCGATGACCATGACGAGGAGATTGGCATAGAAAGATGGAGTATAAAATTTGGATTTAACTTAATTTAATTACATTTTTTCGTTTGGGCGCGACTGCGGCTTGCGCCGAATCGCGGCAGCGATGTATATATATATACCGCTGCATAAGCGTCTCCATTCCCCCCAAACATGAGATAAACTGAAGAACAACACTGTAATCCAAACTCTTATACTCCTGCCACCTCGATCACAATTTCGAACAATCCTGTAAAAACAATCCTGCACACATTGCCCATCGTGTATATACGGCCCTTTACGGGCCAACTAACGCCTCTGATGGCATCCCCACGGATTCTTGATGCCTCCAGATTTTTCTACCCACGACCTGCCATACCCAGCCGCCGACATGTGCGAAACGGCAGTTCCACGATGCCTAACGAGAGAGCGAGCGTACATGCTGCGTATCCACTTGCCAAATTGCACACTTGCAACGGCAGGAACACGCAGCTCATGGCTTTATTTCGGACGTTGATGCACTACGATCAGTACATTCAAGTGGCCCATCTGACACCAAGCACGTGCCTGTTTGTGTTAGGTGTTAGTAGGCGCGACAAATGAAAGTATAGAAAAGGAATACGAGGAAGTTACTACT
The DNA here is from genome assembly GCA_018903765.1 of Drosophila aff. chauvacae BK-2020. Lineage (NCBI taxonomy): Eukaryota > Metazoa > Arthropoda > Insecta > Diptera > Drosophilidae > Drosophila > Drosophila aff. chauvacae BK-2020. Next base: position 83,015 of record JAEIGO010000954.1, read on the forward strand.
GGCGTGCTGCCAGACTGTTTGCCTGCATGCGTACTAAGTGGGTTAATATTAAGGTTTTTAGTTGGGGAAGGCTATCTACGTTTGATGTTATCATGTACAAATCGTTATAATTTGCACATAAGACTCTAAAGGGTTCATGCAATTCAAAAGACGTTCTACATTGGCTCAAAACTAAAGGAATATAGGATCTAGTATTTCTACTCGGTACGTGAAAGTTAAGCTGACCCAGCAAGTCAGCACTTTCCACGTTACCGTGGATAAGGTTAAAAATGAACGTAATGCCAAGCATGGTTCTACGGTTAGCTAAAGAAGGTAAGTTAATTAGGAGAAGTCTACTAGAGTAAGAGGGTAACCTCTGGTTTGGATCCCAGTTCAAACCGCGTAAAGCGAAAAGCAGAAAGTTCTTCTGAACTGACTCAATGCGTGTACTGTGAACCCCATACTGAGGGCTCCAGACGCAAGATCCATATTCTAAGATAGGACGAACTAACGAAATATATAAGGATTTTGTAACATAGGGGTCATTGAATTCTTTCGACCACCGTTTAATGAAACCAAGCACACCTCTGGCTTTATTCACCATGCACGAAATATGATCGATAAAGTCAAGTTTAGGGTCCAGTCGGACACCCAAATCATCGACTATATTAATTCTTTCCAAAGAGCAGCAGTTAAGCGTGTAAGTCGCGAGCTTGGGAGCGACACGTGAGAAAATCATTAGCTTGCATTTAGAGCCGTTTAGGTTCAATAAGTTTATACGGCACCATGTTTGGAAGTTATTGAGATCTGTTTTGTAAATCAGACTGGCAGGAAGCGTCCTTATATTGCACACAAAGTTTGACGTCGTCCGCGTACATAAGTACTTTGGAGTTAGTCAGAACTTTCGGCAGGTCGTTGATAAATAATGTAAACAACAGGGGACCCAAATGGCTCCCTTGCGGGACGCCAGAAGTAACCCTGAGAACATTAGATAAAGAATTTTTAAAGAGGACCTTTTGCGTTCTGCCATTCAGATAACTTGAGATCCAACTAAGAAGATCAACCGGAAATCCCATTAGATCGAGTTTCCGAACAAGAAGAGAATGGTTGACAGAATCAAATGCCTTACTGAAATCAGTATAGATTACGTCTGTCTGAAAGCCCTTATGGAAGCCCCTAACTAAGAAGGAAGTGAACTCTAAAAGATTGGTTGTCGGTGATCTACGCTTTAAAAATCCATGCTGACATGGAGAAATAATTGATCTACACAGGTGCTGCAAATGTGGAGTAATGATTTTCTCGAAAAGTTTCGGAATGGCCGACAACTTAGAGATTCCTCTATAGTTGCTGGCAACCGATTTGCTACCTTTTTTGTGGAGAGGAATAATAAATGATTCCTTCCAAATAAGGGGAAAGTGGGAGGTTTCTAGGGACAAGGTAAACAATTTTAGAAGGGGATTGCACAGGGCGTCGGCACAATACCTAAGCACACAGCCAGGTATACCGTCGGGACCTGGCGAATAAATGGGCTTAACGCGATGAAGATCTGAAAGAATAGTGCTTTCGTCTAAAGTAGGACTGAAAATAAAGCTCGATTTGGGCATGATGTAGGAATAAGTTTGATTACAGTCAGTTGAAGTTGAGTAAGTGGTTTGAAAAAACTGCGCAAACAGATCGGCAATAGCCCGATCATTTTTTACGGTTGTATTTTCAAACGAAAGCGAGGAAGGATGCGTAATTGGCTTACGTTTAGTGTTAACAAAATTATAAAACTGTTTTGGGTCCTGAGAGATCTGGACCCTACAACGAGTCAAATAATTTTTTGTAACACTGCGCGTTCAACACGGTAAATCTTGACCGAGCAGATAAATAAAGGGATAGGGCAGAGTTAGAACCGGTACGTTTATATTTAGTATACAGCCTAGATTTTTTGTTTTTAAGATGACTCAACTCTTTAGTAAACCAAGGAGGCTTATTCGATGTTGATGGATAGTATAACGGAACACATTCAGTAAAAAAGGAATTTATGGCACTGTAAAAAATATCCACGGCTTCTGACATGTCAGTGCACATGTATAAATCGGACCAATTAAAATCTAAAATAAAGTTATTCAGCCGTTCGAAGTCCGTTTTGCGAAAACAAAGGACTTTCTTGGCTGGACAGTCAGATATGTTCTGTAAGTCAGTCCCAATGTCGAGAGTCACGTCGAAAGTCGGATGATAGGGATCTTCGGGAAGCGTCAACGGCGCCACCCTGGCTAAACTGACTCTTGCCGGATCTGAGACAAAACAGAGATCAAGCAAGCGCTCTAGGGAATTTCGTACATGGTTGACTTGAGACAGCGAAATGTCGAGCAAGCCAGCAATAAAATCATGCTGTGTGGAGGTGAAAAGTACATTAGAGGAAGTATTTGAGGACCAAATAGCCCCTGGGATATTAAAATCACCAAGAACTACTAAATGATCCTTATTAGAAAGTCGGTTGAAAACCGTTTGGATGGCGGAAAGATGGTTCCAATAAATAGGAAGTTCGGACAAAGGAGGAATGTAAGAACAGGTAATGAAAATAGAGCTACCATTGATGGTTAGCTTCACACAGAGGAATTCAACATCAAACTCCTCGAAAGTTATTAATTCCGACGCGAGAGTGGAGTCAACCGCTATGAGGACACCACCCCCACGTCTGATAGGCCGATCCAGCCGATATATTGTGAACACAGCTGGGAAAACTTCGGAGCTCAGAATCTCCGGCTTTAACCAGGTTTCTGTGAACACAATAACCTGGGATGCAAACGAGAGACTATCAGAATACAATTTGGGAAGCTTACTACGTAGGCCTCTTGCATTCTGATAGGAGATAGAGAGGGAATTAATTAGTTTTTGGAGCGGATGTCGTAGAGGGCGCAGTGGTCTGGTCGGGCCTGGGAAGACTTATTCCCACGGGCCGCCGTTTCTTTTCTTAGCTTCAAACTCTTTGACGACAATATACTCTGGCCAGAAGTTGGTAGAGCATATTGTTTCAAAGAGTTCATTTTGCCTAGTTTTGCCTTGGATAAAGGCAATAACATCTTCCGATGTCTGACCAGGGGAGAGCCGCGAAACAAATATCTGTTTCGTAGGTGGTACTACTACAAGGGCTTTCGGCGCTGCAGACTGATTGTCTGCAGTGCCGATATCGGCCGGTAGTCCGGGCCTGATACCCTGAGCAGGTGAATTAACGGGGCTGTGAGGGGTTAGAATTTGAGACCCCCCAGGGGACAAAACGGAAATTATCGGGGGAGCGGTCCCTCCCGCAACACATTCGGATGCCGAATCTTTTTTGCCACTCGATCTCAGAACTCTTTGACTGAATTCTGAGGTCGAGGGCTGTGTTGAGAGAGGCTGCTGTTGGGAGTCCGCCGCTGGTTGTTGAGATCCGCCTATATGATGCAGACCAGTTGCGGTTTTTTTGCGCCTAGGAGACTCATTTAATAGTTTAAGGCTATTAAATTGAGTGTCCAGCGCCAAGAGCATATCATGAGTTTTACGAAAACTCGATAATATGTCTTTAAACCGCCCTTGGTCTGCCGCATAAAAGACATCATTTCTCTTTCAACCTCGCGACAGGCCTCGCAGCAGTAACGCAGACCGATGTTTCTTCTTACATCGTCCACCGTCCGAGCAACAACACCAATGCACTTGGCATGCACAATGTTGTCACACAGCCAGCAGCCGACTGTAAGATCGGTTGAATTAATTGCCTTTTTACAGGTCTTAGCGAAACAGACGATAGCAGACATTATAGGGACTTACCACTGTACCTTTACGTAGAAAGAGATAAGAAAAGTGCAGCTGCACCGAGAGAGCGGGAGAATGAGAGAGCGGGTAAACGGGTGAGCGTGGGAGCGAGCTTAACGTTTAGCTGTCGCGACGGCGCAAACTAAACGGAGAAGGCACAAAGAGGAATGCAAAAAATGCAAAGCAAACACCGGCAGCACAAACTAAATTGTGAAAATAATAACAATTAAATACACAAAACAGACGTGTTAAGACGTGTTACCCTATTTGCCAAACCACGCATTCACACACGCATTTGTATTATGCAGAATGCGGCCGCACTATGCGGCTCTTATTGGAAATAAATTGGATCTAGCGGTTTCTGGATACCTGCGGCAATCAGCATGCCCTCTATATGATCTTCCGTTTTTGGAGTCGTCCTCAAATGGCGGCAATCTGATGGCAAACCGACTGGGACCTGGAGGACCAATTCTCCCCCTGCACAAGGATGATCCGGCTCCAAGGAGGAGTGGATGCTTGCCACTAGCCAGCTTAGCCTTCACCCCCCATCCGAGGCGTTCTTTGGCTCAACCGGGCCAAACCACATATACACGCGCTCTCATACAATCCTGGGTGAACATCTGTTCGCGGCCATCGAATGCGTTTAGCATCCATCCAGCACACCGGCTGCAGCCTAACAAACAAACAAACATCCAAGGAAAACCTCATCCTGCCATGGAAGCCATCTCGCCGGCCGCTTGCGGCACAGCAGCCCTGTAGCCAGTGCAACCAGACAGCAGCATACGGCACCAGTCGTTGCATTGGATGCAGCCAGCAGCGGTCCGCACGTACCGGCCATGTGGCGGCCAATTGTTGCGGATGCAGAAAATACAAACCTGGAAAAAATGCAACAATCCTGAAGCAGCAGCTAGATCGCTGGCGCGAGATGCACGCGCAACCCCCATCAAACAGCAGCATCGAGAAGCAATTAATTTCAACAATCCAAAGGCGGCGCCGACGACCTACGGCGACTACGAATTGCTTCTGCGATGGCCACGACGAAGATGATCTACAACACCAGCGGCAATGGCGAAGGCGATGGCGGCTACGATGACGAGGACACGGGCAATGACGATGGAATCTACAATCTGGTTATTTTTCTTGGGAATTAATTAATATCTTTTTAGTTTTCTTGACCTTGGGCGCGACTGCGGCTTCGCCGCAGCGCGGCAGCGTTTGAATTCTCTATGAAATGTTCTTTTTATCTTTGATAGAACGCTGCATATAGCGTCTCCACTCCCCCTAAGTAAAGAAACTAAAAAATAACTAAAACAATCCTGCAATTGAAACCCAACATACAAACACATTTGCCATCTCTGCCACCTCGATATCCACTCGGCCATCTGCCTTTGTAAAATTTAATAGCAGTTTAATTCTGCTAATCCCTTGGCCCCGTCATTTTTCTCGTATTTCTCAATTTGTAAAATTTGTTAAATGTTTCTATATATATTATGTAATTATATACGAGTTTTTATATTAAAATGAAAATCAAAATCATAATTATAATTATAATTATAACAAATAACTATTTAAACTATTTAAAGAATTTTGACTGGAACCAATCAGCAAGCTGTGGTTCTTTTTGAGCGATTTAAAGAAGTGCATAGAAAAAACGAAAAACGAAAAACGGAAAGAAGGAGAAAAAAGAAAAAAACGTGATTGCGCAAACTTAACCAAACCATATTACATAACCTAAGGAAAAAGAAATGGGAAATCAAAAAGTGCAAAGGAAAAGAACAAAACGTGATTTCATAAGCTGTGTTATATTATATAACCTAGGTGTTCGGAGGGGGATGGCTTTAACCTGGAAGGCACTCGATAAATAAAACACGGAATGACGTTCGGGGTATTACGCGACGGGCGTATGTCTTTATTTGTAGAATGGTAAGTTGGTACTGAACAAGAAAAACCTTAAAACTAACTTGGGGAGAGCGGACTAGGAGCTCGATGCACAAAAGTGCAGTGGAAGAGGGAGAGAGAGAGCGAGTGTACGGGATCACACTGCCTCCGGAAAATAAGCGCCCTTCTGGCGTGAACATTCTCCCCCCCTTGCGAGGATACGCAGCAAAAAATATAAGAAGGCCTTCTAGGCCCCCTAGCGAGGATACGCTGTAGGAATATAGGAGGCCTTTGCTCGGGAAAGCGTTGGATACGCTGAGCGCTCGTGGACATGGAGAAGTGTGTGGTGATCCTGGCCACACGACTGGCATCGGTCGTCACTGCGGCCAGATCCCGTGGAATGATGGTGGGCCAGGCAATTGACGCAGTACTCCTTTTGTATGACTGCCTGGAGCCGTTTCTCAGCGCTAAGCCGAAGGAAACGGTGGCATTTCCGAAGAGGATGGTTCCCTTGGCAGACTCGGCATGGGTAGGATAAAATACCTCGGGAACGTCTGCATTTCACATCGTCGTATGGAACCCAGTAATTGGAGGAATCGGGAGCGGTAGTCACTTGTGTGGAGAACGAGGAAATCCTTTGGATCGGAGCAGAAGCAGTATCAGGAGCAGTCGGTTCACTGGAGGAGCAGTTGCTTGGATGCAACAAAGTGTGATGCCGACCGTGACACGTGATGCACTTGTGGGCGCTTGTGCAAATACGAATTTGATGATTGCTTGCAAAGCAATTTAAGCACAACTGCTTTTTTCGGATGTAAGCGGTGCGATCCTCTGTTGTCATCTGAAGGAAGCGTGGACATAAACGCACTGGATGGTTCTCTTTGGAACATACATCGCATCTTTTGGATATGGGAACGATCCTCGTACTGAAGGATTTCAGTATTCGTGGCGACCCGTCGGAGGGTGTCGGTTCGGACGGATGGAGGCGCAACGTAGTAGGATGTATAAACTCTATGGCCTCCAGAGTTCTATGGCGCTCAGTCAGGAAAGAGTCAAGTGCTAGCCACGTAGGAATGTCGGTCTTGTTCGGGATAGATTGCTCCCATAATGAGAGCGTCAGCTTTGGAAGCTTCGTGGAACACACATACACCAGGAGACAGTCCCAATTATCCGTTGGAAGGCCGGACAAATTTAGGGATGTGAGGCAGTTTTGGATCGTATTTTGCAGCTCTTTCAAGGCTGCCGAAGATTCTTGTGCGACGGACTGCATGTTTAATAGCTTTTTCAGTTGGCTGTTCACCAGCGCTCGTTTGTTTTCGAAACGCTCAGATAGGTTTTTCCAGGCTGAGCGGAAACCATCGTTGGTGAGTGGCGAATTGGAAACTACGGAATGAGCTTCACCACTAGTCTTGGCATTTAGATAGAACAACTTTTCAACAGGGGTCAGCGCAGGATTGTCTATATAGACCGCTGTGAAAAGGTCTCGGAAAGTCGGCCAGCGAATGTAATCGCCCGAGAAAACTTCTGTTTCGCACGGAGGAAGCTGACAGCCAGACGGATAGGAATTTTGGGGCGGAACGAGTTGGACTTGAGCTGTTGTAGTAGCGATCGTTTCGATCTGTTCCATGAGCTTTGCGGCACACCTTTCGTATATAAAATAGGCATACTCGTATTTTGCCTTTAGAGTAGGTAAGGTGTCCCCCGTGCCCTCTAAGCCAACTGAAATTTGCTCTGAACAAGCTGTGACGCGGGGCGCACAATTAATAATAAATAAATAAATAATAGAAAACGATATAATAAATAAATAAATAATAACAAAAACTGTATATAAATAATAAGAAGTCAACGAAATAATAACACGAACTATAAATAATAAGACTAAGCTAAATAAAGAATAAACAACTGTAAATAACTAATAATCCCAAACCCATAAACAACCGCCCAACAAGAAAGACATTCAAATTCAAACACGGTGCGCGCGCCCGCCCCAACGAACAAAGACACTGGCCACACTAATTCGGGCAAATTCCCAGGTAGCGACCACACTATTCGGGCAAATCCACGGCCCGTGCAGGCACACTAAAACCCGCCAAGTGCTATATAAAGCCGGCCGCTAGTCTCAGAGCTATCATTCGGTGGTCGGAGTCGACCAAGGTGGAAGTCACCTAGCGCGCAGCAGCAAGCAGCAACCAAGGAACTGGAACAGCGGTAACAAAGGAGTAAGACTTAACTAACCTAGGTATTGGCTGACGGCTTCGTCCTATTCCTCCACACTAAGTCTATATATATTTGCCATATTAAGTCTGGTGCTGACGGTTTCGTCCTATTTCTCACAACTCGCTGACGGTTTCGTCCTGCAGACGGTTTCGTCCTTTTTCTCACATATCGCTGACGGTTTCGTCCTGCTGACGGTTTCGTCCTTTTTCTCATATATCGCTGACGGTTTCGTCCTGCTGACGGTTTCGTCCTATTTCTCACAACTCGCTGACGGTTTCGTCCTGCAGACGGTTTCGTCCTTTTTCTCACATATCGCTGACGGTTTCGTCCTGCTGACGGTTTCGTCCTATTTCTCACAACTCGCTGACGGTTTCGTCCTGCAGACGGTTTCGTCCTTTTTCTCATATATCGCTGACGGTTTCGTCCTGCTGACGGTTTCGTCCTATTTCTCACAACTCGCTGACGGTTTCGTCCTGCAGACGGTTTCGTCCTTTTTCTCATATATCGCTGACGGTTTCGTCCTGCTGACGGTTTCGTCCTATTTCTCACAACTCGCTGACGGTTTCGTCCTGCAGACGGTTTCGTCCTTTTTCTCATATATCGCTGACGGTTTCGTCCTGCTGACGGTTTCGTCCTATTTCTCACAACTCGCTGACGGTTTCGTCCTGCAGACGGTTTCGTCCCTTTTCTCATACATCGCTGACGGTTTCGTCCTGCTGACGGTTTCGTCCTATTTCTCACAACTCGCTGACGGTTTCGTCCTGCAGACGGTTTCGTCCTATTTCTCATACATCGCTGACGGTTCCGTCCTGCTGACGGTTTCGTCCTATTCTTCACAACTTGCTGACGGTTTCGTCCTAATTTTTTTCAACACTAAGTATCTCGCTGACGGTTTCGTCCTACGTCATTAATACTACGTATCCTTATTGACGGACTCGTCTCAATTAACCAATACTACGTAGTTCCGAGGACAAGGGGCGCGTCGCTGGATCCCCAATCATCCCACCCGGACGGCAGGAAGCACCTCCACGGACCCCGGATACGAGACCCCTTCCGCGGAATACGGACGCTTGTTGGTCGGAACCCCGGCTCCGGAAATAATTACTCTGTCACTGATATCAATAAAATATATATATATCTATTGTAAGCCTAGTTCAGGTTCAAACCAGCGTTGTTACTGGGGCTCGGGTCGGAATTTCCCTTTCTAGCACCACTTTCCTGAATCAAATAAATGTCCTGGATGATCCTGGCCAGCCCTGACCTACCCGAGGCTTGACTGAACGTCACAAAGCTTCGTACTCTTTCTCGACCTTATCCCATAGCGCTCGGACTTGGTCGAGATGGATTTGGCACGTGTACTTGGATGGACTTGGTGCTGCTGGATTGCAGATTTTGGAATCGAAGTGACTTAGACGGTCACAGATCGAAATAAATTTATTTAAAATGGAAGCAGTCATTTTGGATATTTAAAGAACAAACTGGTTTGTTTGGCAATGGATTAATATTTTGTTCGATTTAGTTATAAGTGTCGAAGCTGGAATTGGAATTTAGGAACCAATCGGAATGTATTATGAATTTAATTTAATTGGGTAGTGTAATTGGATTTCTAACTGATTTAGTTAGTTGGGATTTTATAAAAAATAATTTTAAAATTATTTTATGTGCCTGGATTTATTCAGTTGACCGCTGCTGTATTTTCTGCGGTACTGTTCTTGACGATAAGGCGTGCGTGTGAATATGTTTGTGCAATGCACAATGTGCATTCGCCGTTTGCCAACGCAGAATAGCGGAGACAAAGAGAGGCGGAAAAATTGCCAAAAATCGGATCGTCGACTTGCAGCCGAATATGTATTATGTATGTATGTTTATTTGGATGAAGCTCCGCTCAGGATAGAGCAGGGAAGAGCTGATAAATAAATGCACAAATTAAGTCGGCGTTTCTGTGCCTCGATTTTGGGGATATATTTATTTATTTATAGGAGCGGTGGACTGTATTTGTAGAATTAGAATTGTAGAATTTGTAGAATTATGTAGTTTAAAGTTTAGGAAATGTTGCAAATATATTTATTTTAAGTTTAAATATTTATAAGAGTATATATTTATTTAATTTTGTTTAAATTGCTTTTGGCGCTCGTAGATCAGTGGAGTGGACTGTATTGTATATCGGAGAGTGTAAATAGGTAAATGCAAGCGGAACACAGTGAACAAATAGAAATTCGGAACTTGAAGTTTCACTGTGGCTAGAGCATACGTACATATATTTAAATTTACACTTGTGGATTTTGGAATGTTTATTTACTATTATTATCCAGGATAGAAATATTTATTGCGTAAATTGTTGTAGGTGTAGGAAGTGGAAATAAATGCAAGCGGATCACAGCGAACGAAGAGAAATTCGAATTTGGAAGTGTTACTGTGGCTTATGGCATATATTTAAACACACACTTTTTGAATGTTGAATTCGCGGAAAATTAATATAAATTAATTGCGATTCGGATGTGGGCGCTGCCGTAGTGTCGGATCAATCGGACAGATGGCTCGGATTTAGACAAAAATCATAAAAATGACCGGCAGCAAAGTAAAAATGTTTACTTATCTTGTGCGGTGTTAAAGCCACCGGAACTGCTGGAGATATAATTATCCGGCTCTGTTGGACCAAATGTTCGGAGGGGGATGGCTTTAACCTGGAAGGCACTCGATAAATAAAACACGGAATGACGTTCGGGGTATTACGCGACGGGCGTATGTCTTTATTTGTAGAATGGTAAGTTGGTACTGAACAAGAAGAACCTTAAAACTAACTTGGGGAGAGCGGACTAGGAGCTCGATGCACAAAAGTGCAGTGGAAGAGGGAGAGAGAGAGCGAGTGTACGGGATCACACTGCCTCCGGAAAATAAGCGCCCTTCTGGCGTGAACACTAGGAAAAAGAACAAACAAAAGAGAGAAGTGCAAAGAAAAGGAATAAAAAATAAAAAAGTGTTTGCACAAATTATATAAAGAAAACGAAAAAGATAAGTGCACAGAAAAATCCAAAAACGCGATCGCGCAAGTTGCACTTTATAATCTAGGAACTAGAAAAAAAAAAAAATAAGTGCAAAGAAAAAGAATAATAACGTGGTTGCGTAAATTAAACTATATTATACAACCTAGAAAAAGAGAAAAGAAGGAAAAAAAAATAAAAAGAGAAGTGCAGGGAAAAAGAAGGAGAAAAGTGTTTGTGCAAACTATATGTATAAAAGGGAGGTTAAAGCAGACAGGAGGAGTGACAAAGTGAACGAAGGAAACCTGAAAAAGACAAGAGAGAACCCAAATAAGAAGGAGATCGAGCATAAGGAAAGGAGGAAGAAGAGCGAACATTTTTGTGAGGAGGAACGGGAAAAAACGAACAGCCAATCTCTCGTCTTCTTTGAGTAACTACATACGTGCATACCAGATGTACAACAACAACAAGACTTGAAATACAACTACAACAATCTTTGTGAGTTTATTCTGTTCCAGTCCCATATACCGCTTTCCTGTGTGTGCGCTCGTACTTCATATTCTCTGTTGCTTCCGTGCTCTTGAATAACTCCTTATTATCCCTGCTTTAAACAATTCAACTTATAAAGTTTGAGTTTAACTAAATTTATTGGAGCACTCTTTAAATAACACAAAATTCTTTCAAGTAAATTGAATTTGAACTTGAATTTAAATTAGAAATAGGTTGATGCTCTCCCTCTGAGAGACAATATACGCACACATACATATACTCACTCACTGGCAAACTTGTGTGGAAATGAGAGACACTGTAGGGATGGAGTAGTTACCCTGCAGTACCTGTCATCAACGTTTCATCAACATTTCATCAACACACATGGGGGTGTGTCGATGAAAAAGTGATTACAAGCCATATAAAAGGTTGATGAATTTTTGTATGGGATGACCGCTAAATTCATCAACACAAATTAATCAACATTTAATCATTTTTTCATCAACATTTTATACCATTTATACCTAAAATTCATCAGTTTTTCATCAACATTTAATCAACAATTCATCAACATTTAATCAACAATTCATCAACATTTAATCACCTATTCATCAACATTTCATCAGTTTTTTATCAACATTTAATCAGCAATTTATCCGTTTTTCATCAACATTTAATCAATAAGTAATCAACTATTTTTAATTCATTTTCATTTATTTATTTCCTTATTTCATAACATTATATAATAAGTAATACATAAAAAAATAATATATAATTCTAAATAAATCTAAATTAGCTTCCTTTTTTCCGTCCTTCCTCCTTTTTTGGACAGCAAGGTCAGCCTGACCAATGGCATCTACAAAAAATAAACAGTAAATAAATATAAAAGAAGAGACAAAATTTTAAAAATTTTAAATATTTTGAAACAATATTACCCAATAGAGAAAAGTCCGCGTAAAACACTTAATTCCACTGTTTTTGATATATTTCACTGTTTTTAATATAACTTCACTTTTCTTTAACTTTTGTTAACCGCAATATATTGCGTCTTTACTTCTTTAAAATTAAAACGCAATTGAAAAACGCTTGTTTGTTAGGAGAGGGAGAGTTCGAGAGAGGGAGAGTTTGAGAGAGCAAGAGTTTGAGAGAGCAAGAGCCTACGTGCCGTTTTTTGTTGATTACAAAAAGGTCTAATTCATCAGTAAGTCATCAACTTTTCATCAACATTTGTAATCAATCTGTAATCAACCTTTTTGTGTGAGAATTGAGAAAAATGAGAGCGCGAGAGAGTCGAGTTTGACACGAAGGTCGAAAGAGAGCGTCGGCTCGGTGGAAATCGCCGTCGGCTATTGATGAATCGTTGATTACAGAGGCCTATTGATGACAGTGGTACTGCAGGGTTATTACATACCAATACAAACTCTTGTGTTCTGCTGTCACCAACTTATTGAATAACATACAAAAACATCCACGAGCATTTGGAGATAAATAAATATATAGGTATATAATCAAAACAATCACTGCTAGCATAAGAAAATATATTTACAAAATAACCCGACATATATATAATTTCTTTAAACTTAACAACCGGATATATTTACTCACAAGGCGATTAAATACTGGAAATTAAATTAGAGTATTTAAGGGAAAATAAATTCAACACATTGGACAACTATAAATTTTATAATTTTATTCACCTTATAACCTACTTCTGGAACCCAAATGATACAACTGAAATCAAAATCAGGGTTAACTCGAGGAAAAAAACTAATCCTCAATAAAATATTGGACAACTATTAACCTATATATATTCCTTGTTTTTATTCATCTTATAACCTATTTTTTGGAAACAAAAGGAAACATTTGAAATTAAAATTAGGGTTAATTGGAGGTATAAAACTAATCCTCAAAAAAAAAAAAAATAATAATAATTACTGGACAACTACTTAACCTATATATATTTTCCTTGTCAATTTCTAAACCCGCCTCCCTGCCTTGCACAAATATATAAACATTTACTCAATTATATATTTAAGCACCTGTTTCTTTTCTAAGTACACTTTAGCCACTAATTGCACAGATTAAATTGGTTGAGTTAATTTCACCTATATTGGATTATTCTTAAGCAATTTTGAACCATGGCTCCAAAAAAAATCGCACAGAGGAGGAAAAATAATAAGAAAATTAAGGGCAAATCTAAGCGTAAGCTGGTGGAAGAGAATATAATCCAAGAATGCCCTTCTGATATCTCACTACTCTCAGCCTTGGGGACAGACCTAGAACAAATCGGGAGTTGTGTTAACAACCTAGAAATTTCTGACTCACCTGTAGAAAGTGAACACGATGAGGAAATCCTCACTCCCACCATCTCGAAGCCTGCATCGCGACTAGCTGAATTAAAGAAAGGCATATGCAAGCCTTTACAGCCCCCTCTACCTGACGCAAGCCTAACCACTAACAATAGTTGTAGGTAGTTTTGCAGTTTGACCGTATGTATGTAACGCACATAAATTTCCCAAAATTTTCACAGTAATTAACACCATAAGATTTGTCAAAGGCAGTTCACTTTTTTATTTTATTTTATTTGGTCATCGATTAAAAATTGGATAAGTGCCCATATAATTACGTGCGCATCCACAAGGGAGATTTAACCATTGTTTCGGAAATTTTCTAGTATTTGGATAATTCTTATTTAGTCAAATTAACTGGTATTTGGATTACTTTTATTTAGTCCAATTAATTTCAAAATGGAAAAAGAAAAGGAGGTATCGGCAAAGCTTAATTCTAAATTAATAGTGGCTATGCAAAAACACGATAGGGTTATGAGCGATATTGGACGTATGAAAACTGCATTTGAGGAAAAAACTATTTCGTTCGATAATTTTCAACTGGAGTACCGAATGCAGCTTCTCGAAACATATTGTGAAAAATTAATGGATATTCAGTCAGACATCGATGTGCTAAACCCAGGAAATCACAAAAGCGTTATATCGGTCCGCAATTAGTCGAGTCGAGGCTCCGAGACATAGTCAAGGGGATAACAGTGGTTTTCGTCATTCGTCCTATTTACCAAAAATGAATTTGCCCAAATTCAGTGGAAAGCATTCCGACTTTAAAAATTTTATAAGTCTTTTCGAGAGCTTAGTGCATAACGACCCGTCTCTAACAAATATCGAAAAATTCAACCATTTGCTAACATGCCTAACCGACGATGCATTAGGAACTGTCAAGGCGTTTCAAATTTCGGATTTAAATTATGAGAAGGCATTGGCTAGTCTGAAGAATGTTTACGACAATAAATGCTTGATTTTTTTCGACACAATTTCTCAATTGTTTGACCTCCCTCAAGTATCGAAACCATCTGCATCAGGCTTGAGGTCTCTTATTGATGAAATATCGGCTCTGTATGCGTCGTTGCAGTCATTGGGTAGTGAAAAGGACATAAATAACGCAATTTTTATTCACATTGCAATGTCCAAGGTAGATCACACTACAAAATCCAGATTTGAGGAACAGCTAGATTATAATACGCTACCGACATGGTCCGATTGTGCGATTCAGTTGAATCGAAGATACCAGCATTTAGCTGCTGAGGAGTCAACCAAAAGTAAAGGGAAGCCTAGCCAAGCTTCCAACAAGGGATATTCCAAATCCTCCTTCTCTTGCACACAGACAGACCGCAAACCGGAATCAAAGTGTCGATATTGCTCTGCCACAAATCACAGTTTAGGCAGTTGTCAACCTTTCATGGCTTTATCGGTGATTCAGCGGTTCGATTTTACCAAACACAATCGGTTGTGCATAAACTGTTTAAGTCCAGGTCATCCAGTGAAGAAGTGCAAAGCAACAAAGTGTCGTGTTTGCGCTAAACCTCATAACACACTTCTTCACAGATACGGGGTAGAGCAGCAACCATTTTCGTCTGGATCAGTTCCTCAAGTGCATGTTCAGGCACCTTCAGTAGCAGTTGATCATAATAATCAAGCCCATTCTTGTCATGTTGCTAGTACTGACCAAGTTATTCTTGATACCGCTGTCGTTAAAGTACGGGATAGATTTGGACAGTTTCAATTAGCACGAGCGCTGTTAGATTCAGGATCTCAAATCAATTTTATGGCAGAGGACTTAGCACAGCGTTTGCGGTTACACAGGCAAGAATCATATCTGAATATCACTTTTGTAGGGAAGAACGACTCGGTTGTACGGCACAAAGTCCACACGTCAGTCCATTCTCGCGTCAATGCTCATAGTTTCGCTACCGATTTTTGGGTGTTAAGATCAATTTCATCGTATCAACCCGATCACGAAGTCAATTGTGCCCAATGGAAAATTCCGGCTAACATCGAACTGGCAGACCCTCGTTTTCACAAGCCCGCAAAAGTGGATTTACTGATTGGCGCAGAATCCTTTTTCGATCTTTTGAGCGTAGGCCAAATAAAATTGTGTTCTGAACATCCTTCACTGCAGAAAACTTTACTAGGGTGGATTGTTTCGGGAAAGTTCACTCAACGCACATCGAAGAACGCTCAGGTATGCAGCGTCTTTGGCAATGAAAATGTAAGTTCTCTCGACTCTTTGGTGGAACGATTTTGGGAGTTAGAACACGTTCCTGAGAGATCGAAGGCTGGGTATACAGCTGAACAAATTGCTTGCGAACAGCACTTTGAGCAAACCGTACACAGGCTTTCGTCTGGTCGTTTTGAGGTGAAGTTGCCATTTAAAAAAGATCCAAGTGTCTTAGGCTTATCCTTCGAAACGACAAAGCGCAGATTTCTCGCATTGGAACGCAAGCTTGCAAATAATCGCGAGTTACATGACATGTATCAGGAGTTCATGAGAGAGTATCTTAACCTTGGGCACATGTCACTGCTTCCAACACCTCCTCCAGAGAAACACTATTACATTCCACATCAATGTGTCCTGAGACCTGATAGTAGCACCACAAAGTTGCGAGTTGTTTTTGACGCTTCAAGTAAAACGTCAACCTCGATTTCATTAAATGAGACGTTAATGGTGGGTGCAACTATTCAGAGGGAGCTTTACGCTATTCTGGCAAGATTTCGTTTGCACAAATATGCCTTGACGGCTGATATCTCAAAGATGTATAGGCAAGTTAACATTGCAAATGAAGATAGAGATTTCCAACTTATCGTTTGGAGGGAAAATTCGACGCAAGTTCTCCAAACCTATCGCCTCAACACTGTCACTTATGGGACAGCCTCTGCTCCGTTTCTGGCCATCCGCTGCCTTTTTGAGCTATCAAAAATCTACGCTGAGTCACATCCTGTTGCATCAGAGGTGATTTCAAGCGACTTCTATGTCGACGCTATGCTCACAGGAGCGAACAGCCACAAGGAGTTAATTCGCAAAGAAGTGACGAAGGTTTTGGAGTTAGGGGGTTTTCATCTAGCCAAATGGGCAACAAATCACCCAAGTTTGATGAGCAACCAGGGATCAGAAAAATCGCTTATATTTAACAATTCTGAGTCCGTTAAAACGCTTGGGATGAGATGGAATCCTCAGAATGATGTGTTTCATTATAGCTTGGAGGATTCGTTTCAGTCCTTACCACCAACTAAACGCAACATTTTGTCCGTCACAGCTCGTTTGTTTGACCCTTTGGGATTATTATGTCCATTGATTACACGAGCAAAAATCTTGCTTCAGGAACTGTGGCGACAGAAATTAGATTGGGACGAATCGGTTCCCATGAACTTGCACACCAGTTGGAACGAATTTAAGCAGAATTTACTAGCAATTGACAAGATCTCCATTCCTCGATATATCTGTCTGTCTGGCTATGACACTGTTCAAATCCACGGATTTGCTGA
Organism: Drosophila aff. chauvacae BK-2020; assembly: GCA_018903765.1. Lineage (NCBI taxonomy): Eukaryota > Metazoa > Arthropoda > Insecta > Diptera > Drosophilidae > Drosophila > Drosophila aff. chauvacae BK-2020. The sequence continues at coordinate 100,164 of JAEIGO010000954.1, forward strand.
TGCATCGAGCCACGCCTACGGCTGTTGCATTTATATTCGTACCGTGGCTGGGACAAATCGTTTATCAAGGCTGCTAACTGCAAAGTCTAGAGTGTCCACACTGAAAACAAAGTCAATTCCAAGGCTCGAACTCTGTGCAGCGCATCTGCTGGCCAAACTTTGGTCTCAAGTATCTCCTTTGCTTAACAAATTGGAGTTTGAAAGCATTAACTTCTGGTCGGACTCACAAGTCACTTTATACTGGTTAAAGAGGGATCCATCCACTCTAGCAATATTTGTCGCAAATAGAGTTTCTGAAATCCAAGAACTCACAGAGAATGTAGTTTGGCGTCATGTGCCCACGGAAGAGAATCCGGCTGATTTAGTCTCACGTGGAACAGACATAGAGGGTTTGAGGTGTACTCTATGGGAAAATGGACCGGATTTCTTACTTCGAAGTCCAAACGAGTGGCCTCGATCCCATCAGATTGAAGTCTCAACGGAGTTACAGTTGTCTGAGAACAAAAAAAGCGTGGCAGTATGTTCCGTCACAACAAACACACCGAATGTCTTTATTAAACTTGTTGGAAGATGTTCATCATTTAGTAAGCTCCTACGGGTCATGGCCTACGTAAATCGATTTATTCAAGGGAAGAAGCGTCAACGCGAGGTCGTCATTTCGGCTAACGAACTGAAGTTGTCGTTTCTTAGGATGGTCCAAATAGTTCAAAAGGCGGAGTTCAGTTCAGAATACGTCAAGTTGGAAAAGTCTGAAATTTTAAGCCCACATCTACAACGTTTAAATCCCTTTATACACACCAGCGATTTAGAAGGTGTGAAGTTCAACTTAATCCGAGTTGGGGGAGATTGCTAAATGCACCAATTCCATATGATGCCAAATTTCCTCTATTACTGTCCTCGAAGTCAGAATTTGCTTCGCTATTTCTTCGCAACCTGCATCGGACTCATTACCATGCCGGTGTCAAGGTGATGGTTTCACTTTTAAGGCAGCAGATATGGCTGATCAATGCGAGAGATGCATGTACGAAAATTGTCCGTAGCTGCGTTCACTGTTTCCGATATAAACCAGTGCTGATGAGCCAGATAATGGGCAATTTGCCAGCCGATAGGGTCCGAATGGAGCGCCCTTTTCTAGTTTGCGGAGTAGATTTTTGTGGTCCATTTTATGTGTCTTTAAAGATCCGCGGTAGACCTCCAATCAAAACTTATGTGGCCGTTTTTGTGTGCTTTTCGTCAAAGGCTGTTCACCTTGAACTTGTCGTCGACCTATCCACTGACAGCTTCTTATCCGTCTTTAAAAGGTTCGTCGGGAGGAGAGGGCTGCCGGAGAGGATGTACAGCGACAACGCCACGAATTTCGTAGGAGCGTGCAACGTACTGAAGGAACTGAGCGAAGCGTTTCACCACAGTCGGGACGAGCTGAGAGGATACGCGGCTCAGAGAGGCGTCGAGTGGTTTTTCATACCGCCGAGGTCACCACACTTCGGAGGACTGTGGGAGGCAGCCGTCAAGTCCGCCAAGCACCGATTGCTGCGAGGAGTCGGCAACGCCAAGCTCACGGCGGACGAGTTGAGCACCCACCTGGTCGAGGTAGAGGCGTTGCTCAATTCGCGTCCAATCGCGTCGCCGGGCAACGATCCCAACGATGGAGAGGCCCTAACACCAGGACACCTGCTAATAGGGCAGGCTCTGATCACGCTGCCGCAAGAATCCGCCACAGGAGAAGTCTGCAGCAAGGCCAGTTGCGCATATTTGAAGCGGTGGCGAATGCTGTCCGCTCTCAAGCAGCAGTTTTGGGACGGCTGGTCCAAGGACTACATCGCCAGCCTGCAGCAGCGCAACAAATGGAGCGTCGGATGCCGCGATCTGGAGGTCGGTTGCCTGGTAATCGTCCACGAGGACAACGTACCCCCGCAGCGTTGGCTAACAGGCCGCGTGGCGGCAACAACAGCAGGCGAGGACGGTAGGGTGCGTGTGGCCGAAGTACGGACGTCAGGAGACGTCATCAAGCGCGCCATCCACAAGTTGGCATTGCTGCCAGTGCACACTGCTCCTGTCGAGGAGATCAAAGTGCCGGAGGCCTTTAATGGGGCCGGAATGTTGGAGCAGTAGTTTAAGGTTTTCATTGTTAAATAAGTTAAATATAAGCCTAGTATTGTTAAACAATGAAGTGTAAAAAGCTTATCAGTGCGCTCAAGCAGATTTGAGTGGCTGAGATCAAGCTGATAAGTTCGCCCGTCGCAGCATCACCATGTTCGGATGCTGCTCGTAAAAAGAGTCGTCAAACTGAGATCGAAGCTGCTGGCTGCGCCCGCGCAATAAATAATTTGGAAACGATTTCGAGCTCGTCTTCTTCTTCGCCTGCCCAGTGGAAATTCCCCAGCTAGGCTGATAGCCGCAAGTCTCAATTCTAACATATTTTCTTCGGGAAAACTCTCCCGATTTTCCAAACACCTCATTGGACAATGAAGATGACTTGCGTAAGGATAGGGCTAGCAAAGGCGCAATACCTAAATGTGCAACTAGGCAGGCAACTCTCCCACAGTTACATACAGAGCAAAAATCAGAGCCTGTGCCAAGCCAATTGCTTAGTAAAGAGACGCAAACTGATAGACAGCCGCCCGTAAACAAAGTGGCAGCTACTCAAAGGTGCAAAGACGGAGATGAATTAGCAAACAATAGCCTCTCACTTCGTCTTAGGATATTGAAAATTTCGCCTAGCACCCCGATTGAACTAGTGAGGAAAGGCCTTCACCGCGCGGGGGTCATCTTTAGATCTCTAAGGCAACTCTCCCATTACAGCACCAGGGAGCCCATGGGAATTTTTGAAGCCGCCATCGAACAAAAAGACAAAGAGAGCTGCAGCTGGCTAATTGACGAAGGAATAATATGTGGACAGGTGGCCTCCTTCGAACTATTACAACCCTTGCCAGAACCTGTAAGATGCTATGCATGCCAGAGGTTTGGCCACTCACAATCCAATTGCCAATTTACACTGAGATGCCCAAAATGTACTGGCCGGCACCATTCAAGGGATTGCACCAAGACACTAGACATGCCCCTTAAATGCGCTAATTGCGGCATGGAACACGTTGCTAGCTACAAAAGCTGCAGCGCGTATAGGATGGCCAGAAGCCAGCTCCTATCGAAACATTTTTTGACAAATAATAATGATAATAAACAGCCTGACGATCATAAAAAACAAATAACAAGGCCGGCCAGCAGACCCGACACAGGCAGTGACACAATACTAAAACAAACTAAACTAAGCAATCAGGATACAGAAAGATGCTCTAGACCTTCGAACAGGGAGCACTCGAGAAACAATACTTCAAAGCAAAATCCCATGCCACTGTCAAAGTATAACAGCTCTCCACCCCCAAAATATCTCAAAAGAAAATTAAAGACAGTGAGATTTTCTAATACAGTTATCACATATACTCACAACGATACTTGCAAATACAACAATTTTGCTGTCAACAAGGAAATCACCATAGAAAATCACTGGACTCAACCCGTCATACTTCCTGCTGATTTCTGGGAGTCCGATACCTCCACCGACAAGACCAAATATCGAAAAAAGCTGCCAGATTGGTCAAATCAAGAGTATCCTGGCGAAGACTTTGACCCTGCAGATGTAGATGATGAAGAAGATTAAGTCATACAATTCTTAATCCATACATACAACAAATTCGAAATAAAAACACTTAAAATTCCAAAAATCCTTACAATTCTCACAAATAATCATTTTGACCCTGATACAAAGCTGGGAAATTATTAAATCATTAAAAATGTAAAAGAGGGGGAGGAAAATAAACAAAAAAAAAAAATAAATAAATAAATAAATAAAAAATAAAAAGTAAAATAATAAAAAAAAAGAGAAAAAAAAAAAATATATATATATATATATAATAACAAACATTATAATAAAACGTATAAAACAATCAGATGAAGAACAAAAACTAATTCAACAACGAGATAGAACTACTTCTTGAACACTTCTGCCATACATTTATTTACAAAATTATTACAACCCACATGTACATACTTCAATCACACCCTGTGTAGATTCGAGAACCATTCTTCATGTTACAGTCCGTATTATATCAACATATCTTTAAGTTCTCTCTCCACTCTCTGCAAGACGTGGGAAACCCTAAATGCGTGTCAACCTTGAAATTTGCACAAGAAAATTAAAAACACCATCAAGCTGCCACGACTTTGGACAACCGCATACTTCACTCCACATGCACCACCTCTGAAACACTGCGCTGAAGGACACGTCTTGTCATAAAATATGCACAATATAACAATTGACTAATTCCTGTCTTTTTTATTCTTTCTATCTTCTCCCAAAAATAAAACAACATATGCTCGAAATGATTGCGTATGCAATTTAACCAACACCCCTGACGAGCATCGGAAGCATCATTATCAACATTAACAACCTGCGAGCTAATTTGGACTCACGCTTCCTGTTTAAGATGCAACCAAAGAGAATCAGCGGCCAACACAATCACTTTCGGCACCAATCCTGGACGAAGACGGTGGCTCTGAACAGAGCCCACAACCGTAACAACAATCCTGCAATAAGTCAACTCACCTGGCAGTATATCCGGGTCGCTCAGGGTCCACAGAAGGTGTCCTTTTCAGGACTCCTTACACGGACGGGTCCTGCATGCGGCTCGATCGCTGTTCCAGCCCCACAGTTGAATGTCAGACTCTGCGCTAAATCGAACAATCCTGCATAGATGGAAAACAACCCTGATACAAGCAATCAACAATCCTAGAGTGGATATTATGCTGGACTTGGGAGGCAGCGCAACCCCCATCAAGGAAAAAATCAGCATGTAACAACAATGCGATGGCGGCGACCACGGCCGCAGTGACGTACACGACGACACCTTCGATGATTTGCTACAACGATGACCGACAGCAATAACGACGGCGATCTCGAAGAAGACGATGAGGACATTGACAATAAAAATAGAATCTAAAATTGAATTTAATGTGTTTTATGTGTGTCCCCACGTCCATGTAAATGTTTATGTCTATGTTGGTTTGTATTAATTAATTAATTATTTTCGTTTGGGTGCGACTGCGACCTGCGCCGCATCGCGGCAGCGATTAATATACCCTGGACAAAAAACGGTGGCTCTGAACAGAGCCCACAACCACAACAACAATCCTGCAATAAATCAGATCACCTGGTAGTATATCCGGGTCGCTCAGGGTCCACAGAAGGTGTCCTTTTCAGGACTCCTTACACGGACGGGTCCTGCATGCGGCTCGATCGCTGTTCCAGCCCCACAGTTGAATGTCAGACTCTGCGCTAAATCGAACAATCCTGCATAGATGGAAAACAACCCTGATACGGCCATGGATGTTATTATGCTGGCTGCTTGTGGCAGAGCTGCACCGCAAACACTGCAACCTTGACAGCAGCATTTGGGCACCAGTTATTGCAGTGGATGCACCAGCAGCGATCCCGCACGCACCAGCCAAGCGGCTACCAACGGCCGATAGATGCAACAGAAAAATGCAACAAGCAATCAACAATCTTAGAGTGGATATCATGCTGGACTTGGAAGGCAGCGCAACCCCCATCAAGGAAAAAATCAGCATGTAACAACAATGCGATGGCGGCGACCACGGCCGTAGAGACGTACACGACGACACCTTCGATGATTTGCTACAACGATGACCAACAGCAATAACGACGGCGATCTCGAAGAAGACGATGAGGACATTGACAATAAAATAGAATCTAAAATTGAATTTAATGTGTTTTATGTGTGTCCCCACGTCCATGTAAATGTTTATGTCTATGTTGGTTTGTATTAATTAATTAATTCTTTTCGTTTGGGTGCGACTGCGACCTGCGCCGCATCGCGGCAGCGATTTATATACCCTGGACAAAAACGGTGGCTCTGAACAGAGCCCACAACCACAACAACAATCCTGCAATAAATCAGATCACCTGGCAGTATATCCGGGTCGCTCAGGGTCCACAGAAGGTGTCCTTTTCAGGACTCCTTACACGGACGGGTCCTGCATGCGGCTCGATTGCTGTTCCAGCCCCACAGTGGAATGTCAGACTCTGCGCTAAATCGACACAATCCTGAAGAAATGATAAAACAACCCTAATCAGCCATGGAAGCCATATTGCTGGCCGCTCGCGGCAGAGCTGCACCGCAAACACTGCAACCTAGACAGCAGCATTCGGGCACCAGTTATTGCAGTGGATGCACCAGCAGCGATCCCGCACGCACCAGCCAAGTGGCAACCAATGGCCAAAGAAGATGTAGCACAAAAGCAACAGACAAACAACAATCCTGGAGCAGAAAGTATACTGGATTTGGGAGGCAGCGCAACCCCCAACAAACAAACGCAGAGCCGACGATGACCTATACGTCTGATGACTTGCCTCGACGACGACCAACCAACGACGGAGGCGTCCACGATGACCATGACGAGGAGATTGGCATAGAAAGATGGAGTATAAAATTTGGATTTAATTTAATTTAATTAAATTCCTTCGTTTGGGCGCGACTGCGGCTTGCGCCGCATCGCGGCAGCGATGTGTATATATATATACCGCTGCATAAGCGTCTCCATTCCCCCCAAACATGAGATAAACTGAAGAACAACACTGTAATCCAAACTCTGATACTCCTGCCACCTCGATCACAATTCGAACAATCCTGTAAAAAAAACAATCCTGCACACATTGCCCATCGTGTATATACGGCCCTTTACGGGCCAACTAACGCCTCTGATGGCATCCCCACGGATTCTTGATGCCTCCAGATTTTTCTACCCACGACCTGCCATACCCAGCCGCCGACATGGGCGAAACGGCAGTTCCACGACGCCTAACGAGAGAGCGAGCGTACATGCTGCTCATCCACTTGCCAAATTGCACACTTGCAACGGCAGGAACACGCAGCTCATGGCTTTAAGACGTGTTACCCTATTTGCCAAACCACGCATTCACACATGCATTTGATTATGCAGAATGCGGCCGCACTATGCGGCTCTTATTGGAAATAAATTGGATCTAGCGGTTTCTGGATACCTGCGGCAATCAGCATGCCCTCTATATGATCTTCCGTTTTTGGAGTCGCCCTCAAATGGCGGCAATCTGATGGCAAACCGACTGGGACCTGGAGGACCAATTCTCCCCCTGCACAAGGATGATCCGGCTCCAAGGAGGAGTGGATGCTTGCCACTAGCCAGCTTAGCCTTCACCCCCATCCGAGGCGTTCTTTGGCTCAACCGGGCCAAACCACATATACACGCACTCTCATACAATCCTGGGTGAACATCTGTTCGCGGCTATCGAATGCGTTAAGCATCCATCCAGCACACCGGCTGCAGCCTAACAAACAAACAAACATCCAAGGAAAACCTGATCCTGCCATGGAAGCCATCTCGCCGGCCGCTTGCGGCACAGCAGCCCTGTAGCCAGTGCAACCAGACAGCAGCATACGGCACCAGTCGTTGCATTGGATGCAGCCAGCAGCGGTCCGCACGTACCGGCCATGTGGCGGCCAATCGTTGCGGATGCAGAAAATACAAACCTGGGAAAAAAAATCAACAATCCTGAAGCAGCAGCTAGATCGCTGGCGCGAGATGCACGCGCAACCCCCCATCAAACAGCAGCATTGAGAAGCAATTAATTTAACAACTCAAAGACGGCGCCGACGACCTACGGCGACTACGAATTGCTTCTGCGATGGCCACGACGAAGATGATCTACAACTCCAGCGGCAATGGCGAAGGCGATGGCGGCTACGATGACGAGGACACGGGCAACGACGATGGAATCTACAATCTGGTTATTTTTCTTGGGAATTAATTAATATCTTTTTTAGTTTTCTTGACCTTGGGCGCGACTGCGGCTTCGCCGCAGCGCGGCAGCGTTAGAATTCTCTATGAAATGTTCTTTTTATCTCTGATAGAACGCTGCATATAGCGTCTCCATTCCCCCTAAGTAAAGAAACTAAAAAATAACAAAAACAATCCTGCAATTGAAACCCAACATAAAAACACATTTGCCATCTCTGCCACCTCGATATCCACTCGGCCATCCGCCTTTGTAAAATTTAATAGCAGTTTAATTCTGTTAATCCCTTGGCCCCGTCATTTTTCTCGTATTTCTCAATTTTTTAAATTTTTGTTAAATGTTTCTATATATAATATATTATGTAATTATATACGAGTTTTTATAAGCGGCGGCCAAGACACTAAGTACTGGCATCCCTATGAAGGCACGCCCATATGCCGGACCTTCCGGCCCACTTTTTGGCTAGGCGACCCCAAGGTGGCCAAAGTCCCTTCTTGGCCACTAGCTCGCAGCGAGGCCGGTTGTCCATCCGGTGGTAGGCCCCTTGTTTCCATCATAATACAACCTTAACCACCCAGCCAGTCGATGGAACCAACAGTTCCAAATGTAGACAGGTAGGCAAATCTATTGCCACCGAAACAAGACGTGTTTTTTTGTCGTTCCCCGTGAATAATTACAAATTGATATAAAATTCACAAATCGCCGAGCAAAACATCTCGCAAAAAATCGCTTAAGCACTCTTGAACTATATTTGATTAACATTGTCGCTAAAAATAGTATAATAAACATTTTAAGCGTACATTTAACTTTAAACGCGCGAAGGTGCAAACAAACAACAACCGAAACCAACTCAGCGCGCATCACCGAAAGCACTCAAACAAAACGGAAGAAGGAGGAACACAAAGCACAAAGCAAATTTCATCGAACACTTGCACTCACTCACAAAGAGAGCGGAGAAAAATGGTTTTGCCAGAGGGAAAGCGTTTGAAGGAAACTTCTGGTGCCAAGCGAGTGCGTCCCTCTGATGCCACATCGGAGGCTGCCCCACCGATGCTGATCGCGGCTATGAACAGCCGGTTCGATGAGCAAGCCCAGCTCATTAAATCTACCATTCGCGAGGTGGAGGAGAGAATGCTTGGAGTGCTGCAGGCTTCTAGGTGTTACCACGGAGATGAAGCAGATGGCCGATCGAATGTCTCAGCTGGAGAGAGAAGTTGAGGAGCTGCGCTCCCTGAAGTCTCAAATCGGATCGGTGCAAGGTAGGCTCGACGCACAGCGTGCAGAAAGCGAGGCGTGTACACTAAGAATGCACGGGGTCCCCTTCATGGAGGGCGAAGTTTTGAGACCAATGTTCAACAAGCTCTGCTTTGCAATGAACTTGGTCCCTGCGCCGAGAGTCCGAGACATCTTTAGGGTGCGTAAATCACAAAAATCACTGGTTGATCCTCCAGTTATTGTCAAACTGGAGTCGGCGAGGGAGAAGGTAGCACTTCTGCGCGCACTAGGAGAGTACCGTCGGGCAGCAAAACAACAACTGAGTATACACCTGCTGGGCTTTGACTCGCCGGCTGCTCTATATGTCAATGAGCAGCTCACGAGAGATAATTTCATCATCTTTAAAGAAGCCCTTCGGCTGAAAAAGCGAAAGACTCTCGCAGCGGTGTTCACACGACGCGGGACTGTGCACGTGAAGTGCAGTGGGAGAGATGATGTGTACATCATACAGCATCTCGATGAGCTTTTGGCACTCACCGGTACTCAGCTACCACTCTCCCGCTCTGGATCGAGCTCTACTATCGCCGAAGTCGTTAATGCTGGGAATAATAGCTTTCGATGATAAATACTCTTGTTTTACTGTCCCTATATTATTTGTTAGTTTTAAGCAAGTTCTATATTACCTTTTAGTAATTATTATTGTTCGTATAGGAGTTTATTCTACGTTTTCTGTGTGTGTTAGGTTCGTGCCGTTAAATTTTTGTTTATTTTATTTAGTAATTCGTTTTCGCAGATATGGCAAATTTAAATAGCTTTGCGATGGTTCGTATTCTGAGCAAGAGGAAGGATGGTCTTAAAATATGTCACATAAATGCTCAGAGCTTATGTAACAAAATGGAAGAGTTTAGATATTTATTCATTAATTCGGATGTTGACATTATATGCGTTTCAGAGACTTGGTTTGTTGCAACCTTAAATAGTAAACTATATGAATGCTCTGGTTATAATCTGTACCGCTCGGATCGTGAAGGGCATGCAGGAGGTGTGGCAATATATATAAAATCGAATATTAAATGCAATTTAGTTAGTAAACAACAGGCTGATGATCCCATTGAATATATTTTCCTGGAAGTAGTTAGTTTAAGATGTAGCAGATCTAGGACATTAATTAGTTGCATGTATAGACCCAACAAATTGACCAATTACTCGACCATTATCAATTCGTTAGCAAGCCTTTCCTTTAGATATACTGACATAATTTTGGCCGGCGACCTAAATAGTAACATTTTGGACGAGAGCAACTTACGAGACGATATTGAATCTTTAGGGGTACAAATTGTAAATTCTGTGATACCAACACATTACACAAGTACGGTGAATACCTTGCTTGATGTATTGTTTGTTGACGATAATGACAAAATTCTCCTTTATGACCAAGTCGCTGTGCCGAATTTCTCAAAACATGACCTCATATTCTTGACCTATAATGTTCAAATAGACCGCACTGAGCAAACCTTTAAGTATAGAGACTTTAGAAATATTGACTATGATAAGTTAGAATATGACGTCTGCCACTGTGATTGGAATAGCATCTTTATGCTACCATCGACCGAAACTAAATTGAACCATCTGAATGCTAACATTGACTATCTATATAACAGACATGTACCTATTAGGGAAAAGCGGGTTAAGAACTCTACAAATCCATGGTTCAATAATGAAATTAAGAGGGCTATAAACAGAAGAGATAGGGCATATGCGCATTGGAGACGATATAAGACTGCTCATTTGTTTGGCCTGTTCAAAACTGAAAGGGCGCGTGTAAACAAATTGATCCAGGACTAAAACGAACGTCCTAAAACGAACGTCGATTTTAGACCAATTTCAATACTCCCATATTTGTCAAAAATTTTTGAAAAACTATTGGCTGGACAAATAAATTGTTTCTTGGTCAATAACAACCTGTTGAACAATAACCAATCTGGCTTCCGCCAAAAACGAAGCTGCACGTCAGCAGTTGTAAAGATAGTAGAGGATATTCGCCAGGAAATGGATAAAAATAAGGCTACATTATTAACCCTGCTAGATTTTAGCAAGGCATTTGATACTGTAAATCATGACATTTTATTAACAAAACTGCAGCGAATGTTTAATTTTTCCACAACTGCTGTTAAACTTATTAAAGCGTATATCACTGATAGAAGGCAAGCTGTTGTTGTTGGGAACAGAATATCAGGACTTCGGGTCACCACTCGTGGTGTACCACAAGGATCTGTTTTAGGACCTTTATTGTTTACAGTCTATGTTAATGACCTGCCAAATGTTTTGTCTATGTGTAATGTCCATATGTATGCAGATGATGTTCAGATGTATGTCAGTCGTCCGTTAAGTCAAGTTAATGAATGTATAAATGTATGTAATATTGACCTGTTAAATGTAAACAATTGGGCTAAGAAGAATGGTCTGAGCCTCAACCCTTCGAAATCTAAGTGTCTTTTTATATACAAGAAGAGCATCCAAACGGACAATTTACAGAAGCTGCGATTGGGAGACTCAAATTTAGAATATGTAGATAAGGCTAGTAACCTAGGCTTTTTCTTCAATAAGACACTGTCTTGGAATGACCATGTTAATGTAGTTACAGGAAGAACATATGGCATGTTGCGGCAACTTTATATTACGCAGTCTGTGATCCCGACAAATATTCGACTATTAATTGCCAAAACTCTAGTCATACCATCAGTGTTTTACGGGATTGAAGTATTTGGAAACTGTGATGCCATAAGCCAGCAAAAGATAAAAGTAACGTTTAACAATGTTGCACGATATGTTTACAATTTGGGAAGAATGGACCAGGTAACAGTGAGCGCGAATAAAATTTTTAATTTAAATGTACGAAAATGGATAGACTTCCGAATTTTATTATTTCTCCACAAAATTGTAGTAACACAGCAACCTGACTATTTATTTGATTTAATTAGATTTTCTTCCTCACAACGGACTAACAATATTATTAGTATACGCACAAGACTTGCAAGCTCTGATAGACAGTTTCTAATTTATGCCATTAAACTGTGGAACCAATTGCCGAATCAAATAAAGTTAATAAGAGGCACATCACAATTCGAAAACAAACTCAAAACGTATCTTTCCACACACACATAAAACATATGTATAACAAACGATAGAAATTTAAAACATATATGTAACAATCACTAGAAACTTAAGAAATAAATGTTAGTATTAAGTTAGTAATATCTCATTTTGTGACTGGTGCATTAACTTAAAAGTTTTATACTTGTAGCGCCAGGATAATAAATAAATAAATCTAAAATAAATCTAAATCACGCTAGCGGTCCCCCTTTTGTTTTCCACTTGGAAAAAATTCAGTATCTGTTTTTAATCAAAATCCTACACTCTTGAAATTCTCTGCTTTTATCTTTAAATTGTATAATTTCTCAAAATCCTATAAACCATCATTGTACAATTTAATTTAACCATCCTGTTAACTAGTTTTAAGCTAAGTTCATGTACATTAATGTATCTATTCAATTTCAATTCAAATCAATTCAATCCTCGTCTCAATATGTAAAACTTGACTCTTAAAAGCAACACTCTATGTAAAAAACACCCCCGTCTCTCTCTTAAATGTACACCCCGATACAAGTTGAAAAAAATGAAACACATGCAAATAAACAGATACGCCGCTCAGCGCTTGTACCTGATCTCGCCAACTCCGGCTCCTATAGTCCGAGTTCGGCAGCAGGCGGCCACGGCACGACACGGAAAAAAGCTCCGCAGTTTTTATTGAACTTAACACAATCTTGGGCAAATTAAATTAAAATATTTATTTAAAACAATTCTGGAGTTGGAGCTGAACAGCAAGTGGTGGATTTTCGTGTGATAAAAAAAGGCACAGAGGCTATAAGGTCGATCGGCCAGGCACATGAGCAAGAAATTTAAGTGAAAGCAATCGTGGAAAATTTTCAGACTTGGACGGCCATCTTGTCCTGTCTGACTGTCTCTATTTCTTTGCTCGTCCGTCGCTGACCTCTGGCTGACATTGACAGCAGTTTTTCCCATAGTTTTCCTGCAGCATAACTAATACAATTGTGGTTTTTTCCTCTTATTTTTTACATTTCCGCAAGCATCGAGTGAGGAAAAAAGTGATATAACCTTGGAAAATATTCTGGAAAAAACGAGGCAAAAAAGCTAAAGGAAAACGTGAGAGGAAAGTGAAAGAAGGAGACCTGAAAGAATACACGAGAGACGAATAGCGGATTATTCAAGTGAGGAGGAACATAGAAAAGTGAGCAGCCATCTTATCGTCTTTTGTGAGCAACGACAACGACATATATGAAGTATAACAGCAGCAACAATTACAAGACGAGAAGATCAATTACAACAACCTCTGTGAGTTCATTTTTGTTCCATTCTCATTTACTGCTTTTCGGAGTGAGCTTTCCCCCTTCACATCTCTCTTAAGGCTGCCTTAAATAAATAATACAATCCAATTCAATCTTGATTTTGATTTGATTTAATTCTTTTTGGAGCAACTTTTTACAATTCTAAAACTCCCTCCTCCAAATAAATTTGAATTTAAATTGGAAACAAGTTGACGCTCTCCAACCGAGAGAAAATATACGCACACATTCATACACTTACTAATTAGGCGATTATCTGGGTGGAAATTAGTGACACTGTAGGGAAGGTGTAGAGAACTTTGAAGCATTCTACATCTATATAAATACACACTATTACACATACTTACACTGTCTCAACGGTTTCTCGCACAGGTGCCAACTAAATACCTTTCAACTATACTGCCAATTCAACTTTTTTATTTATACCAAACATATATCTGAATATTAATTAATACAACCCTTTACGGCCTGCCGCCGCAAACATTTGATTAATAAAATAATACATCCTCGAGCAACTGAAAATAAATAAATAAATTAATTATTTATATAATTAAAACAACCTAACCTTGGGAGGATTAAAACTATAAATACATTCCTAAATAAATACTACAATCTACAAAAGTTATTTAAAAAGTTATATAATTGGAATACACACACACAGCTCGGCTATATATGATAAGAAAAATCTGACAACCCAATCTAGACACTCCAAACTGAGTGGGGAAAAAAACACTTGCATATATATTTTATATATATTTATTTTTTACCTGTCTTACTGTCTTATAATATTCTTGTTACTCATCACTCCTCTGATCACCCATTAGTTGCATAGTGTAAATTGTTTGTCTCATTTGTTTCAGCTTCCCTAACCGTTAATCTAATGACCAAATAAATGGTTCTCCAAAAAAGGGCTACTAACAATACAACGAGAAATGTCTCCCCCGAGTTCTAGGAATGAACCCCCTAATTATAATTACAATTCTATAAAAATCTTATCTTGGAACGCGGCTGGTATTTCTAACAAAGTCTTGGAGTTAACCACCTATTTAGAAGCTAATCAAATAGACATAGTACTACTAATTGAAGTTAGAACCTCAACGCCCTTAATAATACACGGTTATAGCAGCTATCATGCCTTTCACCCCAGTGACGAGAAAGCAGGAGGGGTTATAGCATTGGTAAAAAATGGCGTCAGGCACGTCTCTCTTGAACCAATATGTCACGACGCCTGGCAATGCGCCCCCATTGCTCTGCTAGATGGTCCTCAGACAGGAATTAATAAAACCAAGCACAATAAATTCACAATTATTGCAGGTATCTATTGTCGGAATAAATTCAAATGGAACAGCAAGGACTACAAAAAACTGTTCAAATACTTTGACCTCAACTGCCAAGGCCCGGAGCCAAAGTATATATTATGCGGCGACTGGAATGCCCATCACCAATGGTGGGGCGGCTACAGGGGAAGAGCCATTATGGAAGCTGTTCATAATAGGAAAAATACTAATATTCTTGCCACTGGTTGCCCGACTCACTTCCCCTATAGAGCAAACTGCAAGCCCTCTGCTATTGACTTCGCCATATACACTGGTCTCTCACTCAACTCCTTAACAATTAAATCCACCCCAGATCTCTGTTCTGATCACTTACCATTGCATATAAATCTAAGAACATCCAATGATGTATATGGGACTGGAAATAAAATGGAAGAAAGGAATAAACTAAAAGTCCCCAAAGACAAAGATGAAATTAAGGAATTTAAACGACTTTTAAACGACCATACCCACCTAAATACTGAACTTAAGTCAGGCGCTGACATCGATGACGCAGTAG
Source organism: Drosophila aff. chauvacae BK-2020 (assembly GCA_018903765.1). Classification (NCBI taxonomy): domain Eukaryota; kingdom Metazoa; phylum Arthropoda; class Insecta; order Diptera; family Drosophilidae; genus Drosophila; species Drosophila aff. chauvacae BK-2020. Next base: position 115,485 of record JAEIGO010000954.1, read on the forward strand.
ACATATTAACTAACAACATAAAAAACGCTGCAAAGGTAGTCAGTGCTAAGAAAATAAACTCCATCAGACTACAGCAGGCTATGAGAAATATGCATACCCCACTGGCCTCTAACAATCTGACTGCGCAACACTCTCGGAAACCACATAGAAACAACAGGAGAAGAATACCTGCTCATAACAGGACGAATCATCCGCCCTCCTTTAAAAGCGCCCTTAGAGATCCCAACTTTCTGTGTCTTGATAAAAAAACCCAAAAACTCATAGAACGTAAAAAACGTCTAAGAAAAATGTTCATACGACAACCATCGGCTATCAGCAAAGGACTACTCACTGCAATCCAAAAAGAAGTAAACCTTGCATTGCAAAAACTGAGGAAGAATAACATCAATAACGCCCTCTGCACTATGTTCCCGCAGGAAAAAACCAAATTAAATAAAATCTGGAAAATCTCAAAGCTATTTAAAAGGCAACAGCCCCCTAGCTACCCACTGAGAATAACCTTGCCCTCTAACAAAAATCCCTCAACAGCTTGCAACCAGGCCAGGCAAGCACCAAATGCGGCTAATGATGTTAGGGATACATCCAAACATAAGAATGGTAAGCCAAAGGAAAAATGGACTAAAACAATACAGGAGTCGGTAGAGACATCTTTGCCTCACATTTAGAGAAAAGGTTCTCCCCTAAACTCAAAAATGCCCCAGTCAACTCCGAGCAAACAAACCTACAAGAAACTGATAACATAGTGAGAATGGATGAGGAAAAACATACTGCTCGCATCAAACCTGTAACATTCCAGGAAGTCTGCTCCGAGATAAAAAAATGTGACCCTAATAAAGCCCATGGAGATGACGGTATTCCTAACAAGATAATCAAACTTTTACCTAAGAAAGCTATACTCTACCTGGTCTCAATCTTTAATGCTGTCCTCCGGTTGGGGTACTTTCCAAAACAATGGAAGCATGCAGCCATAACTATGCTGCACAAAAAAGGGAAACCTACGGATGACCCTGGATCGTACCGACCCATCAGCCTACTCCCTGGCCTCTCCAAACTGCTTGAAAGAATAATACTCAATAGATTTCACCAGTCTGAGAGTTTCAAGGATGCCATCCCCAATCATCAATTTGGTTTCCGATGCTCCCACAGCACTGAACAACAACTTGGGAGGGTGACGCAATTTATATGCAAGGCCTACGAAGATAAACAATTCTGCTCTGCCATATTCATTGACGTTGCAGAGGCCTTTGATAGAGTCTGGCACGAAGGACTGTTGAGCAAACTGCATAAAATTCTTCCCCTCCCCCTGTTTCGTCTTTTAAGTAGTTACCTGGAAAATAGAAGTTTTCATGTTAAAGGCAGTGACGGTTCTATCTCCAAAAGAACTTTAGTCAAAGCCGGAGTGCCCCAGGGAAGTGTGCTTGGCCCGATATTATACAACATCTTTGTTTCCGACCTGCCTATCCCAGAGACTGCACTGCATCCTCGCAGTACCTCAAACTCGAACAGTAGTATTTTGGGAGAGCGACTTGCTTATAAAGATATGCTTATCTCTTCATACGCAGATGACACGGTAATCTTGTCAACAAGCCCTACCCCTCAAGAAGCAGTCAGACGAAACAAACTATACTTAGAAAAAGTGGTAGAATGGGCCAAGAGATGGGCCATTACAATAAATCTCAAGAAAACTGCCCATGTTATTTTTTCACTTAAGCGTGTTCCCACTAATAACGTAACGACAACAGGCATTAGACACTCACCCAGACCCAGCAGTTTACATACCTTGGTATTTGTCTTGACAGCAAACTAAATTTTAAAACACATGTGACAAAACTAAGAGGTAGACTAAGGACAAGAAGGAGGGAACTTGACTGGCTTTTCAGTAATAGTGGGCAAATAGACAACAGCTGCAAAGCTACACTGGTAAAACAATTAATTGCTCCACTATGGCAATATTCCCTTCCTATTTGGGGTTCACTCTGCGCCGAATCTAACTTTAAATCATTACAATCAACTTACAGCAGTGTTGTACGCAAGGCACTAGGATTCGATAAAAAGACATATGGAAAAAGAGTCAATAATAAGTGCATCTTTGCTAAACACAAAATTAAAACAATACAGGAATCGTATGATGCGCAATGTCACAGACTTGTTCACTCTCTTGCAACACATGATAATCCTGAGGTCCAAAAACAACTCTTTGAACCTTATATCCCAGAAAGACTTGTCAGGAAAAGATACAAAAAAAATGCTAGAGAAACACTATCTTCCTACCAGTTTAGCCTATGAGCCTTTCCCACCAATAAAAACTTCCTTAGCCTCACTACCTTCCTTGCTGAAACAAAATTGCCTTGAATCAGACAAATTAGTTTTAAAAAAGAGAAACGAGACTGAGCAATTCCAGCGCAACATACAAATAGATAAACTGATCTTTATACCGCCGGCAAGGCACAACGAGCTATATATCAATCATATCAGGAAGGCATACAAGGAAGGGCGGTTGAGTAAGGACGAAACACTGCTTAGAATTTACGGACAACCCCTTCTGTGCAAAAAATTATAATGCCCGAATTAAACTCACCCAACATGCTGCCCACAAATGTCACCCTCACTAGAGCGGCCATGTATAAACACTGTAAAAACGTATTCTATCAAAGATCCTTGATCAAATTTACAAATTCAATAATTGAGATATAACTTATATACTTTCGCACATTTAGTCGTATAAACACTCTCGGGTTGGGCTTTAATTTAATTAAACCGCCTTTACTCGGGTTTGTTCCTGTTTTTTGACTCCAAATCACACGAACTCACTGCAGACGTAAAAGTATATATAAACAATACAAACAATCTCTGTTAAACTGGCCATGCACCCAATGGGTCCATCACTGCCATCCTGGGCTCTTTTGGCACCCACTATCATCATGGATTAGTTGTGGTATCTGTTCAAAAGAGTCCTCACGGATGTGCATACCCATGGTGCTGCATACAGATAATTTGTATTTGTATACGTATCAAAATACACTCTTTTCTTATTCAACACTATAAACTGGGAACCTTCGAATTCTCAAAATTTCCTAAACATACACAAGGAAAGTAAATGGATTTACACAGCCATTGATATAAAAATCCATGTTTAAAACAATTTTTGGAGGGGAAAATAAACTACATTTTATCTTAAATAGAAAGCTAGAGATAAACCTTTTCACATGCATAAGGAATAGTATAAATACATCCTACTAAACTAATTAAATATGCTGAAGGAGCTTAATATAAAAAAAAAAAAAAAAAAAAAAAAAAATATATATATCCCACATCAGACAGTCTTTTTTATCATCCTATACAAAGAAACTAAATAAATACACTTAACTACAATCCTGAACCAGTTAAAAATGCAAAACGGGATAAAAGAAAAATCATTAAAACAATCAAAAATAAAAAATCTTAACAAAAAAACAAACAAAATAAAAAACCTGGGAAAATAAATAAAATAAAATAAAATTAGTGCAGGCAGACAAAAAATATACAAGACCTCAAGAAAAAACAAAAAATAAAAAGAATAATAAAGCGAATAAAACAATCAGAGAAGACTACAAACTAATCAATTCGACAATGGGATAGAACAGCATCTCGAATACCCCTGCCATATACATATTTATTTATTTATTACTTAATTTTTATAATCCACATGCAAATATGCAAGTACACCCTGCGTAGATTCGAGAACCATTCGTCTTGTTACAGTCCGTGCTATATTATATTTTATTATATTACATATTATTCTGTGTTTTGTGTTTTCTCTCCACTCTCTGCAAGACGTTGTCCTACACCCAGTGTCATTTAGAATACGGAGTGGCTATGTGGGAAACCCTAAATGCGTGTCAACCTTGGGAATTTACACAAGAATTTTTAAAACACCACTCAAGCTGCCACGACTTTGGATAACTTCACATATCACTCCATGTACACTCTCACTGCGCCGAAGGACACGTCTTGTCAAAATATCTTCACTATATAACAATTGACTAATTCCAACCATTTTTATTCTTCTCTATTTTCTCCCTAAAATAAAAAAATAAAAACAACATATGCTCGAAATAATTGCGTATGCAATTTAACAAACAACACTTGAGAATCACACCCCTGGCGAGCATCGGAAGCATCCACATCAATATCAACAACCTGCGAGCTAATTTGGACTCATGTTTTTTGAAGATGCAACTGAAGAATAACTGCCAACTCAATCAATCACACTGGCACCAATCCTGGACAAATTTGGAGGCTCCAAACAGAGCTCATAACTTCTATAACAATCCTGCAACACATCAACTAACTGGCAGTAGATTCGGGTCGCTCAGGGTCCACAGAAGGTGTCCTTTTCAGGACTCCTTACACGGACGGGTCCTGCATGCGACTCGATTGCTGTCCAGCTCCACAGTTGAATACCTGATTCTGCGCTAATTGACCAATCCTGAAGAAATGATAAAACAACCCTAATCAGCCATGGAAGCCATATTGCTCGCTCGCGGCAGAGCTGCACCGCAAACACTGCAACCTAGACAGCAGCATTTGGGCACCAGTTATTGCAGTGGATGCACCAGCAGCGATCCCGTTCGCACCAGCTAAGTGGCAACCAATGGCCTAAGATGCAGCAAAACAAGCAACAGACAAACAACAATCCTGGAGCAGAAAGTACACTGGATTTGGGAGGCAGCGCAACCCCCAACAAACAAACAGCAGCATATATATGCATATGTATAAATAAACAATCCGATAGCGGCGATTATGGCCGCAGAGCCGACGATGACTTGCACGTCTGATGACTTGCCTCGATGACGACCAACCAACGACGGAGGCGTCCACGATGACCATGACGAGGAGATTGGCATAGAAAGATGGAGTATAAAATTTGGATTTAATTTAATTTAATTAAATTCCTTCGTTTGGGCGCGACTGCGGCTTGCGCCGCATCGCGGCAGCGATGTGTATATATATATACCGCTGCATAAGCGTCTCCATTCCCCCCAAACATGAGATAAACTGAAGAACAACACTGTAATCCAAACTCTGATACTCCTGCCACCTCGATCACAATTCGAACAATCCTGTAAAACAATCCTGCACACATTGCCCATCGTGTATATACGGCCCTTTACGGGCCAACTAACGCCTCTGATGGCATCCCCACGGATTCTTGATGCCTCCAGATTTTTCTACCCACGACCTGCCATACCCAGCCGCCGACATGGGCGAAACGGCAGTTCCACGACGCCTAACGAGAGAGCGAGCGTACATGCTGCTCATCCACTTGCCAAATTGCACACTTGCAACGGCAGGAACACGCAGCTCATGGCTTTAAGAAGTGTTACCCTATTTGCCAAACCACGCATTCAAACACGCATTTGATTATGCAGAATGCGGCCGCACTATGCGGCTCTTATTGGAAATAAATTGGATCTAGCGGTTTCTGGATACCTGCGGCAATCAGCATGCCCTCTATATGATCTTCCGTTTTTGGAGTCGCCCTCAAATGGCGGCAATCTGATGGCAAACCGACTGGGACCTGGAGGACCAATTCTCCCCCTGCACAAGGATGATCCGGCTCCAAGGAGGAGTGGATGCTTGCCACTAGCCAGCTTAGCCTTCACCCCCATCCGAGGCGTTCTTTGGGTCAACCGGGCCAAACCACATATACACGCACTCTCATACAATCCTGGGTGAACATCTGTTCGCGGCTATCGAATGCGTTTAGCATCCATCCAGCACACCGGCTGCAGCCTAACAAACAAACAACCAAGGAAAACCTCATCCTGCCATGGAAGCCATCTCGCCGGCCGCTTGCGGCACAGCAGCCCTGTAGCCAGTGCAACCAGACAGCAGCATACGGCACCAGTCGTTGCACTGGATGCAGCCAGCAGCGGTCCGCACGTACCGGCCATGTGGCGGCCAATTGTTGCGGATGCAGAAAATACAAACCTGGAAAAAATGCAACAATCCTGAAGCAGCAGCTAGATCGCTGGCGCGAGATGCACGCGCAACCCCCTATCAAACAGCAGTAAGAGAAGCAATTAATTTCAACAATTCAAAGGCGGCGCCGACGACCTACGGCGACTACGAATTGCTTCTGCGATGGCCACGACGAAGATGATCTACAACACCAGCGGCAATGGCGAAAGCGATGGCGGCTACGATGACGAGGACACGGGCAACGACGATGGAATCTACAATCTGGTTATTTTTTCTTGGGAATTAATTAATATCTTTTTAGTTTTCTTGACCTTGGGCGCGACTGCGGCTTCGCCGCAGCGCGGCAGCGTTAGAATTCTCTATGAAATGTTCTTTTTATCTCTGATAGAACGCTGCATATAGCGTCTCCATTCCCCCTAAGTAAAGAAACTAAAAAATAACAAAAACAATCCTGCAATTGAAACCCAACATAAAAACACATTTGCCATCTCTGCCACCTCGATATCCACTCTTCCATCTGCCTTTGTAAAATTTAATAGCAGTTTAATTCTGCTAATCCCTTGGCCCCGTCATTTTTCTCGTATTTCTCAATTTGTAAAATTTGTTAAATGTTTCTATATATATTATTTAATTATATACGAGTTTTTATAAGCGGCGGCCAAGACACTAAGTACTGGCATCCCTATGAAGGCACGCCCATATGCCGGACCTTCCGGCCCACTTTTTGGCTAGGCGACCCCAAGGTGGCCAAAGTCCCTTCTTGGCCACTAGCTCGCAGCGAGGCCGGTTGTCCATCCGGTGGTAGGCCCCTTGTTTCCATCATAATACAACCTTAACCACCCAGCCAGTCGATGGAACCAACAGTTCCAAATGTAGACACGCTAGCGGTCCCCCTTTTTTGTTTTCCACTTGGGAAAAATTCAGTATCTGTTTTTAATCAAAATACTACACCCTTGTAATTTTCTGCTTCTGTTTTTAAATTGTATAATTTTTCAAAATCCTATAAACCATCATTGTTCAATTTAATTTAACCATCCTGTTAACTAGTTTTTAAGCTAAGTTCATGTACATTAATGTATCAATTCAAATCAATTTCAATTCAAATTAATTCAATCCTCGTCTCAATATGTAAAAACTTGACCCTCAAAAGTAACACTCTATGTAAAAACACCCCTGTCTCTCTCTTAAATGTACACCCCGATACAAGTTGAAAAAAATGAAACACATGCAAATAAACAGATACGCCGCTCAGCGCTTGTACCTGATCTCGCCAACTCCGGCTCCTATAGTCCGAGTTCGGCAGCAGGCGGCCACGGCACGACACGGAAAAAAGCTCCGCAGTTTTTATTGAACTTAACACAATCTTGGGCAAATTAAATTAAAATATTTATTTAAAACAATTCTGGAGTTGGAGCTGAACAGCAAGTGGTGGATTATCGTGTGATAAAAAAGGCATTAAGGCAAGAGGCTATAAGGTCGATCGGCCAGGCACATGAGCAAGAAATTTAAGTGAAAGCAATCGTGGAAAATTTTCAGACTTGGACGGCCATCTTGTCCTGTCTGACTGTCTTTATTTCTTTGCTCGTCCGTCGCTGACCTCTGGCTGACATTGACAGCAGTTTTTCCCATAGTTTTCCTGCAGCATAACTAATACAATTGTGGTTTTTTCCTCTTATTTTTTACATTTCCGCAAGCATCGAGTGAGGAAAAAAGTGATATAACCTTGGAAAATATTCTGGAAAAAACGAGGCAAAAAAGCTAAAGGAAAACGTGAGAGGAAAGTGAAAGAAGGAGACCTGAAAGAAGACACGAGAGACGAATAGCGGATTATTCAAGTGAGGAGGAACATAGAAAAGTGAGCAGCCATCTTATCGTCTTTTGTGAGCAACGACAACACATATATATATATTAAGTATAACAGCAGCAACATATTACAAGACGAGAAGATCAATTACAACAACCTCTGTGAGTTCATTTTTGTTCCATTCTCATTTACTGCTTTTCGGAATGAGCTTTCCCCCTTCACATCTCTCTTAAACTGGGCATATTGAAAAGCCTCTAACAGCCTACAATTGTCTCTGCCTTAAATAAATATTACAATCCAATTCAATCTTGATTTTGATTTGATTTAATTCTTTTTGGAGCAACTTTTTACAATTCAAAACTCCCTCCTCCAAATAAATTTGAATTTAAATTGGAAACAAGTTGACGCTCTCCAACCGAGAGAAAATATACGCACACATTCATACACTTACTAATTAGGCGATTATCTGGGTGGAAATTAGTGACACTGTAGGGATGGTGTAGAGAACTTTGAAGCATTTTACATTTATATAAATACACACTCTTACACATACTTGCACTGTCTCAACGGTTTCTCGCACAGGTGCCAACTAAATACCTTTCAACTATACTGCCAATTCAATTCAATTTATCTATATCAAACATATATCTGAATATTAACTAAAACAATCCTTTACGGCCTGCCGCCGCAAACATTTGATTAACAAAATAATACATCCTCGAGCATCTGAAAATAAGTAAATAAATTAATTATTTATATAATAAAACAATCTAACCTTGGGAGGATTAAGACTATAAATACATTCCTAAATAAATACTACAACCTACAAAAGTTATTTAAATTGGAATACCTAGGGGAAAGGTGGCAGTTGTGGACATAGTTTTGTTTTTCGCTGCAATCTTTTTAACTGGAGCATATTATGCGGACAGGTGCATATCAATGGAAAGCTAGAGACCCTAGCTAACTAGTTTTTGAATAATTACAGTGATATCTATCACTGAAAGAAAAAATGTTATGTTTTTGTAAAATAGTCATTTTTGCCAATTTTAGATTTTAAAGGGGGGTTGTGGACACCTTTGTAGAATGTGCTAAAATTAGAAAAGTATTAAGTTAAACGCAATCAAATGAAGAAAAAATGGAAGTTTATTCATTTGTAAAATAAAAAAAAAATACTACGCATGGCATCATTTTCCATCAGAAGCACAATTCGCTCATGTGAAATAGCTATCACACATGTCGGCACACTTCAAGTGCACTGGCTGATCACAATCATTGCAGTGAACGGAGTTGCAGGCGGTCAATTTTTTTGGCAACAAACATCGAAGAAAAGAATATAAACACCATTAAAATATATTTACTTATATAGCTGTACTTATTATTCAATCAACGGCGATATTTTAAGATTTGTCAAACAAAAAATTGGGTGTCCACAACACCCGACATTTAAGTGTTCACAACTGTCTCAAGCAGTCGTTTTAAAATCATATGAAAAAATTTTTTATTGTGAAAATTTTGTCCAAACTCGGACTGGAATCTTTAACATAACTAAATTTCACGTCAAAAAATCGATTGCACTCACCTTCTTAATTAACACACTTCACACGGTGACACTTTTAAAAACGTGCAATAAAACTTTTGTGGTTTTTTTCACGGTGAAAAAATTCATTTTTCCGCCACACAAAGCAGACGCGTCCGTTCCGTTTGGTATAAGGCACAAAACAATCGAGCTTCAATAGCGCACACATGACATTTGACAGATCCATATATCTGTCCTGTGTCAAAAGTTACACCGGGGTGTCCGCAACCCCCCCCTGTCCACTGCTGCCACCTTTACCCTACACATAGCTCGGCTATATATATATAATAAAATATTCCTTATTCCTCATTAAATCTTGCAACCCTCTTACATATATTTCTCGCTTATACGGTTCATCATACTACACTCCTGTCCTTAAATATACAATCTTTTTGCGAATTTACTGAATATAACTCACATTTACCTGCTTTGTTATATTGCCCTGCTCTTCTTTTTTTGCGATTTGTAACATTACAAATATGTAACATTACAAATATGGCTGGCAAAAAGGTCTTCCACTCAAAATCAGCAGCTAAGAATAAATTTAAATCTAATCGACAGTTGAGGTCCATAAGCAAACAAAAAGATAGTAGCTTTAACATCACGCTGCCAGGAGTTAGTAACAATTCGGATGCAAATACTAATACAGATAAGGGAAATAAAACATAAACTGATAATAATCGCAGAGCTAATGTTAATGCTTATACCTGCATCTCGCACTGCCCTAGAAGCAGTGACATTAGCGTAGGCAAAGACAGTGATTCATCCCGTGACTCGATACCATTGTCATTTATGCAGAAGGATTATGAGGCCTTATACTTAAACAAACTGCAGCTGAGCGCTTAATCGAACTTATTAACAGGGAGACACAAGGGGCCTCTGAGATCTTGGAGTGTATAAGCATTAGCAGCAGTAATTCCAGTATAGACAATCTGAACTCATCCATGTATAAAAGATTACGGCAACCTGAAAACCCCCCTGCTGAAGATTTACCCCTAGACCCTCTGTCGACACCTACAAGGATGTCTGACAGCTTGCCTCAGGTACCTCCCATGGCTACAGAGGCTACTGAAACCCTTCACTCGGGGAACCTTCAGCATGATGAATTGCTAAAGACTTGTTCAGTAAGTCTAAATCGTGATGACAGTGATATCCCCACTCCTATGGAGATATATACTGAGCAACAGCCCCCTTCGTTATCAGCAACTTGTCTTCTTCCTCAAGAACCCTCCACATCTGCAGTGGCTGCTAAAGCTTGCCGCCTTGAGAAAATGCACAAAGACAAACAGCAGAAGACTCATGTTGATCGCCCAAATAGTAGTGACAAAGTAAACTCTACCCCTATAGAGTCTTACACTTTACAACAATCCCCTGTGTTACCAACTATTCGCCTTTCTCAAGAGCCTTCCACGTCTGCAGCGGCTGCGGAAGCTCGCCGCTTAGAGAAAATACAGAATGATAAACTGCAGAAAACTCTTGCTGCACAAACTAATAGTGGTGGCAATATAAACCCCACCCCCATGGAGTATGATATTGAAAAACAGTCCTCTGCGTTACCAACTGTTCGCCTTTCACAAGAGCCTTCCACGTCTGCAGAGGCTGCGGAAGCTCGCCGCCTAGAGAAAATGCAGGATGACAAACTGCAGAAATCTCATGCCACTCAACCTAATAGCGGTGACAGTATAAATTTTAACACCATCGAGTTAAATATTGAACAACAGCCTCCGGTATTGACATCTATCCGTATGTCCCAGGAACCATCCACATCTGCTGCTGCTGCTGAAGCTCGCAGATTGGAGAAACTTTATGAAGACGAACTCAAGAAAAAACAATCAGTATGCCCCCCTTCTTCCTCCTCTCCCTACGAACTTATTCCCTCGCTCACATTAACTCTTAACACAGATGGAGTAGATGGTCTAATTGTCTTTGAAGCCCTTTCCCAACACCCCCTAATTGGGACGGATAAATTCACTGCCACGCTGCATAATGGGAATGGAACCACAAGGATACTCTTCCCAGACCAGGGTTCACTGAGTGCAGCAAAAATCATGCTTAAAGATATGGGAATTCATGTCTATCATCCCCCAAGCTTGACAGGCAGTAGAAGCAGGATCCATCCAACAATTTATGTAGATAGGAACCCTTCACATACCAAAAGAAAATCAACTAATGGACCTCATACTGATGAACTTAACAGACAGGATGTGCTTGTGGCAAGACCATTGCACAGAATTAGGATCTCCAATCTACTACCATCCACCACTGTTGAGCTTGTCAGGAAACAAATGAATTATTATGGGGTGAAATACAAATCAATCAGACAGAGGCACAACCATAACATAAAAAAACCAACATGCTCTTTCGAGATCGAAGTTGACCCCATCCATATGGATAGTTGCCTTAGACTCCTGGAAAAGAGAACAATAATGGGACAACTAGCTACAATCGATGTGCTCCCCGCCGTACCTGACCCTCAGCCATGCTTTAAATGTCAAGGTTTCTTCCATATTCAAATTAAATGCAGAAATGAGGTCAAGTGTTTTAAATGTGCGGGCGGACATTATTCTAGACTCTGCACTAAACCTGGCAACACTCCTGGATTATGCGCCAACTGTGGAGGAGCGCATATCTCACGATTCAAAGTCTGCCCAGCCTATAAGGAGGCTTTAAACCTCATGACTCGCAAGATGACAACACAGAAAGAACTACATACACAGGAACATCATTGGGTTAGTGGTTCTTGCGAGAATTTATTGCTTAATAACAACGCTGAATTGAACAATATTAAGGAAAAGCGTTGTATTTCTGGGCAAAGTGGTCGACCTGAGGGAAAACAATCTTTCCGGCGCAATAAATTGCCTGGCACGATGAGATATTGGGAATACTCCAGTTTAAACAACACCTGCCATGCTACAAATATAAACTCTGAAACAACAAATGAACATACTGATAATACAATCAAGAAAAATGCAACACAATCACAAAGACAGTTGCAGCCTTGTCTTCTCAACGCTCAGTCCTCGCCCCCTAACTCTTTAAGTCCCGCTAAAACTAAAAAGTCCAAGACAAATGCAAACACTAATCTGAACAGCGACAAGGACAAAAAAAAGAGATTAGCTGAACTGCTAGATAACATAAGGCCCATTCCCACAGGGAAGAAACTAGTCAAACGTAAAGCGCGACACACTGGACGGAACCCAAATGTTAAAAGGAAAAAGCAACTCCGCAGGAAATAAGGCACTACTTAAAACCATCCTATGATTCTAACACCAAACCCAAACAATCTAGAAACAACACTGCCAAAACCAAATCCAGGCCAAAAAAGGCAGGGGAAAAACTTGACCATGAACTAGAACAACCGACCGGCAATGAAAGGCATAGTCCAGCCAAAAACCTTCTCCATCTATGGACCAGCTCCAGCTCTCTTGATCACTCTGGGCAAAGCAGTTCAGAATGTCCCAATGATTCTGGCTCGGCCTACATGTAACATAATCTGAAAATTGTAATTCTATGACCACTTACAACCAAGTGCTAGACCTGAGTCTTAAACTCAGCAATTTTTATTCATTACAACTATAACAACCTCGCAAGTTATAACTATTTTACTATTCTGACTCCCCGAGTTAGGCATTCTCACGCCGTACTCGGGTTTGTCCTACTTGAGACGAGAACAAATCGCAGATGTACACAAGCAAGCAATATCTGCTTAACCCTGGTTTGAATATAGCTGATTGCCGTCCAGGGTCCTCCGGCACACGCAATTACCATAAAATTGCGCGATAACCGCCCAGAAGACCCAATGGACGGTACTTAATTTCAAACCCGATAAACCCCCTCTTCATCTAAATAACATAACAACACTCAGAAACTAAAACTGAAAAAGCAAACTTGTTTTTGAGAGCTAATGATTTTAGTATAATACAGACCACGAACGAATCAATATTATAATAAATACTTAAAGTATCCGAATATACTAATCAATAAAAGACACAAAAAAGATTAAATCATAATGGGAGAAACTGTAGAAAATTATAATGTGAAGTTTGTTAAAAAGAATTAACAAAGAATTAACAAAGAATTAACAAAGAAACACTCTGAGGGAGATTTGCATTTTTAAAGAGAGGAAAATAGGGGAAAAAAAAAAAAATAAATAAAAATAGAAATAAAAAAAAATAATAAAATAAATAAACAACAATAAACTAATTGACCTTGACTGTGATATAAAATCGTGTCTTGAAAACCTTTGCCACACAGATATTTAATTATAACAATCCACATGCAAATATGCAAGTACACCCTGTGTAGATTCGAGAACCATTCGTCTTATTACAGTTCGTGCTATATTATATTTTATTATAGGTATATTATTCTGTGTTTTGTGTTTTCTCTCCACTCTCTGCAAGACGTTGTCCTACACCCAGTGTCATTTAGAATACGGAGTGGCTATGTGGGAAACCCTAAATGCGTGTCAACCTTGGGAATTTACACAAGAATTTTTAAAACACCACTCAAGCTGCCACGACTTTGGATAACTTCACATATCACTCCATGTACACTCTCACTGCGCCGAAGGACACGTCTTGTCAAAATATCTTCACTATATAACAATTGACTAATTCCAACCATTTTTATTCTTCTCTATTCTCTCCCTAAAATAAAAAAATAAAAACAACATATGCTCGAAATAATTACGTATGCAATTTAACAAACAACACTTGAGAATCACACCCCTGGCGAGCATCGGAAGCATCCACATCAATATCAACAACCTGCGAGCTAATTTGGACTCATGTTTTTTGAAGATGCAACTGAAGAATAACTGCCAACTCAATCAATCACACTGGCACCAATCCTGGACAAATTTGGAGGCTCCAAACAGAGCTCATAACTTCTATAACAATCCTGCAACACATCAACTAACTGGCAGTACATTCGGGTCGCTCAGGGTCCACAGAAGGTGTCCTTTTCAGGACTCCTTACACGGACGGGTCCTGCATGCGGCTCGATTGCTGTCCAGCTCCACAGTTGAATATCTGATTCTGCGCTAATTGACCAATCCTGAAGAAATGATAAAACAACCCTAATCAGCCATGGAAGCCATATTGCTGGCCACTCGCGGCAGAGCTGCACCGCAAACACTGCAATCTAGACAGCAGCATTTGGGCACCAGTTATTGCAGTGGATGCACCAGCAGCGATCCCGTTCGCACCAGCTAAGTGGCAACCAATGGCCTAAGATGCAGCAAAACAAGCAACAGACAAACAACAATCCTGGAGCAGAAAGTATACTGGATTTGGGAGGCAGCGCAACCCCCAACAAACAAACAGCAGCATATATATGCATATGTATAAATAAACAATCCGATGGCGGCGATTATGGCCGCAGAGCCGACGATGACTCACACGTCTGATGACTTGCCTCGACGACGACCAAACAACGACGGAGGCGTCCCCGATGACCATGACGAGGAGATTCGCATAGAAAGATGGAGTATAAAATTTGGATTTAACTTAATTTAATTACATTTTTTCGTTTGGGCGCGACTGCGGCTTGCGCCGCATCGCGGCAGCGATGTATATATATATACCGCTGCATAAGCGTCTCCATTCCCCCCAAACATGAGATAAACTGAAGAACAACACTGTAATCCAAACTCTGATACTCCTGCCACCTCGATCACAATTTCGAACAATCCTGTAAAAACAATCCTGCACACATTGCCCATCGTGTATATACGACCCTTTACGGGCCAACTAACGCCTCTGATGGCATCCCCACGGATTCTTGATGCCTCCAGATTTTTCTACCCACGACCTGCCATACCCAGCCGCCGACATGGGCGAAACGGCAGTTCCACGATGCCTAACGAGAGAGCGAGCGTACATGCTGCTCATCCACTTGCCAAATTGCACACTTGCAACGGCAGGAACACGCAGCTCATGGCTTTAAGACGTGTTACCCTATTTGCCAAACCACGCATTCACACACGCATTTGTATTATGCAGAATGCGGCCGCACTATGCGGCTCTTATTGGACAAAAATTGGATCTAGCGGTTTCTGGATACCTGCGGCAATCAGCATGCCCTCTATATGATCTTCCGTTTTTGGAGTCGCCCTCAAATGGCGGCAATCTGATGGCAAACCGACTGGGACCTGGAGGACCAATTCTCCCCCTGCACAAGGATGATCCGGCTCCAAGGAGGAGTGGATGCTTGCCACTAGCCAGCTTAGCCTTCACCCCCCATCCGAGGCGTTCTTTGGCTCAACCGGGCCAAACCACATATACACGCACTCTCATACAATCCTGGGTGAACATCTGTTCGCGGCCATCGAATGCGTTTAGCATCCATCCAGCACACCGGCTGCAGCCTAACAAACAAACAAACATCCAAGGAAAACCTCATCCTGCCATGGAAGCCATCTCGCCGGCCGCTTGCGGCACAGCAGCCCTGTAGCCAGTGCAACCAGACAGCAGCATACGGCACCAGTCGTTGCATTGGATGCAGCCAGCAGCGGTCCGCACGTACCGGCCATGTGGCGGCCAATTGTTGCGGATGCAGAAAATACAAACCTGGAAAAAATGCAACAATCCTGAAGCAGCAGCTAGATCGCTGGCGCGAGATGCACGCGCAACCCCCCATCAAACAGCAGCATCGAGAAGCAATTAATTTCAACAATCCAAAGGCGGCGCCGACGACCTACGGCGACTACGAATTGCTTCTGCGATGGCCACGACGAAGATGATCTACAACACCAGCGGCAATGGCGAAGGCGATGGCGGCTACGATGACGAGGACACGGGCAATGACGATGGAATCTACAATCTGGTTATTTTTCTTGGGAATTAATTAATATCTTTTTAGTTTTCTTGACCTTGGGCGCGACTGCGGCTTCGCCGCAGCGCGGCAGCGTTTGAATTCTCTATGAAATGTTCTTTTTATCTTTGATAGAACGCTGCATATAGCGTCTCCACTCCCCCTAAGTAAAGAAACTAAAAAATAACTAAAACAATCCTGCAATTGAAACCCAACATACAAACACATTTGCCATCTCTGCCACCTCGATATCCACTCGGCCATCTGCCTTTGTAAAATTTAATAGCAGTTTAATTCTGCTAATCCCTTGGCCCCGTCATTTTTCTCGTATTTCTCAATTTGTAAAATTTGTTAAATGTTTCTATATATATTATGTAATTATATACGAGTTTTTATAAGCGGCGGCCAAGACACTAAGTACTGGCATCCCTATGAAGGCACGCCCATATGCCGGACCTTCCGGCCCACTTTTTGGCTAGGCGACCCCAAGGTGGCCAAAGTCCCTTCTTGGCCACTAGCTCGCAGCGAGGCCGGTTGTCCATCCGGTGGTAGGCCCCTTGTTTCCATCATAATACAACCTTAACCACCCAGCCAGTCGATGGAACCAACAGTTCCAAATGTAGACACGCTAGCGGTCCCCTTTTTGTTTTCCACTTGGGAAAAATTCAGTATCTGTTTTTAATCAAAATACTACACTCTTGAAATTCTCTGCTTCTATTTTTAAATTGTATAATTTTTCAAAATCCTATAAACCATCATTGTACAATTTAATTTAACCATCCTGTTAACTAGTTTTTAAGCTAAGTTCATGTACATTAATGTATCAATTCAAATCAATTTCAATTCAAATTAATTCAATCCTCGTCTCAATATGTAAAAACTTGACTCTCAAAAGTAACACTCTATGTAAAAACACCCCTGTCTCTCTCTTAAATGTACACCCGATACAAGTTGAAAAAAATGAAACACATGCAAATAAACAGATACGCCGCTCAGCGCTTGTACCTGATCTCGCCAACTCCGGCTCCTATAGTCCGAGTTCGGCAGCAGGCGGCCACGGCACGACACGGAAAAAGCTCCGCAGTTTTTATTGAACTTAACACAATCTTGGGCAAATTAAATTAAAATATTTATTTAAAACAATTCTGGAGTTGGAGCTGAACAGCAAGTGGTGGATTTTCGTGTGATAAAAAAAGGCACAAAGGCACAGAGGCTATAAGGTCGATCGGCCAGGCACATGAGCAAGAAATTTAAGTGAAAGCAATCGTGGAAAATTTTCAGACTTGGACGGCCATCTTGTCCTGTCTGACTGTCTTTATTTCTTTGCTCGTCCGTCGCTGACCTCTGGCTGACATTGACAGCAGTTTTTCCCATAGTTTTCCTGCAGCATAACTAATACAATTGTGGTTTTTTCCTCTTATCTCCTTTTTCATTCCCACAAGCATCGAGTGAGGAAAAAAGTGATATAACCTTGGAAAATATTCTGGAAAAAACGAGGCAAAAAAGCTAAAGGAAAACGTGAGAGGAAAGTGAAAGAAGGAGACCTGAAAGAATACACGAGAGACGAATAGCGGATTATTCAAGTGAGGAGGAACATAGAAAAGTGAGCAGCCATCTTATCGTCTTTTGTGAGCAACGACAACGACATATATATATATGAAGTATAACAGCAGCAACAATTACAAGACGAGAAGATCAATTACAACAACCTCTGTGAGTTCATTTTTGTTCCATTCTCATTTACTGCTTTTCGGAATGAGCTTTCCCCCTTCACATCTCTCTTAAACTGGGCATATTGAAAAGCCTTTAACAGCCTACAATTGACTCTGCCTTAAATAAATAATACAATCCAATTTCAATCTTGATTTAGATTTGATTTAATTCTTTTTGGAGCAACTTTTTACAATTCTAAAACTCCCTCCTCCAAATAAATTTGAATTTAAATTGGAAACAAGTTGACGCTCTCCAACCGAGAGAAAATATACGCACACATTCATACACTTACTAATTAGGCGATTATCTGGGTGGAAATTAGTGACACTGTAGGGATGGTGTAGAGAACTTTGAAGCATTCTACATTTATATAAATACACACTCTTACACATACTTACACTGTCTCAACGGTTTCTCGCACGGGTGCCAACTAAATACCTTTCAACTATACTGCCAATTCAATTCAATTTTTATTTATATCAAACATATATCTGAATATATATTAATACAATCCTTACGGCCTGCCGCCGCAAACTTTTGATTAACAAAATAATACATCCTCGAGCAACTGAAAATAAATAAATAAATTAATTATTTATATAATAAAACAATCTAACCTTGGGAGGATTAAAACTATAAATACATTCCTAAATAAATACTACAACCTACAAAAGTTATTTAAATTGGAATACCTACACATAGCTCGGCTATATATATATAATAAAATATTCCTTATTCCTCATTAAATCTTGCAACCCTCTTACATATATTTCTCGCTTATACGGTTCATCATACTACACTCCTGTCCTTAAATATACAATCTTTTTGCGAATTTACTGAATATAACTCACATTTACCTGCTTTGTTATATTGCCCTGCTCTTCTTTTGCGATTTGTGGGACCTAGTCTTGAATAAACTGCATAATACTGACACTGTAACATTACAAATATGGCTGGCAAAAAGGTCTTCCACTCAAAATCAGCAGCTAAGAATAAATTTAAATCTAATCGCCAGTTGAGGTCCATAAGCAAACAAAAAGATAGTAGCTTTAACATCACGCTGCCAGGAGTTAGTAACAATTCGGATGCAAATACTAATACAGATAAGGGAAATAAAACAGAAACTGATAATAATCGCAGAGCTAATGTTAATGCTTATACCTGCATCTCGCACTGCCCTAGAAGCAGTGACATTAGCGTAGGCAAAGACAGTGATTCATCCCGTGACTCGATACCATTGTCATTTATGCAGAAGGATTATGAGGCCTTATACTTAAACAAACTTACTGCAGCTGAGCGCTTAATCGAACTTATTAACAGGGAGACACAAGGGGCCTCTGAGATCTTGGAGTGTATAAGCATTAGCAGCAGTAATTCCAGTATAGACAATCTGAACTCATCCATGTATAAAAGATTACGGCAACCTGAAAACCCCCCTGCTGAAGATTTACCCCTAGACCCTCTGTCGACACCTACAAGGATGTCTGACAGCTTGCCTCAGGTACCTCCCATGGCTACAGAGGCTACTGAAACCCTTCACTCGGGGAACCTTCAGCATGATGAATTGCTAAAGACTTGTTCAGTAAGTCTAAATCGTGATGACAGTGATATCCCCACTCCTATGGAGATATATACTGAGCAACAGCCCCCTTCGTTATCAGCAACTTGTCTTCTTCCTCAAGAACCCTCCACATCTGCAGTGGCTGCTAAAGCTTGCCGCCTTGAGAAAATGCACAAAGACAAACAGCAGAAGACTCATGTTGATCGCCCAAATAGTAGTGACAAAGTAAACTCTACCCCTATAGAGTCTTACACTTTACAACAATCCCCTGTGTTACCAACTATTCGCCTTTCTAAAGAGCCTTCCACGTCTGCAGCGGCTGCGGAAGCTCGCCGCTTAGAGAAAATACAGAATGATAAACTGCAGAAAACTCTTGCTGCACAAACTAATAGTGGTGGCAATATAAACCCCACCCCCATGGAGTATGATATTGAAAAACAGTCCTCTGCGTTACCAACTGTTCGCCTTTCACAAGAGCCTTCCACGTCTGCAGAGGCTGCGGAAGCTCGCCGCCTAGAGAAAATGCAGGATGACAAACTGCAGAAATCTCATGCCACTCAACCTAATAGCGGTGACAGTATAAATTTTAACACCATCGAGTTAAATATTGAACAACAGCCTCCGGTATTGACATCTATCCGTATGTCCCAGGAACCATCCACATCTGCTGCTGCTGCTGAAGCTCGCAGATTGGAGAAACTTTATGAAGACGAACTCAAGAAAAACAATCAGTATGCCCCCCCTTCTTCCTCCTCTCCCTACGAACTTATTCCCTCGCTCACATTAACTCTTAACACAGATGGAGTAGATGGTCTAATTGTCTTTGAAGCCCTTTCCCAACACCCCCTAATTGGGACGGATAAATTCACTGCCACGCTGCATAATGGGAATGGAACCACAAGGATACTCTTCCCAGACCAGGGTTCACTGAGTGCAGCAAAAATCATGCTTAAAGATATGGGAATTCATGTCTATCATCCCCCAAGCTTGACAGGCAGTAGAAGCAGGATCCATCCAACAATTTATGTAGATAGGAACCCTTCACATACCAAAAGAAAATCAACTAATGGACCTCATACTGATGAACTTAACAGACAGGATGTGCTTGTGGCAAGACCATTGCACAGAATTAGGATCTCCAATCTACTACCATCCACCACTGTTGAGCTTGTCAGGAAACAAATGAATTATTATGGGGTGAAATACAAATCAATCAGACAGAGGCACAACCATAACATAAAAAAACCAACATGCTCTTTCGAGATCGAAGTTGACCCCATCCATATGGATAGTTGCCTTAGACTCCTGGAAAAGAGAACAATAATGGGACAACTAGCTACAATCGATGTGCTCCCCGCCGTACCTGACCCTCAGCCATGCTTTAAATGTCAAGGTTTCTTCCATATTCAAATTAAATGCAGAAATGAGGTCAAGTGTTTTAAATGTGCGGGCGGACATTATTCTAGACTCTGCACTAAACCTGGCAACACTCCTGGATTATGCGCCAACTGTGGAGGAGCGCATATCTCACGATTCAAAGGCTGCCCAGCCTATAAGGGGGGCTTTAAACCTCATGACTCGCAAGATGACAACACAGAAAGAACTACATACACAGGAACATCATTGGGTTAGTGGTTCTTGCGAGAATTTATTGCTTAATAACAACGCTGAATTGAACAATATTAAGGAAAAGCGTTGTATTTCTGGGCAAAGTGGTCGACCTGAGGGAAAACAATCTTTCCGGCGCAATAAATTGCCTGGCGCGATGAGATATTGGGAATACTCCAGTTTAAACAACACCTGCCATGCTACAAATATAAACTCTGAAACAACAAATGAACATACTGATAATACAATCAAGAAAAATGCAACACAATCACAAAGACAGTTGCAGCCTTGTCTTCTCAACCCTCAGTCCTCGCCCCCTAACTCTTTAAGTCCCGCTAAAACTAAAAAGTCCAAGACAAATGCAAACACTAATCTGAACAGCGACAAGGACAAAAAAAAGAGATTAGCTGAACTGCTAGATAACATAAGGCCCATTCCCACAGGGAAGAAACTAGTCAAACGTAAAGCGCGACACACTGGACGGAACCCAAATGTTAAAAGGAAAAAAGCAACTCCGCAGGAAATAAGGCACTACTTAAAACCATCCTATGATTCTAACACCAAACCCAAACAATCTAGAAACAACACTGCCAAAACCAAATCCAGGCCAAAAAAGGCAGGGGAAAAACTTGACCATGAACTAGAACAACCGACCGGCAATGAAAGGCATAGCCCAGCCAAAAACCTTCTCCATCTATGGACCAGCTCCAGCTCTCTTGATCACTCTGGGCAAAGCAGTTCAGAATGTCCCAATGATTCTGGCTCGGCCTACATGAAACATAATCTGAAAATTGTAATTCTATGACCACTTACAACCAAGTGCTAGACCTGAGTCTTAAACTCAGCCATTTTTATTCATTACAACTATAACAACCTCGCAAGTTATAACTATTTTACTATTCTGACTCCCCGAGTTAGGCATTCTCACGCCGTACTCGGGTTTGTCCTACTTGAGACGAGAACAAATCGCAGATGTACACAAGCAAGCAATATCTGCTTAACCCTGGTTTGAATATAGCTGATTGCCGTCCAGGGTCCTCCGGCACCCGCAATTACCATAAAATTGCGCGATAACCGCCCAGAAGACCCAATGGACGGTACTTAATTTCAAACCCGATAAACCCCTCTTCATCTAAATAACATAACAACACTCAGAAACTAAAACTGAAAAAGCAAACTTGTTTTTGAGAGCTAATGATTTTAGTATAATACAGACCACGAACGAATCAATATTATAATAAATACTTAAAGTATCCGAATATACTAATCAATAAAAGACACAAAAAGATTAAATCATAATGGGAGAAACTGTAGAAAATTATAATGTGAAGTTTGTTAAAAAGAATTAACAAAGAATTAACAAAGAATTAACAAAGAAACACTCTGAGGGAGATTTGCATTTTTAAAGAGAGGAAAATAGGGGGAAAAAAAAAAAAAATAAATAAAAATAGAAATAAAAAAAAATAATAAAATAAATAAACAACAATAAACTAATTGACCTTGACTGTGATATAAAATCGTGTCTTGAAAACCTTTGCCACACAGATATTTAATTATAACAATCCACATGCAAATATGCAAGTACACCCTGTGTAGATTCGAGAACCATTCGTCTTATTACAGTCCGTGCTATATTATATTTTATTATATATTATTCTGTGTTTTGTGTTTTCTCTCCACTCTCTGCAAGACGTTGTCCTACACCCAGTGTCATTTAGAATACGGAGTGGCTATGTGGGAAACCCTAAATGCGTGTCAACCTTGGGAATTTACACAAGAATTTTTAAAACACCACTCAAGCTGCCACGACTTTGGATAACTTCACATATCACTCCATGTACACTCTCACTGCGCCGAAGGAAACGTCTTGTCAAAATATCTTCACTATATAACAATTGACTAATTCCAACCATTTTTATTCTTCTCTATTCTCTCCCTAAAATAAAAAAATAAAAACAACATATGCTCGAAATAATTGCGTATGCAATTTAACAAACAACACTTGAGAATCACACCCCTGGCGAGCATCGGAAGCATCCACATCAATATCAACAACCTGCGAGCTAATTTGGACTCATGTTTTTTGAAGATGCAACTGAAGAATAACTGCCAACTCAATCAATCACACTGGCACCAATCCTGGACAAATTTGGAGGCTCCAAACAGAGCTCATAACTTCTATAACAATCCTGCAACACATCAACTAACTGGCAGTACATTCGGGTCGCTCAGGGTCCACAGAAGGTGTCCTTTTCAGGACTCCTTACACGGACGGGTCCTGCATGCGGCTCGATTGCTGTCCAGCTCCACAGTTGAATACCTGATTCTGCGCTAATTGACCAATCCTGAAGAAATGATAAAACAACCCTAATCAGCCATGGAAGCCATATTGCTGGCCGCTCGCGGCAGAGCTGCACCGCAAACACTGCAACCTAGACAGCAGCATTTGGGCACCAGTTATTGCAGTGGATGCACCAGCAGCGATCCCGTTCGCACCAGCTAAGTGGCAACCAATGGCCTAAGATGCAGCAAAACAAGCAACAGACAAACAATAATCCTGGAGCAGAAAGTACACTGGATTTGGGAGGCAGCGCAACCCCCAACAAACAAACAGCAGCATATATATGCATATGTATAAATAAACAATCCGATGGCGGCGATTATGGCCGCAGAGCCGACGATGACTTGCACGTCTGATGACTTGCCTCGATGACGACCAACCAACGACGGAGGCGTCCACGATGACCATGACGAGGAGATTGGCATAGAAAGATGGAGTATAAAATTTGGATTTAATTTAATTTAATTAAATTCCTTCGTTTGGGCGCGACTGCGGCTTGCGCCGCATCGCGGCAGCGATGTGTATATATATATACCGCTGCATAAGTTTCTCCATTCCCCCCAAACATGAGATAAACTGAAGAACAACACTGTAATCCAAACTCTGATACTCCTGCCACCTCGATCACAATTCGAACAATCCTGTAAAACAATCCTGCACACATTGCCCATCGTGTATATACGGCCCTTTACGGGCCAACTAACGCCTCTGATGGCATCCCCACGGATTCTTGATGCCTCCAGATTTTTCTACCCACGACCTGCCATACCCAGCCGCCGACATGGGCGAATCGGCAGTTCCACGACGCCTAACGAGAGAGCGAGCGTACATGCTGCTCATCCACTTGCCAAATTGCACACTTGCAACGGCAGGAACACGCAGCTCTTGGCTTTAAGACGTGTTACCCTATTTGCCAAACCACGCATTCACACACGCATTTGATTATGCAGAATGCGGCCGCACTATGCGGCTCTTATTGGAAATAAATTGGATCTAGCGGTTTCTGGATACCTGCGGCAATCAGCATGCCCTCTATATGATCTTCCGTTTTTGGAGTCGCCCTCAAATGGCGGCAATCTGATGGCAAACCGACTGGGACCTGGAGGACCAATTCTCCCCCTGCACAAGGATGATCCGGCTCCAAGGAGGAGTGGATGCTTGCCACTAGCCAGCTTAGCCTTCACCCCCCATCCGAGGCCTTCTTTTGGCTCAACCGGGCCAAACCACATATACACGCACTTTTATACAATCCTGGGTGAACATCTGTTCGCGGCTATCGAATGCGTTTAGCATCCATCCAGCACACCGGCTGCAGCCTAACAAACAAACAAACATCCAAGGAAAACCTCATCCTGCCATGGAAGCCATCTCGCCGGCCGCTTGCGGCACAGCAGCCCTGTTGCCAGTGCAACCAGACAGCAGCATACGGCACCAGTCGTTGCATTGGATGCAGCCAGCAGCGGTCCGCACGTACCGGCCATGTGGCGGCCAACCGTTGCGGATGCAGAAAATATAAACCTGGAAAAAATTCAACAATCCTGAAGCAGCAGCTAGATCGCTGGCGCGAGATGCACGCGCAACCCCCCATCAAACAGCAGCATTGAGAAGCAATTAATTTAACAATTCAAAGACGGCGCCGACGACCTACGGCGACTACGAATTGCTTCTGCGATGGCCACGACGAAGATGATCTACAACTCCAGCGGCAATGGCGAAGGCGATGGCGGCTACGATGACGAGGACACGAGCAACGACGATGGAGTCTACAATCTGGTTATTTTTCTTGGGAATTAATTAATATCTTTTTTAGTTTTCTTGACCTTGGGCGCGACTGCGGCCTTCGCCGCAGCGCGGCAGCGTTAGAATTCTCTATGAAATGTTTTTTATCTCTGATAGAACGCTGCATATAGCGTCCCCACTCCCCCTAAGTAAAGAAACTAAAAAATAACTAAAACAATCCTGTAATTAAAACCCAACATAAAAACACATTTGCCATCTCTGCCACCTCGATATCCACTCGGCCATCTGCCTTTGTAAAATTTAATAGCAGTTTAATTCTGCTAATCCCTTGGCCCCGTCATTTTTCTCGTATTTCTCAATTTGTAAAATTTGTTAAATGTTTCTATATATATTATGTAATTATATACGAGTTTTTATAAGCGGCGGCCAAGACACTAAGTACTGGCATCCCTATGAAGGCACGCCCATATGCCGGACCTTCCGGCCCACTTTTTGGCTAGGCGACCCCAAGGTGGCCAAAGTCCCTTCTTGGCCACTAGCTCGCAGCGAGGCCGGTTGTCCATCCGGTGGTAGGCCCCTTGTTTCCATCATAATACAACCTTAACCACCCAGCCAGTCGATGGAACCAACAGTTCCAAATGTAGACACGCTAGCGGTCCCCCTTTTTGTTTTCCACTTGGGAAAAATTCAGTATCTGTTTTTAATCAAAATCCTACACCCTTGTAATTTTCTGCATTTATTGTATAATTTCTCTAAATTCCATAAACCATCATTGTACAATTTAATTTAACCATCCTGTTAACTAGTTTTAAGCTAAGTTCATGCACATTAATGGATCAATTCAATTCAATTTCAATTCAAATCAATTCAATCTTCGTCTCAATATGTAAAACTTGACTCTTAAAAGCAACACTCTATGTAAAAAACACCCTGTCTCTCTCTTAAATGTACACCCCGATACAAGTTGAAAAAATGAAACACATGCAAATAAACAGATACGCCGCTCAGCGCTTGTACCTGATCTCGCCAACTCCGGCTCCTATAGTCCGAGTTCGGCAGCAGGCGGCCACGGCACGACACGGAAAAAGCTCCGCAGTTTTTATTGAACTTAACACAATCTTGGGCAAATTAAATTAAAATATTTATTTAAAACAATTCTGGAGTTGGAGCTGAACAGCAAGTGGTGGATTTTCGTGTGATAAAAAAAGGCACAAAGGCACAGAGGCTATAAGGTCGATCGGCCAGGCACATGAGCAAGAAATTTAAGTGAAAGCAATCGTGGAAAATTTTCAGACTTGGACGGCCATCTTGTCCTGTCTGACTGTCTCTATTTCTTTGCTCGTCCGTCGCTGACCTCTGGCTGACATTGACAGCAGTTTTTCCCATAGTTTTCCTGCAGCATAACTAATACAATTGTGGTTTTTTCCTCTTATTTTTTACATTTCCGCAAGCATCGAGTGAGGAAAAAAGTGATATAACCTTGGAAAATATTCTGGAAAAAACGAGGCAAAAAAGCTAAAGGAAAACGTGAGAGGAAAGTGAAAGAAGGAGACCTGAAAGAAGACACGAGAGACGAATAGCGGATTATTCAAGTGAGGAGGAACATAGAAAAGTGAGCAGCCATCTTATCGTCTTTTGTGAGCAACGACAACGACATATATATATATGAAGTATAACAGCAGGAACAATTACAAGACGAGAAGATCAATTACAACAACCTCTGTGAGTTCATTTTTGTTCCATTCTCATTTACTGCTTTTCGGAGTGAGCTTTCCCCCTTCACATCTCTCTTAAACTGGGCATATTGAAAAGCCTTTAACAGCCTACAATTGACTCTGCCTTAAATAAATATTACAATCCAATTCAATCTTGATTTTGATTTGATTTAATTTTCTTTTTGGAGCAACTTTTTACAATTCTAAAACTCCCTCCTCCAAATAAATTTGAATTTAAATTGGAAACAAGTTGACGCTCTCCAACCGAGAGAAAATATACGCACACATTCATACACTTACTAATTAGGCGATTATCTGGGTGGAAATTAGTGACACTGTAGGGATGGTGTAGAGAACTTTGAAGCATTCTACATTTATATAAATACACACTCTTACACATACTTACACTGTCTCAACGGTTTCTCGCACGGGTGCCAACTAAATACCTTTCAACTATACTGCCAATGCAATTCAATTTTTATTTATATCAAACATATATCTGAATATATATTAATACAATCCTTACGGCCTGCCGCCGCAAACTTTTGATTAACAAAATAATACATCCTCGAGCAACTGAAAATAAATAAATAAATAAATTATTTATATAATAAAACAATCTAACCTTGGGAGGATTAAAACTATAAATACATTCCTAAATAAATACTACAACCTACAAAAGTTATTTAAATTGGAATACCTACACATAGCTCGGCTATATATATATAATAAAATATTCCTTATTCCTCATTAAATCTTGCAACCCTCTTACATATATTTCTCGCTTATACGGTTCATCATACTACACTCCTGTCCTTAAATATACAATCTTTTTGCGAATTTACTGAATATAACTCACATTTACCTGCTTTGTTATATTGCCCTGCTCTTCTTTTGCGATTTGTGGGACCTAGTCTTGAATAAACTGCATAATACTGACACTGTAACATTGCAAATATGGCTGGCAAAAAGGTCTTCCACTCAAAATCAGCAGCTAAGAATAAATTTAAATCTAATCGCCAGTTGAGGTCCATAAGCAAACAAAAAGATAGTAGCTTTAACATCACGCTGCCAGGAGTTAGTAACAATTCGGATGCAAATACTAATACAGATAAGGGAAATAAAACAGAAACTGATAATAATCGCAGAGCTAATGTTAATGCTTATACCTGCATCTCGCACTACCCTAGAAGCAGTGACATTAGCGTAGGCAAAGACAGTGATTCATCCCGTGACTCGATACCATTGTCATTTATGCAGAAGGATTATGAGGCCTTATACTTAAACAAACTTACTGCAGCTGAGCGCTTAATCGAACTTATTAACAGGGAGACACAAGGGGACTCTGAGATCTTGGAGTGTATAAGCATTAGCAGCAGTAATTCCAGTATAGACAATCTGAACTCATCCATGTATAAAAGATTACGGCAACCTGAAAACCCCCCTGCTGAAGATTTACCCCTAGACCCTCTGTCGACACCTACAAGGATGTCTGACAGCTTGCCTCAGGTACCTCCCATGGCTACAGAGGCTACTGAAACCCTTCACTCGGGGAACCTTCAGCATGATGAATTGCTAAAGACTTGTTCAGTAAGTCTAAATCGTGATGACAGTGATATCCCCACTCCTATGGAGATATATACTGAGCAACAGCCCCCTTCGTTATCAGCAACTTGTCTTCTTCCTCAAGAACCCTCCACATCTGCAGTGGCTGCTAAAGCTTGCCGCCTTGAGAAAATGCACAAAGACAAACAGCAGAAGACTCATGTTGATCGCCCAAATAGTAGTGACAAAGTAAACTCTACCCCTATAGAGTCTTACACTTTACAACAATCCCCTGTGTTACCAACTATTCGCCTTTCTCAAGAGCCTTCCACGTCTGCAGCGGCTGCGGAAGCTCGCCGCTTAGAGAAAATACAGAATGATAAACTGCAGAAAACTCTTGCTGCACAAACTAATAGTGGTGGCAATATAAACCCCACCCCCATGGAGTATGATATTGAAAAACAGTCCTCTGCGTTACCAACTGTTCGCCTTTCACAAGAGCCTTCCACGTCTGCAGAGGCTGCGGAAGCTCGCCGCCTAGAGAAAATGCAGGATGACAAACTGCAGAAATCTCATGCCACTCAACCTAATAGCGGTGACAGTATAAATTTTAACACCATCGAGTTAAATATTGAACAACAGCCTCCGGTATTGACATCTATCCGTATGTCCCAGGAACCATCCACATCTGCTGCTGCTGCTGAAGCTCGCAGATTGGAGAAACTTTATGAAGACGAACTCAAGAAAAAACAATCAGTATGCCCCCCTTCTTCCTCCTCTCCCTACGAACTTATTCCCTCGCTCACATTAACTCTTAACACAGATGGAGTAGATGGTCTAATTGTCTTTGAAGCCCTTTCCCAACACCCCCTAATTGGGACGGATAAATTCACTGCCACGCTGCATAATGGGAATGGAACCACAAGGATACTCTTCCCAGACCAGGGTTCACTGAGTGCAGCAAAAATCATGCTTAAAGATATGGGAATTCATGTCTATCATCCCCCAAGCTTGACAGGCAGTAGAAGCAGGATCCATCCAACAATTTATGTAGATAGGAACCCTTCACATACCAAAAGAAAATCAACTAATGGACCTCATACTGATGAACTTAACAGACAGGATGTGCTTGTGGCAAGACCATTGCACAGAATTAGGATCTCCAATCTACTACCATCCACCACTGTTGAGCTTGTCAGGAAACAAATGAATTATTATGGGGTGAAATACAAATCAATCAGACAGAGGCACAACCATAACATAAAAAAACCAACATGCTCTTTCGAGATCGAAGTTGACCCCATCCATATGGATAGTTGCCTTAGACTCCTGGAAAAGAGAACAATAATGGGACAACTAGCTACAATCGATGTGCTCCCCGCCGTACCTGACCCTCAGCCATGCTTTAAATGTCAAGGTTTCTTCCATATTCAAATTAAATGCAGAAATGAGGTCAAGTGTTTTAAATGTGCGGGCGGACATTATTCTAGACTCTGCACTAAACCTGGCAACACTCCTGGATTATGCGCCAACTGTGGAGGAGCGCATATCTCACGATTCAAAGGCTGCCCAGCCTATAAGGAGGCTTTAAACCTCATGACTCGCAAGATGACAACACAGAAAGAACTACATACACAGGAACATCATTGGGTTAGTGGTTCTTGCGAGAATTTATTGCTTAATAACAACGCTGAATTGAACAATATTAAGGAAAAGCGTTGTATTTCTGGGCAAAGTGGTCGACCTGAGGGAAAACAATCTTTCCGGCGCAATAAATTGCCTGGCACGATGAGATATTGGGAATACTCCAGTTTAAACAACACCTGCCATGCTACAAATATAAACTCTGAAACAACAAATGAACATACTGATAATACAATCAAGAAAAATGCAACACAATCACAAAGACAGTTGCAGCCTTGTCTTCTCAACGCTCAGTCCTCGCCCCCTAACTCTTTAAGTCCCGCTAAAACTAAAAAGTCCAAGACAAATGCGAACACTAATCTGAACAGCGACAAGGACAAAAAAAAGAGATTAGCTGAACTGCTAGATAACATAAGGCCCATTCCCACAGGGAAGAAACCAGTCAAACGTAAAGCGCGACACACTGGACGGAACCCAAATGTTAAAAGGAAAAAAGCAACTCCGCAGGAAATAAGGCACTACTTAAAACCATCCTATGATTCTAACACCAAACCCAAACAATCTAGAAACAACACTGCCAAAACCAAATCCAGGCCAAAAAAGACAGGGGAAAAACTTGACCATGAACTAGAACAACCGACCGGCAATGAAAGGCATAGCCCAGCCAAAAACCTTCTCCATCTATGGACCAGCTCCAGCTCTCTTGATCACTCTGGGCAAAGCAGTTCAGAATGTCCCAATGATTCTGGCTCGGCCTACATGTAACATAATCTGAAAATTGTAATTCTATGACCACTTACAACCAAGTGCTAGACCTGAGTCTTAAACTCAGCCATTTTTATTCATTACAACTATAACAACCTCGCAAGTTATAACTATTTTACTATTCTGACTCCCCGAGTTAGGCATTCTCACGCCGTACTCGGGTTTGTCCTACTTGAGACGAGAACAAATCGCAGATGTACACAAGCAAGCAATATCTGCTTAACCCTGGTTTGAATATAGCTGATTGCCGTCCAGGGTCCTCCGGCACCCGCAATTACCATAAAATTGCGCGATAACCGCCCAGAAGACCCAATGGACGGTACTTAATTTCAAACCCGATAAACCCCCTCTTCATCTAAATAACATAACAACACTCAGAAACTAAAACTGAAAAAGCAAACTTGTTTTTGAGAGCTAATGATTTTAGTATAATACAGACCACGAACGAATCAATATTATAATAAATACTTAAAGTATCCGAATATACTAATCAATAAAAGACACAAAAAAGATTAAATCATAATGGGAGAAACTGTAGAAAATTATAATGTGAAGTTTGTTAAAAAGAATTAACAAAGAATTAACAAAGAATTAACAAAGAAACACTCTGAGGGAGATTTGCATTTTTAAAGAGAGGAAAATAGGGGAAAAAAAAAAAAATAAATAAATAAAAATAAAAATAAAAAAAAATAATAAAATAAATAAACAACAATAAACTAATTGACCTTGACTGTGATATAAAATCGTGTCTTGAAAACCTTTGCCACACAGATATTTAATTATAACAATCCACATGCAAATATGCAAGTACACCCTGTGTAGATTCGAGAACCATTCGTCTTATTACAGTCCGTGCTATATTATATTTTATTATATATTATTCTGTGTTTTGTGTTTTCTCTCCACTCTCTGCAAGACGTTGTCCTACACCCAGTGTCATTTAGAATACGGAGTGGCTATGTGGGAAACCCTAAATGCGTGTCAACCTTGGGAATTTACACAAGAATTTTTAAAACACCACTCAAGCTGCCACGACTTTGGATAACTTCACATATCACTCCATGTACACTCTCACTGCGCCGAAGGACACGTCTTGTCAAAATATCTTCACTATATAACAATTGACTTATTCCAACCATTTTTATTCTTCTCTATTTTCTCCCTAAAATAAAAAAATAAAAACAACATATGCTCGAAATAATTGCGTATGCAATTTAACAAACAACACTTGAGAATCACACCCCTGGCGAGCATCGGAAGCATCCACATCAATATCAACAACCTGCGAGCTAATTTGGACTCATGTTTTTTGAAGATGCAACTGAAGAATAACTGCCAACTCAATCAATCACACTGGCACCAATCCTGGACAAATTTGGAGGCTCCAAACAGAGCTCATAACTTCTATAACAATCCTGCAACACATCAACTAACTGGCAGTACATTCGGGTCGCTCAGGGTCCACAGAAGGTGTCCTTTTCAGGACTCCTTACACGGACGGGTCCTGCATGCGGCTCGATTGCTGTCCAGCTCCACAGTTGAATACCTGATTCTGCGCTAATTGACCAATCCTGAAGAAATGATAAAACAACCCTAATCAGCCATGGAAGCCATATTGCTGGCCGCTCGCGGCAGAGCTGCACCGCAAACACTGCAACCTAGACAGCAGCATTTGGGCACCAGTTATTGCAGTGGATGCACCCGCAGCGATCCCGTTCGCACCAGCTAAGTGGCAACCAATGGCCTAAGATGCAGCAAAACAAGCAACAGACAAACAACAATCCTGGAGCAGAAAGTACACTGGATTTGGGAGGCAGCGCAACCCCCAACAAACAAACAGCAGCATATATATGCATATGTATAAATAAACAATCCGATGGCGGCGATTATGGCCGCAGAGCCGACGATGACTTGCACGTCTGATGACTTGCCTCGATGACGACCAACCAACGACGGAGGCGTCCACGATGACCATGACGAGGAGATTGGCATAGAAAGATGGAGTATAAAATTTGGATTTAATTTAATTTAATTAAATTCATTCGTTTGGGCGCGACTGCGGCTTGCGCCGCATCGCGGCAGCGATGTGTATATATATATACCGCTGCATAAGCGTCTCCATTCCCCCCAAACATGAGATAAACTGAAGAACAACACTGTAATCCAAACTCTGATACTCCTGCCACAATCCTGCACACATTGCCCATCGTGTATATACGGCCCTTTACGGGCCAACTAACGCCTCTGATGGCATCCCCACGGATTCTTGATGCCTCCAGATTTTTCTACCCACGACCTGCCATACCCAGCCGCCGACATGGGCGAAACGGCAGTTCCACGACGCCTAACGAGAGAGCGAGCGTACATGCTGCTCATCCACTTGCCAAATTGCACACTTGCAACGGCAGGAACACGCAGCTCATGGCTTTAAGACGTGTTACCCTATTTGCCAAACCACGCATTCACACACGCATTTGATTATGCAGAATGCGGCCGCACTATGCGGCTCTTATTGGACAAAAATTGGATCTAGCGGTTTCTGGATACCTGCGGCAATCAGCATGCCCTCTATATGATCTTCCGTTTTTGGAGTCGCCCTCAAATGGCGGAAATCTGATGGCAAACCGACTGGGACCTGGAGGACCAATTCTCCCCCTGCACAAGGATGATCCGGCTCCAAGGAGGAGTGGATGCTTGCCACTAGCCAGCTTAGCCTTCACCCCCCATCCGAGGCGTTCTTTGGCTCAACCAGGCCAAACCACATATACATGCACTCTCATACAATCCTGGGTGAACATCTGTTCGCGGCCATCGAATGCGTTTAGCATCCATCCAGCACACCGGCTGCAGCCTAACAAACAAACAAACATCCAAGGAAAACCTCATCCTGCCATGGAAGCCATCTCGCCGGCCGCTTGCGGCACAGCAGCCCTGTTGCCAGTGCAACCAGACAGCAGCATACGGCACCAGTCGTTGCATTGGATGCAGCCAGCAGCGGTCCGCACGTACCGGCCATGTGGCGGCCAACCGTTGCGGATGCAGAAAATATAAACCTGGAAAAAATTCAACAATCCTGAAGCAGCAGCTAGATCGCTGGCGCGAGATGCACGCGCAACCCCCCATCAAACAGCAGCATTGAGAAGCAATTAATTTAACAATTCAAAGACGGCGCCGACGACCTACGGCGACTACGAATTGCTTCTGCGATGGCCACGACGAAGATGATCTACAACACCAGCGGCAATGGCGAAGGCGATGGCGGCTACGATGACGAGGACACGGGCAACGACGATGGAATCTACAATCTGGTTATTTTTCTTGGAAATTAATTAATATCTTTTTAGTTTTCTTGACCTTGGGCGCGACTGCGGCTTCGCCGCAGCGCGGCAGCGTTAGAATTCTCTATGAAATGTTTTTTATCTCTGATAGAACGCTGCATATAGCGTCTCCATTCCCCCTAAGTAAAGAAACTAAAAAATAACTAAAACAATCCTGTAATTAAAACCCAACATAAAAACACACTTGCCATCGCTGCCACCTCGATATCCACTCTTCCATCTGCCTTTGTAAAATTTAATAGCAGTTTAATTCTGCTAATCCCTTGGCCCCGTCATTTTTCTCGTATTTCTCAATTTTTTTTAAATTTTTGCTATATATATTATGTAATTATATACGAGTTTTTATAAGCGGCGGCCAAGACACTAAGTACTGGCATCCCTATGAAGGCACGCCCATATGCCGGACCTTCCGGCCCACTTTTTGGCTAGGCGACCCCAAGGTGGCCAAAGTCCTTTCTTGGCCACTAGCTCGCAGCGAGGCCGGTTGTCCATCCGGTGGTAGGCCCCTTGTTTCCATCATAATACAACCTTAACCACCCAGCCAGTCGATGGAACCAACAGTTCCAAATGTAGACACGCTAGCGGTCCCCCTTTTTGTTTTCCACTTGGGAAAAATTCAGTATCTGTTTTTAATCAAAATCCTACACCCTTGTAATTTTCTGCATTTATTGTATAATTTCTCTAAATTCCATAAACCATCATTGTACAATTTAATTTAACCATCCTGTTAACTAGTTTTAAGCTAAGTTCATGTACATTAATGTATCAATTCAATTTCAATTCAAATCAATTCAATCCTTTGTCTCAATGTGTAAAAACTTGACTCTTAAAAGCAAAACTCTATGTAAAAAAACACCCCTGTCTCTCTCTTATATGTACACCCCGATACAAGTTGAAAAAATGAAACACATGCAAATAAACAGATACGCCGCTCAGCGCTTGTACCTGATCTCGCCAACTCCGGCTCCTATAGTCCGAGTTCGGCAGCAGGCGGCCACGGCACGACACGGAAAAAAGCTCCGCAGTTTTTATTGAACTTAACACAATCTTGGGCAAAT
The DNA here is from genome assembly GCA_018903765.1 of Drosophila aff. chauvacae BK-2020. Lineage (NCBI taxonomy): Eukaryota > Metazoa > Arthropoda > Insecta > Diptera > Drosophilidae > Drosophila > Drosophila aff. chauvacae BK-2020. Next base: position 150,673 of record JAEIGO010000954.1, read on the forward strand.
TAAATTAAAATAAAATAATAATTTATTTTAAAACAATTCTGGAGTTGGAGCTGAACAGCAAGTGGTGGATTTTCGTGTGATAAAAAAGGCACAGAGGCACAGAGGCTATAAGGTCGTATCGGCCAGGCACATGAGCAAGAAATTTAAGTGAAAGCAATCGTGGAAAATTTTCAGACTTGGACGGCCATCTTGTCCTGTCTGACTGTCTTTATTTCTTTGCTTGTCCGTCGCTGACCCCTGGCTGACATTGACATTGACAGCAGTTTTTCCCATAGTTTTCCTGCAGCATAACTAATACAATTGTGGTTTTTTCCTCTTATCTCCTTTTTCATTCTCACAAGCATCGAGTGAGGAAAAAAGTGATATAACCTTGGAAAATATTCTGGAAAAAACGAGGCAAAAAAGCTAAAGGAAAACGTGAGAGGAAAGTGAAAGAAGGAGACCTGAAAGAAGACACGAGAGTACGAATAGCGGATTATTCAAGTGAGGAGGAACATAGAAAAGTGAGCAGCCATCTTATCGTCTTTTGTGAGCAACGACAACGGCATATATATATGAAGTGTAACAGCAGCAACAATTACAAGACGAGAAGATCAATTACAACAACCTCTGTGAGTTCATTTTTGTTCCATTCTCATTTACTGCTTTTCGGAGTGAGCTTTCCCAATTCACATCTCTCTTAAACTGGGCATATTGAAAAGCCTTTAACAGCCTACAATTGACTCTGCCTTAAATAAATATTACAATCCAATTCAATCTTGATTTTGATTTGATTTAATTTTCTTTTTGGAGCAACTTTTTACAATTCTAAAACTCCCTCCTCCAAATAAATTTGAATTTAAATTGGAAACAAGTTGACGCTCTCCAACCGAGAGAAAATATACGCACACATTCATACACTTACTAATTAGGCGATTATCTGGGTGGAAATTAGTGACACTGTAGGGATGGTGTAGAGAACTTTGAAGCATTTTACATTTATATAAATACACACTCTTACACAAACTTGCACTATCTCAACGGTTTCTCGCACAGGTGCCAACTAAATACCTTTCAACTATACTGCCAATTCAATTTTATTTATATCATACATATACTTGAATATATATTAATACAATCCTTTACGGCCTGCCGCCGCAAACTTTTGATTAACAATATAATACATCCTCGAGCAACTGAAAATAAATAAATTAATTAATTATTTATATAATTAAAACAACCTAACCTTGGGAGGATTAAAACTATAAATACATTCCTAAATAAATACTACAATCTAAAAAAAGATATTTAAATTGGAATACACACACACACAGCTCGGCTATATATGCAGGACAAATCTGACAACCCAATCTAGACACTTTAAACTAAGTGGGGAATAAATACTTGCATATATATATTTATATATACTTATATATATATTTTTACCTGTCTTACTGTCTTATAATATTTTTTACTCATTACTCCTCTGATCAGCCATTAGTTGCATTGTTTGATTTGTTTGTCTCTCGGTCACCCCATTCTTTGTAACAATGGCGAACAAAAAGGGCCACAATAATAGAAAGTCAATTATGAAGAGTAAGGAGAAAATTAAGCTTATGCAGCAGCAGATGGCTCAGACAAAATCCACTCTGACTGCACAGCAAAACCAGCAGCGGCAACCGCAAAAAGAATTCAATGTAGCCGACTATTTGACCTGTTCGGATGTCTCCGATACGGATTCCAACTCCTCTGCAGGCCCAAACATTGTCTCAAAAATTGTCTCAGTCCAGATCCATGCGGAGAGAAGCACAGGTGTGAACCCATTCCCTCCCCCACTTTCCCCCCCGCCTTGGCACAATGCTGCCATGGCCACCTTTCCTAAAATCTACAAAAATGGCTAAATTAGGATCCCCAACCAATCTAGAGGCGACCCTGGTGAAAAGGACAAATGCTTTTGCAATATTGCCACCGATGCATCCAAAGCAACGCTCCTCCCTTCCACTGCCTGCCACCTCTAGTTCTTTCCCCACTACCGGCTCCCCATCAACGGTCGAGAATCAGAGCACAAAGGGATTGACTTGTAATTTAAAAAGGCATAGTACTGCCACAAACACAGCTCTTGAATCCAACAGTAATTACAATCGTCCACATACCCTTTTGACAAAGAATCTAGCCGAGGCACTAAACGAAGGTGTAGGTAAATCCAAGACGGCCATCAGCAGCGGTTCTAGCTCTATTTTGGCTCTTCCGCAGCAACAGGAGGGGGGAAAAGATTTGGTTAAAGAAACAGCAGCAGAAATAGTAACATCAGCACCAACAGAAAAACCATCTGCAGTGGTCGCAGCGCCTAGGTGCACAGTATTAGGTTCCACTCCCTCCCCTGAGTTGATATCTTCTGATGAGGACGAGATTATACCGGAAACTCTGGCGGCCAACAGTCATCATAGGTCCTTAAATAATACAAACTCTGGGAGACCGCAGCAGCCACTACAATCTAAGGATGATCCCAAAAATCAATCGAACCTGCCCCTGCCCAATCATCGGCCCGTAGAGATGCCCATTCCCGAGGCCTCATATTTTTCCAACTTTGCCAAATTTGTTAGGGAGACACAGCAGGGCAAGGGTGGTAATAATAATATCCTTCCCCCCAAGCCTGCGCCACGAACCTCTCTGTCCGCTAGCACAGTTGAGAGTGCCTCCTCGCTATCCTTAATGGATGTCAGTATTAACAATTCAGGCGCAAACGTTAGCATTCATGGTAATAACATTAATGAATCCGTAGTTCCCGCAAGCACAAGGCGAAAGAGGGCAAACATAAGTAGCGATAGTAGCGACGAGGAGAACTCACAAATCCAACAACAGCAGCCAGCCTTGAAAAAACGGATCCATGATTACGGGTGCTCCGGTAGGAATCTTGATAATTTTGATAATAATAATACCATCTCTGTTGCTGCCAACAAACCTGTCCGAGACACTCGCCCAATGGCAGATATACAACAATTACAATTACAACAACCACAGCAAATACCCAATAAGCAACCTAGGAAACGCACCCCACCACTGCGTTTCAGGATTAGTGGAATCTCGAAAGAATTACCCATCGAAACGATTAGGCAATTCCTTGAACAGTCGGGTGTAAAGTTTTATGCCCTAAGGCAATTACGTCACTTTAGGACCAAAGAGCCCCTTGGCATATACGAGGCCAATGTAGATGCAGCGAACAGAGCTAGTTGCAATAAATTAATTGTCTGCGGAAAGATTATTGACCAAACGGCCAATATTGCCATTCATTCGCCCCTTCCCGAGCCCATTCGTTGCTACAAATGCCAGGGCTTTGGCCACAACCAGCGCATGTGTAGCAAGAAACAATGGGCCTTGGTTCAGGCAACAGCAACAACAAAACCACCAACAGCCGCAACCACACGGCCATAGGGATTGGAACAACAAATTTAGAAGCAGGAATAACAATCCAAATATTAATAATTATAATTATAATCACAATCTAAATAGGGGACCACTAACAACAACAACACATGGCACCCATGCACCCCCTAGCAGACCCGTACTTCCATCTGCAAATGATAAACGTGCAAGAGGTCGACACTACACTAAACTGGGCTGGATCGAAAATCGACAACAACGCCAGCAACATAATATAAAAACAGCCAATAACGTCAATCCTGCACGGATGCAACCAAGTAATTTACAAAGTAGGTTAGCACAGGCAGCCCAAGCATCTAGCTCTGCCATCTAACAATCTTCATATACAACAGTTCTCGAATTCCTCAAAAATAAACACCTGCAATCTAAAACAACTATAAACGATCATATTTACTACACTCAGCAATCTATTTCTCTGGCTCCTATTAAATGCAAATATAAGCAAATTTAAACCAGGACCTGGGCTGCATACCCAGCCACCTCCTGAAGTCTTCCCCACCATCATCACATTACAACAACTCATTGATTATGATATTCAAATTATCTCTGCGCATAAAGTCTTATAAACACTCTCGGGTTGGGCTTTAATTTAATTAAACCGCCTTTACTCGGGTTTGTTCCTGTTTTTTGACTCTAAATTTTGACTCTAAATCACACGAACTCACTGCAGACGTAAAAGTATATATAAACAATACAAACAATCTCTGTTAAACTGGCCATGCACCCAATGGGTCCATCACTGCCATCCTGGGCTCTTTTGGCACCCACTGTCATCATGGATTAGTTGTGGTATCTGTTCAAAAGAGTCCTCACGGATGTGCATACCCATGGTGCTGCATACAGATAATTTGTATTTGTATACGTATCAAAATACACTCTTTTCTTATTCAACACTATAAACTGGGAACCTTCGAATTCTCAAAATTTCCTAAACATACACAAGGAAAGTAAATGGATTTACACAGCCATTGATATAAAAATCCATGTTTAAAACAATTTTTTGGAGGGGAAAATAAACTACATTTTATCTTAAATAGAAAGCTAGAGACAAACCTTTTCACATGCAAAAGGAATAGTATAAATACATCCTACTAAACTAATTAAATATGCTGAAGGAGCTTAATATAAAAACAAAAAAAAAATATATATCAGTAGTTAGAAAACCTTACATCTGAGCCACCTTTGATATGCCGCTAATTGATAGGGTCATTAATTAGATAAAAAAGGGTCATCTGACACATGTCACCCCCTTAAAAGGGTAATGTAATAAAAATTGAAAAGGGTCAGTGATTGAATGGTGTGAGGACACGTGAGAAACGTGTGTGGAAGCTGTACCGCCACGAAGACGCACTCGATACGACAACGAGAGCGAATGCGATCGAGCGATATCGACACGCGTTTGATCAGCGTTTTCCCACGATCGAATCAGACCCAAAAAGGGATGGAGGGTAGCACCTGTGCACGCACCTCCATCACGTGCGATCAGGTCAACAAAGCCTGTGCACACACAAGAGGAAGGGATGAAAAGGTCACTTGTGCGTGCACGAAAGGACGGCCTCATGCAATGAAGAGGAAGGGGTGAAAAGGTCACTTGTGCGTGCACGAAAGGACGGGCTCACAGACGCTTACATGCATTTCTTGAAGTCTAAAAGGAAGGGACAGTCTCAGCATGTATTCTAAAGAATGCAAAGCATCAAAAGTCAAGGGATGTGACCTTAAACCCACACAACCCCCCTATGAATGTCATCAACACACCCACCTCATAATAAAACAAGTAAGAAAGCTACAGTCGTTCGTGAACGACTGTTATATACCATGTACCAAAATGTATCGCCGCTCGAATAAGCTCCCGATTATAAATAAAATCGGTAACCAGGGAACACCACAGCTGATCAGCTGATCGCGACTTTTGCCTATTAGAGAAATGTAAACAAACTCGCTCTTTGCAAAACCACCACCATCTCATGCACTTGCGTGTGCAAGACAGAGATAGAGATAACCCCTCTCTTTTTTGCGCACGGGAGTTAGTTTCTTGCGCTCATCAGTTTTGTTGTTGTTTTTTGGGATGCACCTGTTGTTAGCTGCCAAATAGATAACACACTGATAAGTAAATAACTTTTGTGTTTTTCACCCGATCTTTACCAGATTTTCGGTATTGATACATGTTCTACATATGCATGCCTATGCAAAAAAAGAAAGATCTATGGTAATATTTGTGGCTGCAAAACGTTTTTATTGATTTGCGGGGGAGTGGGGGGGAAATTTTTAAATCTGAAACAAACTTGATCTGCGTGCAAAACATTCCGACCTACATACCAAATTTGGTGGCTCTAGCTCTTATAGTTGCTGAGATCTAGGCGTTCATACAGACGGACAGACGGACAGACGGACAGACGGACAGACGGACAGACGGACAGACGGACAGACAGACATGGCTATATCGACTTGGCTGTTGATGCTGATCAAGAATATATATACTTTATGGGGTCGGAAATGCTTCCTTCTGCCTGTTACATACATTTGCACGAAATTAATATACCTTTGTACCTACGGTACATGGTATAAAAAGGTTTGTGTAGACAGCTAATTGAAGAGTTCTTAGGAAGGTTGGTAGGATAAAAATTAGGATCCTAGGATCCTAGGAAAATTCTTACGGGAGTGAGCAAAGGAAAAGTCAATTAAGCCAGGCGCCACACACCTCATAATAAAAAAGGTATGTGCAGACAGCTAATTGAAGAGTTCTTAGGAAGGTTGATAGGATAAAAAATAGGATCCTAGGAAAATTCTTTCGAAAGGGATGAAAAGGAAAAGTCAATCAAGCCAGGCGCCACACACCTCATAATAAAAAGGTATGTGCAGATAGATAATTGAAGAGTTCTTACGACGGTTACAGCTTACAAACAATGGGAGGGATGTGTGGTGGGATAAAAGGATATCTTCGAAAATTCTTTCGAAATGCTGAAAAAAGGGAAAATTAAAAGGAAAGTCAATAAAGCCAGGCGCCGCACCCAACCGCTTAAGGAATCAACTAAGGGATGAGTCGCCGCTTCTCCCTCTCTATCTCTTAGAGGGCTAAATTTCTGTTCAATCCATTCCAGGTAAACAAAACCTAAAAATTAAGAGAATGCTGAAAAGAAAATTTTCCCAATCCCAAATAAAAAGAGTAGTTACTTTATTTTAGAAAAAGTATAATTTTATTTTCTCAAGTATAATGATCAAAAACGATGTTCTAAATTTAAATACATTTTAATAATTTTAAGACATTTGTTTGAGCGTACAGTATAGAAATGACATGCGCAAGTATCAACGCATTCGTTAACATCATTTTGAGCCCAGCAACAAGATGAGAAATGTTCGCCATATATATTAGAAACCAGTGGAAAATCACTTAACCTATTACAAAAATATTTTAAGGAGTCTTCCAAATATTTTGTGTGTTCGGGGAAAATTTGTTCCTTATAAATTTTCAAGAAATTGTTTATTTTTAATATAAGTTGAATGATTTCCATATTGGATGTAATATTCCTTCCGTTGTCCGCAAACATTTTTTGTTTGTTTTATATTTTTATTCCGTAGACGTCTGCTTGCTACGATTTCAAAAAAATTGAATGACGAAATGTCCTACAACTTCTTAGACAATACGTTGAGTTAAACCAGTCAAAGGCGTGTATTCGACTAGACGATCATGAATGAGAAGGCAATATACCTTGGTATTCATCTCACTTGGACTAGTTAGTTCAGTTGAAATTTTAACATCAATTGGTCCCGACTTGACAGACTCATTTTGATAGGATAGGTCAACAACAACAATTGGTGCTTTGGTCTTAAATTCCGTTGGTGATAGAAGTGGACGAGATTCTCTATTGTAATAACTTTCTTGAAATCTTGCATACATGTCATACAAGACAGCAAATCGATTTTCATCATATTTAATATTCAAATCTTCGTAAGGGAAAACGTCAGAATTTAAATGAACCTTCAAATTTCTTAAATTATTTGAAATAAATTCTCCATTTAATGTAAATGCTATGATAGCAAAGCGTGGTCGTTCCCTATTTCCAGCCAGTTTCACATTCCATACGTGTTGCGTTCCTTGTACTAGCGTAGGATTAATATGCATTTCCCAACTACGAAATGATAGCGGAAGACTATCACCGCTTTTAACCACATTATACATTTTAATTTTTGCAGCATCGCTTGGAACGATATGAGGTACTTTCCAGCTAATGTTATGTATGGCGATATTATGCGTTTTCCCATCTACAGTCTTAATATACATTTCATCGGTATTTTTAGCTAGTAGGAGGATGATTTCATGTTTACAATTTAATACAACTTTCTTATAGTCTTCAGCAAATCCAATCAACATTTTCAGTGGTACTGAAAAGGTGAAATGTCCACCAGACCTGATGTTCTCTCCTCCCCCCCACCCAGCATTGAGATAATGATGACCCTCATGTTGTCCAATTGAGAGATAGTTCTTGAGTGTTGATGTAATACCAGTGAAGCGTGTCCTATCAAGTTCACATCCATTTAATTCATATCTTATTTCATCCAAAAATTGGCCATACAATTATTTTTGAGCAAACCATCAACACCATTTGTACTGCTTGTTCCTGTATTTTTATCAATAATTTTGCTAAGAGTTCCTTCAAAGTGGAGAAAACTTTCACATGGAAGGACATATAAATCTTGGTTTTGTATTGTGATACGAACTTCATCATTTGTCTTGAAGTTTCGTTGATATGGATAATAAGTGTGGTATTCCTTTTTAATGATAGTTTCATCATTAATTGGTTTATCGAGAACGTGGAAAATTTCATTCATTTGAAACTACTTTTTTATTTTAAATCCAAGTGATTTTAAAATCAATTTATTTTTTAATGTGAGAGGAGTTCGCTTGTGAGAAGCTCCTTCAGATGATAATGATGATGGTGATGATGTTTTCACTTCAGCTTTTGATTTTGTAATGCTGATGAGGGGGCGAAGGACCGGCTTTTTATTATAGATTATCATTCTACTGATCGTAAGTGTAAACGAATTGTTACAGTTTCCCTCGCAAATTAATTAAATCTCCGTTCTGATCTGTAATGCGTAATTCGATAGTACTTATTTGTCTGGTGTTCACCGGTAAATAAATTAAATTAGTCGGTGTCTCACAGATTTTATATCCACAAGGGACAGTTATTCCAAACTCATGTATTACATGATTCGATCTATTACCGACATATGATCCACTAATAATGTTGCATTCCAATCTAATGGAATTTACATTTGTAATATTTATAGGATTATCCGATTTGTAAATTTCATCATTATGTGGACGTAATTTTCGTTTATTGAATCCAAATAGCTGACCAATTGATCGATCATGATTAAAATATATAGTTTCATTTTTTGTAATAACATGAACTTGAAATGTATTATTATTACATTCAATTTTGACACTATCATGAAGTTGAAACTCTTTAAGCTTATTAAATATATATTTAATAATATCATCAAACTCATATGAGCCTACTGGTATTTCAATAACTTTATTCCCAATATGAAATAGATTGTTTTTCGTATCAACATTTGGAATTGAATTGAATGTATAGAAATCAATAAGAGCACATTCATAATTCCGTTTCAGTTCAATCTGTGGGAAAAAGTTTTCGTTTATAACTGAAGTATTCCCAGTTAATGCAATTGTTAACGATGTACTCATTATGAAGCTTAAGTTTAAACTGTTCAAATAATCATTATCATAGTGTAGTTATATAAATATAAATATAAATTTTATAATATAATAAATTGATCAAAGCCTTTGCGATAACGTCCAGAATTAATTTCATCGTCTTTAGAAATTAAGAGAAAACCAAACTTGGTCTCCCAACACTTTCTTGTAATATCCATAAATGTATCAAATGTCATATCACCACACACATGATCTCTATAAATGTTTCGCATGTTTAATAAATCCTGATGGAAAACTACTAAAAAGTTGCAGTTATCTCGTACTAAATGTTTGCAAACGTGTGAATACGTTTGAGATAAGTAAAATGAATCTATGTTCATATGTCTTCCGAAAGAGAAAAAGCTTTTAATATTGTCCTGCTTCATCGAAGCAGGAATATCATCGAAGATCATAATAGAATTCTTTTTTGCTTCTTCTGGTGATATAATGCTGTCATTTGATGAAAATGTGTAATATCCCATTCCTCGTATTGGCTTGATAAGTTTTTCCAAATACTCATATTTAGGTTGAAATAAGCTTTTCGAAAATACATAAATATTTTCAAATTTGAGACCATTTGGACTTTCAATCAGGCTTAACATCACATTAGTTTTCCCACAATTTGATGGGCCGACAATTAAGGCTCTAATTGTATTCGGTAACAAAGTGCTGTGGCGTGGAGGTTTGTTCTCTCCTCCCCCACCACCCTCAATATTTCGAACTATGATGTTTTTATTTTGCTTTAATAAACGCATGTTATTGTGATAAGTACTTCATTCAATGACAATCTTTTGTTAATTGAGGTTCTTATAAAATGGTTAAACGTCTTTATAATATAAACAGTCATAAAGCAAATGTCAAACGGGGAACTGGTCTCATAAACAATATTATTGATGCTCTACCCTTTGAGGCTCATTTACCTGGTTATAACTTCTGTGGACCTGGTACAAAGCTAGATAAACGATTAGCTAGAGGCAATCGTGGAATTAACGGGTTAGATGAAGCGTGTAGAATTCATGATATAGAATACTCAAACAGTAAGGACTTGAGTGATCGCCATAAAGCGGACTCTGTTTTAATTAATAGGGCTTGGGATCGAGTTAAAGCAAAGGATAGTAGTATCGGGGAGAGAGCTGCAGCTTATTTTGTAACAAACATGATAAAGGCTAAGAAAAAGTTTGGAATGGGTACAAAGCAAGTGAAGAAGAAGACATTAAAAAAATCCCTTGCTTCAATAATCACGCATGCCACCAAGGAATTGAAAAAAAAAAGCCGCTTGATATATTAAACGCAATAAAAGTAGCACGCAAAGCAGTAAAAAACACAATGGGATGTAAGAAAAATATAACAATTCCTCGCATTATCAATGTACCAAAAATAGGAGGCTTCCTGCCACTCGTTCCAATTTTAACAGCTCTAAGTGCTGTTGGGAGTTTGGCTTCAGGTAGTGCAGCAATAGCAAAGACTATAAACAGTGCACGCATTGCTAAAGCACAGCTGGAGGAAAACCAGAGACATAATAGAAAGCTTGAATCAGTTGCGTTCGGTAAAGGTTTATACTTGCAGCCATTTAAAAAGGGTTTTGGGATTTCTTTTTCAAAAAATAAACAAAAACAAAAACGTAGTCAAAAAAACTATTAAATGTGCTACCCAAAAGGGCATTATCCAACTTTGATATAATGAAGTTTGGCTTTAAAAATATTCCACACTTTCGAGGAGTTTATATGAAAAATGAGTTACCTAAATTCCCTCTTTATCATGAGTGTGGAATAATAAATTTAGCAGACTCTTCATCAAATGGAACGCATTGGGTAGCATATTTTAAGAAGGGATTAGATTCATTTTATTTCGACAGTTTTGGAAATTTACAGCCACCATTAGAAGTAGTTTTATATTTGGGAAAAAACCTCAGGTATAATTATCAACGATTCCAAAAATTTGGGACCTTTAACTGTGGACACTTGTGTATAAAATTCTTGCTAGACTGCGCTTCGTCTCGCTAATGTGGCTATATGTATGCTTTTATTACGCTACGACAACCTTTCGGCGAACTGACCCTTCTTCTCACACCATTCCATTGAACTATGAGTAGGTATGAGAAGAAGAAGAAGAAGAAGAAGAAGAAGAAGAAGAAGAAGAAATTTGGTCCTGAACTCGGTATAAATTCCGCCAGTTCCTGGAGGAAAAATATCATTCACTGACCAGCAGTCAGCAGCAGCAGCAGCATCAGCCCAGCACCAGCCCAGAACCAGCACAAGCACCAGCTCCAGAACCAGCACAAGCACCAGCTCCAGCACCAGCACAAGCACCAGCTCCAGCACCAGCTACAGCTCCACCAGCACCAGCACAAGCATCAGCTTCAGCTCCAGCTCTACCAGCTCCACCAGCACCAGCACAAGCATCAGCTACAGCTCCAGCTCCAGCTCCACCAGCACCAGCACCAGATCAAGCTCCACCAGCACATTCACCACTATGAATAACGTTAACGCCAACACCGCATCCACCTCCACCTCAACCTTCGACAATAAGGGTAATACCATCATCAATTCAGCATCCAAATTACCTTGTGGTGTGACACAAGAGGATTTGGATGCCTTAATTGATGATATACAAATGGACCCCCTTATGCTTGCCTTTAACGCGTGTAGAGTTAAAGGCAAGCTTAACTTTAATCTGCTCCCGATTAATACGGGATTTGAAATTTTCTCAGCTTCCCGCGTTAAGGGAAAATATGGAGAAAATGTAAGGATTGAGTTGGAGGCTCATTACGTTTATCTCCCAGAACGCTATAATGCAGTCGAAGATTGCATTTTAGCGTTTTTTAGTCAACAAAGATATATTATGTATAAGTTGCCCGATGGAAATGTAGATTTTGTAGTTAAAACGTAAAAAGAAAAACAAAATAAATAAATGAAAAAATAATATGAACATTAAATTTTTAAAGATTTTTTATTTGGGATTGGGAAAAAATTTCTTTTTCAGCATTTTTCTTTCAGTTTATTTACATTGATTTAATTTAAATAAAAACGAATAAATAATATGAACATCAAATTTTTTGAGATTTTTTATTTGGGATTGGGAAAAAATTTCTTTTTCAGCTTTTTTCTTTCAGTTTATTTACATTGATTTAATTAAAAAAAAAAAAAAAAAAAAAAATTTAAAATAAATGAATGAAAAAACATTAAATTTTAAACTTTTTTATTCGGGATATGGGAAAATTTGTTTTCAGCTTGATTTATATTATTTTCTTTTAATGAATGGTTAACACCAACACCAGGTCTGATTAACTGATCAGGTTACCAGGTCTGATTAACTGATCAGGTTACCAGGTCTGATTAACTGATCAGGTTACCAGGTCTGTTTAGTTTTCTGATATAAGCTATAAATGTAATTGAATTATGATTTAATTTTCATTACATTTTTCAATCGCAAAGGAGTAATATCCACTTCCTTCCAAAATTTAGTTTCACAAATTTAACATAATGAATGAGCAAATTTTAAATCAATTGACAAAAAGTCGAAATGCTCTAAAGAAAAAATTTTCAGAATTAAAACAAAATCAAACTCGAAATATTATGGGACTTGAAGAAACATTTAAACCTATAACTAATCCATTACATGAACTTGTTAATGATAATAAAAAACTATATGATATATTACCTAAGGATTATAAAAATATAAAGACAGAAAAAAAAACTAAACAAAACAATTATTCATTAAACATTGATACACCAAAAAAGAAGAGGAAACTTTCATTTAACAATATAAATAAACAAAACTCGACTCCTAAATATAATGATGTCCACAAATCATATGATTGGGGGAATGATTATGATCATGATGATGAAGATGATGATGATGATATATTCTATTCTCAATCAGCTATAGAGGAGGAGGAGGAGGAGGAGGAGGAGGGCGAGGATGAGAGGCATAAGGAGGACTCTTTCGCTCCTACCACATCAGCTGTGAATACAAGTCAACAACCTTTTCACACATCACCGTCAATATCGGAGGAGACTTCAAAAAATTTCAACATTAGTGAACTGGCCCGAGAACGGGTTTTGGATAAGACATATGGTCCTAGAAAAAATGGAGATGGAAAATTAATGCTTGGGAGTAGCCATATAAGTGTTTCCAACAATAGAATAGAATTTGAAGATGGTGAAAACTGGCAGCTTACAAATGGTCTATATTCTTTAATATGTCATCACATACCACAAAACTATAACTCTGATGAATTGGAAATTTATAGACAAATTTTAGTAAAAACGAATGTCTATCGAAGAAACTTTCATCCAAATGGACAGGTGAAAGGAACAAGGGCATTGAAGTATTCGGAAATTATTAAGCCGCTCTTAGCTAAATCTCCGATTGCCGAATCTACACCAAAACAAACTAAAAAAATGATAACAGGGACTGGTTTCATGAGACTTGAGATGACAAAGCCAAATTTCGTATACTGGGACAATGCAAATGAATTAGTCCAACGATTACAGCTATTAATTGGATCACAGTCTTCAGGAAATATGTCCCATTCAAATGAAATTACATCTATAATTGAAGAATTGAGAGAGGCTCAAATAATACATTAATATAGTATATATTTAGAGATTAAAAATAAAATAAGGTTATTAACATAATGTCTGTTGACAAGTTTGGACGCTATTTACATGAAAAGCAGAACTCTAATCAGCTTAAACGATATGAGAAAACTGCACCAGGACTTTACTTAGACAGCGATGGAAATTTTAATTTACAAAGAAGACGTTTAAAAAATGCTGGCTTTCCAAAGGAAAATGGAGATATCGTAGTTAAAGAATATGTTGATAAAGCCATTCACGAGTTGACAATATCTTTATCATCATTGAATATCAAATATCGAGAAGAAATCGATCAAAGCTTTGATGGGCTAGAGGCTATTGATGTTGATACTTCGGGAAATTTTAGTATTCAAGGTTTGAAAAATGGTAAAGAATCTGACGAAAAAGCTACTAAAGACTATGTTGATCAATCTATAGAGAGACTAAGAGATTCAATTATTTCACATCGAAATGAATTAATTGTGTCTTTACCTGATATTAAAACAGCGGATATTGAAGATCGATTGGACCGACTTGAGATTGTTATCTCAAGCATTATTGAAAAAATTAGTTTTTTAAAATAATTTATTAGTCTTCACAATATTAAAATAAATTAATAATAAGTTATTACTTAAATATGAGTAGACGGGGTATTATTAATGAATTACACGCTCCATCGCGTAAACATTTTTTACGTCGTAGGGTAATTATGAAGGGAATTGATAATTTATTTCAAGTTGACTTAGTGGAAATGGGAAAATATTCAACCTCAAATAATGGATATCGCTACCTGCTAACTGTAATCGATACATTTTCCAAATTTGCTTGGGGTGAAGCGATTAAAACAAAAAGTGCAAGAGATGTTACTGAGGCTATGGAAAAAGTATTTAAGAATGGTGGTAGAGTCCCCACAAATCTTCAAACAGATGATGGGAAAGAGTTCTTTAACACCCAATTTAATGCATTAATGAAGCGTTATAAAATTAATCATTATTCAACATTTAGTGCACTAAAGGCTTCAATTGTTGAACGATTTAATAGAACATTAAAAGAACTCATGTGGAGAGAATTCAGTTTTAATGGAACATACAAGTGGATTGATATGTATAAACGTCTTATTTCAGTTTATAACAATACAAGACATAGAACAATAAAAATGGCCCCTATTAGTGTGAATATTAGGAATGAGAAACATATTTTGGATACTGTATATAATAACAAAAAACTATTTACAGGAAGCAAACTAAAGATTGGAAATAATGTACGTATTAGTAAATATAAAGGAATTTTCGAAAAATCTTATACAGCAAATTGGAGCACAGAAATCTTTAGAATTATCAAAGTAAAAAATACTTATCCTGTTACATACTTACTTGAAGATTTAAATGGTAACCCCATTATGGGGGGGTTTTATAAGGAAGAACTGAAAAAAACTCGTTTTCCTGATGAATACCTAGTGGAAAAAGTATTGAAAAGAAGAGGTAATAGAGCTCTTGTGCGTTGGCTCAATTTCCCAAAAACTGATGACAGTTGGATTGATGAATCCCAAATTTTATAATAAATTAAACACATGTTTAAATTTTATTTTATTTTATTTATTTATTTTTTTATTTTATTTTATTTTATTTTTATTTTTATTTTATTTTTTTTTTTTTTTTTTTTTTTTTTTTTCCAAGTATTTGTCTTAACTATTATATACATTATATATATATATATATATCTTAGATTTAAACATTTTTCAATAAATTATTATATTATAAACTAAAATAAATTGTTTTATTTTTTTTAAATTATTTTATATAGCTACATATTATTATATATACATTTTTATACTATACAATTATTATATATATATATATATATATTTTTTTTTTTTTTTTTTTTTTTTTTTTTCTCATTCATGTCTTATTTTCTTGGCATAGTAATCTGAACTGTAATGTATTATTAAATCTACAAAATGATTGGTAATCGCACTTTCATTTTCATCCAACTTTCTTTTTAGACTAGCCTTTTTACTATCACAACTAGAGCTCTCCATTTGGCTGTGCCAAACCTTTCCTTGAGCATCCAATGTTGCCATTGCACTTTTTATTTCATTTTCTATTATTTTATAATGTCCTATTGCTAGAGTTGAAACTCCATCATCACAGATGAATCTTTTATCATCTTTATTATCTAATGTAACTTTACAAATTTTTAATGTACTTATTTCATGTCCTCTAGACCTAAACATATACATACTATCACGCTCTTGCTGGCCAGTAAATAAACAATTTTTATACCCCTCAAATGTTATTTTTGCTAGACAACTACGTTTTATTCCCTTATTTTTTTTAATACATTTCAGAGGCTGACTTCCTACACTTTCAGATGTGTATGCATACATCTTTGAACGTAAGCCTACAAACTCTGTCATAGACATTCCATTCAATTCATCTTTGAAAAAACCTAACCGCTTCTTATTACACTGTTTGAAATTATATTTCATTGCTAATTCATCTGGATAATCGGATGTATCGAATTTATATTCAACATCATTTCTAATGTCTGCATATAAATCCTCAGTTTTAATCGAATAAATAAATGAATCAGTATCCATATAATTTAGTTTAAGTGCATTCGAAAATTTTGGTTTCATGTACGAATAATGGAAATCGTACATTTTCCATTTAGATAATTCTAAAACAACGAAACCTAAATACAGCGGTTTATTACAAACGTTACGCAATTTCTTCAACTGAATAGCATATAGTTTGTCACTAAATTTACTAAAGCTATGGAAATTTGACCTACTAATAAGATCCCTTGCACATAATCGCGGGCGTCCCCCTTGTTGACTACTGGGTGGGGCTTCCCATTCCGTTACTAGACGTACATCAACATGCTTTTCTGTGTTTTCGAGACATTTTCCATATATACTATTGTTTAACAGTTTGAAGAAGTCTTTTTCGAAAGCATTTTTAGCCCTGGTCCTATGCTCAGTGTTGATATCAATATATTTTTTCAACCAGGGCTTTTGCTTAAACTGGATGATGGAGTGAATTTTTTTTAGCTTCAAACCATTCATCAAACACTGTTGTAGGGTTTTATAATGAATTATATATTTCTCCTTGTTACGGAGATCAGCTATAAGCTTCTTAACTTTTGAAGTTGAAGAGGGAAGCTTGTTTGCAGGACAGAAAGGGAGATCATTATGTAGGTCGTGTAATTCATATGGATATTCTAAGTCAACCTCTAAAATATATCCATACTCACTATCCTCGCCAATGTTTTCAACATTAAACGAAAGAATAGAATCTTTTTCTAACCACTTAAACTCCCCATAGGGTAAGGACTCGGACATGGCCCAACCATACAAATTATTTGCATCCACATACATTAAATATTCTGATTCTTTAGAAGAATCAAAATCTTTAAGGTACTTGTGGTTTGCCTTGGTATATCGATGACTGCTTTGCACTAACCCCCTCGAATACCACACTGAATAAATCTGATCATATCAATATCTGTGAGTAATTCGAGGGAAATTTGCGTTGTCTTAAGCATTGCATCCCAAGACAAACTAGGAATAGTAAAATAATGAGCAGGATCGAGCTCATGTATTTCTAAACAAATTCCCCTAAAGTTTTGGAAAACATCAGACAACAACAACACATCAGTTTTCAAATAAAGTTCTAGGTAGTCCTTAAGTGTTTGACACTTAAAATGAACCCAGACTCTACATGCGTGTGCATAATCAGCCTCTGAACATTCTGTTTCATTTAAATGACTATAAAAATCTTCACGCGGTGGGAGAGAAGTCTCATCTAGTCTTTCAACAGATTTTAAATACTCATATGGAAAAACACCTTTCCTACGAAGAAGTGAAAAATCTTCTCTATTAGGATACTGGGATTTTAAAACATTTAAATGATCATCATTTAAATTACTGGCCAGAGTGTCTAGACTAGAGGACATGAAACGGAAGGAGTCTAAAAATCTTATTTCTAATGTATTATTTTCTACGGGGACATATTTAGAAACTGAAATATATAATTCCTTATTCACTGGAATTACTTTAATGGGGCCTTCAGTTTCCCCAAGCTCTTTTAAAAACAAATGGCTGTCGTATTTCGAAAAATTGTGGAAGAAGACCGGAATAAAATCACTTGTTCTAAATTTGAGGTTGCATTCATTATGAGCTGCACCTCGAAATCTACCTGTGAAATGACAGTGATCTCTCACTCTGTCATTACCTAATTCTCGCTTACAAATATGACAATTAATTGCAAAATTAAAATTTAAAACGTCTACTTGTGTCATTTGTAAAGGGACTGGTAATATCATATGATTTGAATATAACTCGGACAAATCGGACGTTAGACTATTAATGAAAGTGCGACTCACATTCGGACCTGTATTTAAAACAAACTTATCAAATCTAGAATCAAATACACACTTTATGTAGTATGCAAATGATATTGGTACATGAGTATTTATTATTTCTGTCTTATCACTTACTATTACTGATGACGGCTCCAGTATACATTCAAAGTCAGCATAGACTATGAATGGTACCTCCAGTTGTCGTTGATAATTCGTGAACTCCAGCTTTGATGCATCACGATGTGGTGCTTCCGTCACTATATTGCTGCATAGTCGAACATGTTCCTCAGCCCTTTGGTCGTTCGTCGAATAGCACAAACATCTATTACAGAAAAGTCGTGCAATTCTTTCCTGTCCCATTTGTGCTGAGAGTAATCTGTAAATAAAAAAAAAAAAATTGAATTAGTACATTTGATTTTATTTATTTTTATATTTTTTTAATTTTTTCATTTTTATTTATTTATTTTATTTTTTTATTTTATTTATTTTTTTTTTTAATTTTTTTTTTTTCTAATACTTACTTTGACATGGACTTTATCCACACAAAATGTCCGTTGGCATTGGCAGTTGGTCCATCAACATATAATAAATTAATGTGGAAGTCCCTTTCCACAGCTTCCCAATAAAGTGGTCCAAATACTTTATTATCCGCCTCACAATACCCGAACACATTTAAACTTATGTGCTGGTTTTGATCTGTGAATTTATAAATTTCACTTATCTCCATTGGGAAATCCAATCCAGTGAAATCAAATTGAATTAAGCCTTGAATGTCAATAACTTCATCGGCTATGTTCACTCCATATGAGGTGCATCGCTGTGGCTTTTTGCTTTTTGAAAAGTGGGATAGTATAGCCCACTTGAAGCAGAATTCATCCTCATTTTGAACATTTATTACTGCATTTTTATTTTGCAGTTTTTTGGGGAGTACAAAATGACTCGAGCCTTTTAATGGATCACATTTCAACATATTTAATTCCACTCTGATGATGCGAGTTAGCGTCCACCCGCTATCCCTTTCCTGGAACTCGCTCATTTTTGCTTCAATTTCTTGTTTGTGGTAATTAAAATATGCTGTGAAATTGGAAGCAGCTGTTATGAAAGTCATTTTTGTCTGAAATGACTTTATTTCTACACGTATGGAATCCTCCTTCACTAGCATATACTCTCCAAACAATTCGAAATTGATTTTTGAGCAGTGGTGGGAAGTCATCACTCTTTTAATGTGGGGAACCAGTGCTGTACCCGCTTCATTCAGGAATTCAGTGGGATTCCTAACAGCAGGCCCTTCATTAACAAACATGTATTGAAGGATGCGACCCTTAAATCCATCAAAAATCTGCTTGATACAACCATCAACAGGTTGTATAGCACGCGCTTTATGTTCTTCTGAGCGGATATGGGAATGCCATTTCTGTCCTGCCGGGAGAGATAATTGGCAGGTATGGCAAAAAATGTTGCCATTGTTCAAGTTGTTGTTGTTCATGTTATTGTTCATGTTGTTCATGTTGTCGATGGTTGATGTGGATGTTGATGTGGTGGAGTTGATGATGTTGATGGAGCTGACGGAGTTGGTGATGTTGATGGAGCTGATGGCGTTGGTGCTGGTGCTGGATCTGATGCTGGAGCGGTAGTTTGTTTTTGTGTTTTTTTATTTTTATTTTTTTTATTCGTGTTTTGTTGATAAATGTTTTTGTTGTTGTTGTTGGTAATTTTTATTGTTTTCACACACAAATTGTTTTTATTTAAACTATTTTTATTCACTTGTTCACCACAATATGTTTGTTTATGATTTTTTTATTGTTTTTAAAAATGTTTTCGTTTTTAAATATTTTTTTGTGTTTGATAACAAAATTGTTTTTATTTAAACAATTTCTTTTTATTCACTTTTTGGTTTTTTATTTAACACTCATCCGTCCCTAAGAAAAAGTAACGAATCTGTCCCTTGTGTCAATTTGACACAAGACAAAAAACAGCACAAAAAAATTTTTTTTGGGGTTTTTTTGCTATAATTATCTTTTATTATTATTATTTTATTTTTAAAGTGTTTATTTTTTTTAACTTTTTTTTTTTTAATAAAAAAAAAATTAATTATTTTCACCATTTTTACAAAGAGTGAATCTGTGGTCTGGACAGACTTTTTTGGAACATTTATCGCATTCCACAGAGTGTACATTCACATTAGATTTCCGTGGACACAAGTGGCACCGCGCCCGCTTCCTGGACGGGATGTGGTGCGTCACCAGGATCTTGACGGCTCCTGTGAAATTCCCCTCATTTCATTCACCACTGCCATGGCTCCTTCCCCTCTGGGGTCCTCTCCAGTAGGTCAATAGTTGGTGAGACAAGTGCAGTGCCCAATTCCACTAAGAAAAGTCGCCTGCGGAAGTTCTCCTTGTGAATATTCCACAGAGGATTCAGCTGCGTATACGCAATGTACGCATTCAATGCTGACATATCAAGCATATTGCAGCTACTGCGACTGGCCACCTGTTCCACCTGTTCACTTCCCTCTTGCAGCGATATGTGCCCACCATTTCGTCCATCACATCGACACCACATTTGATTTTGTTGTAATAGTTTATTATTTCAGGATTCACTTTATTGTCGCTTTGGTCAATGAAAAGAATTTTTGTGGTATGTGCTTGAGCACAAACAAATCGCCTACACTGCGTTACATATGACACCAGTGTGGCTCCCAATGTTGCCTCAAACACAAATTGGAGTGATAAAGTGGCTTCTTCTTCATGTCGACGATCAATGGAGTGAACAGGTGGCCAGTCGCAGTAGCTGCAATATGCTTGATATGTCAGCATTGAATGCGTACATTGCGTATACGCAGCTGAATCCTCTGTGGAATATTCACAAGGAGAACTTCCGCAGGCGACTTTTCTTAGTGGAATTGGGCACTGCACTTGTCTCACCAACTATTGACCTACTGGAGAGGACCCCCAGAGGGGAAGGAGCCATGGCAGTGGTGAATGAAATGAGGGGAATTTCACAGGAGCCGTCAAGATCCTGGTGACGCACCACATCCCGTCCAGGAAGCGGGCGCGGTGCCACTTGTGTCCACGGAAATCTAATGTGAATGTACACTCTGTGGAATGCGATAAATGTTCCAAAAAAGTCTGTCCAGACCACAGATTCACTCTTTGTAAAAATGGTGAAAATAATTAATTTTTTTTTTAATTAAAAAAAAAAAGTTAAAAAAAATAAACACTTTAAAAATAAAATAATAATAATAAAAGATAATTATAGCAAAAAAACCCAAAAAAAATTGTTTTTGTGCTGTTTTTTGTCTTGTGTCAAATTGACACAAGGGACAGATTCGTAACTTTTTGTGTTGCCACGCCCCCAAGCCTCCTAGAAAAAAAATTCTTCTTGATTTTGAAATTTCGTCAAAATTCGTTCACTGAGCCAAAATTTTATTAAAATATCTTTGCAACTAATGACCTAAAAATCGATTTGAAAATCAAAATTGTGTCAAATTGACACAAGGGACGGATTAGTGTTAAACAATTTCGTTCACTTTAACTTTTATTTAAAAATTTTCCCAATGGATGAAGGCTAAGACCGGCGTGATGGCTTCGAGTATAAACTGAAAGTGAATCCCGATGCTGAAGGATTCTGAGTTTAGAGCCTATAGTTTGCTCCATTTTGACCTGGATTTTGCTGGTCATGTGCATGGATATGGAATTGGCTGTATTATCTTGGGTGGTGGATCGAAGAGGGTTCGAAATTGTTGACATGTTTTGGGATGAATTAGAAGGGACAATTTTGTGAGCGGTGCCCTCATACATAAGTACTTGAGCACCTGCAACCTTTAAGGGAAAATGCAAGTGTTTTTGCTTTCTTTCGAATGCAAGCATGCAGTCTATGGACTGTCCCTTCCTTTTAGAGTTCAGGAAATGCATGTGGGATACACAAGTAGTTTTGGGATAGCTGGTGAGCCCGTCCTTTCGTGTACACACAAGTGACCTTTTTCACCCCTTCCTCTTCATTTCATGAGGCCGTCCTTTCGTGCACGCACAAGTGACCTTTTCATCCCTTCCTCTTGTGTGTGCACAGGCTTTGTTGACCTGATCGCACGTGATGGAGGTGCGTGCACAGGTGCTACCCTCCATCCCTTTTTGGGTCTGATTCGATCGTGGGAAAACGCTGATCAAACGCGTGTCGATATCGCTCGATCGCATTCGCTCTCGTTGTCGTATCGAGTGCGTCTTCGTGGCGGTACAGCTTCCACACACGTTTCTCACGTGTCCTCACACCATTCAATCACTGACCCTTTTCAATTTTTATTACCCTACCCTTTTAAGGGGGTGACATGTGTCAGATGACCCTTTTTTATCTAATTAATGACCCTATCAATTAGCGGCATATCAAAGGTGGCTCAGATGTAAGGTTTTCTAACTACTTATATCCCACATCAGACAGTCTTTTTCATCATTCTATACAAAGATACTAAATAAATACACTTAACTACAATCCTGAACCAGTTAAAAATGCAAAACTGGATAAAAGAAAAATCATTAAAACAATAAAAAATAAAAAATTCTTAACAAAAAAACAAACAAAATAAAAAAAAAAACCTGGGAAAATAAATAAAATAAAATAAAATTAGTGCAGGCAGACAAAAAATATACAAGACCTCAAGAAAAAAACAAAAAAAAAATAAAAAAGAATAATAAAACGAATAAACAATCAGAGAAGACTACAAACTAATCAATTCGACAATGGGATAGAACAGCATCTCGAATACCCCTGCCATATACATATTTATTTATTTATTACTTAATTTTTATAATCCACATGCAAATATGCAAGTACACCCTGTGTAGATTCGAGAACCATTCGTCTTGTTACAGTCCGTGTTTGTTACATTATATTTTATTATATATTATTCTGTGTTTTGTGTTTTCTCTCCACTCTCTGCAAGACGTTGTCCTACACCCAGTGTCATTTAGAATACGGAGTGGCTATGTGGGAAACCCTAAATGCGTGTCAACCTTGGGAATTTACACAAGAATTTTTAAAACACCACTCAAGCTGCCACGACTTTGGATAACTTCACATATCACTCCACTTACACTCTCACTGCGCCGAAGGACACGTCTTGTCAAAATATCTTCACTATATAACAATTGACTAATTCCTACCATTTTTATTCTTCTCTATTTTTCTCCCTAAAACAAAAATAAAAACAACATATGCTCGAAATAATTGCGTATGCAATTTAACAAACAACACTTGAGAATCACACCCCTGGCGAGCATCGGAAGCATCCACATCAATATCAACAATCTGCGAGCTAATTTGGACTTATGTTTTTTTTGAAGATGCAACTGAAGAATAACTGCCAACTCAATCAATCACACTGGCACCAATCCTGGACAAATTTGGAGGCTCCAAACAGAGCTCATAACTTCTATAACAATCCTGCAACACATCAACTAACTGGCAGTACATTCGGGTCGCTCAGGGTCCACAGAAGGTGTCCTTTTCAGGACTCCTTACACGGACGGGTCCTGCATGCGGCTCGATTGCTGTCCAGCTCCACAGTTGAATACCTGATTCTGCGCTAATTGACCAATCCTGAAGAAATGATAAAACAACCCTAATCAGCCATGGAAGCCATATTGCTGGCCGCTCGCGGCAGAGCTGCACCGCAAACACTGCAACCTAGACAGCAGCATTTGGGCACCAGTTATTGCAGTGGATGCACCAGCAGCGATCCCGTTCGCACCAGCTAAGTGGCAACCAATGGCCTAAGATGCAGCAAAACAAGCAACAGACAAACAACAATCCTGGAGCAGAAAGTACACTGGATTTGGGAGGCAGCGCAACCCCCAACAAACAAACAGCAGCATATATATGCATATGTATAAATAAACAATCCGATGGCGGCGATTATGGCCGCAGAGCCGACGATGACTTGCACGTCTGATGACTTGCCTCGATGACGACCAACCAACGACGGAGGCGTCCACGATGACCATGACGAGGAGATTGGCATAGAAAGATGGAGTATAAAATTTGGATTTAATTTAATTTAATTAAATTCATTCGTTTGGGCGCGACTGCGGCTTGCGCCGCATCGCGGCAGCGATGTGTATATATATATACCGCTGCATAAGCGTCTCCATTCCCCCCAAACATGAGATAAACTGAAGAACAACACTGTAATCCAAACTCTGATACTCCTGCCACCTCGATCACAATTCGAACAATCCTGTAAAACAATCCTGCACACATTGCCCATCGTGTATATACGGCCCTTTACGGGCCAACTAACGCCTCTGATGGCATCCCCACGGATTCTTGATGCCTCCAGATTTTTCTACCCACGACCTGCCATACCCAGCCGCCGACATGGGCGAAACGGCAGTTCCACGACGCCTAACGAGAGAGCGAGCGTACATGCTGCTCATCCACTTGCCAAATTGCACACTTGCAACGGCAGGAACACGCAGCTCATGGCTTTAAGACGTGTTACCCTATTTGCCAAACCACGCATTCACACATGCATTTGATTATGCAGAATGCGGCCGCACTATGCGGCTCTTATTGGACAAAAATTGGATCTAGCGGTTTCTGGATACCTGCGGCAATCAGCATGCCCTCTATATGATCTTCCGTTTTTGGAGTCGCCCTCAAATGGCGGCAATCTGATGGCAAACCGACTGGGACCTGGAGGACCAATTCTCCCCCTGCACAAGGATGATCCGGCTCCAAGGAGGAGTGGATGCTTGCCACTAGCCAGCTTAGCCTTCACCCCCCATCCGAGGCGTTCTTTGGCTCAACCGGGCCAAACCACATATACACGCACTCTCATACAATCCTGGGTGAACATCTGTTCGCGGCCATCGAATGCGTTTAGCATCCATCCAGCACACCGGCTGCAGCCTAACAAACAAACAAACATCCAAGGAAAACCTCATCCTGCCATGGAAGCCATCTCGCCGGCCGCTTGCGGCACAGCAGCCCTGTAGCCAGTGCAACCAGACAGCAGCATACGGCACCAGTCGTTGCATTGGATGCAGCCAGCAGCGGTCCGCACGTACCGGCCATGTGGCGGCCAATTGTTGCGGATGCAGAAAATACAAACCTGGAAAAAATCCAACAATCCTGAAGCAGC
This sequence comes from Drosophila aff. chauvacae BK-2020, assembly GCA_018903765.1. Taxonomy (NCBI): domain Eukaryota; kingdom Metazoa; phylum Arthropoda; class Insecta; order Diptera; family Drosophilidae; genus Drosophila; species Drosophila aff. chauvacae BK-2020. Next base: position 175,892 of record JAEIGO010000954.1, read on the forward strand.
AGCTAGATCGCTGGCGCGAGATGCACGCGCAACCCCCCATCAAACAGCAGCATTGAGAAGCAATTAATTTAACAATTCAAAGACGGCGCCGACGACCTACGGCGACTACGAATTGCTTCTGCGATGGCCACGACGAAGATGATCTACAACACCAGCGGCAATGGCGAAGGCGATGGCGGCTACGATGACGAGGACACGGGCAACGACGATGGAATCTACAATCTGGTTATTTTTTCTTGGGAATTAATTAATATCTTTTTAGTTTTCTTGACCTTGGGCGCGACTGCGGCTTCGCCGCAGCGCGGCAGCGTTAGAATTCTCTATGAAATGTTTTTTATCTCTGATAGAACGCTGCATATAGCGTCTCCATTCCCCCTAAGTAAAGAAACTAAAAAATAACTAAAACAATCCTGTAATTAAAACCCAACATAAAAACACACTTGCCATCTCTGCCACCTCGATATCCACTAGGCCATCTGCCCTTGTAAAATTTAATAGCAGTTTAATTCTGCAAATCCCTTGGCCCCGTCATTTTTCTCGTATTTCTCAATTTGTAAAATTTGTTAAATGTTTCTATATATATTATGTAATTATATACGAGTTTTTATAAGCGGCGGCCAAGACACTAAGTACTGGCATCCCTATGAAGGCACGCCCATATGCCGGACCTTCCGGCCCACTTTTTGGCTAGGCGACCCCAAGGTGGCCAAAGTCCCTTCTTGGCCACTAGCTCGCAGCGAGGCCGGTTGTCCATCCGGTGGTAGGCCCCTTGTTTCCATCATAATACAACCTTAACCACCCAGCCAGTCGATGGAACCAACAGTTCCAAATGTAGACACGCTAGCGGTCCCCCTTTTGTTTTCCACTTGGGAAAAATTCAGTATCTGTTTTTAATCAAAATTCTACACTCTTGAAATTCTCTGCTTTTATCTTTAAATTGTATAATTTTTCAAAATTCTATAAACCATCATTGTACAATTTAATTTAACCATCCTGTTAACTAGTTTTAAGCTAAGATCATGTACATTAATGTATCAATTCAATTTCAATTCAAATCAATTCAATCCTTTGTCTCAATGTGTAAAAACTTGACTCCTAAAAGCAACACTCTATGTAAAAACACCCCCGTCTCTCTGTTAAATGTACACCCCGATACAAGTTGAAAAAATGAAACACATGCAAATAAACAGATACGCCGCTCAGCGCTTGTACCTGATCTCGCCAACTCCGGCTCCCATAGTCCGAGTTCGGCAGCAGGCGGCCACGGCACGACACGGAAAAAAACTCCGCAGTTTTTATTGAACTTAACACAATCTTGGGCAAGTTAAATTAAAATATTTATTTAAAACAATTCTGGAGTTGGAGCTGAACAGCAAGTGGTGGATTATCGTGTGATAAAAAAGGCATTAAGGCACAGAGGCTATAAGGTCGATCGGCCAGGCACATGAGCAAGAAATTTAAGTGAAAGCAATCGTGGACAATTTTTCAGACTTGGACGGCCATCTTGTCCTGTCTGACTGTCTTTATTTCTTTGCTCGTCTGTCGGTGACCCCTGGCTGACATTGACATTGTCAGCAGTTTTTCCCATAGTTTTTCCTGCAGCATAACTAATACAATTGTGGTTTTTTCCTCTTATTTTTTACATTTCCGCAAGCATCGAGTGAGGAAAAAAGTGATATAACCTTGGAAAATATTCTGGAAAAAACGAGGCAAAAAAGCTAAAGGAAAACGTGAGAGGAAAGTGAAAGAAGGAGACCTGAAAGAAGACACGAGAGACGAATAGCGGATTATTCAAGTGAGGAGGAACATAGAAAAGTGAGCAGCCATCTTATCGTCTTTTGTGAGCAACGACAACGACATATATATATATGAAGTATAACAGCAGCAACATATTACAAGACGAGAAGATCAATTACAACAACCTCTGTGAGTTCATTTTTGTTCCATTCTCATTTACTGCTTTTCGGAATGAGCTTTCCCCCTTCACATCTCTCTTAAACTGGGCATATTGAAAAGCCTCTAACAGCCTACAATTGTCTCTGCCTTAAATAAATATTACAATCCAATTCAATCTTGATTTTGATTTGATTTAATTCTTTTTGGAGCAACTTTTTACAATTCTAAAACTCCCTCCTCAAAATAAATTTGAATTTAAATTGGAAACAAGTTGACGCTCTCCAACCGAGAGAAAATATACGCACACATTCATACACTTACTAATTAGGCGATTATCTGGGTGGAAATTAGTGACACTGTAGGGATGGTGTAGAGAACTTTGAAGCATTTTACATTTATATAAATACACACTCTTACACATACTTGCACTGTCTCAACGGTTTCTCGCACAGGTGCCAACTAAATACCTTTCAACTATACTGCCAATTCAATTCAATTTATCTATATCAAACATATATCTGAATATTAACTAAAACAATCCTTTACGGCCTGCCGCCGCAAACATTTGATTAACAAAATAATACATCCTCGAGCATCTGAAAATAAGTAAATAAATTAATTATTTATATAATAAAACAATCTAACCTTGGGAGGATTAAGACTATAAATAAATACTACAATCTACAAAAGTTATTTAAATTGGAATACACACACACACAGCTCGGCTATATATGCAGGACAAATCTGACAACCCAATCTAGACATTTTAAACTAAGTGGGGAATTAACACTTGCATATATATATTTATATATACTTATATATACACTTTTACCTGTCTTACTGTCTTATAATATTTTTTACTCATTACTCCTCTGATCAGCCATTAGTTGCATTGTTTGATTTGTTTGTCTCTCGGTCACCCCATTCTTTGTAACAATGGCGAACAAAAAGGGCCACAATAATAGAAAGTCAATTATGAAGAGTAAGGAGAAAATTAAGCTTATGCAGCAGCAGATGGCTCAGACAAAATCCACTCTGACTGCACAACAAAACCAGCAGCGGCAACCGCAAAAAGAATTCAATGTAGCCGACTATTTGACCTGTTCGGATGTCTCCGATACGGATTCCAACTCCTCTGCAGGCCCAAACATTGTCTCAAAAATTGTCTCAGTCCAGATCCATGCGGAGAGAAGCACAGGTGTGAACCCATTCCCTCCCCCACTTTCCCCCCCGCCTTGGCACAATGCTGCCATGGCCACCAGGAACTATGAAAGTGGAAGTAAAGGCAATAAAACCAACTCTGCTGAAACCCTCCTGAACGCTTGCCGTGATCCTTTCCTAAAATCTACAAAAATGGCTAAATTAGGATCCCCAACCAATCTAGAGGCGACCCTGGTGAAAAGGACAAATGCTTTTGCAATATTGCCACCGATGCATCCAAGGCAACGCTCCTCCCTTCCACTGCCTGCCACCTCTAGTTCTTTCCCCACTACCGGCTCCCCATCAACGGTCGAGAATCAGAGCACAAAGGGATTGACTTGTAATTTAAAAAGGCATAGTACTGCCACAAACACAGCTCTTGAATCCAACAGTAATTACAATCGTCCACATACCCTTTTGACAAAGAATCTAGCCGAGGCACTAAACGAAGGTGTAGGTAAATCCAAGACGGCCATCAGCAGCGGTTCTAGCTCTATTTTGGCTCTTCCGCAGCAACAGGAGGGGGAAAAGATTTGGTTAAAGAAACAGCAGCAGAAATAGTAACATCAGCACCAACAGAAAAACCATCTGCAGTGGTCGCAGCGCCTAGGTGCACAGTATTAGGTTCCACTCCCTCCCCTGAGTTGATATCTTCTGATGAGGACGAGATTATACCGGAAACTCTGGCGGCCAACAGTCATCATAGGTCCTTAAATAATACAAACTCTGGGAGACCGCAGCAGCTACTACAATCTAAGGATGATCCCAAAAATCAATCGAACCTGCCCCTGCCCAATCATCGGCCCGTAGAGATGCCCATTCCCGAGGCCTCCTATTTTTCCAACTTTGCCAAATTTGTTAGGGAGACACAGCAGGGCAAGGGTGGTAATAATAATATCCTTCCCCATGGTAATAACATTAATGAATCCGTAGTTCCCGCAAGCACAAGGCGAAAGAGGGCAAACATAAGTAGCGATAGTAGCGACGAGGAAAACTCACAAATCCAACAACAGCAGCCAGCCTTAAAAAAACGGATCCATGATTACGGGTGCTCCGGTAGGAATCTTGATAATTTTGATAATAATAATACCATCTCTGTTGCTGCCAACAAACCTGTCCGAGACACTCGCCCAATGGCAGATATACAAATACCCAATAAGCAACCTAGGAAACGCACCCCACCACTGCGTCTCAGGATTAGTGGAATCTCGAAAGAATTACCCATCGAAACGATTAGGCAATTCCTTGAACAGTCGGGTGTAAAGTTTTATGCCCTAAGGCAATTACGTCACTTTAGGACCAAAGAGCCCCTTGGCATATACGAGGCCAATGTAGATGCAGCGAACAGAGCTAGTTGCAATAAATTAATTGTCTGCGGAAAGATTATTGACCAAACGGCCAATATTGCCATTCATTCGCCCCTTCCCGAGCCCATTCGTTGCTACAAATGCCAGGGCTTTGGCCACAACCAGCGCATGTGTAGCAAGCCTGAAAAATGCCTCAAATGTGCCGGCTCACATGGGACGAGGGAGTGCATAAAACCCAGGGAAATGCCCGCCTGCTGTGCCAATTGTGGCCAAAGGCATGTCGCCAGTTATAAAGGCTGCATAGCCTATAAACAAGCCAGGCGACAGGTCCTATTTCAATTCTTTACTAGACTTAATAAGAGAGGATTGCAGTTTGGCCACGATGGCAAAAATATACCATTCAAAAGGAGAGCAAATACAATCGCGAATGGTTTCTCGCAGAGGCCAAAAACAATGATATTCAAATTATCTCTGCGCATAAAGTCTTATAAACACTCTCGGGTTGGGCTTTAATTTAATTAAACCGCCTTTACTCGGGTTTGTTCCTGTTTTTTGACTCTAAATTTTGACTCTAAATCACACGAACTCACTGCAGACGTAAAAGTATATATAAACAATACAAACAATCTCTGTTAAACTGGCCATGCACCCAATGGGTCCATCACTGCCATCCTGGGCTCTTTTGGCACCCACTGTCATCATGGATTAGTTGTGGTATCTGTTCAAAAGAGTCCTCACGGATGTGCATACCCATGGTGCTGCATACAGATAATTTGTATTTGTATACGTATCAAAATACACTCTTTTCTTATTCAACACTATAAACTGGGAACCTTCGAATTCTCAAAATTTCCTAAACATACACAAGGAAAGTAAATGGATTTACACAGCCATTGATATAAAAATCCATGTTTAAAACAATTTTTTGGAGGGGAAAATAAACTACATTTTATCTTAAATAGAAAGCTAGAGACAAACCTTTTCACATGCAAAAGGAATAGTATAAATACATCCTACTAAACTAATTAAATATGCTGAAGGAGCTTAATATAAAAACAAAAAAAAAATATATATCCCACACCAGACAGTCTTTTTCATCATTCTATACAAAGATACTAAATAAATACACTTAACTACAATCCTGAACCAGTTAAAAATGCAAAACTGGATAAAAGAAAAATCATTAAAACAATAAAAAATAAAAAATTCTTAACAAAAAAACAAACAAAATAAAAAAAAAACCTGGGAAAATAAATAAAATAAAATAAAATTAGTGCAGGCAGACAAAAAATATACAAGACCTCAAGAAAAAAACAAAAAAAAAATAAAAAAGAATAATAAAACGAATAAACAATCAGAGAAGACTACAAACTAATCAATTCGACAATGGGATAGAACAGCATCTCGAATACCCCTGCCATATACATATTTATTTATTTATTACTTAATTTTTATAATCCACATGCAAATATGCAAGTACACCCTGTGTAGATTCGAGAACCATTCGTCTTGTTACAGTCCGTGTTTGTTATATTATATTTTATTATATATTATTCTGTGTTTTGTGTTTTCTCTCCACTCTCTGCAAGACGTTGTCCTACACCCAGTGTCATTTAGAATACGGAGTGGCTATGTGGGAAACCCTAAATGCGTGTCAACCTTGGGAATTTATACAAGAATTTTTAAAACACCACTCAAGCTGCCACGACTTTGGATAACTTCACATATCACTCCACTTACACTCTCACTGCGCCGAAGGACACGTCTTGTCAAAATATCTTCACTATATAACAATTGACTAATTCCAACCATTTTTATTCTTCTCTATTCTCTCCCTAAAATAAAAAAATAAAAACAACATATGCTCGAAATAATTGCGTATGCAATTTAACAAACAACACTTGAGAATCACACCCCTGGCGAGCATCGGAAGCATCCACATCAATATCAACAATCTGCGAGCTAATTTGGACTCATGTTTTTTGAAGATGCAACTGAAGAATAACTGCCAACTCAATCAATCACACTGGCACCAATCCTGGACAAATTTGGAGGCTCCAAACAGAGCTCATAACTTCTATAACAATCCTGCAACACATCAACTAACTGGCAGTACATTCGGGTCGCTCAGGGTCCACAGAAGGTGTCCTTTTCAGGACTCCTTACACGGACGGGTCCTGCATGCGGCTCGATTGCTGTCCAGCTCCACAGTTGAATACCTGATTCTGCGCTAATTGACCAATCCTGAAGAAATGATAAAACAACCCTAATCAGCCATGGAAGCCATATTGCTGGCCGCTCGCGGCAGAGCTGCACCGCAAACACTGCAATCTAGACAGCAGCATTTGGGCACCAGTTATTGCAGTGGATGCACCAGCAGCGATCCCGTTCGCACCAGCTAAGTGGCAACCAATGGCCTAAGATGCAGCAAAACAAGCAACAGACAAACAACAATCCTGGAGCAGAAAGTATACTGGATTTGGGAGGCAGCGCAACCCCCAACAAACAAACAGCAGCATATATATGCATATGTATAAATAAACAATCCGATGGCGGCGATTATGGCCGCAGAGCCGACGATGACTCACACGTCTGATGACTTGCCTCGACGACGACCAAACAACGACGGAGGCGTCCCCGATGACCATGACGAGGAGATTGGCATAGAAAGATGGAGTATAAAATTTGGATTTAACTTAATTTAATTAAATTTTTTCGTTTGGGCGCGACTGCGGCTTGCGCCGCATCGCGTCAGCGATGTATATATATATACCGCTGCATAAGCGTCTCCATTCCCCCCAAACATGAGATAAACTGAAGAACAACACTGTAATCCAAACTCTGATACTCCTGCCACCTCGATCACAATTTTTGAACAATCCTGTAAAAACAATCCTGCACACATTGCCCATCGTGTATATACGGCCCTTTACGGGCCAACTAACGCCTCTGATGGCATCCCCACGGATTCTTGATGCCTCCAGATTTTTCTACCCACGACCTGCCATACCCAGCCGCCGACATGGGCGAAACGGCAGTTCCACGATGCCTAACGAGAGAGCGAGCGTACATGCTGCTCATCCACTTGCAAAATTGCCCATCCGGCCCACTTTTTGGCTAGGCGACCCCAAGGTGGCCAAAGTCCCTTCTTGGCCACTAGCTCGCAGCGAGGCCGGTTGTCCATCCGGTGGTAGGCCCCTTGTTTCCATCATAATACAACCTTAACCACCCAGCCAGTCGATGGAACCAACAGTTCCAAATGTAGACACGCTAGCGGTCCCCCTTTTTTGTTTTCCACTTGGGAAAAATTCAGTATCTGTTTTTAATCAAAATACTACACCCTTGTAATTTTCTGCATTTATTTTTAAATTGTATAATTTTTCAAAATTCTATAAACCATCATTGTACAATTTAATTTAACCATCCTGTTAACTAGTTTTAAGCTAAGTTCATGTACATTAATGTAAAATTTCAATTTCAATTCAAATTAATTCAATCCTCGTCTCAATATGTAAAAACTTGACTCTTAAAAGCACTTTAAATCCTAAAAAAAACAAAAAAAAAAAAAAAAAAAAAAAAAAACACACAAACAATACTCCCCCCCCCCTTTCCCCCCCTTTCACCCCCGCCCCCCCCAATCGGCCCCCGCCGGCCACAGGAAAAACCCTTTTTAAAAAAAAAAAAAAAAATTTTTTTTTAAAAAATTTAGTTGGAGCTGAACAGCAATTGGTGGATTTTCGTGTGATAAAAAAAGGCACAAAGGCACAGAGGCTATACGGTCGATCGGCCAGGCACATGAGCAAGAAATTTAAGTGAAAGCAATCGTGGAAAATTTTCAGACTTGGACGGCCATCTTGTCCTGTCTGACTGTCTCTATTTCTTTGCTCGTCCGTCGCTGACCTCTGGCTGACATTGACAGCAGTTTTTCCCATAGTTTTCCTGCAGCATAACTAATACAATTGTGGTTTTTTCCTCTTATTTTTTACATTTCCGCAAGCATCGAGTGAGGAAAAAAGTGATATAACCTTGGAAAATATTCTGGAAAAAAAAAACGAGGCAAAAAAGCTAAAGGAAAACGTGAGAGGAAAGTGAAAGAAGGAGACCTGAAAGAAGACACGAGAGACGAATAGCGGATTATTCAAGTGAGGAGGAACATAGAAAAGTGAGCAGCCATCTTATCGTCTTTTGTGAGCAACGACAACGACATATATATATATGAAGTATAACAGCAGCAACAATTACAAGACGAGAAGATCAATTACAACAACCTCTGTGAGTTCATTTTTGTTCCATTCTCATTTACTGCTTTTCGGAGTGAGCTTTCCCCCTTCACATCTCTCTTAAGGCTGCCTTAAATAAATAATACAATCCAATTCAATCTTGATTTTGATTTGATTTAATTCTTTTTACAATTCTAAAACTCCCTCCTCCAAATAAATTTGAATTTAAATTGGAAACAAGTTGACGCTCTCCAACCGAGAGAAAATATACGCACACATTCATACACTTACTAATTAGGCGATTATCTGGGTGGAAATTAGTGACACTGTAGGGATGGTGTAGAGAACTTTGAAGCATTCTACATCCTATATAAATACACACTATTACACATACTTACACTGTCTCAACGGTTTCTCGCACAGGTGCCAACTAAATACCTTTCAACTATACTGCCAATTCAACTTTTTTATTTATACCAAACATATATCTGAATATTAATTAATACAACCCTTTACGGCCTGCCGCCGCAAACATTTGATTAATAAAATAATACATCCTCGAGCAACTGAAAATAAATAAATAAATTAATTATTTATATAATTAAAACAACCTAACCTTGGGAGGATTAAAACTATAAATACATTCCTAAATAAATACTACAATCTACAAAAGTTATTTAAAAAGTTATATAATTGGAATACACACACACAGCTCGGCTATATATAATATGATAAGAAAAATCTGACAACCCAATCTAGACACTCCAAACTGAGTGGGGAAAAAAACACTTGCATATATATTTTATATATATTTATTTTTTACCTGTCTTACTGTCTTATAATATTCTTGTTCAGGTCACACTGGTTTTGCCCATGCGGTCGGATGTGTTTTTCTCGGAGCTCTCAGTGAAAAGTTACATAGCGGACGATTTTGTGCTTTTTAATCAGCGAAAACTGTTTTATTCGGAGTGAGAGTGTTTCTGCTCAAGGTGTGAGTGTTCTCACGCGGTTTTGTTTGCTGCTTCACCCAGAACATTGCCTTTTTCATTTTGGATTTGCAAATTTTCGGTAGTGTGACCTTCTCGACGTTTCCAATTTTTGGGCGTAATCCCCAGCCTTTTTGGGCGCAAGCCCAAAAATAATTACAAAATGGAAAAGCCACCAGACATACAAAAAACTTTAACAACATCAATCTACAAAAAAAACCCAGATGAACCGAAATATATTGTAATAAATAGAATCGATAACAAATCATTTGAAAATGTGTCACCGTTCCTAATTAAAAAATCAATTGACTTTTCTTGTGGAGGAGCAGTTGAATCATGCAAAAAAACTCGCGCTGGTTATTTACTCGTAAAAACAAAAAACAAATTACAAGCATCAAAATTACTTAAACTCAAAAACATGACAGACATTGAAGTAAAAGCTACAGAGCATAAGACTCTAAACTTTTCCAAAGGCGTCATATACTGCAACGATTTACGAAACATAGACGAAGCCGAAATACTAAAGGAACTACAATCACAAAACGTTTCTGAAGTACGTAAAATCTTAAAGCGTCAAGACAATCTCCTAAAAGAAACCGGACTCATTACCTTTGCCTCACTTAATCTCCCAGAATCCCTAGACATCGGGTATGAAAGGATTCGCGTCCGCCCATACATTCCAATGCCATTAAGATGTAGAAAATGCCTACGCTACGGACACCCAACAACAGTCTGCAAAAGCCAAGAGGACCTTTGCAAAAACTGTTCAGCCACAGCACATACTAAGGAAAATGAGTCTTGCTTGAACGAAAAATCATGCATAAATTGCAAACACCTTCTTGAATCTGATGCCAAACACAGCCCTCTATACCGGAATTGCCCAACCTTCAAAAAACAACAAGAATTGGTAGCCATCAAAATTACAGAGAAAGTCGATCACAAAACAGCGTTAACACTATACCACGCTCGTCACAATCAACAACTAAGCAACAGCTTCGCATCTACACTAAAAATCAAATCAGCAATATAACAACAACAAACAAAAACTTCACATCCACGCCAAAAAACACATACCCAAATAAATCATCCCATCGTCATCAACAATGGCCTGTATCATACGAGGATCTCTTAACAGACACCCCACCATCAGCACATCTCTCAAATTCTTCACCAACCTCCCAAGCTTTAACTGCTCTTAACAGCGCAGATGACATATACATGGATCTTGACACCCCCTCCACTTCAACCTCACGACCTTCTTACCTTGCCAGCGATAAAACAAACGAACTGAAACTTCGAATTTTTCCCAAAGAAAAAAACAAAACCCTCGCAACAAGTCTCAAACCAACTAAAAATATCCATTCAAAAGCAAAAAACCTAGCAAAAACCAAGGCTATTAATAACAGCGATTCCGATAGTTTTTAATCCAAAAACGAAAACAATTAACTCAACAAACTCGATCAACAACCTAAACTAAATTAATTAAAAAACAAATCTATAAAATGCTTAAAGTAATACAGTGGAACATGAACGGATACATTAATAACTACAGCCAACTGCAAATTCTTATTAAAAAACACGGCCCTAAGATTATATCCATACAAGAAACACACAAACATTCTACTCAAAATATACCTATTCCAATCAACTATACATTATATCATGAAAACACCTCAACAAACCGATATGGAGGAGTCGCTCTCCTCATCCACAACTCATTACAACAACAATATGTTCAAATTAACGCTCCTGACTTTGACACAATAGCAGTAACAATCCATTCCAAATCAAAATTCACCATAGCATCATCATACATCCCTCCCAACAAATATTTTACAATACAAAACCTCCGAAATGTATACGACAACTTGCAACCACCCCTACTAATAACTGGAGACTTTAATAGCTGGCACAGGAGCTGGGGCTCGCAAACCAACAATATAAGAGGAACCATATTATTTAAATTCATCAATCAATATTCGCTTGTAACACTTAACAACGGCTCAGAAACTCACTTTAGCACCCATCATACATTCACGCACATAGACCTTTCCATCGCATCAACCACTCTAAACCTGAGCTCAAAATGGTATACCGATAGCTCTCTTTCAGGCAGCGACCACTACCCAATCCACATAGACTTATTCGAAGAACGCAATATGAGTAATCCCACCGAAAGACCAAGATTCAACCTTAAGAAAGCTAACTGGCCCCTATTCCAGAAAATTGCGGATAAGCTATCTACAGAAAAGATTCCAAGCTCCAATATAAATAAAGAAGTCGCTATTATAACAAGAATAATAATTCAATCTGCCAATGAAGCAATTCCCCAATCACATCATTCTAGAAGACAGCGGAACGTTCCATGGTGGGACCAAACCCTTCAACAATTAAAAAATGAAAAACAAATAGCTTGGAAAAATCTAAACAGAAACACTATCATGGTAAACATATTAGCCTACAAAAAAGCCAACGCCAAACTTAAACGAGAAATCAAAATTAGAAAAAAATCTGCAATGGAAAGCTTCACCGCCGAAATTAGCCCAAATTCGCCTATCGGACAAATATGGACAAAAATAAACCATTTCTGCGGACTGAAAACTAGACACCACATTCACTGCCTTACTAATCCTAACGACATAACACAAAGAGCATTCTAGACAAAAATGAAATAGCCAACACCCTCTGCACCCATTGGTCTAACGCATCGCATGACAGCAATTTCCACGCAGCCTTCATACAAAGGAAATCACATCCAGTCCCCAATACACACGTTCCATCACCTATAGCGCTTAGCATCGAACAGGACATATCTTTTATAGAACTTATTGCTGCACTAAACACACTTAAAGGAAAAACTCCAGGACGAGACCGTATAAGTTACCCTATGCTACAAAACTTACCCTCAAGCCTACACAAAAGACTTCTTAATCTTTTTAACAACATCCTGAGCTCATACATACCTCAACAATTTAAAGTAAGCAGTGTTATACCTATACCCAAACCAAATATGGACAAAACCAACATCAATTCCTACCGACCCATATCACTAAATCCATGCATATCTAAAGTGCTAGATAAAATAATAGCAAAACGGCTATGGTGGCTAGGTTCAAATAACAAGCTTCTAGATAACCGGCAAATGAGCTTCAGAAAGGGTAAATCGGTTTCTGATTCTCTAGCTATTCTTGATTATCAGATAACTGGGTCCCTATCAAAAAACAACCACACGTCGATTATTTCCCTTGATTTTGCCAAAGCGTTTGACAGAGTAGGCATCCACAGCATCATTGACGAACTCATAGCCTGGAAAATAGGCCCAAGGATCTCCAATTACATAATAAACTTCCTCACCAATAGAAAAATAACAGTCCTTTCCAACAAATCATACTCCAACCCTCAACCACTACACAACGGTATACCGCAAGGATCTCCTTTATCTGTAATATTATTCGCAATAGCATATAACAAATTAAACAAAATACTAACTACACACAAAAAAATGGATTTCACCGCATATGCTGACGACTTCACATTAATTTACAATCTAGGAAAAAACAAAACAACCTCAACTTAAACGCATTACTCAACGACATAAATCAATGGTGCAACTACTCCGGTGCATCCCTCTCAACCAGCAAATGTAAGCACCTGCACATTTGTAGGAAAAGAACCTGCAACTTCACACTGCAATCCAATGACTCCCCTCTACAAAATGTTACGTCACTTAAAATACTCGGTATAACAATAGCCAAAAACTACAGATGGAACGAACACATCGAAAACCTCACTCTAGGACTAGCTAAAAGACTAGACGTTATTAAGTGTCTATCTAACAAAAAATTCTGCTGCAACACAAACACAATAATATACGTGGTTAAATCAATTATTATGTCAAAAATATACTACGGCTTACACCTCTACGGAAATGCACCGAAATCAACCCTGAGGAAACTAAGAACGATTTACCACTCAGCAATAAGAATCGCCTTCAATGCCTTCCGCACCACTCCAATAAACAACCTCATGCACGAAGCTAACATACTGCCAATAGAACATAGAACCACATATGCAACGCAAAAAAACATTAAAATCATTATCAACTCCAAGTTCTCCCCAATTGAAAAAATATACAGCAAAATTATTAAAGCCAAAAGAATACCAAAACTTCCGTCTTCACTACATAATAGAATAGAACAATTGAAAAAACTTAATATCCACATATCACCTGTAACATGCAGGAAGGAAAAGACCCCACACTGGATGTGCAGTAATGCCAGCATTAATACCACACTACACACCCAACCCAAAGCAAAAACGACACCCTTAATATACCAACTAAAATTTAAGGAATTAAAAAATACACTAGCACACAGATGTTTTCTCTACACAGATGGATCCAAGTCAGCTAACGGAGTCTCATATAGCGTAACGACGGAAAATAATATTATTAACCACCATATACTCCCACAATACTCCTCCACATACACAGCCGAAATATCAGCAATTCTGACAGCATGCAACTACGCCAGCAAACATCGAGGGAAATTTGCAATCTGCACAGATTCCCTCTCAGCTATACAAGAAATTGAAAATATAAAAAGCCAAAACTATTACACCACCTCCATCAGAAATATTTTAAACAAATACAAGAGAAACAAAATTTTAATAGTATGGGTCCCTGGACACTGTGGGATCCCAGGAAACGAATTCGCGGACGAATCAGCAAAAAACGCACATAACTTCCCTCTGATTACCCAAAAAAACTTCAACACATCAGACATTTTGGAACACTTCAAACGAAACACCGAAACCTTTAAAAACGCAATTCTCAACAACTCTTCAATCCATTATAAAAGTATCAGCCACGACAGTACCCCAGCAAAAAACATTTCACGAGCAGACTCAATCAAATTCACAAGAATAAGACTAGGACACACGAATCTTACCCACAGCTACATACTTGATAAAACTCCACCACCAATCTGTACAACCTGCAACACCAACATTACAATACAACATATATTATTGGACTGTCCTGCTCTTCAGCAAGAGAGAGTTAAACTTCTAAAACAAACATTAAAAGAAATTACCTCATTTGAAAATATTCATCACACACTGCAATTCTTAAAAAATACAAAACTTTACCACACAATATAAATGTAAACATTCATTTTCATAAACATCAACACTTCATGTAAATAACTTAGATTTAAACAAATAATTCATAGTCACCAATATTAAATTAAGAACTTCTCTTGTACATACATGACACCAAAAAATGTATATAACTAGCTTAAGGCCTTCAGCTGCTATAGCTAATACAAATTTTCACGTAATTTTAATTACGTGTTAATTTCTTAATAATAATAATAAATATTCTTGTTACTCATCACTCCTCTGATCAGCCATTAGTTGCATAGTGTAAATTGTTTGTCTCATTTGTTTCAGCTTCCCTAACCGTTAATCTAATGACCAAATAAATGGTTCTCCAAAAAAGGGCTACTAACAATACAACGAGAAATGTCTCCCCCGAGTTCTAGGAATGAACCCCCTAATTATAATTACAATTCTATAAAAATCTTATCTTGGAACGCGGCTGGTATTTCTAACAAAGTCTTGGAGTTAACCTCCTATTTAGAAGCTAATCAAATAGACATAGTACTACTAATTGAAGTTAGAACCTCAACGCCCTTAATAATACACGGTTATAGCAGCTATCATGCCTTTCACCCCAGTGACGAGAAAGCAGGAGGGGTTATAGCATTGGTAAAAAATGGCGTCAGGCACGCCTCTCTTGAACCAATATGTCACGACGCCTGGCAATGCGCCCCCATTGCTCTGCTAGATGGTCCTCAGACAGGAATTAATAAAACCAAGCACAATAAATTCACAATTATTGCAGGTATCTATTGTCGGAATAAATTCAAATGGAACAGCAAGGACTACAAAAAACTGTTCAAATACTTTGACCTCAACTGCCAAGGCCCGGAGCCAAAGTATTGTAACGACCCTCTTTCGGGCTGCGTGGCTTAGCTCGCCGGGGTCGTGAGTTACACAAATTTGTGCGTGCCGTTTCCCTGAGTCCCACAAGTAACCAGTAAGAAGAGAGGTGAAAGTTCGGTTTTATTTATTTATTTATTACGATCGTTTTGTTCCTGGGGAAGAAGTGGCGACTCCGCGGCTGGCGCGATATAGTCGGCGTGCGGATACCCTGTAGTGCGGGCGACTTCGCGACTGGCGCGATGTAGTCGGCTTGAGAATATCCTGGAATGCAGGGTGTGCGACTTTGCGACTGGCGCGATGTAGTCGGCTTGAGGATATCCTGGAATGCAGGGTGTGCGACTTTGAGACTGGCGCGATGTAGTCGGCTTGAGGATACCCTGTAGTGTAGGGTCGTGCGACTTCGCGACTGGCGCGGTCGGCTTGTGGATACCCTGTAGTGTAGGGTCGTGCGACTTCGCGACTGGCGCGGTCGGCTTGTGGATACCCTGTAGTGTAGGGTCGTGCGACTTCGCGACTGGCGCGGTCGGCTTGTGGATACCCTGTAATGTAGGGTCGTGCGACTTCGCGACTGGCGCGGTCGGCTTGTGGATAACCTGTAATAAGTTGTCTTCGGGGTGAGGCGTGTGATCCAAGCGGGCTGGCCGCGGTTAGGGTCACGACGGTCGAGTCCGGGTGACGGTCGGTCGTACTGACGATCGTCGGGCCTATGCTCGCACCGTTGGGGGTCCGCTAGCAAGAGCTAGACCGTGGCCCCATGTCTGTGCTAATCCGCTCGAGTTCGGTTGCAGGAACCTTACTCCGCTACCCTGTTCTCATCAAGATCTGCTAGCAAGAGCTAAACCTTGGGCCCCTTCCTATTCTGTGGCCTGAGTTCGGTTACAGGAACCTTGCTCCGCTACCCTGGTCCACTTCAAGATCCGCTAGCAGGAGCTGAACCTTGGCCCACGTCTATGATACTGTTGGGAGTTCGGCTACAAGAGCCTTGCTCCACTATTATTATATACTTGTTAACTTACCCATGTGTTGTCTGCTCGGCTGCTCGCAAGAAGTGCCCTTGCCCTGAGTTGTGTCTCGCCTTTTATAGGCCGCGATCAGCTGTGTTTCCCCGATCGATATTCGATTCTTATCGATAGGCACCAGGGTTGCCATATCGTTGGGCACGGCCGATAACTATCAGCTGTTCAGGGCTGGTGCCTCTATCGGTGGGGTGTTGCCAGATGGCGTACTCGCGCCCCTTTATTTATTACTACTAATAATAACAATTCATAATAATCCCAATTCATAATAATAACGGTGGCCGTAAATAATAATACTCATAATAAGCGACTAATAATAATAATAGTATAGTAATAGTATAATAGTATAGTAATCAGTAATAATAGTAATAAGAAATGCGGCGCGGGGCGTCGCATCTCCCCCTCCGTTGCCAGAACAGGTCTTGGTTGCGCTGGTGATCCGTGGCCATTCCGTGGTCGTTTCGTTATCCTGGGATCTTCTGGGGTCGAGTCCTGTGTATGCCTCCGTTGGTGTTATCCTCGTGTCCTTTGCCGTTGCCGTCGTCGTCTCCTTCGTTGGTGTGTTCTTCGTCTTTGCGGGGTTCTTCGTACCTTGGCTTCTATTCGGGCTTTTTGTTTTCATGGTCTTGTGTCGGTGGGTGCTTGACTTCCAGGTTTATCCATCGTGGACATGGTTTACTTTGTATTTTACAGGACTCAGGAACTAAACACGTTGGGCGCCAGTGTAACGACCCTCTTTCGGGCTGCGTGGCTTAGCTCGCCGGGGTCGTGAGTTACACAAATTTGTGCGTGCCGTTTCCCTGAGTCCCACAAGTAACCAGTAAGAAGAGAGGTGAAAGTTCGGTTTTATTTATTTATTTATTACGATCGTGTTGTTCCTGGGGAAGAAGTGGCGACTCCGCGGCTGGCGCGATATAGTAGGCGTGCGGATACCCTGTAGTGCGGGCGACTTCGCGACTGGCGCGATGTAGTCGGCTTGAGAATATCCTGGAATGCAGGGTGTGCGACTTTGCGACTGGCGCGATGTAGTCGGCTTGAGGATATCCTGGAATGCAGGGTGTGCGACTTTGCGACTGGCGCGATGTAGTCGGCTTGAGGATACCCTGTAGTGTAGGGTCGTGCGACTTCGCGACTGGCGCGGTCGGCTTGTGGATAACCTGTAATAAGTTGTCTTCGGGATGAGGCGTGTGATCCAAGCGGGCTGGCCGCGGTTAGGGTCACGACGGTCGAGTCCGGGTGACGGTCGGTCGTACTGACGATCGTCGGGCCTATGCTCGCACCGTTGTTTTATCCTCCTAATGCCCTCGATTTCCTCCCTCCTCGGGGTCCGCTAGCAAGAGCTAGACCGTGGCCCCATGTCTGTGCTAATCCGCTCGAGTTCGGTTGCAGGAACCTTACTCCGCTACCCTGTTCTCATCAAGATCTGCTAGCAAGAGCTAAACCTTGGGCCCCTTCCTATTCTGTGGCCTGAGTTCGGTTACAGGAACCTTGCTCCGCTACCCTGGTCCACTTCAAGATCCGCTAGCAGGAGCTGAACCTTGGCCCACGTCTATGATACTGTTGGGAGTTCGGCTACAAGAGCCTTGCTCCACTATTATTATATACTTGTTAACTTACCCAGGTGTTGTCTGCTCGGCTGCTCGCAAGAAGTGACGTTGCCCTGAGTTGTGTCTCGCCTTTTATAGGCCGCGATCAGCTGTGTTTCCCCGATCGATATTCGATTCTTATCGATAGGCACCAGGGTTGCCATATCGTTGGGCACGGCCGATAACTATCAGCTGTTCAGGGCTGGTGCCTCTATCGGTGGGGTGTTGCCAGATGGCGTACTCGCGCCCCTTTATTTATTACTACTAATAATAACAATTCATAATAATCCCAATTCATAATAATAACGGTGGCCGTAAATAATAATACTCATAATAAGCGACTAATAATAATAATAGTATAGTAATAGTATAATAGTATAGTAATCAGTAATAATAGTAATAAGAAATGCGGCGCGGGGCGTCGCAGTATATATTATGCGGCGACTGGAATGCCCATCACCAATGGTGGGGCGGCATCAGGTCTTGCTACAGGGGAAGAGCCATTATGGAAGCTGTTCATAATAGGAAAAATACTAATATTCTTGCCACTGGTGGCCCGACTCACTTCCCCTATAGAGCAAGCTGCAAGCCCTCTGCTATTGACTTCGCCATATACACTGGTCTCTCACTCAACTCCTTAACAATTAAATCCACCCCAGATCTCTGTTCTGATCACTTACCATTGCATATAAATCTAAGAACATCCAATGATGTATATGGGACTGGAAATAAAATGGAAGAAAGGAATAAACTAAAAGTCCCCAAAGACAAAGATGAAATTAAGGAATTTAAACGACTTTTAAACGACCATACCCACCTAAATACTGAACTTAAGTCAGGCGCTGACATCGATGACGCAGTAGACATATTAACTAACAACATAAAAAACGCTGCAAAGGTAGTCAGTGCTAAGAAAATAAACTCCATCAGACTACAGCAGGCTATGAGAAATATGCATACCCCACTGGCCTCTAACAATCTGACTGCGCAACACTCTCGGAAACCACATAGAAACAACAGGAGAAGAATACCTGCTCATAACAGGACGAATCATCCGCCCTCCTTTAAAAGCGCCCTTAGAGATCCCAACTTTCTGTGTCTTGATAAAAAAACCCAAAAACTCATAGAACGTAAAAAACGTCTAAGAAAAATGTTCATACGACAACCATCGGCTATCAGCAAAGGACTACTCACTGCAATCCAAAAAGAAGTAAACCTTGCATTGCAAAAACTGAGGAAGAATAACATCAATAACGCCCTCTGCACTATGTTCCTCACCAATAGAAAAATAACAGTCCTTTCCAACAAATCATACTCCAACCCTCAACCACTACACAACGGTATACCGCAAGGATCTCCTTTATCTGTAATATTATTCGCAATAGCATATAACAAATTAAACAAAATACTAACTACACACAAAAAAATGGATTTCACCGCATATGCTGACGACTTCACATTAATTTACAATCTAGGAAAAAACAAAACAACCTCAACTTAAACGCATTACTCAACGACATAAATCAATGGTGCAACTACTCCGGTGCATCCCTCTCAACCAGCAAATGTAAGCACCTGCACATTTGTAGGAAAAGAACCTGCAACTTCACACTGCAATCCAATGACTCCCCTCTACAAAATGTTACGTCACTTAAAATACTCGGTATAACAATAGCCAAAAACTACAGATGGAACGAACACATCGAAAACCTCACTCTAGGACTAGCTAAAAGACTAGACGTTATTAAGTGTCTATCTAACAAAAAATTCTGCTGCAACACAAACACAATAATATACGTGGTTAAATCAATTATTATGTCAAAAATATACTACGGCTTACACCTCTACGGAAATGCACCGAAATCAACCCTGAGGAAACTAAGAACGATTTACCACTCAGCAATAAGAATCGCCTTCAATGCCTTCCGCACCACTCCAATAAACAACCTCATGCACGAAGCTAACATACTGCCAATAGAACATAGAACCACATATGCAACGCAAAAAACATTAAAATCATTATCAACTCCAAGTTCTCCCCAATTGAAAAAATATACAGCAAAATTATTAAAGCCAAAAGAATACCAAAACTTCCGTCTTCACTACATAATAGAATAGAACAATTGAAAAAACTTAATATCCACATATCACCTGTAACATGCAGGAAGGAAAAGACCCCACACTGGATGTGCAGTAATGCCAGCATTAATACCACACTACACACCCAACCCAAAGCAAAAACGACACCCTTAATATACCAACTAAAATTTAAGGAATTAAAAAATACACTAGCACACAGATGTTTTCTCTACACAGATGGATCCAAGTCAGCTAACGGAGTCTCATATAGCGTAACGACGGAAAATAATATTATTAACCACCATATACTCCCACAATACTCCTCCACATACACAGCCGAAATATCAGCAATTCTGACAGCATGCAACTACGCCAGCAAACATCGAGGGAAATTTGCAATCTGCACAGATTCCCTCTCAGCTATACAAGAAATTGAAAATATAAAAAGCCAAAACTATTACACCACCTCCATCAGAAATATTTTAAACAAATACAAGAGAAACAAAATTTTAATAGTATGGGTCCCTGGACACTGTGGGATCCCAGGAAACGAATTCGCGGACGAATCAGCAAAAAACGCACATAACTTCCCTCTGATTACCCAAAAAAACTTCAACACATCAGACATTTTGGAACACTTCAAACGAAACACCGAAACCTTTAAAAACGCAATTCTCAACAACTCTTCAATCCATTATAAAAGTATCAGCCACGACAGTACCCCAGCAAAAAACATTTCACGAGCAGACTCAATCAAATTCACAAGAATAAGACTAGGACACACGAATCTTACCCACAGCTACATACTTGATAAAACTCCACCACCAATCTGTACAACCTGCAACACCAACATTACAATACAACATATATTATTGGACTGTCCTGCTCTTCAGCAAGAGAGAGTTAAACTTCTAAAACAAACATTAAAAGAAATTACCTCATTTGAAAATATTCATCACACACTGCAATTCTTAAAAAATACAAAACTTTACCACACAATATAAATGTAAACATTCATTTTCATAAACATCAACACTTCATGTAAATAACTTAGATTTAAACAAATAATTCATAGTCACCAATATTAAATTAAGAACTTCTCTTGTACATACATGACACCAAAAAATGTATATAACTAGCTTAAGGCCTTCAGCTGCTATAGCTAATACAAATTTTCACGTAATTTTAATTACGTGTTAATTTCTTAATAATAATAATAAATATTCTTGTTACTCATCACTCCTCTGATCAGCCATTAGTTGCATAGTGTAAATTGTTTGTCTCATTTGTTTCAGCTTCCCTAACCGTTAATCTAATGACCAAATAAATGGTTCTCCAAAAAAGGGCTACTAACAATACAACGAGAAATGTCTCCCCCGAGTTCTAGGAATGAACCCCCTAATTATAATTACAATTCTATAAAAATCTTATCTTGGAACGCGGCTGGTATTTCTAACAAAGTCTTGGAGTTAACCTCCTATTTAGAAGCTAATCAAATAGACATAGTACTACTAATTGAAGTTAGAACCTCAACGCCCTTAATAATACACGGTTATAGCAGCTATCATGCCTTTCACCCAGTGACGAGAAAGCAGGAGGGGTTATAGCATTGGTAAAAAATGGCGTCAGGCACGCCTCTCTTGAACCAATATGTCACGACGCCTGGCAATGCGCCCCCATTGCTCTGCTAGATGGTCCTCAGACAGGAATTAATAAAACCAAGCACAATAAATTCACAATTATTGCAGGTATCTATTGTCGGAATAAATTCAAATGGAACAGCAAGGACTACAAAAAACTGTTCAAATACTTTGACCTCAACTGCCAAGGCCCGGAGCCAAAGTATTGTAACGACCCTCTTTCGGGCTGCGTGGCTTAGCTCGCCGGGGTCGTGAGTTACACAAATTTGTGCGTGCCGTTTCCCTGAGTCCCACAAGTAACCAGTAAGAAGAGAGGTGAAAGTTCGGTTTTATTTATTTATTTATTACGATCGTTTTGTTCCTGGGGAAGAAGTGGCGACTCCGCGGCTGGCGCGATATAGTCGGCGTGCGGATACCCTGTAGTGCGGGCGACTTCGCGACTGGCGCGATGTAGTCGGCTTGAGAATATCCTGGAATGCAGGGTGTGCGACTTTGCGACTGGCGCGATGTAGTCGGCTTGAGGATATCCTGGAATGCAGGGTGTGCGACTTTGCGACTGGCGCGATGTAGTCGGCTTGAGGATACCCTGTAGTGTAGGGTCGTGCGACTTCGCGACTGGCGCGGTCGGCTTGTGGATACCCTGTAGTGTAGGGTCGTGCGACTTCGCGACTGGCGCGGTCGGCTTGTGGATACCCTGTAGTGTAGGGTCGTGCGACTTCGCGACTGGCGCGGTCGGCTTGTGGATACCCTGTAATGTAGGGTCGTGCGACTTCGCGACTGGCGCGGTCGGCTTGTGGATAACCTGTAATAAGTTGTCTTCGGGGTGAGGCGTGTGATCCAAGCGGGCTGGCCGCGGTTAGGGTCACGACGGTCGAGTCCGGGTGACGGTCGGTCGTACTGACGATCGTCGGGCCTATGCTCGCACCGTTGGGGGTCCGCTAGCAAGAGCTAGACCGTGGCCCCATGTCTGTGCTAATCCGCTCGAGTTCGGTTGCAGGAACCTTACTCCGCTACCCTGTTCTCATCAAGATCTGCTAGCAAGAGCTAAACCTTGGGCCCCTTCCTATTCTGTGGCCTGAGTTCGGTTACAGGAACCTTGCTCCGCTACCCTGGTCCACTTCAAGATCCGCTAGCAGGAGCTGAACCTTGGCCCACGTCTATGATACTGTTGGGAGTTCGGCTACAAGAGCCTTGCTCCACTATTATTATATACTTGTTAACTTACCCATGTGTTGTCTGCTCGGCTGCTCGCAAGAAGTGCCCTTGCCCTGAGTTGTGTCTCGCCTTTTATAGGCCGCGATCAGCTGTGTTTCCCCGATCGATATTCGATTCTTATCGATAGGCACCAGGGTTGCCATATCGTTGGGCACGGCCGATAACTATCAGCTGTTCAGGGCTGGTGCCTCTATCGGTGGGGTGTTGCCAGATGGCGTACTCGCGCCCCTTTATTTATTACTACTAATAATAACAATTCATAATAATCCCAATTCATAATAATAACGGTGGCCGTAAATAATAATACTCATAATAAGCGACTAATAATAATAATAGTATAGTAATAGTATAATAGTATAGTAATCAGTAATAATAGTAATAAGAAATGCGGCGCGGGGCGTCGCATCTCCCCTCCGTTGCCAGAACAGGTCTTGGTTGCGCTGGTGATCCGTGGCCATTCCGTGGTCGTTTCGTTATCCTGGGATCTTCTGGGGTCGAGTCCTGTGTATGCCTCCGTTGGTGTTATCCTCGTGTCCTTTGCCGTTGCCGTCGTCGTCTCCTTCGTTGGTGTGTTCTTCGTCTTTGCGGGGTTCTTCGTACCTTGGCTTCTATTCGGGCTTTTTGTTTTCATGGTCTTGTGTCGGTGGGTGCTTGACTTCCAGGTTTATCCATCGTGGACATGGTTTACTTTGTATTTTACAGGACTCAGGAACTAAACACGTTGGGCGCCAGTGTAACGACCCTCTTTCGGGCTGCGTGGCTTAGCTCGCCGGGGTCGTGAGTTACACAAATTTGTGCGTGCCGTTTCCCTGAGTCCCACAAGTAACCAGTAAGAAGAGAGGTGAAAGTTCGGTTTTATTTATTTATTTATTACGATCGTGTTGTTCCTGGGGAAGAAGTGGCGACTCCGCGGCTGGCGCGATATAGTAGGCGTGCGGATACCCTGTAGTGCGGGCGACTTCGCGACTGGCGCGATGTAGTCGGCTTGAGAATATCCTGGAATGCAGGGTGTGCGACTTTGCGACTGGCGCGATGTAGTCGGCTTGAGGATATCCTGGAATGCAGGGTGTGCGACTTTGCGACTGGCGCGATGTAGTCGGCTTGAGGATACCCTGTAGTGTAGGGTCGTGCGACTTCGCGACTGGCGCGGTCGGCTTGTGGATACCCTGTAGTGTAGGGTCGTGCGACTTCGCGACTGGCGCGGTCGGCTTGTGGATACCCTGTAGTGTAGGGTCGTGCGACTTCGCGACTGGCGCGGTCGGCTTGTGGATAACCTGTAATAAGTTGTCTTCGGGATGAGGCGTGTGATCCAAGCGGGCTGGCCGCGGTTAGGGTCACGACGGTCGAGTCCGGGTGACGGTCGGTCGTACTGACGATCGTCGGGCCTATGCTCGCACCGTTGTTTTATCCTCCTAATGCCCTCGATTTCCTCCCTCCTCGGGGTCCGCTAGCAAGAGCTAGACCGTGGCCCCATGTCTGTGCTAATCCGCTCGAGTTCGGTTGCAGGAACCTTACTCCGCTACCCTGTTCTCATCAAGATCTGCTAGCAAGAGCTAAACCTTGGGCCCCTTCCTATTCTGTGGCCTGAGTTCGGTTACAGGAACCTTGCTCCGCTACCCTGGTCCACTTCAAGATCCGCTAGCAGGAGCTGAACCTTGGCCCACGTCTATGATACTGTTGGGAGTTCGGCTACAAGAGCCTTGCTCCACTATTATTATATACTTGTTAACTTACCCAGGTGTTGTCTGCTCGGCTGCTCGCAAGAAGTGACGTTGCCCTGAGTTGTGTCTCGCCTTTTATAGGCCGCGATCAGCTGTGTTTCCCCGATCGATATTCGATTCTTATCGATAGGCACCAGGGTTGCCATATCGTTGGGCACGGCCGATAACTATCAGCTGTTCAGGGCTGGTGCCTCTATCGGTGGGGTGTTGCCAGATGGCGTACTCGCGCCCCTTTATTTATTACTACTAATAATAACAATTCATAATAATCCCAATTCATAATAATAACGGTGGCCGTAAATAATAATACTCATAATAAGCGACTAATAATAATAATAGTATAGTAATAGTATAATAGTATAGTAATCAGTAATAATAGTAATAAGAAATGCGGCGCGGGGCGTCGCAGTATATATTATGCGGCGACTGGAATGCCCATCACCAATGGTGGGGCGGCATCAGGTCTTGCTACAGGGGAAGAGCCATTATGGAAGCTGTTCATAATAGGAAAAATACTAATATTCTTGCCACTGGTGGCCCGACTCACTTCCCCTATAGAGCAAGCTGCAAGCCCTCTGCTATTGACTTCGCCATATACACTGGTCTCTCACTCAACTCCTTAACAATTAAATCCACCCCAGATCTCTGTTCTGATCACTTACCATTGCATATAAATCTAAGAACATCCAATGATGTATATGGGACTGGAAATAAAATGGAAGAAAGGAATAAACTAAAAGTCCCCAAAGACAAAGATGAAATTAAGGAATTTAAACGACTTTTAAACGACCATACCCACCTAAATACTGAACTTAAGTCAGGCGCTGACATCGATGACGCAGTAGACATATTAACTAACAACATAAAAAACGCTGCAAAGGTAGTCAGTGCTAAGAAAATAAACTCCATCAGACTACAGCAGGCTATGAGAAATATGCATACCCCACTGGCCTCTAACAATCTGACTGCGCAACACTCTCGGAAACCACATAGAAACAACAGGAGAAGAATACCTGCTCATAACAGGACGAATCATCCGCCCTCCTTTAAAAGCGCCCTTAGAGATCCCAACTTTCTGTGTCTTGATAAAAAAACCCAAAAACTCATAGAACGTAAAAAACGTCTAAGAAAAATGTTCATACGACAACCATCGGCTATCAGCAAAGGACTACTCACTGCAATCCAAAAAGAAGTAAACCTTGCATTGCAAAAACTGAGGAAGAATAACATCAATAACGCCCTCTGCACTATGTTCACGCAGGAAAAAACCAAATTAAACAAAATCTGGAAAATCTCAAAGCTATTTAAAAGGCAACAGCCCCCTAGCTACCCACTGAGAATAACCTTGCCCTCTAACAAAAATCCCTCAACAGCTTGCAACCAGGCCAGGCAAGCACCAAATGCGGCTAATGATGTTAGGGATACATCCAAACATAAGAATGGTAAGCCAAAGGAAAAATGGACTAAAACAATACAGGAGTCGGTAGAGACATCTTTGCCTCACATTTAGAGAAAAGGTTCTCCCCTAAACTCAAAAATGCCCCAGTCAACTCCGAGCAAACAAACCTACAAGAAACTGATAACATAGTGAGAATGGATGAGGAAAAAAATACTGCTCGCATCAAACCTGTAACATTCCAGGAAGTCTGCTCCGAGATAAAAAAATGTGACCCTAATAAAACCCATGGAGATGACGGTATTCCTAACAAGATAATCAAACTTTTACCTAAGAAAGCTATACTCTACCTGGTCTCAATCTTTAATGCTGTCCTCCGGTTGGGGTACTTTCCAAAACAATGGAAGCATGCAGCCATAACTATGCTGCACAAAAAAGGGAAACCTACGGATGACCCTGGATCGTACCGACCCATCAGCCTACTCCCTGGCCTCTCCAAACTGCTTGAAAGAATAATACTCAATAGATTTCACCAGTCTGAGAGTTTCAAGGATGCCATCCCCAATCATCAATTTGGTTTCCGATGCT
Organism: Drosophila aff. chauvacae BK-2020; assembly: GCA_018903765.1. Classification (NCBI taxonomy): domain Eukaryota; kingdom Metazoa; phylum Arthropoda; class Insecta; order Diptera; family Drosophilidae; genus Drosophila; species Drosophila aff. chauvacae BK-2020. The sequence goes on from JAEIGO010000954.1 coordinate 202,748, forward strand.
CCCACAGCACTGAACAACAACTTGGGAGGGTGACGCAATTTATATGCAAGGCCTACGAAGATAAACAATTCTGCTCTGCCATATTCATTGACGTTGCAGAGGCCTTTGATAGAGTCTGGCACGAAGGACTGTTGAGCAAACTGCATAAAATTCTTCCCCTCCCCCTGTTTCGTCTTTTGAGTAGTTACCTGGAAAATAGAAGTTTTCATGTTAAAGGCAGTGACGGTTCTATCTCCAAAAGAACTTTAGTCAAAGCCGGAGTGCCCCAGGGAAGTGTGCTTGGCCCGATATTATACAACATCTTTGTTTCCGACCTGCCCATCCCAGAGACTGCACTGCATCCTCGCAGTACCTCAAACTCGAACAGTAGTATTTTGGGAGAGCGACTTGCTTATAAAGATATGCTTATCTCTTCATACGCAGATGACACGGTAATCTTGTCAACAAGCCCTACCCCTCAAAAAGCAGTCAGACGAAACAAACTATACTTAGAAAAAGTGGTAGAATGGGCCAAGAGATGGGCCATTACAATAAATCTCAAGAAAACTGCCCATGTTATTTTTTCACTTAAGCGTGTTCCCACTAATAACGTAACGACAACAGGGATTAGACACTCACCCAGACCCAGCAGTGTTGGAATGGAACTTAACGGAGAGGATATCCCTACCTTACCCAAGTTTACATACCTTGGTATTTGTCTTGACAGCAAACTAAATTTTAAAACACATGTGACAAAACTAAGAGGTAGACTAAGGACAAGAAGGAGGGAACTTGACTGGCTTTTCAGTAATAGTGGGCAAATAGACAACAGCTGCAAAGCTACACTGGTAAAACAATTAATTGCTCCACTATGGCAATATTCCCTTCCTATTTGGGGTTCACTCTGCGCCGAATCTAACTTTAAATCATTACAATCAACTTACAGCAGTGTTGTACGCAAGGCACTAGGATTCGATAAAAAGACATATGGAAAAAGAGTCAATAATAAGTGCATCTTTGCTAAACACAAAATTAAAACAATACAGGAATCGTATGATGCGCAATGTCACAGACTTGTTCACTCTCTTGCAACACATGATAATCCTGAGGTCCAAAAACAACTCTTTGAACCTTATATCCCAGAAAGACTTGTCAGGAAAAGATACAAAAAAAATGCTAGAGAAACACTATCTTCCTACCAGTTTAGCCTATGAGCCTTTCGCACCAATAAAAACTTCCTTAGCCTCACTACCTTCCTTGCTGAAACAAAATTGCCTTGAATCAGACAAATTAGTTTTAAAAAAGAGAAACGAGACTGAGCAATTCCAGCGCAACATACAAATAGATAAACTGATCTTTATACCGCCGGCAAGGCACAACGAGCTATATATCAATCATATCAGGAAGGCATACAAGGAAGGGCGGTTGAGTAAGGACGAAACACTGCTTAGAATTTACGGACAACCCCCTTCTGTGCAAAAAATTATAATGCCCGAATTAAACTCACCCAACATGCTGCCCACAAATGTCACCCTCACTAGAGCGGCCATGTATAAACACTGTAAAAACGTATTCTATCAAAGATCCTTGATCAAATTTACAAATTCAATAATTGAGATATAACTTATATACTTTCGCACATTTAGTCGTATAAACACTCTCGGGTTGGGCTTTAATTTAATTAAACCGCCTTTACTCGGGTTTGTTCCTGTTTTTTGACTCCAAATCACACGAACTCACTGCAGACGTAAAAGTATATATAAACAATACAAACAATCTCTGTTAAACTGGCCATGCACCCAATGGGTCCATCACTGCCATCCTGGGCTCTTTTGGCACCCACTATCATCATGGATTAGTTGTGGTATCTGTTCAAAAGAGTCCTCACGGATGTGCATACCCATGGTGCTGCATACAGATAATTTGTATTTGTATACGTATCAAAATACACTCTTTTCTTATTCAACACTATAAACTGGGAACCTTCGAATTCTCAAAATTTCCTAAACATACAAAAGGAAAGTAAATGGATTTACACAGCCATTGATATAAAAATCCATGTTTAAAACAATTTTTGGAGGGGAAAATAAACTACATTTTATCTTAAATAGAAAGCTAGAGACAAACCTTTTCACATGCATAAGGAATAGTATAAATACATCCTACTAAACTAATTAAATATGCTGAAGGAGCTTAATATAAAAAAAAAAACCAAAAAAAAAAAAAAAAAAAAAATATATATATCCCACATCAGACAGTCTTTTTTATCATCCTATACAAAGAAACTAAATAAATACACTTAACTACAATCCTGAACCAGTTAAAAATGCAAAACGGGATAAAAGAAAAATCATTAAAACAATCAAAAATAAAAAATCTTAACAAAAAACAAACAAAATAAAAAACCTGGGAAAATAAATAAAATAAAATAAAATTAGTGCAGGCAGACAAAAAATATACAAGACCTCAAGAAAAAACAAAAAATAAAAAGAATAATAAAGCGAATAAAACAATCAGAGAAGACTACAAACTAATCAATTCGACAATGGGATAGAACAGCATCTCGAATACCCCTGCCATATACATATTTATTTATTTATTACTTAATTTTTATAATCCACATGCAAATATGCAAGTACACCCTGCGTAGATTCGAGAACCATTCGTCTTGTTACAGTCCGTGCTATATTATATTTTATTATATTACATATTATTCTGTGTTTTGTGTTTTCTCTCCACTCTCTGCAAGACGTTATCCTACACCCAGTGTCATTTAGAATACGGAGTGGCTATGTGGGAAACCCTAAATGCGTGTCAACCTTGGGAATTTATACAAGAATTTTTAAAACACCACTCAAGCTGCCACGACTTTGGATAACTTCACATATCACTCCACTTACACTCTCACTGCGCCGAAGGACACGTCTTGTCAAAATATCTTCACTATATAACAATTGACTAATTCCAACCATTTTTATTCTTCTCTATTCTCTCCCTAAAATAAAAAAATAAAAACAACATATGCTCGAAATAATTGCGTATGCAATTTAACAAACAACACTTGAGAATCACACCCCTGGCGAGCATCGGAAGCATCCACATCAATATCAACAACCTGCGAGCTAATTTGGACTCATGTTTTTTGAAGATGCAACTGAAGAATAACTGCCAACTCAATCAATCACACTGGCACCAATCCTGGACAAATTTGGAGGCTCCAAACAGAGCTCATAACTTCTATAACAATCCTGCAACACATCAACTAACTGGCAGTACATTCGGGTCGCTCAGGGTCCACAGAAGGTGTCCTTTTCAGGACTCCTTACACGGACGGGTCCTGCATGCGGCTCGATTGCTGTCCAGCTCCACAGTTGAATACCTGATTCTGCGCTAATTGACCAATCCTGAAGAAATGATAAAACAACCCTAATCAGCCATGGAAGCCATATTGCTGGCCGCTCGCGGCAGAGCTGCACCGCAAACACTGCAACCTAGACAGCAGCATTTGGGCACCAGTTATTGCAGTGGATGCACCAGCAGCGATCCCGTTCGCACCAGCTAAGTGGCAACCAATGGCCTAAGATGCAGCAAAACAAGCAACAGACAAACAACAATCCTGGAGCAGAAAGTACACTGGATTTGGGAGGCAGCTCAACCCCCAACAAACAAACAGCAGCATATATATGCATATGTATAAATAAACAATCCGATGGCGGCGATTATGGCCGCAGAGCCGACGATGACTTGCACGTCTGATGACTTGCCTCGATGACGACCAACCAACGACGGAGGCGTCCACGATGACCATGACGAGGAGATTGGCATAGAAAGATGGAGTATAAAATTTGGATTTAATTTAATTTAATTAAATTCCTTCGTTTGGGCGCGACTGCGGCTTGCGCCGCATCGCGGCAGCGATGTGTATATATATATACCGCTGCATAAGCGTCTCCATTCCCCCCCAAACATGAGATAAACTGAAGAACAACACTGTAATCCAAACTCTGATACTCCTGCCACCTCGATCACAATTCGAACAATCCTGTAAAACAATCCTGCACACATTGCCCATCGTGTATATACGGCCCTTTACGGGCCAACTAACGCCTCTGATGGCATCCCCACGGATTCTTGATGCCTCCAGATTTTTCTACCCACGACCTGCCATACCCAGCCGCCGACATGGGCGAAACGGCAGTTCCACGACGCCTAACGAGAGAGCGAGCGTACATGCTGCTCATCCACTTGCCAAATTGCACACTTGCAACGGCAGGAACACGCAGCTCTTGGCTTTAAGACGTGTTACCCTATTTGCCAAACCACGCATTCACACACGCATTTGATTATGCAGAATGCGGCCGCACTATGCGGCTCTTATTGGAAATAAATTGGATCTAGCGGTTTCTGGATACCTGCGGCAATCAGCATGCCCTCTATATGATCTTCCGTTTTTGGAGTCGCCCTCAAATGGCGGCAATCTGATGGCAAACCGACTGGGACCTGGAGGACCAATTCTCCCCCTGCACAAGGATGATCCGGCTCCAAGGAGGAGTGGATGCTTGCCACTAGCCAGCTTAGCCTTCACCCCCCATCCGAGGCGTTCTTTTGGCTCAACCGGGCCAAACCACATATACACGCACTTTTATACAATCCTGGGTGAACATCTGTTCGCGGCTATCGAATGCGTTCAGCATCCATCCAGCACACCGGCTGCAGCCTAACAAACAAACAAACATCCAAGGAAAACCTCATCCTGCCATGGAAGCCATCTCGCCGGCCGCTTGCGGCACAGCAGCCCTGTTGCCAGTGCAACCAGACAGCAGCATACGGCACCAGTCGTTGCATTGGATGCAGCCAGCAGCGGTCCGCACGTACCGGCCATGTGGCGGCCAACCGTTGCGGATGCAGAAAATATAAACCTGGAAAAAATTCAACAATCCTGAAGCAGCAGCTAGATCGCTGGCGCGAGATGCACGCGCAACCCCCCATCAAACAGCAGCATTGAGAAGCAATTAATTTAACAATTCAAAGACGGCGCCGACGACCTACGGCGACTACGAATTGCTTCTGCGATGGCCACGACGAAGATGATCTACAACTCCAGCGGCAATGGCGAAGGCGATGGCGGCTACGATGACGAGGACACGAGCAACGACGATGGAGTCTACAATCTGGTTATTTTTCTTGGGAATTAATTAATATCTTTTTTAGTTTTCTTGACCTTGGGCGCGACTGCAGGCTTCGCCGCAGCGTTAGAATTCTCTATGAAATGTTTTTTATCTCTGATAGAACGCTGCATATAGCGTCTCCATTCCCCCTAAGTAAAGAAACTAAAAAATAACTAAAACAATCCTGTAATTAAAACCCAACATAAAAACACACTTGCCATCGCTGCCACCTCGATATCCACTCGGCCATCTGCCTTTGTAAAATTTAATAGCAGTTTAATTCTGCTAATCCCTTGGCCCCGTCATTTTTCTCGTATTTCTCAATTTTTTTAAATTTTTGCTATATATATTATGTAATTATATACGAGTTTTTATAAGCGGCGGCCAAGACACTAAGTACTGGCATCCCTATGAAGGCACGCCCATATGCCGGACCTTCCGGCCCACTTTTTGGCTAGGCGACCCCAAGGTGGCCAAAGTCCTTTCTTGGCCACTAGCTCGCAACGAGGCCGGTTGTCCATCCGGTGGTAGGCCCCTTGTTTCCATCATAATACAACCTTAACCACCCAGCCAGTCGATGGAACCAACAGTTCCAAATGTAGACACGCTAGCGGTCCCCCGTTTTGTTTTCCACTTGGGAAAAATTCAGTATCTGTTTTTAATCAAAATCCTACACCCTTGTAATTTTCTGCATTTATTGTATAATTTCTCTAAATTCCATAAACCATCATTGTACAATTTAATTTAACCATCCTGTTAACTAGTTTTAAGCTAAGTTCATGTACATTAATGTATCAATTCAATTTCAATTCAAATCAATTCAATCCTTTGTCTCAATGTGTAAAAACTTGACTCTTAAAAGCAACACTCTATGTAAAAACACCCCCGTCTCTCTCTTAAATGTACACCCCGATACAAGTTGAAAAAATGAAACACATGCAAATAAACAGATACGCCGCTCAGCGCTTGTACCTGATCTCGCCAACTCCGGCTCCTATAGTCCGAGTTCGGCAGCAGGCGGCCACGGCACGACACGGAAAAAAAGCTTGTTAAATACATAAAACTTATCGGAAACTTGCTCGGTTAGAATATTGTTATTTTCATCTGGATACGGAACTATCTGAAGTAATGGAGCTTTGGTAACTTTACTAGGAACGTGAGAAATGATCAAGATTTATTTTGTGTCTGTCCTAAACCATGTTGAGGTTTTTATTTTTAAAATCTTTTCCGAATTTATTTCTTTTAGATAATCATGTTTCAATAACTTTGGATTGAAGATCCCTAATCTGGTTAACTGCATTCCCAATTCGATATCTTCTATGTACTCAGTGAATTGTTGTAAATTGAAAATTAGTATGGAAATCTGCTGATCTATTTCCTTTTTCGCCTCAAGTTTATTAATAACGTCAATTCCGCTATTAATTACATCTACGATCATGTCCAAATCGTGTTTTTGTATGGAGTTATCTGACAAGTCATTATATTTTTCTTCTAACTCGGCTTTGTCGTTCTGATCTAGGGTGCCAAACAAATATTTGTAAACTGATCCCACTACGTTTACAGACCTCTTTTCCTCCGTTTAATGATTCTCAGGCCATTAATTTCTCGTCTTAACTTTTCTACTAAGTATCGTACTTAACCTACATTGGGGAAATTCTTTGCTTCGTTTAACAGGTCTTCAAACATCAGCATTGTCTGTGTTGTGTTTATGATCAGAGAGTGATATTCATAATTTGTTGGTATGTCCACTGTTCCGGTTTGAAACATTCAATAACTGTTTTTTGCATTAAGGGGATTTACTTCGATGTTACCGCCTTTGACCGTGGTGATAAGGGTAAACATGGAAATAATCTGGAATTATCGTATTTGCTCTTATTAATCTTTTTTTGTTTCTTGAATTTTGATGTATAATGCACGATTTTCCTGCCGCGGTTAACTTCCTCAAAGTGTTTGTCATCCACCTGTTCAATCCTTCCTGTCTTCTTAAATGGATTGGTAATCTTGCTCTTTACAAGTGGAGCTTGTCGATATTTGGTATCTACTTCAAAATCATGTACATTAATGTCGGGGCTACCTGCATATAGAAAAATGTCTGCTGGAGTTCTCTTAGTAGTGTTATGCTTGGTTTTCTGATTATAGACATATAAGATTGTTTCGAACCTTGTACATCTATCTTCTATGTTCTGTTCACTACCAATTATTCTCAATTTTTCGTTCACGGTCTTATGAAATCTTTCTATATCGGATACGCCATTTTTGCTGGTTGTAACGGAAATATTTACGCCTTCAGATGTTAACCAATTATGCAAAGCTATACACATAAAAGCTGAGTCTTTATCTGCTTTGATTTCTTGAGGCTTTCCCATATCATTGAATATCTTCATTATGGCTCTTTTTGCTTCCAGCCAATCTCTACTTTTTACTGCAACTAGTGATGCAAATTTCGAATAGACATCAATACATGCCAGAAAGATTTGGTTTCCCGTAAGATAAAACTCTATTACGTACTTTTCTCTTGCGTTCAATATTTCCGGTGTTGTTTCGAAAGTCAATTTTGTGTTTCGATGTTCTGTTTTTGCCAGATTACAGATTTCACATTCATTGATGATGTTTTGAATTAGCTTCTGATTCTCTGGAAAGTCAAGAAATCCTCATCATTAGGGAAATATATTGCGCTTTTCTTAGTGCACACATACTGCTTAATGAATGTTTCAGCGAGTTCGACTGTCATTTCTTTATAGATTATTTTAATCTGTAACTTCTGAAAGTAATTTTTTACTTCTGTCGTATCGCTGTCTCCTTTTTCTACTTCTATTTGTCTAGAAAAGAAATTAAGGGATCTTTCAGTGATGGATATATAATTTAAATTATCTTCATTGGCACTGTGAATGGTTGCATCTGCACTGTTTGCGATTTCAAAAACCATTACTTCTTCAATTTTTGTACGGGAAAGAGCATCCGCTACATAATTCTCTTTGCCTGGAAGATATTTGATTTTATAGTCAAATTCATTCAATTTAATTTTCCATCTTTGTAGCTTCATGTTTGGCTCTTTGATGTTATTAAGCCATACCAATGGTTTATGATCACTTAAAATTTCAAATGGCCTCCCGAATAGGTATGACCTGAAATATTTCGTAGCCCAAACTAAAGCTAGTAATTCCTTTTCAATGGTAGCATAGTTTATTTCATGTTCATTCAGCGTTCTGCTGGCATAACAAACAGGCTTGTGATTTTGTGATAATACAGCACCAATGGCTACATTACTCGCGTCAGTTGTCCAAGAAGAAGGTTTTGAGAAGTCAGGATAGATTAAAATCGGGTCTGAGGTTATCAAGACCTTTAATCTTTCAAATGCTTGGTTGTAATCTGTACACTTAACATCAATTACGGCGCCCTTTTATAACTATCTTAGCAAAGTTTAGTATAAATTTGCGATAGAACCCACATAATCCCAAAAATTATTTTATCTGCTTCGGCGTCTTAGGTAATGGAAAATTAGTAATTGCATTTGTTTTATTTGGGTTAGGTTTTATGCCGTTTGTTGTTACAACGTGACCTAGGAATTCAGTTTCTTTTTTCATGAATTCGCATTTGTCTAGCTGCAGTTTCAAATTTGCATCCCTCAACTTATCGAAGACTTTCTTTAGAGATAAAATGTTTTCCTCCAATGAAGTGGAGTAAATAATTATATCATCCAAATACACCAAACAATCTTTGTAGATCAAGTCTTCCAACAGATTGTTCATGCATCTCTGAAAAGTTGCTGGAGCGTTTTTTAGGCCAAAGGCAATACGTGTGTATTCGTAATGCCCATGCTTGGTTGAGAAAGCAGTTTTCGCTATCGAGTTTTCGTCCATTTGGATTTGGTGAAAGCCTTTAGCTAGATCAATGGTCGTAAAATATTGGCATCTTCTTATCTTATCTTATCTTATCTTTTATTATCTTATCCAGTATTTCATCCATTCGTGGAATGGGGAATTTGTCATTAACGGTTACTTGGTTGAGATTTCTATAGTCAACTACCAACCTAAACTTTTTCTTCCCAGAGGCGTCTGCCTTCGTGGGGACCTCCCAGATAGGAGAACAATGTTCTATCATTTCCTTAATTTGTTTATTAACCTCTTGGTCAACACTTTGGGGGTATTTGTAGGGTTTATGGTAGACAGGGTCTTCATGTTGAGTCTGGATGACATGTTTGATGGTACTCGTGAAGGTCAAATTTTCGCCCTCTTTATATTGAATGTCTCCATAATCATATAAGACTTTCTTTAAACATTCAACTTCCTCTATATTTAGATGCTCAAGTCTGTACTCATTACATTCATGTAACTCATTGTTAATTGCAAAGCTGACTATGACATGGGATCCAGATGTGTTACAACATTGTCCACTGTGTCAATAACAGGTTTCGTTTTAAGCTTTGGTTTAAGGCACTCAGGTGCGGTCTTAACCTTTTGCTTATTTGAATTGATTTTCTCCACTGGAGCAGAATCAATTTCTGGTTTTGGGTCGAGGCATTCTGGTGCGGTCTCGCCCTTCTTTTCCTCGTATATGAGCTTAAAGATCCTTGAACTTAGAGTAACGATCTCTTTCATAATCGATCTTAGCTTTCGTATCTTCTAGATACCCTCGACCTAACAGGAAATCATAGTTATCGGAAAATTTATGGATATAGAATTTTTGAACTGATGGACATACTGACGTGGACATACTGACGTTCATAATTATGCTTCTCTTTAACTTTATTGCCCCGTTTATAGTGTATACTGTCAAGTACTCTTCTTCTTCTTATAAATTTTCAATATTTTCCCGTATGATATTGATGGATGAGCCTGTGTCGATCATTCCTTTGTAAAATTTGTTGTTGTAATTCATTCGGACATAGGGACAGGTTCGTCCTCCAGTGTCGCTTGAGTGTCCGAGGCAACTTGATGAAAATTTACATCCATCCTGCTTTGTCCACTCTGACTTTCTCGCTGTCTTTTTACAGGTCTGATGTTATTTGTGTTATTTGATGTTGAGGGTTGATGATTGAGGGGATTATTCCATCTACCTTGGTTTAAATCATGTTGGAACTGCCTACCTTGGTTTAGATTTTGTTGAAATGGATAATACGTTCCCCTCTGGCTACCGGGAACCCGATACGAATTTTGATTCTGGTTGTTATTAGTTTGGATCGGATTGTGATGTGGTACATTAGGATTTTGGTTTGTTGGAGGATAATAAGTACTATAATTATGATGCCCATTATTATAGTATCCCTGATTATTTCTTTGGCTATTATTATTACCGTTATTATTATTACCCCTGCTCCTTCTATTCAGTCTTTCCGATCTACCATAATGTTGTTCTTCTGAATTACCCTGGTAAAGACCAAGCTCCATTGTGGCTTGTTTTAAATTCTCAACAGTGTCAATGTTTTTTCGTGCTAACGATATATATAGTCTATCCGGCAATTTATTTTCAATTACTAATTTAATAGTTGTGTTCAACATTTCTGTATAGGTAATTTTTTGTACAGGATTAACTTCAAGTTCTAATTTATCAGAGAAATTCCTAAATTGCTCTTCAAGATTGTCGATAAATTTACTTAAATTACCAGGATACTGCGTCTCTTCCAGGTTCTTCACCAATGTGACATACGGCCTATGTGCCCGGGTACCCAGGCTATCTGCACCCTGTTGTGTTCCTCGAGTCTGTTTAGTGCCTCCTTACATTTGGCGACTAGTGTAGATGAAGTCCTTGCTGTTGCGAGAGATTTGATGGCCGCTTGGCTATCTGAGTAAATCCTTACCTTGGTATTCTAGAAGTCTTGGCCCAATGAAAGTTCAGCTGCTTTCAAAATCCCAAGGACCTCCGCCTGGAAAACTGTTGCTGACCCAGGTTTCGTCAAAGATTCCGGCCCCTACCCCGCCGCTCATTTTTGAGCCATCGGTGTAGAGTGATACCTCATCTGGCTCGGTTACACTCCCTCTTCTCCACTCTTCTCTTGTTGGGTATTTCGTAGTATATGCATTGTCGAACCGCATCTCGGTTGTCATGTAGTCGGTCGTAAGCCGATCGTTGCTGGCCACCATACTAGTGCTCCGTATGTGAGTATGGGTCTTACAACCGCTGTGTAGAGCCATATTATTGTCTTGGGGTTGATGCCCCAAGTTTTCCCGAACACCTTCCTACAGGAGTAGAATGCTATGCTTGCTTTCTTTACTCTTTCGTTGATGTTTTGTTTCCAATATAGCTTTGTATCCAGTATCACTCCTAGATACTTGGCTTGTTGTGACAGCTCTAGCTCTGTACCTTCTATCTTCGGTTTACTGAATCTGGGAATCTTTGTTCTCTTTGTAAAGAGCATAAGTTCCGCTTTGCTTGGGTTTATGCCCAACCCACTGGCTTTTGCCCATTGGTATAGTTTTTTCAGCGCCCTTGTCATTAGTTCGCTGATGACGTCTGGGAATGGTCCTGAAGCGAGTAGAACTACGTCGTCTGCGTATGCTACCACTTTAACTCCTTCGCTATTGAGTTCTCTCAATATGTCGTCCATGTTAATCAGCCACAGCAGTGGAGACAGAACTCCTCCCTGAGGTGTGCCCCTCTTCGCGTATCTCGTGTGATGAGTGCCACTCAGTTCGGCTGTTATCCTTCTGCTCGTTAGCATTGCGCCGATCCATTTTCTGATGCCTGCTTCAACTCCAATCCTGTTGAGGGAGCTCAGGATGGAATCTGAGTTTACGTTATTGAAGGCGCCTTCTATGTCTAAGAAGGTGGCCAATGTGTAGTTTTTGTAGACCAGTGCCTTTTCTATGTATCCCACTACTTCGTGTAGTGCTGTTTCAGTGGACTTACCTTTCCTGTATGCATGCTGTGCTTCGGAAAGGTTTTTCTCCGTTCTTTCTCTGATATGGATATCTAGTATCCGTTCCATTGTTTTCATGAGGAATGAGGTCAGGCTGATCGGCCTGTAATCCTTGGCTTGGATGTGTCCTCTTCTTCCTGGTTTTGGTATAAAGACTACTATTGCTTCCTTCCACGGAAGTGGTATGTGTGCTGTTTTAATGCATGCTTGGAAGATTGCTTGCAGCCATGCTTTTGTTGTCTGCAACATTGCTGGTATGATTCCGTCCGGTCCCGGACTTTTGTACTTATCGAAAGAGTCCACCGCCCATTGGATTCTTTCCATGGTGACGATCTCGTCGACTCTTAGCTGGTGTTCCGCCAATTGGCTTTCCACTGTACTTGTTTCCTCTTTCTGGTTACCTGGGAAAAGTGTGTCCAGCAGGATCTCTAGTGTCTCTTCTGCTGACGTACTTCCTGTACCGTCAGGCCAGTTTATGAGAGTAGGGCTTGTATGCCCCTTGGCCAAAATTCTGCTCAACCTAGCCGTGTCTTTGATTCCTTCTAGCGATTCGCAGTACATGCTCCAAGAGTCTTTCTTGGCTGCGTATATCGCTTTTTTGTATTCCTTGTATATTTCCTTATACGGCTGCCAGTCTTTGGTTCCGTAACTTGTATTAAAGGCTTTCCTAGCCTTTTTTCTAAGCTCGCTTAGCTCTCTGTTCCACCATTGCGGATATGTCTTCTTGGAGTACGTTACTCTGCACGACTCTTCGTACGCGTTGTTGAGAATATTCGTGAAGTCCTCGACTTCCTTGTCTATTCCTTCCGGGGTGGGTCTTACTTTGACCTTCCTGTTCTTCACCTTTGACTGTACAATCTTTTCATATTTGTTCCAGTCTGTGTTGCGGGGATTGCGCTTCGGCGACGTCTCGCAGGTCGGCATCGAAATCTCAAAGAATATGTATCTTGTAACGACCCTCTTTCGGGTGTAGTGTAGGGTCGTGCGACTTCGCGACTGGCGCGGTCGGCTTGTGGATACCCTGTAGTGTAGGGTCGTGCGACTTCGCGACTGGCGCGGTCGGCTTGTGGATAACCTGTAATAAGTTGTCTTCGGGGTGAGGCGTGTGATCCAAGCGGGCTGGCCGCGGTTAGGGTCACGACGGTCGAGTCCGGGTGACGCTATGTCGTAATGACGATCGTCGGGCCTATGCTCGCACCGTTGTTCTATCCTCCTAATGCCCTCGATTTCCTCCCTCCTCGGGGTCCGCTAGCAAGAGCTAGACCGTGGCCCCATGTCTGTGCTAATCCGCTCGAGTTCGGTTGCAGGAACCTTACTCCGCTACCCTGTTCTCATCAAGATCTGCTAGCAAGAGCTAAACCTTGGGCCCCTTCCTATTCTGTGGCATGAGTTCGGTTACAGGAACCTTGCTCCGCTACCCTGGTCCACTTCAAGATCCGCTAGCAGGAGCTGAACCTTGGCCCACGTCTATGATACTGTTGGGAGTTCGGCTACAAGAGCCTTGCTCCACTATTATTATCTACTTGTTAACTTACCCAGGTGTTGTCTGCTCGGCTGCTCGCAAGAAGTGACGTTGCCCTGAGTTGTGTCTCGCCTTTTATAGGCCGCGATCAGCTGTGTTTCCCCGATCGATATTCGATTCTTATCGATAGGCACCAAGGTTGCCATATCGTTGGGCACGGCCGATAACTATCAGCTGTTCAGGGCTGGTGCCTCTATCGGTGGGGTGTTGCCAGATGGCGTACTCGCGCCCCTTTATTTATTACTACTAATAATAACAATTCATAATACCAATTCATAATAATAACGGTGGCCGTAAATAATAATACTCATAATAAGCGACTAATAATAATAATAGTATAGTAATAGTATAATAGTATAGTAATCAGTAATAATAGTAATAAGAAATTTTTTCCGCGCGAGTCCCACGCCCACCTCCCGCCCAACCGACCGAGGGGCGCAGCCGTGTGACGTACGGCTCGATCGCGTTCTAGATAGACGCGAGAGAAGGAAAATATAGGAAAGAACGAGGAAAGTTAGGTTTAGGTTCATGCAACATTACGAGCTAATTCTACTAGCAATACAGTTTTAAGACGAGGGAGGCTCTCAGGTCCCTCTATAAAGGTAAAAAGTCGGTTGTAATCGGCACATAAGACCCTGAAAGGTTCATGTGCCTCAAACTCCCTCCTACAGTGATTTATTGCTAAGGGGATAAAGGTTCTAGATGTTAGTCGAGGAACGTGAAAGTTAAGCTGTCCTAGCAGGGAGGGGCTCTCTACGTCACCGTGAATTAGCTTGTGTAGAAAGACGACACCAAGCATAGTTCTACGGTTTGCTAGGGAAGGTAGGTTAATTAATAGAAGTCTACTAGAATAAGACGGTAATCTTAGGTTGGCATCCCAGGGTAAGCCACGTAGGGCGAAAAGGAGAAAATTTTTTGAACAGATTCAATGCGGGCAATATGAACTCCAAATTGAGGACTCCAAACGCAAGAACCATATTCCAAAATAGGACGGACTAATGAAGTGAAAAGAGTCTTAGTTACGTAAGGGGAATCGAATTCTTTCGACCACCTTTTAATAAATCCAAGCATACCTTTGGCCTTGTTAACCATGCAAGAAATATGTTCTGAAAACGAAAGCTTAGGATCTAGACGGACACCTAGGTCATCAACGAGAGTTATTCTTTCCAATGCACATTCATTAAGCGTATATGTTGCATACTGGGGAGTGACACGTGAAAATGTCATCAGTTTGCATTTTGAGCTGTTGAGATTTAATAAGTTAACACTACACCATGCCTGGAAGTTGTCAAGATCGGATTGTAAGTCTGACTGGCATGAGCTGTCGTTATACTGCACGCACAGTTTGACATCGTCTGCGTACATAAGTACCCTAGAGTTGGGTAGCACTAGAGGAAGGTAATTTATGAATAAGGTAAATAGCAGCGGGCCAAGATGGCTGCCTTGTGGGACGCCAGAAGTGACATTGAGGGAGTTAGAAAGAGAATTCTTAAACAGAACCTTTTGAGTCCGGTGACTCAAATAACTCTGAAGCCAATTAAGGAGATCGGTAGGAAACCCTATTAAATCGAGCTTCCTTATAAGAAGAAAATGATTAACCGAGTCAAAGGCTTTACTAAAGTCCGTATAGATCACGTCGGTCTGAGATTTACGTTGGAAGCCCCTAATCACAAATGAGGTAAGTTCTAAAAGATTTGTGGTGGTCGATCTTCGTTTCATAAATCCATGCTGACATGGAGAAATTACGGATCTGCACAAGTGCTGCAGGTGAGGAGTAATTATGTTTTCAAAGAGTTTTGGAATTGCCGACAACTTGGAGATTCCTCTGTAGTTACCAGCATCCGACTTGCTACCTTTTTTATGGAGAGGAATAATAAATGATTCCTTCCAAATAAGGGGAAATTCTGATGTTTCCAAAGATATGGTAAATAGTGTAAGAAGGGGGTTACACAGAGCCTCGGCACAATACCTGAGAACACAGCCCGGTATTCCATCGGGACCCGGTGCATAAACTGGCTTTACACGGTGAAGATCCAGCCGAAGAGAGCTTTCGTCTAAGATAGGACTGAAAATTAAGTTCGATTTGGGCATAGGGAAAGAATACGTTTGGTTTATCTGGCTTGAGGAAGAATAAGTAGTTTTAAAAAACTCAGCAAAGAGATCGGCGATTGCCTGATCCGATTTTGCTGAAGAATTTTTAAATGAAAGCGAGGAAGGGTATAGGTTTGGTTTACGCTTGGTATTAACAAAATTATAAAACTGTTTCGGGTCCTGTGTGAACTGAACCCTACAACGATTCAAATAATTTTTATAAGACCGAGCGTTATGCACGGTAAATTTCGACCGAGCACTGAGATAGAAAAGACAGTTTTAGAACGAGTAAGTTTATATTTATTATAAAGCCTAGACTTAACATTTTTTAGGCGTGTCAGCTCCTTATTAAACCAAGGTGGTTTGCTAGAGACAGACGGATAGGTTAACGGAACACAGGATAAGAAGAACGAGTTCATGGCACTGTAAAAAATGTCCACGGCGGCTGCCATGTCAGTGCACATGTACAGATTTGACCAATCGAATTCAGATATAAGATTATTTAGCGCATGAAAGTTAGCTTTACGAAAACAGCGAACCTTTTTAGCTAAACAATCAGATTCATTCTTTACAACCGTCCCCGTATCGATAGTCACTTCGAAAGTTGGATGGTAAGGATCTTCAGGTAGCGTCAATGGAGGAACTCTAACTAAGTCAACACCTAGAGGATCAGAGACGAAACAAAGATCCAATAAGCGGTTTAAGGAATTCAGGACATCGTTAACTTGAGACAAGGATATGTCAAGCAGGCCATCAATAAGATCATGCTGTGCCATAGTCTGAAGGACATTTGACACGCCATCAGATGACCAACGAGCTCCAGGTATATTGAAGTCCCCTAGCGCTACGAGTTGGTCTCGATCTGAAAGCCTGTTGGAAACGGCCTGTATTGCCGCAAGGTGTTTCCAATAAATGGGCTCCTCAGCCGATGGTGGAACATAGGAGCAAGTTATGTAAATAAGACTACCTGGAAATGAAAGTTTAACGCAAATAAATTCGATATCGGAGATATCGTCCAGGGCAACAAGTTCTGAGATGAGGGAGGAGTCAACGGCAATTAAAACTCCACCTCCACGCTGGACTAGTCGGTCAACCCTGTAAGTTGTATATTTACCCGGGAGAATCTCAGAGCTAAGGATATCTGGCTTTAACCAGGTCTCAGTAAATACGATTACCTGGGATGCAAAGGAAAAACTGTCAGAATACAATTTCGAGAGCTTGCTGCGTAAGCCTCTAGTATTCTGATAAGAAAGTTGGAAGGAAGTGGTTAGTTTTTTGGGACTGAAGGTGTTGAGGTGGTCTTAGCAGTGGTCCTTGCGGTTTGTGGCGGTATAGGAAGGCGTACTCCCACTGGCCGCTTTTTCTTTGTTTTAGCCTCGAATTCTTTAACTACAACGTGCTCGGGCCAGAAGTCACCAGAGCAAATTGTGTCAAAGATATTCGGATAGACGCTAATCTTGAAAGACGCGATGTTTCTGACATATGAAAAATTAAACTTTTCCACTTTTACATTTTCGGCTTGGATTTTTCCTTGAATATAGGCAAGAACATCTTCAGATGCGAGGTCAGGGGGCAAGCCGCGAAACAAATATTGTTTTCGTAGGTGGAACAGCTGTAAGGGTCTTTGGTAACCCTATGTTACCGACAGCCGGTAGTCCGGATGTTTTTTCGCCCTGGGCAGTCTGCGGAGTCCGGGTTTGGGACACCGCAGCGGACACAACGGAAATTACTGGCGGACCTGTTGCCATTTCCACCCCTGTACATTCGGTTACCGAATCTAATACCGCTCCCGATCTCAAGACCATTGGGCTTGGTATCGGGGTCGGTGGCTGTGCCGAAGGGGTGGTCCCGATGGTAGGTTGCTGGGATTCGCACAGTTGCTGACGACCAGCAACGGATTTTTGCGCTTTGGCGACTCGTTTAATAGCTTCAGACTATTAAACTGAGCGTCTAACGCTGAGAACAGATCATTCGCTTTGCGAAAATTGACCGTGAGCTCACTAAATCCGTTTCTGGTCTGCCGCATGAAGGATTTCATTTCCTTCTCAACCTCTCGACAGGACTGGCAACAATAATGTAATCCCATTTTACTGGAAATTACATCCGCAATACGGCCCGACAATTCGACACACTTAGCGTGTACGACCGTATCACAAAGCCAGCAATATACTCTTGGTTGGTCTGCCAAAACAGTTTTTTGGCAGTTTTTAATTCCGCAGACAATATTAAAAGACATTTTCACAAACCTTAGACCACTGTGCAAAGAGAAGAGCCGTCAACGCGGGTGAGCGGGAGAGTGGGAGCGATAAGGAAATAGCGAGAGCGAGGGAGCTTAGAACCGTTTAGCTGCAGCTAAACACCAACGGAACGTAAGCGGGGAGAAGAGGGATAGGCACAAAAGAGAATGCAGAAAACCGTCTTAGCACAAAAACTAAAAGTGTAATTAAATACAAATTAAACACGAAAAAAGCTCATGCACACGCGGTAGCAAACGGCTGAAGTTAAGTGAGAAGTTTTGTTATGATTTTAATAAAACCCCGGTGGTTTAAAAAGCAAAACAACACAATATTCGGAGCGCAAAACAAAAACACGACCGTTCACTATGAAGAGAATAGACGTAAATGCGGCGCGGGGCGTCGCAATCTATGGTCTGAAAAAGAGTTTTTTGGCGAAACCCTCAATTTTTCTACCCTGTGTTTACTGTGCTCTATTTGGAGCGTTATATCTAGGACCTCCTCCCATCCTTGGAATTCTTCCGTACTCGGAAAAATAAAGGTGGGTGGAAACACCTTTGTTGCATATAGTGACATCACTACATATAATATGTTCAAAAAGAGACTCACCCCTTTCGTTTGTTTCCTTGCTTCCCCACAGTGTGTGCCTGGCATTGGCGTCACACCCGAGGATGAGTGTCGTTTTGGAGTCCTCGGCCCATTGCATCACCCTGACAAACGCTTCAGGGGGTGCCGGTTCATCGTGGGCCATGTATCCGGATGCTATCAGCATGGCTGTCCCATCCGCTGCTTCAAGCCTGGCAACTGCTAGGTCTGAGTTGCTAAGATTGGGATGTAGAAGAGCGGTAAGGTTTTTTTTAATGATTATACCCGCCCTCGGCCTACCTGTCGAGTTTGTGTATAGTGTTGTATATCCTTTTATAGCCACGCCAGAGATTTGGCCGTCCCTGGTCCATGGTTCTTGTAGGAGGCCGATGTCGATGTCCTCCTCTCGGAGGAAGACTGCAAGATTTGCCGAAGCGTGCGAGCTACGCTTCAGGTTTATCTGCACGACCTTCGGCATTATTGCGGTGTGGTGTTGGGGCTATCATCGTCGATCACCAAGTCATCGAGCATCTGCTTGGTGTAGTCGACGTCGTCTTCAAGATTGTTATCTGGCTCGGCTAGGAAGACCTTTATCTTTGCTTTCCTTATGCCGTAACGCACTTTGTACTCGGTTTTCTCTAGCTGCGGCAGGCACTGCTTGTTGATGAGGAACAAGAAAGGCTGTCTTGTCCTCATCTCCCGCTCTGCCTTCAGGATGGCCCAGTCTGCCATGTCGACATCTTGGTTTAGAGCCCTCAGAGTCTGTAGCACCCTATCATGGTTCGTGAGCCCCTTTGGCAACCAGATACGAGCTCTGGGCCTTCTCGGGATATCCGTGGCGGGGACGAGCTTTAGGCTAAGCCCCTTCCAGGCGCCGCTAATCTTAGCGACGCACTCCGCCAGGAAGTCCTTCGAAGACTCATCGTCGCACCTGATCACCCGGTGCCCTCGAACCGTGTCCGAGGAGTCAAAGGATGGTGTCGGACCAGCTGGCTCAGCTAGTATTTTGTCTGATACCATCTCAGACAGTCTGGTCTCGACCTCATCCCATTTCTCCGACAGCAGGCGCCCATCGTCGTTGAGCTCGTCCACCAGTGCCATGGCCAGGCTGTCTCTAGCCACCTCGCTGAATTTCTTCGCCGGCTTGACGAAGGACGTCGCTCTAGGTGCTCCCTTGGCGTCCTTTCAAAGTTTCGTATAATTTCTCACAGTATTAATAAGTTTAGATCAATACACTATGCTTATTTTAGAGTAGGTCTGACCGCACTCTTCGGTGACCACTGCATCGAGGGCTCGCAAAGATTTAAGAACACACACACTTTAGCCACCTCCTTACCTATCTGTTACTAGTTCTTATCCTATTATTTAATTCTATTATCTACATTATTTAGGTTTTTTTTCTGGGTGTTATTATTTAATTTAATTATATATTTATATTATATTATTATTTAGTTACATTCTTATTTATTCTTTATTTGTATTACTATTTATATATTTATTTGTATTATTATTTATATATATATTTATTATTTATATGTGTTTATTTATATTATTTATTTGTGAGGGCCCATCGGCTCCTCACAACGTTTTATCCAAAATTTCGCCGAATATACCCGTCACATAACAAGATTATGTAAGAAAGGTGTTAAATTCGAATGGTCAACTGATGGCCAGAATGCCTTCGAACATCTTAAATCGGCACTAATGAATCCAAATTTATTACAATACCCAGATTTCAGCAAAGATTTTTGCATAATAACGGATGCAAGTAAGCAAGCATGTGGAGCAGTTTTAACTCAAAACAAAAACGGACTTCAACTTCCAGTTGCGTATGCATAAAAATCGTTTACTAAGGGCGAAAGTAATAAAAGCACCACAGAACAAGAATTGGCAGCAATTCATTGGGCAATAACTTACTTCAGACCATAGGTTTATGGTAGAAATTTCACTGTCAAAACCGATCACCGACCACTCACATACCTGTTCTCTATGATAAATCCAAGCTCGAAGCTAATGCGAATGAGACTTGAGGAATATAACTTTACAGTAGAATATCTGAAGGGCAAGGATAATTACGTAGCCGATGCATTATCCAGGATAACAATATCAGACTTGAATGATATGCAAAACAAAAATTCCATTCTGAAAGTCACTACCAGAAACCAGAGTAAACAGAAAAATTCCTGCGCAGAAAAAGAGCAAGTAGATTTGCCCAGGCAAACTCAAAACAAAGCTTCTCAGCCCAACGTATACGAAGTCATAGTAAATGACGAGGTACGAAAAGTAGTGACCTTGCGAATAACGAATTCACTATGTTTACTAAAACGTGGAAAAAAAGTTATAGCAAGAATTGATGTTAGCGATATGTACACCAATGAAATTCTCGACTTAGGTCAGTTCTTTCAAAGGCTTGAAAAAGAAGCCGGTATACTTAATATCCGCCAACTCAAAGTGGCACCGAGCGAAAAGATCTTTGACACCATCTCAATAGAATCTTTTAAAATTATGGGCAATAAAACATTACAATCTCTAAGAGTAGCGCTACTTAAGCCGGTGACCCTATTATCAAATAATGAAAAAGAGAAAGAAGCTTAGTTTACATTCCATGATGATCCGATACAAGGAGGTCATACAGGCATAAAATAAAAAGGAATTATTACTGGAAAAATATGACCCGATACATATCAAATTATGTAAAAAAAGGCCCTTAATGCCAAAAGTCAAAAACGACATGGCATACAAAGACCCCATTGACAATAACAGAAACGCCACAAATGGCTTTTGACAGGGTAATTGTGGATACGATCGGTCCACTGCACAAATCTGAAAGAGGAAATGAATACTCAGTAACATTAATCTGCGATTTAACAAAATACCTCGTAACAATACCCACCAAAAAAAAAAGTGCAAAAACAGTAGCAAAAGCTATATTTGAAGATTTTATTCTGAAGTACGGTCCAATGAAGACGTTCATTACGGACATGGGAACAGAATATAAAAATTCAATAATTGAAGATTTATGTAAAAATTTGAATATAAAAAACATAACATCTACTGCACACCATCATCAGACTTTAGGAACCGTAGAAAGAAGTCATAGAACATTAAATGAATTCATCCGGTCCTATATCTCATTAGACAAAACCAATTGGGATAATTGGATCCCATATTTTACGTATTGTTTTAACACTACACCCTCAATGGCACATGACTATTGTCCATATGAGCTAGTATTCGGTGAAGCATCGAACTTGCCGATACATTTTAATAGCATAGATAGAATAGAACCACTATTCAATGTGGATGATTACGCTAAAGAATCTAAGTATAGGTTAGAAGTAGCCTATAAAAGAGCTAGATTAATGATAGAAGATAACAAACTTAAAAATAAGGAATTATATGATAGGAAAGTTAAAGATATCCAACTAAAAATAGGAGACCAGGTTTTGTTAAAAAACGAAACTGGACATAAGTTAGATTTTAAATATACTGGACCATTTAAGGTACATAGTATAGAGAAAAAAGAAAATATTATAATTTCAAATAATAACAAGTAAGAAAGCTACAGTCGTTCGTGAACGACTGTTATATACCATGTACCAAAATATATCGCCGCTCGAATTAGCTCCCGATTATAAATAAAATCGATAACCAGGGAACCCCACAGCTGATCAGCTGATCGCGACTTTTGCCTATTAGAGAAATGTAAACAAACTCGCTCTTTGCAAAACCACCACCATCTCATGCACTTGCGTGTGCAAAACAGAGAAAGAGACAACCCCTCTCTCTTTTTTGCGCACGGGAGTTAGTTTCTTGCGCTCATCAGTTTTGTTGTTGTTTTTTGGGATGCACCTGTTGCTAGCTGCCAAATAGATAACACACTGATAAGTAAATAACTTTTGTGTTTTTCAGCCGATCTTTACCAGATTTTCGGTATTGATACATGTTCTACATATGCATGCCTATGCACAAAAAGAAAGCTCTATGGTAATATTTGTGGCTGAAAAACGTTTTTATTGATTTGCGGGGGAGTGGGAGGGAAATTTTTAAATCTGAAATAAACTTGATCTGCGTGCAAAAGATTCCGACCTACATACCGAATTTGGTGGCTCTAGCTCTTATAGTTGCTGAGATCTAGGCGTTCATACAGACGGACAGACGGACAGACAGACATGGCTATATCGATTTGGCTGTTGATGCTGATCAAGAATATATATACTTTATGGGGTCGGAAATGCTTCCTTCTGCCTGTTACATACATTTGCACGAAATTAATATACCTTTGTACCTACGGTACATGGTCTAAAAATAAGAAACAACAGACAGATTAAAAAATTTTATTTCCTAATCAACATATATATAATTAAATGCTTGCAATACTCATAAGTTAAAAAAATATAAAATTTGTTTAACTTAATAATTACAATATTTATAATGAAGAACACCGACCGAATAATTTCAAGTCTCAAACTGAACTTAACTTATTGATCTGGATTGATTGACGTTCAAGCCTCGGTTTCGAGCTTTTCGGATATGGACTTTGGACTTAAGGTTCTAAGAGAATTTGGAGAGAGCTTCGGAGTTCTTTGCTTTTTTTTTTTTTTTTTTCGCGCGAGTCCCACGCCCACCTCCCGCCCAACCGACCGAGGGGCGCAGCCGTGTGACGTACGGCTCAATCGCGTTCTAGATAGACGCGTGAGAAGGAAAATATAGGAAGAACGAGGAAAGTTAGGTTTAGGTTCATGCAACATTACGAGCTAATTCTACTAGCAATACAGTTTTAAGACGAGGGAGGCTCTCAGGTCCCTCTATAAAGTTAAAAAGTCGGTTGTAATCGGCACATAAGACCCTGAAAGGTTCATGTGCCTCAAACTCCCTCCTACAGTGATTTATTGCTAAGGGGATAAAGGTTCTAGATGTTAGTCGAGGAACGTGAAAGTTAAGCTGTCCTAGCAGGGAGGGGCTCTCTACGTCACCGTGAATTAGCTTGTGTAGAAAGACGACACCAAGCATAGTTCTACGGTTAGCTAGGGAAGGTAGGTTAATTAATAGAAGTCTACTAGAATAAGACGGTAATCTTAGGTTGATCCCAGGGTAAGCCACGTAGGGCGAAAAGCAGAAAATTTTTTTGAACAGATTCAATGCGGGCAATATGAACTCCAAATTGAGGACTCCAAACGCAAGAACCATATTCCAAAATAGGACGGACTAATGAAGTGAAAAGAGTCTTAGTTACGTAAGGGGAATCGAATTCTTTCGACCACCTTTTAATAAATCCAAGCATACCTTTGGCCTTGTTAACCATGCAAGAAATATGTTCTGAAAACGAAAGCTTAGGATCTAGACGGACACCTAGGTCATCAACGAGAGTTATTCTTTCCAATGCACATTCATTAAGCGTATATGTTGCATACTGGGGAGTGACACGTGAAAATGTCATCAGTTTGCATTTTGAGCTGTTGAGATTTAATAAGTTAACACTACACCATGCCTGGAAGTTGTCAAAATCGGATTGTAAGTCTGACTGGCATGAGCTGTCGTTATACTGCACGCACAGTTTGACATCGTCTGCGTACATAAGTACCCTAGAGTTGGGTAGCACTAGAGGAAGGTAATTTATGAATAAGGTAAATAGCAGCGGGCCAAGATGGCTGCCTTGTGGGACGCCAGAAGTGACATTGAGGGAGTTAGAAAGAGAATTCTTAAACAGAACCTTTTGAGTCCGGTGACTCAAATAACTCTGAAGCCAATTAAGGAGATCGGTAGGAAACCCTATTAAATCGAGCTTCCTTATAAGAAGAAAATGATTAACCGAGTCAAAGGCTTTACTAAAGTCCGTATAGATCACGTCGGTCTGAGATTTACGTTGGAAGCCCCTAATCACAAATGAGGTAAGTTCTAAAAGATTTGTGGTGGTCGATCTTCGTTTCATAAATCCATGCTGACATGGAGAAATTACGGATCTGCACAAGTGCTGCAGGTGAGGGAGTAATTATGTTTTCAAAGAGTTTTGGAATTGCCGACAACTTGGAGATTCCTCTGTAGTTACCAGCATCCGACTTGCTACCTTTTTTATGGAGAGGAATAATAAATGATTCCTTCCAAATAAGGGGAAATTCTGATGTTTCCAAAGATATGGTAAATAGTGTAAGAAGGGGGTTACACAGAGCCTCGGCACAATACCTGAGAACACAGCCCGGTATTCCATCGGGACCCGGTGCATAAACTGGCTTTACACGTTGAAGATCCAGCCGAAGAGACCTTTCGTCTAAGATAGGACTGAAAATTAAGTTCGATTTGGGCATAGGGAAAGAATACGTCTGGTTTATCTGGCTTGAGGAAGAATAAGTAGTTTTAAAAAACTCAGCAAAGAGATCGGCGATTGCCTGATCCGATTTTGCTGAAGAATTTTTAAATGAAAGCGAGGAAGGGTATAGGTTTGGTTTACGCTTGGTATTAACAAAATTATAAAACTGTTTCGGGTCCTGTGTGAACTGAACCCAACAACGATTCAAATAATTTTTATAAGAACGAGCGTTATGCACGGTAAATTTCGACCGAGCACTGAGATAGTTAGAAAAGACAGTTTTAGAACGAGTAAGTTTATATTTATTATAAAGCCTAGACTTAACATTTTTTAGGCGTGTCAGCTCCTTATTAAACCAAGGTGGTTTACTAGAGACAGACGGATAGGTTAACGGAACACAGGATAAAAAGAACGAGTTCATGGCACTGTAAAAAATGTCCACGGCGGCTGCCATGTCAGTACACATGTACAGATTTGACCAATCAAATTCAGATATAAGATTATTTAGCGCATGAAAGTTAGCTTTACGAAAACAGCGAACCTTTTTGGCTAAACAATCAGATTCATTCTTTACAACCGTCCCCGTATCGATAGTCACTTCGAAAGTTGGATGGTAAGGATCTTCAGGTAGCGTCAATGGAGGAACTCTAACTAAGTCAACACCTAGAGGATCAGAGACGAAACAAAGATCCAATAAGCAGTTTAAGGAATTCAGGACATGGTTAATTTGAGACAAGGATATGTCAAGCAGGCCATCAATAAGATCATGCTGTGCCATAGTCTGAAGGACATTTGACACACCATCAGATGACCAACGAGCTCCAGGTATATTGAAGTCCCCTAGCGCTACGAGTTGGTCTCGATCTGAAAGCCTGTTGGAAACGGCCTGAATTGCCGCAAGGTGTTTCCAATAAATGGGCTCCTCAGCCGATGGTGGAACATAGGAGCAAGTTATGTAAATAAGACTACCTGGAAATGAAAGTTTAACGCAAATAAATTCGATATCGGAGATATCGTCCAGGGCAACAAGTTCTGAGATGAGGGAGGAGTCAACGGCAATTAAAACTCCACCTCCACGCTGGACTAGTCGGTCAACCCTGTAAGTTGTATATTTACCCGGGAGAATCTCAGAGCTAAGGATATCTGGCTTTAACCAGGTCTCAGTAAATACGATTACCTGGGATGCAAAGGAAAAACTGTCAGAATACAATTTCGAGAGCTTGCTGCTTAAGCCTCTAGTACTCTGATAGGAAAGTTGGAAGGAAGTGGTTAGTTTTTTGGGACTGAAGGTGTTGAGGTGGTCTTAGCGGTGGTCCTTGCGGTTTGTGGCGGTATAGGGAGGCGTACTCCCACTGGCCGCTTTTTCTTTGTTTTAGCCTCGAATTCTTTAACTACAACGTGCTCGGGCCAGAAGTCACCAGAGCAAATTGTGTCAAAGATATTCGGATAGACGCTAATCTTGAAAGACGCGATGTTTCTGACATATGAAAAATTAAACTTTTCCACTTTTACATTTTCGGCTTACTCTTACTCTTGGATTCAAGTGCATTCGCTCTTGGATACAAGTTGCTCTTCGATCTTGTAATCTAAAACTTTTGTTTTCGAGTTTTAGCGAGTCCGAACTTTGAACGTAGAATTGTGACAATTGGATGAGGACTTGGACTTTTATGTTCAGTCTACCATTGGCTAGTGCGTCTAGGGTTCTGATTACATCCTTTGTTCGATCTTGGGGTTTTTCCATTTGGCTTTGGGTCTGGGATTTTGGTGACAGTTTATTCTTATCTATTGGTTTGGGTACATATAGGGTAGTGTGAGGTATGTTGATTTACAATTGTTAAGTGTAGGGTAGTGTTGGGTATGTATATTGTGTATACGCTGTGGTGTTGTGTAAAGTGGGTATATACTTAAGTCTAAGGGACTATGGATATGTCATTATTTATTTATATTATCTAATCAATTAATCTTTAATTAGTAATTAGTAATTAGTAATTAATTAAAAAAATAAATAAATAAATAATATTATTAATTGTTAATACAAATACAAAAAGAAAAAAAAACAAACAAAAAAAAATAATATACTCTAAAACCTAAATTTTAATTAAAAATACTTTTTTAATAATAACAAAAAAATACAAAAATATATAATTGCGTTATTTTTCAAAAGGAGGGAGATGTAGTATGTTCACATAGCGAATGCACACTGTAATCAGTGTTATGCATAAATAAATACAATAAATACAAATATATTAATATTAATATATATTTTACTAGAGGGCCCGCTATTGCATCCTCGCTTTGATCGGATGCAGATCCACACTTAAAATTTTGTATTACATTTCGCTTTGAAGTCAGCGCACTGAATGAGAAATAAAGATTCTTTGAAGTCGAATGACAAATTTAAAATGAGGCAAGGCCTACTCTAAGCCTTAGACAAATATCAATTTTATCCCATTAATATTATTTTTTTAATTTATGTTTTTTATTTTTTAAAATAGGTTGCAGGTGGAATTAGAAAATTAAAATACCCATACGAATCTGGAAATTTTTTTTCTGATTTTTTAAAAAAAACTTCAAGTCTCTAAGACATGTGGTTTGGCCATGGCTGTGATATATCAGTCAGTCAGAACAAAGCATTTTCTATATATAGATAAGTCAAAGACCCTTGCAATGGGCCACCTAAGTGCTGAGTCCGCATTCCTTACATGCGCGACCATTCTGTCACTACGTGAACATAATACCTCCTCCACCTCAGCGACCCTTTGCCGTCGCTTACTTACTATATATATGCAAATTAAAATTGTTGTTGTTAATTATTTAAAAAAAATAATTTTTTAATTTTATATTTTTTAATATTTCTTTATTGATGTAAAACTTTTCACTTAATACTTAATTACAAGACACTTCTTCAAACTCGTCCCGAATCAGACTCGTTTCAGACTCAAACTCAAACTCGAACTGATCTTAGAATTATTAATCCTAATCGAAGCAACCTCGGCCAGAAGCTTTCTTAGGAAACTTCTTGAACTTTCAATTATGTTTAGAATAAAAGCTTTATGCTGAAATTATTCCTCTGCATTGTCAAATTCAATTATGCTGACCGATGCAGTTTATGTGAAGCGCAATACGTTGACCATGGTTTGGTCTCTAAGCGGAAGCTGTGTTTACTTTACGTTTGGGTTGTTTACTTTAGCGGGTAGCTAGGCGTTGGCAAAAGCAATGATAACAAGTAAGAAAGCTACAGTCGTTCGTGACCGACTGTTATATACCATGTACCAAAATATATCGCCTCTCGAATTAGCTCCCGATTATAAATAAAATCGGTAACCAGGGAACACCACAGCTGATCAGCTGATCGCGACTTTTGCCTATTAGAGAAATGTAAACAAACTCGCTCTTTGCAAAACCACCACCATCTCATGCACTTGCGTGTGCAAGACAGAGATAGAGAGAGCCGCTCTCTCTTTTTTGCGCACGGGAGTTAGTTTCTTGCGCTCATCAGTTTTGTTGTTGTTTTTGGGGATGCACCTGTTGCTAGCTGCCAAATAGATAACACACTGATAAGTAAATAACTTTTGTGTTTTTCACCCGATCTTTACCAGATTTTCGGTATTGATACATGTTATACATATGCATGCCTATGCACAAAAAGAAAGATCTATGGTAATATTTGTGGCTGCAAAACGTTTTTATTGATTTGCGGGGGAGTGGGAGGGAATTTTTTAAATCTGAAAACAAACTTGATCTGCGTGCAAAACATTCCGACCTAAATACAGAATTTGGTGGCTCTAGCTCTTATACTTGCTGAGATCTAGGCGTTCATACAGACGGACAGACAGACATGGCTATATCGACTTGGCTGTTGATGCTGATCAAGAATATATATACTTTATGGGGTCGGAAATGCTTCCTTCTGCCTGTTACATACATTTGCACAAAATTAATATACCTTTGTACCAACGGTACATGGTATAAAAACAAAGACAAAGGAATTGTCGCCGAGATTGGAATGTGAAATTTATTTATAAATTGGGGTGGAAGTCTGTGTTTACGGGTTGGATAACTTGCATATAAGCGTCGTAGCGCTGCAGCCTATGCCGGCAGAGCTTTGTAACGTGTAACGACGGGTGCTGTGCTAAGACTCCTAGAATCGATACTTGCGGGGGCACGCTATAGGATCCGGCCTTGCTCGTCGGCTTGGGGGGTGTTGTTCTTGCCTGCACCGATTCAAGCACTGCTACCCTTTATTATTAAATAGTTCGAAAATTGAGCGTGCTGCGACAATAGAATGAGCAATACTAAACCGGAAGAAGAGAACAGACGATTCGCGAAAACAGTTTAAGAAATAGGAAAGGTGGCGAGAAATTCAGGAATGCGAACCCACGGCTGTTATCCGGGTCGCGTTATGCCCTCCCATCCTGTGATCACGCCCTTAGAGCTAGGCTCTGGTGACCCCTTTTGAAAATCTCTACGCACACGAATACATCAGCCGAGTTCAGTTTACTTCAAATTTAAACATCCATGATTTATTCGGATTGTATAACTACCGTGGCGACAAGCTCACCAATAATACTTAGAATAAGGAAGGAATGGAACATTGTCCTCCGGCAATTAATAGAATTAAAGAACTAGAATTTAGACAATCGGGCTATAGTTTTCTTCAAGGTTATCTTCTTATTATTAAAGGCACTCGCCACATTATAGTTTACTAAAATTCATTATATTAAAGTGGTCGACTTTTGTCGTATTCAAAATTTAAATTCTTTTAATTCACTACGTTAAACAACAATTATTTCAATTTTCATTAGAGTACGTTACGTTAGTCGAGGCAAGTCATCTTTAAGAGACGTCGGCAAATTCTTACTTTGGTTTTAAAACTCACTGTTCAATTTCTTATCCAACGACGAAGATCGATCTTCCGGTGGTATAATCTGAAAGAAATGAGAGATCACGCGAGCCTTTTGCTCAGCACGGGAATGCACCCAAAAAATAATTTCCCTAACAACTCTCTTATTAGCC
Source organism: Drosophila aff. chauvacae BK-2020 (assembly GCA_018903765.1). Taxonomy (NCBI): domain Eukaryota; kingdom Metazoa; phylum Arthropoda; class Insecta; order Diptera; family Drosophilidae; genus Drosophila; species Drosophila aff. chauvacae BK-2020. The sequence goes on from JAEIGO010000954.1 coordinate 232,506, forward strand.
ATGTAGTTGAAGCTCTTGCCTTGACCTACGCAATTAAAGATTTTTCTTTGAAAGGATAACTTAAAAGATATTAACTAAAATATAAGCTTAATCAATTTTAGGAGATATATACATATGTATTCAAATAAGGACTGGCTGTAGGTCCATTCGTTGGTGTCCTGGCGACCAATTTATCAAGTCTCACTAATTAGGCACAGCGCTGCTGACCGACAAGGAAAGCCTTCTCAGCTTGTCTCAAAGACGCATGGGTATTTACATTATCGAATTATCGGAGGTATACGGTTTGAGGAAACTGTCTTTTCTGGATGAAACATCCAACGGCCGAATGAACTTCTTGGCCTACAAGAGGCTAGCGGATGGGAAGGCGGTTAACAGGAATCTCCTGGTCGCTTGGCATAGGCGCACACGCGGCTCTATGGCGAAGGCATTGGGTCTCACTAATGGCTGGCGCAGAAAGCCTCACGAGGTTAAAACGGCACTGGAACTGCGGTTCCTCTTTACACAATCCCTGCTACAGATCACCGAGGCACATCCGCACTAGAAACTCCTAACGGTGCGTTGGGGATCTCGCGAGGAGACGACTCAGAGTCAAGAACAAACTGGTCACAAATTTAGTATTCCATGATGATCCTCCTGGACACGAATTTAATTGCTCATGCCGAGCCTTCTAGACGCGAATTAATATCCTATGGTGCTCGTCTTGGAACTCCATAAAGGTCTTCTGGTCTTCCTGCAGGGGTAGCGTCCGCAGGAGCACCCCTCTGGGACTCTCTCGCCGAGCGCCCGATGCAGAGCGTCTCGACCAGATTTCTCCTCAAAACACAATAAATTCACTGCCTTGCGCGGCCACAACCACGCTCCAGTGGCACAATGTCGAGAATATTGGCAGAAAGGCCTCCCTTTAACAACCTGCAAACAGATTCAAAATTAACCTCACTTCTGAAACTAGCCAAGTAATTTATTACTTTTGGCTTTGAATATAATTCTCACGCGCTCGATCCGACAGCACCGCTGACTTAGCAGACGCCCTCGGGCGACGTTGTTGGCTGAGAAGCCTCCCACAAAACCTGAGAATAATTTCCATTAATTCCAATTGGCCAAGCAAACTTTGTTACTTTGCCATTTGACTAGCAACCGAGAAACTCTCACCGAGTTAACTGCTATCGCTTCCTTCCACTACCCTGCTGCACACGCAGGCAAAGCAACCGGTGACTCCACACCAGACCACGAGGCGTTGTTGACTCCTTCAGCTTTGGCTTTCGGAGATTCACACGTCTGTATTTCAGCTCGCCAAGAAAAGAATAGGCCGAGATCGGCAAATGGCCGGCGGAACTTCGTGGCACGTAAACAGTGACAGGAGCCACGATTTACAACACTGGCTATCGATAACTCTATCGATATCTACGTATCTATATAGGTCATATTACCAGATGCCGGTAACAATATTAGCTGGCAACACCATTACCAGATTCTATACCATTATCGATATTTATTGGCGGTTATTTTAAACTGCCGCGGCAGGCCGTTACAAAGCCCCCCACGAAAATCAGACTAGGGTATTTCATGCAGGTACCCTAGACCGATGACCCTGAAGCGGCATTACTGACGAATGTCCTTGGCGTGAAAGTTCCCTAAGAGACGGCCTTGCATGTCTTCTAATTCATAGTAAGAACTACCAACCTTCTTTCTCACTCGAGCTTTCACAAACATTGGTCCTAACTTAGCGTTATAGCCAGATTGGAAGCAGCTTTGCTTGAAATTACGGCGAAACACCTCCTGTCCTTCCGCGAAGGTAACTTCTCGAGAGCGTAAGTTATATCGCTTTTCGTTGACGTCGTGAGTCCTTTGCATCTCTCTGGTAGCCTTCTCCCGCACTATGTCAAAAGAATCTTGCCTGTCATACAACAAGGATCGATCGTCTAACAAGTTTAACTTTCTCAATAACGAATATGTAGACCCAGACGTTACCATATGTTGCCCAAAGGCCATGTAGTAGGGGCTGGTCCCTATACTAGAATGATGAGAAGCTCGCAACGCACAACATATTTTACTGAGGTGCTCGTCCCAGTCTTTCTGATCAGGGCGTAAATACGCTCGAATCCCAGCTATTACGGAACGATTCACACGTTCCGACGCATTGGCTTGCGGAGAATGCACAGCCGTCAACGTGTGTGAAATTCTGTAAGTCTCCATCAACTTGCGGAACGTCTCTGACCGGAACTGCGATCCATTGTCAGAAACAATAGTTTCGGGAACTCCATACGTCATGAAAAGCTCTTCTTCGAGATATCTAACCACTACACTCGCATTTATCCTCTTAACAGGTTTTAGAAATACGAATTTTGAGCAATGATCAAGGACAATGAAAATACCTACATTTCCACCCTTAGAACGTGGGTAAGGACCCAAAAAGTCGATGTAAAGGCGTTGGAAAAACCTCAAGGTTTCCGGAGCCTTTCCCAAAGGTGGTCGTAAAACATGATTCGGTGGCTTCGTCGTTTTGCAGGTCTCACATGCATTGACATGAGCTTTTACGTCTGACACTAACCGAGGCCAAAAATAATACCTTCTTAACCGCTCCACCGTTTTATGGATTCCTCCATGACATGCCAAAGGGCTGTTGTGAGCCTGGAAAAGTGCTTCCGGAATCAACTCCGTTGGTAACCATAATTTCCAAGCATACTCGTCATGCACTTGTTCTCCCGTTAAGTGTTCGGCTTTTCGATACACGTATCCGTCTTCGACTTTCAAATCAGGAAAATTTTTCACATTTGCAGAGATATTCTCCGCTAGATCTTTGTACGAACCAGACTTAAAATGCTCCGAACTCAAATCTAACAGCAATTCTCGTTGTAAATCCACCGCTGCCACTTCATCTTCATTCACACGAGATAACGAGTCTGGCACGACATTAAGGCGACCTTGACGATGTTTAATTTCGAACTTGTGCTTCCCTAATGCTATCGACCATCTCGCTGAACGAGAATTAAGATCTTGATTCGACATGAGCCAACGCAAAGAGGCGTGATCCGTAACAATTGTGAACTTGTGACCCTCCACATAGGCTCTAAAGTTCTTTACCGCAACCACTGCTGCCAAACACTCTTGTTCGGTTACCGTGTAATTGCGCTGGGCGCGATTCAATTTCTTCGAAATGAACGCTATCGGGCGCTCATCACCTTCCGCTGACACTTGCACCAGGACAGCTCCCACTCCTGTCTTGCTCGCATCACAATGGATAGCGAACGGCTTTGTGAAGTCTGGACTACACAGGACGGGAGATTCACAGAGACAACGTTTTAACGACTCGAAGGCCTTCAACGCCTCTGGAGATAAAGAGAACTTCAACGGAGCAGCTAGTGAAGCGAAATTTGGTACGAATTTCCGATACCACCCGCACAATCCCATGAAACTACGTAAAGCACGAAGAGTCTTGGGTACTGGAAAGTCTGTAATGGCTTTCACTTTATCGGGATCAGTTCTGATTCCACCATCACCGATGATATGGCCTAAATATTTCACTCGTTTCATGCAGAAGTGACTCTTTCCAACGTTTATAGTCAATCCCGCACGTTTGAGGTGAACGGCGATTTCTCTCAGCACTTCCAAGTGCCTAGGGAAGTTAGCTGAGACCACTAAGAGATCGTCTAGGTATATGAATACTTCGTTCCTAAGGTGAGCAGGGACTACTTTGTCCATTAACCGTGACATGGTACTCGTAGCATTACACAGACCAAAAGGCATAACTGTGAATTGATAAAGCTGCCTTCCAGGCACTGTAAACGCCGTTTTATCGCGAGATTGAACGTCCAATGGCACCTGCCAATAAGCGTCTTTTAGATCGATGCTTGTTATATATTCTGCCTTTGGCAGTCGGCTTAATATGCCGCTAATCTGGGGCAGAGGGTAAGCGTCCTTTTCGGTAAAGCTATTGACTTTCCGACAATCTAGACAGATCCTTACCTTCCCAGGCTTAGTCACGAGAACTATAGGAGATGACCATGCGCTCTCTGATTCTTCAATGACTCCTAACTGTAACATTCTATCTATCTCTGTATACATTACTTTCTCCACAGCGGGAGAAACCGGAAAATGACGCTGTTTGATTGGTTTGACCCGTCCTACTTCGATTGAATGCGAAATCAGGTTAGTTTTCCCCAGTCCTTCTTCCTTGAACGAAGGGAAACAATTGACTACGTTCGTCAATTTCGCTTTCTCCTCAACGGACAAGTCATGTTGGTCCACATCAATGTCGTTACCCTCTTGACTCAATCTTTGGAGCTCTAGCTCTGCTACTCGCAATCTGCTAGGCAACAAATCATACAACCTCCAAAAATCAATGCCTAAGATTAGATCTTGCGTTAACGAAGGCACAATGTACACTTCTAATACTTTCTTGACTGTATCGTATTCTACCTCCACCCTTGCCGTGCCTACTAACCGTTGAGGCGTTCCATCGGCGGTGGTGACTCTAACATCCAGCTGCCGATAGGTAGTGTCTCCCTTCAGGAACTCATTGGCTAATTTTCCTCCCAAGCAACTCATTGAAGCTCCGGAGTCCAATAAACCGTACTCTACTCGGTCCAATAATCTAACAGGCAGAAAAAGTCGCGGATCCTTACTTTCTACAGGAACCGAACATATGCGTTGAAGCCCTAATCTGCAATTCTTAACTTTTTGCCAAAACGACTTAATTCTTTTTGAACTTCTAGGCTTTCTCCTTTCTATTACTGGTTCGGGCCCATATCCCTTTTCAGGATAGGATATCCTTAAGAACTCTTTACTCTTTCTATGTAATAGCGAAATTTCACTATTGTCTTGTACGTCCGGGAATAAATTAGAGGTGGATGATGACTCTTCCCCTCTTAGTCTGTCATTGTAGACTGGTGACGCGCGGCATTCGGAGTCTTCAGTTTGTATGGCGACTTCGGAATGCCGAATTTCGAGTTTTTTGACAGTTCTTACAGTTTGGCTTGTAAGTATTTGAAGCTCCACAGCCATAACAGAAAACTCGTTTCTCGGAAAGGCAATCTTGATATCGATGCCCGTCCTTTCTACAGTTCCAACACACCAAGGAAAGTGCGTCGATCTCTAGCTCAACTTCCAGCTCTGAGCCGTTTTGCGAGCTGGACTCATCGAATAATTCCGAAACCTCTCGTCTGAACGGAGATCCTTTCACATAACCATGCGACTGTTTCACGTCTTCAAGAAAGGCTTCGCGTCTGCGACAAACTTCCCTCAAATCTTGAACAGTTGAAACCTCGACATTCAATATCTCGTGACGTATCTCGGGACGCAGATTGGTCTTGAGAATCCTAACAATCTTTCGTGTGGGAAACGGTATTTCTAATTGATCCAATAAAACGTTCACGCTGTCATAGAAGCTATCAAAGGATTCATTGGGCTTTTGCTTCCTGTTTCGGATTTGCTCCTCAATGTCCACATCATCCCGCTTTTCGCGAAATTGTAACCGAAGGGCTGAGCACAAGCTGTCCCATCGAACCTCAGTTACTGACTTGTGATATCGCCAGTAGTATACATTGGCTTTACCTTCGAATAATACACTAGCATTCCTGCATAAAAGAGCAAAATTCCCTTCTAGTGTTTGATGAGTCAAAGATTCAACTCTATAAATGAAATCGTCTATTGACATCCCAGATCCGTTGTACTTGATCTTCCACCCGTTCAGGATGTGTACGACCTTGTCTGGTCTCACTCCATTGTCTATCGCTGAACTTCTTTGTGAAAAAGGTGAAGCTACATTTGGCCTATTCGGGTGTGCACTTGAAAACTGTTCGCCAACCCTACGCGTTTCGCCCCTTTCTTCCCCTAACGGTGGAGAAGTAAACCTTTCTTCTTCATTGTTATCGACGTTGGACAGAGTTGACATCGTTCTTTGAATGCATTCAGCCACTGCTGATTGTATAGATTCAGACATTTTCTTTGACAAAGCAGCGAGCATCCTTCGCTCCATCGCGACTAGTGTCATCGCTGTAACTGCGGCGGTCGGATCGCTGTTGGCGCTCCGGGAATTCCCTGAGTAACTAGGAATGTCGTCTGTAGAGATACTACTATCAGTCGGACGACTTTTAGATTTCGACCGAGTTTGTGCACCTTTTGACTCTGCTCCTGGTCTGCAACTGGCTTGACATACTGGGCAGCAATCGCTCTTCCTAAAATGTGCCTCGATGCACCTTCTGTGAAACACATGTTTGCACACAGTTTCGAATTTTTCTTTTATTTCCTCGATTTCAAGTTTGCATATTGCACAAACACTCTTCGGGACTTCCACCGAAGCTCTGTCTGGAGATCGGTCTAACCCCATCTTGCCGATTTAAAGAGAATTAACATATACGATATATATCTGAATAAAATAATACACGAACTGAATTCGTAACAACTTTCTAACTTGCTTTACGTAATAGGTGTTTAAACTGAACTCTATGCTTGATGTTTCCGCGGCGTAGGCTTTATTATTGCTGAATTTCTCTTAAAACAAATAAAGATTATAGAATGTAAGAGTAGACTTCCTAATTTTCCATTTCAGGATTAGAAAAATCTAATTAGGGAGAGAGCAAGATTTCCTTCCAACATTTTTGAACGGACTACGGGCTGTTCGAAAACTAACCCTCTAGTGTTCCAATTCTTCTTGAGGAAAACAAAATTTACCCCTCTGAGATGAAAAGAAATTAAAACCTTTTGTTGGTCAGTCGTGGATAGCGCAGTCTTTTGGGTTGACTTGCATCTCTATGTTCCACCGCTTGAGTTACTAGAGAATATTTTAATTTCGACAGTGAAGTTAAGGCAACAAGGTGCTAGTTCAGAAAAAGGCCAGAAAACCTTCCTGGGATTGGTGCTTTCTGTATTTCCTCCGACTGAGATTCTTTTCCCTCGCGGCCCTGATAAACGGGGCCCAAGAAGCAAGCTGAAGTTATGCCTTCTTGGTTTCCAACCGTTTGGAGATTTTTTTGAGAAAAAGTTTAAATTTTAAGAAAGGTATAGAAAAGATTTTCGAATCTGTCTATCGATGAGTCTTATCGAGTGTCTACTGTACTCGAAAGGCCCCACGTTGGGCGCCACTTACTATTTAATTAATAAATAATTATTACTGTAACGTGTAACGACGGGTGCTGTGCTAAGACTCCTAGAATCGATACTTGCGGGGGCACGCTATAGGATCCGGCCTTGCTCGTCGGCTTGGGGGGTGTTGTTCTTGCCTGCACCGATTCAAGCACTGCTACCCTTTATTATTAAATAGTTCGAAAATTGAGCGTGCTGCGACAATAGAATGAGCAATACTAAACCGGAAGAAGAGAACAGACGATTCGCGAAAACAGTTTAAGAAATAGGAAAGGTGGCGAGAAATTCAGGAATGCGAACCCACGGCTGTTATCCGGGTCGCGTTGTGCCCTCCCATCCTGTGATCACGCCCTTAGAGCTAGGCTCTGGTGACCCCTTTTGAAAATCTCTACGCACACGAATACATCAGCCGAGTTCAGTTTACTTCAAATTTAAACATCCATGATTTATTCGGATTGTATAACTACCGTGGCGACAAGCTCAACAATAATACTTAGAATAAGGAAGGAATGGAACATTGTCCTCCGGCAATTAATAGAATTAAAGAACTAGAATTTAGACAATCGGGCTATAGTTTTCTTCAAGGTTATCTTCTTATTATTAAAGGCACTCGCCACATTATAGTTTACTAAAATTCATTATATTAAAGTGGTCGACTTTTGTCGTATTCAAAATTTAAATTCTTTTAATTCACTACGTTAAACAACAATTATTTCAATTTTCATTAGAGTACGTTACGTTAGTCGAGGCAAGTCATCTTTAAGAGACGTCGGCAAATTCTTACTTTGGTTTTAAAACTCACTGTTCAATTTCTTATCCAACGACGAAGATCGATCTTCCGGTGGTATAATCTGAAAGAAATGAGAGATCACGCGAGCCTTTTGCTCAGCACGGGAATGCACCCAAAAAATAATTTCCCTAACAACTCTCTTATTAGCCATGTAGTTGAAGCTCTTGCCTTGACCTACGCAATTAAAGATTTTTTCTTTGAAAGGATAACTTAAAAGATATTAACTAAAATATAAGCTTAATCAATTTTAGGAGATATATACATATGTATTCAAATAAGGACTGGCTGTAGGTCCATTCGTTGGTGTCCTGGCGACCAATTTATCAAGTCTCACTAATTAGGCACAGCGCTGCTGACCGACAAGGAAAGCCTTCTCAGCTTGTCTCAAAGACGCATGGGTATTTACATTATCGAATTATCGGAGGTATACGGTTTGAGGAAACTGTCTTTTCTGGATGAAACATCCAACGGCCGAATGAACTTCTTGGCCTACAAGAGGCTAGCGGATGGGAAGGCGGTTAACAGGAATCTCCTGGTCGCTTGGCATAGGCGCACACGCGGCTCTATGGCGAAGGCATTGGGTCTCAATAATGGCTGGCGCAGAAAGCCTCACGAGGTTAAAACGGCACTGGAACTGCGGTTCCTCTTTACACAATCCCTGCTACAGATCACCGAGGCACATCCGCACTAGAAACTCCTAACGGTGCGTTGGGGATCTCGCGAGGAGACGACTCAGAGTCAAGAACAAACTGGTCACAAATTTAGTATTCCATGATGATCCTCCTGGACACGAATTTAATTGCTCATGCCGAGCCTTCTAGACGCGAATTAATATCCTATGGTGCTCGTCTTGGAACTCCTTAAAGGTCTTCTGGTCTTCCTGCAGGGGTAGCGTCCGCAGGAGCACCCCTCTGGGACTCTCTCGCCGAGCGCCCGATGCAGAGCGTCTCGACCAGATTTCTCCTCAAAACACAATAAATTCACTGCCTTGCGCGGCCACAACCACGCTCCAGTGGCACAATGTCGAGAATATTGGCAGAAAGGCCTCCCTTTAACAACCTGCAAACAGATTCAAAATTAACCTCACTTCTGAAACTAGCCAAGTAATTTATTACTTTTGGCTTTGAATATAATTCTCACGCGCTCGATCCGACAGCACCGCTGACTTAGCAGACGCCCTCGGGCGACGTTGATGGCTGAGAAGCCTCCCACAAAACCTGAGAATAATTTCCATTAATTCCAATTGGCCAAGCAAACTTTGTTACTTTGCCATTTGACTAGCAACCGAGAGACTCTCACCGAGTTAACTGCTATCGCTTCCTTCCACTACCCTGCTGCACACGCAGGCAAAGCAACCGGTGACTCCACACCAGACCACGAGGCGTTGTTGACTCCTTCAGCTTTGGCTTTCGGAGATTCACACGTCTGTATTTCAGCTCGCCAAGAAAAGAATAGGCCGAGATCGGCAAATGGCCGGCGGAACTTCGTGGCACGTAAACAGTGACAGGAGCCACGATTTACAACACTGGCTATCGATAACTCTATCGATATCTACGTATCTATATAGGTCATATTACCAGATGCCGGTAACAATATTAGCTGGCAACACCATTACCAGATTCTATACCATTATCGATATTTATTGGCGGTTATTTTAAACTGCCGCGGCAGGCCGTTACAGCTTCTCACCGAATTATACTAAGAAACCTTTGTGTTTATAACTTAAGAATCATTAATAAATCTACTTTTCATTGGAGCGGGACCTTGCCTGCTCCAATTAATAAAAAAACATTTTAAAACTAAATCTACAAGTGACTTCTTTCTGACAATTTGGCGACCGTGACCAAGGAGCCGAAAAACACAAAATGAGGATATGGAAAAATTCGGCGTTCTTCTGACTGTGTGGACGGACGATCAAAAATCCAGCAACCAGCGACCTATGGATGTCTACGTCTACAAGCGCCAGACCGCATAATTAAAAGTGTCATCGCGCTTCATTTTTCGGAAATAAAACCAACAGTAAATCAAAATGACTGATGTGGCTGAGCAAAAGAACGAGACCCCCGTTGTGGAGAAAATCGTCGCCTGACCATCGGACTTCGGATCCAAAGATTCCAGGCTCTACCTGGACCATCCAACTGAAACCCACTTAGGACATCCTAATCCCGGCATCACTGGCCGAGGACATCTGTGAGGCAGATGATAAATAGCCTGTGCGAGGACCAGCACCGGAGCCGCCTGAGCCCATAGGCCCAGGTCAGCAGCAGCAGAAACCGAGTGCGGGAGGCAACCCGCCGCCTGCACCTTCGAGGGAGCGTCAGCGTGCCAGTCCGGCGACGCCCAGCTGACGTAAGGAAAGAACGAGACAACGAGTGCGGGAGGCAGCCCGCCGCCTACACCAGCGAGGGAACGTCAGCGTGTCAGCCCGGCAAAGAGCCCGGACCAGCCGAATATAAATTTTTTTTTGTTGCCCTGCGAGGCACACCAAAAGCGATGCACTGCGCTGCTTATTACTTTTTAACAAAACATTGTAACATTGAGCGGAACCTTTTCTGCCCGATGAACTGTGTGGCCCGTAAAGCCTCACGAAATACTAGGTAGGATTTTTGTACATTCACCCAGGAGTGAATTAATGTTAAATTTCTCCCCGCCACACAGAGGTTGAAAATACTTCCATTAGGATATTCCTAGGTCGTCTTAACTTGCCACTTAATAAAATTCAATAACACTTTTTGAAATAAATATATTTAATACATATAAAATGTTATATGTATAGAATATCAACTTCAATAAGTATTGATGAAAAACCATTCATAAATGGTAATAAATAATAAGTAAAAGTAGCGCTGAGATCACGCGAGCCTTTTGCTCAGCACGGGAATGCACCCAAAAAATAATTTCCCTAACAACTCTCTTATTAGCCATGTAGTTGAAGCTCTTGCCTTGACCTACGCAATTAAAGATTTTTTCTTTGAAAGGATAACTTAAAAGATATTAACTAAAATATAAGCTTAATCAATTTTAGGAGATATATACATATGTATTCAAATAAGGACTGGCTGTAGGTCCATTCGTTGGTGTCCTGGCGACCAATTTATCAAGTCTCACTAATTAGGCACAGCGCTGCTGACCGACAAGGAAAGCCTTCTCAGCTTGTCTCAAAGACGCATGGGTATTTACATTATCGAATTATCGGAGGTATACGGTTTGAGGAAACTGTCTTTTCTGGATGAAACATCCAACGGCCGAATGAACTTCTTGGCCTACAAGAGGCTAGCGGATGGGAAGGCGGTTAACAGGAATCTCCTGGTCGCTTGGCATAGGCGCACACGCGGCTCTATGGCGAAGGCATTGGGTCTCACTAATGGCTGGCGCAGAAAGCCTCACGAGGTTAAAACGGCACTGGAACTGCGGTTCCTCTTTACACAATCCCTGCTACAGATCACCGAGGCACATCCGCACTAGAAACTCCTAACGGTGCGTTGGGGATCTCGCGAGGAGACGACTCAGAGTCAAGAACAAACTGGTCACAAATTTAGTATTCCATGATGATCCTCCTGGACACGAATTTAATTGCTCATGCCGAGCCTTCTAGACGCGAATTAATATCCTATGGTGCTCGTCTTGGAACTCCATAAAGGTCTTCTGGTCTTCCTGCAGGGGTAGCGTCCGCAGGAGCACCCCTCTGGGACTCTCTCGCCGAGCGCCCGATGCAGAGCGTCTCGACCAGATTTCTCCTCAAAACACAATAAATTCACTGCCTTGCGCGGCCACAACCACGCTCCAGTGGCACAATGTCGAGAATATTGGCAGAAAGGCCTCCCTTTAACAACCTGCAAACAGATTCAAAATTAACCTCACTTCTGAAACTAGCCAAGTAATTTATTACTTTTGGCTTTGAATATAATTCTCACGCGCTCGATCCGACAGCACCGCTGACTTAGCAGACGCCCTCGGGCGACGTTGATGGCTGAGAAGCCTCCCACAAAACCTGAGAATAATTTCCATTAATTCCAATTGGCCAAGCAAACTTTGTTACTTTGCCATTTGACTAGCAACCGAGAGACTCTCACCGAGTTAACTGCTATCGCTTCCTTCCACTACCCTGCTGCACACGCAGGCAAAGCAACCGGTGACTCCACACCAGACCACGAGGCGTTGTTGACTCCTTCAGCTTTGGCTTTCGGAGATTCACACGTCTGTATTTCAGCTCGCCAAGAGAGAAATAGGCCGAGATCGGCAAATGGCCGGCGGAACTTCGTGGCACGTAAACAGTGACAGGAGCCACGATTTACAACACTGGCTATCGATAACTCTATCGATATCTACGTATCTATATAGGTCATATTACCAGATGCCGGTAACAATATTAGCTGGCAACACCATTACCAGATTCTATACCATTATCGATATTTATTGGCGGTTATTTTAAACTGCCGCGGCAGGCCGTTACAGCTTCTCACCGAATTATACTAAGAAACCTTTGTGTTTATAACTTAAGAATCATTAATAAATATACTTTTCATTGGAGCGGGACCTTGCCTGCTCCAATTAATAAAAAAACATTTTAAAACTAAATCTACAAGTGACTTCTTTCTGACAATATGGCGACCGTGACCAAGGAGCCGAAAAACACAAAATGAGGATGTGGAAAAATTCGGCGTTCTTCTGACTGTGTGGACGGACGATCAAAAATCCAGCAACCAGCGACCTATGGATGTCTACGTCTACAAGCGCCAGACCGCATAATTAAAAGTGTCATCGCGCTTCATTTTTCGGAAATAAAACCAACAGTAAATCAAAATGACTGATGTGGCTGAGCAAAGAACGAGACCCCGTTGTGGAGAAAATCGTCGCCTGACCATCGGACTTCGGATCCAAAGATTCCAGGCTCTACCTGGACCATCCAACTGAAACCCACTTAGGACATCCTAATCCCGGCATCACTGGCCGAGGACATCTGTGAGGCAGATGATAAATAGCCTGTGCGAGGACCAGCACCGGAGCCGCCTGAGCCCATAGGCCCAGGTCAGCAGCAGCAGAAACCGAGTGCGGGAGGCAACCCGCCGCCTGCACCTTCGAGGGAGCGTCAGCGTGCCAGTCCGGCGACGCCCAGCTGACGTAAGGAAAGAACGAGACAACGAGTGCGGGAGGCAGCCCGCCGCCTACACCAGCGAGGGAGCGTCAGCGTGTCAGCCCGGCAAAGAGCCCGGACCAGCCGAATATAAATTTTTTTTTGTTGCCCTGCGAGGCACACCAAAAGCGATGCACTGCGCTGCTTATTACTTTTTAACAAAACATTGTAACATTGAGCGGAACCTTTTCTGCCCGATGAACTGTGTGGCCCGTAAAGCCTCACGAAATACTAGGTAGGATTTTTGTACATTCACCCAGGAGTGAATTAATGTTAAATTTCTCCCCGCCACACAGAGGTTGAAAATACTTCCATTAGGATATTCCTAGGTCGTCTTAACTTGCCACTTAATAAAATTCAATAACACTTTTTGAAATAAATATATTTAATACATATAAAATGTTATATGTATAGAATATCAATAAGTATTGATGAAAAACCATTCATAAATGGTAATAAGTAATAAGTAAAAGTAAATAAGTTAATAATTAAAAATAAAAACCAACAAAAAAACTGAACCATGTTGGACGCTAAGGCAGTGGACTCCACAGCAAATATATAAGATCGAATTACAAAATATGGATTCGAATCTTACAAATATATTATTGTCGATAATCGTTGCAATTTTATGTGCATACATTTTATATAAAGCTTATATCAAGCACAACAAATGCATCACAAAAAGGGCCTTAAGCCATGCAAACGACCTAGATAATAGAGGTGCCGAAACATCGATTTTTGGAAGCATCGATGTTTCGATGTTTTTCACAAAATACATCGATGTTACATCGATGTTTTCCGATGTTTTCTAACAAAATGTATATTTGAATTAACACTTGAAAAAGAAAACACATTATTCATTATTAAAATAAGTTTATTTTGCGAGGAGTACCTCACCCCCTATGTACATACTGTATATATATTTAGTTAAGTTAGTAATAAGTTAGGGTTAAGAGACATAAGAAGACCCACGAAGGGCACCTGTAAATAGCTAGGAGATAGGGCAAACCCAACACCCACCAGCAACATCGACATAGCCAGCCAAGCATCACTGGCACCGACCCGCCGCGTCATCATCACTGGCGTCGGCCAGCAACATCGCGAGCACACGCCCGCAACATCGCGAGCAACACCAGCCCGAGTCATCGCGAGCAACACACGCCCGCAACATCGGCCAACAACATCGGCCAGCAAGCTAAACGCAAGCAACACCGCGAGCACCAGCAACATCGACTCTCAGAGAGAGAGAGCCCGCATTATTGCCGAAGAACCCACCACCACACAGAAAGAGGACAAAGAAACGGCATACCGAAAGCTCAAGAGAGAGCCACCGATCGGGAAGCGCGCATGCCAGAGCGGGACGGCGAGAACATGCGCCGCGGCAGGGGCCGAAGCTTCTGCGCCAGAACATCGGCAGAGGAAGGGCCCGAGCAACGCCGCCGCCGCCGATCGTTCTCTTCTCTCGGCGAACTTCAAGGCGAACAGACGTGCGACGATATAACCCGCAGGAACACGTGGGGGAAAAGTACCGACGGCGTTTTAAATCTGAGGCCACATGGACATGGAGTCCAGCGCCCAGGTGTAAGGAGGGTGAGCCGGCCAAGCGGCCTCCCGCGGCATGGGAGCCGGCGGTGTAGACACGAGGTAGGGAAACAGACAGGGAAAACTAGACGGACAAAATAAACTTAATAATAAAACCCGACGGCATTTGGCATCTATCCTGGGCAGCTCCTCCTCCTCTTCTTCCCTAAACTCCCCTCTGGGCGGACTTGGGCTCGGCACCATGGTAAACAGGGTCGGCTCTCAGGTTTCGGAGAACCTCGTGGATCGGGGTGTCGGCACCATGGTAAACAGGGCCAGCTCTCAGACCACGAGATCCTCCTCCATCTTCGGCTAGGGCATCGGCACCACGGTAAACGGGCCGATTTCCCAGTTCCGCGGCCTCGCTCGGGATCGAAGCGCCGGCACCATGGTAAACAAGGTCGGCACTAAGACGCGCCCGGCTATCCAGACCCGGACATATTCTCCTGGCGAGACCAGCGGCTCGGCACCATGGTAAACAGGGCCGGGTACCTGGCCACGCCCCCGAGGGCCCCGACGCGGTTCCCGGCATCGGCCGGCCGCGCGGCCGCTCCTCCGTCTGTCCCAAATAAAACGCAGCCCTTTTCCAAATTTATCCTCCTGAAGCACATACGCGCTTTCACCAGCGCCATCCCCGTTTCCCCTGCCTGTCTCACTATAAATAATGGGGGAACTCTGAGCCGCTGAGGATATCCCAGCCTTAGAATAGATCGCTTCCTCACAATTTTTATTTTATCGGCTCTTGTTTTGCCTTGGATAAAGGCGATGACATCTTCCGATGTCTGAGCAGGGGTGTTACAATAAGGGCTTTCGGCGATGCAGACTGATTGTCTGCACTGCCGATATCGGCCGGTAGTCCGGGCCTGATACCCTGAGCAGGTAAATTAACTGGGCTTTGAGGGGTCAATATTTGAGACCCCCCAGGAGACAAAACGGATATCAGCGGGGGAACTGTCACTCCCGCAACACATTCGGATGCCGAATGTTTCTTGCCACTCGATCTCAGAACTCTTTGACTTAATTCTGAGGTCGAGGGCTGTGTTGAGAGGGGCTGCTGTTGGGAGTCCGCCGCTGGTTGTTGAGATCCGCCTATATGCTGCAGACCAGTTGCGGTTTTTTTGCGCCTTGGAGACTCATTCAATAGCTTAAGGCTATTAAATTGAGTGTCCAGCGTCAAGAGCATATCATGAGTTTTACGAAAACTCGATAATATGTCTTTAAAACCGCCCTTGGTCTGCCGCATAAAAGACATAATTTCTTTTTCAACCTCGCGACAGGCCTCGCAGCAGTAACGCAGACCGATGTTTCTTCTTACATCGTCCACCGTCCGAGCAACAACACCAATGCACTTGGCATGCACAATGTTGTCGCACAGCCAGCAGCCGACTGTAAGATCATTAAAAGTAATTGCCTTTTTACAGGTCTTAGCGAAACAGACAATTGCGGACATTATAAAGACTTACCACTGTACCTTTACGTAGAAGAGATAAGATTGCAGTTGCACCGAGAGAGCGGGAGAACGAGAGAACGGGTAAACGGGTGAGCGTGGGAGCGAGCTTAACGTTTAGCTGTCGCGACGGCGCAAAGAGGAATGCAAAAAATGCTAAGCAAACACCGGCAGCACAACTAAATTGTGAAATTAATAACAATTAAATACACAAAACAGAATAGCTGCATGCACACGAAGTGAACGGGAAATTTATTTATCACAAAGTAGAAGATTTAAATAAAACCCCGGTTGTTTTAATGCAAAAATTAACACAGAACGAAAGCGCAAGAAGAAAACACGTCAGTTCACTAGGAAGAGAGAAACGAAAAAGAAAAAGAGGGTTAAAACTTACCCTCTTACTACGCATGCAGGCAAACAGTCTGACAGCACTCCAGTAGTCACTTCCTCGTATTCCTTTTCTTTACTTTCATTTGTCGCGCCTACTAACACCTAACACGAACAGGCACGTGCTTGGTGTCAGATGAGCCACTTGAATGTACTGATCGTAGTGCATCAACGTCCATTAATAGTCATAGGTTGTTCCGAAAAACATATGCTTAAAAACTTAGCTGATGTTTTTAAAAAAAATGTAGGACATATTTTCTCCTTTTTGTTTCACATTATTTGTTCTTTACTTGCCCTTTTATTATCATATCTATTTTATTTTATTTTACTAATTTTGGCACACGCACAAAAATAATATAATTTCAAATCAGGTTCAGAAGTTAAAAGGAAAGAAGTTTCTCACTTACTCAAAAAATCCGGCGAAGCAGGTTCGGTGGGCCCATCGAAGACGCTGTGCTAGGATGTTAAATCAAAATTACTTGTTCTTAACTTCTGACAAAAGAATTAAATTTGTGGTGCTCTTCAACCATTTTCGATTTTAATTCACAACAATTGGGCACGCAGGCTCGGTGACAGAATGAGAATTCCAATATCATTACTCTATTAAATTTAAATCTCGAGTTTACAAGTGTCTCGACAAAGCAAAAATCAGAGAAAAACTGCAGCACACGTCTAACCACTCGATCAGCAACGTCTCTGCACGGTCTGGGGGAGCAGTGACATCAACACGAGGGGTGAGTATCTTCTTGAATACATTATTAGTAACAATATAGGATTACTAAACCAGGGCAGCGAGCCTATATACATTAATGCCATTAGAGAGGAAGTTCTTGACCTAAATTTTTGTAGTACAAATATGTTGTCCGTTGTCTCAAACTGGCACGTTGCAAGTGAGATCACTATGTCAGATCACCAACACATTAGATTTGACATAGGATGCGCCTTGCAATGTAGCCTAGTCACCAGAAATCCCAGGAAAACCAACTGGGATCTCTTCTGTTTTGAACTTGAGCAATCCAGAGACTGCTCGACCCGTCCGATAACATCCATAGACCAGTTAGAGCGTGAAGCTACAGTGCTTCATACAAATGTTGAATCAGCATATCACGCCAGCTGCGACCAAAAGTTACGCAAGACCGGAAGGGCTGTTCCCTGGTGGAACAAAAGCCTTGACGATCTCAAAAAGGCTGCGCGCAGGCTCTTCAATAAGGCGAGGAGTGGGAGGGCCTCATGGGACTCCTACACATCTGCTTTAACGCTCTACAATAAAGAGCTGAGAAGGTCAAAACGGGCTACTTGGCGTCAACACTGCGGGCAGATCTCATCTGTCACGGAAGCTGTTAGGCTCCAAAAAGCCCTCCCCAAAGACCACTCAAACGACCTCTGTACGCTGAAAAAGCCGGATGGAACACACACAAACAACCCAAAGGAGACGAGTAGCCTACTCCTGGCTACTCACTTTCCTGGGTGTGTGGCTGTGGAGTGCCCACACCTGCGCGTGACTATGGTGGCAGACTCGAATGGGGCTGAGAGAGGCCCTAATCCTACAGGCCCTAATCCTACAGGCCCTAATCCTACAGGGCGGCACAAAAGACCTAACATCTGGTCGCAGTTTAACAAGGTCCTTGTAATAATAATAATAATAATCACTGTATATGAAGTCAAGTCTAGAGAAGATTGCTTGGAAATTTAAAAGTGTCCCATGATTAGATAGAGCTTCGTGGTATGCTCCCATAATTTTATTTCTTAAAGTTTCTTATGCAATGAAATATTTTTCCTTCTTGAATTGGTAAAGGTTCATAGCAGTTTCCGCTGCTTCCCTTCCCCAGTTAATTTAGGTTGGGATTTAACTACTTCAAGTGGTGTTTAACACTCTACATTTGGGTCTACTTCTTGGATTTTGTATTTCTCCACAACGTTGGCTTCTAACGAGTCACATCTTCTATTTGAGATTTATCAATCTACTACTACACACATAAAATTTTGTATTAAATTTCGCATTGAAGTCAGCGCACTGAATGAGAAATAAAGATTCTTTGAAGTCGAATGACAAATGTAAAATGAGGCAAGGCCTACTCTAAGCCTTAGACAAATATCAATATTATCCCATTAAAATTATTATTTTAAATTTATGTTTTTTATTTTTTAAAATAGGTTGCAGGTGGAATTAGAAAATTAAAATACCCATACGAATCTGGAAATTTTTTTTCTGATTTAAAAAAAAAAAAATTCAAGTCTCTAAGACATGTGGTTTGGCCATGGCAGTGATATATCAGTCAGTCAGTCAGTCAGTGAGGACAAAGCATTTTATATATATAGATTATTAACTCTACCGTTAAATTGCTGAATGAGGCTATTCCTTCTGTGGAAAAGTTAGGTGCTGGACCGGTCGCAAGTTTAATTTAATTTTAAGTTTAAGTTTAATTTATTGACATTATTTATTAAGTTTTCTAATTTATTCAAGTTTACATTATTACTATTAAAACATTTTTATTATAATGGAAATCAAATCTCTTCCCGTAAACGCGCACAAAAAACGGATACATTGGATTACTAATAACACAGGGCGACAAAATTTTGACTCAGAAAATACGGACCCAGATTGACGATGATGAGTACTTAAATCAACAGTAAGTTTCCATTGGTAAGCTACGACCAATGGAAACTTGCTGTTGATTTAAGCACAACAAACAAAACTTTATGTAAATACAAAATATTAAGATCTTATTAGATAAACTTTTAAAAAAGAAATACCTAATTCTTTATACACTATATAAAAAATGTAACAACAATTCTTATTATCGTATTCCCTTTTTCGCATACGAGCTTTGAGTCGGACGTGTTTTTCTACCGCTCTTCGTTATTCAAAGTTTTCATAGTGAATATTTATTCTACTCAGCCCACATTTTTGGCAAGTAGTCAGTGTTTCTGTGATATTTAATTCATTTTAAACAAAGATAGTGACTTTATTTATATAAAACTAATTCGGTTTTAAATTTTATCAGAATGCTTTGCCTTTCTGTTCTAGCGCTCTGTGTTTACCGCTTATCGCTGCATCGCCTTAGTGCTTGTTGTTGGTGCCAGTGTTTTGCATACGCAAAATCAACCACACAAACTAATCACTTCTCTGCGCTCAGAAAAAGCTTTTCTTCTCGAGATTTTCGGTCGTTTGTTTTGATCGGTTCCTTCGCCGCGAAATTTATTCAATTTTATTGCTCGATTCGACTACCGCTTTGCTAATTATTTCGAAATAATGGCAACATGTTGCATCAATCAATTACCGCGTGGCAGGCCACTGATTTTTGTTGGCTCTGTGACATATCGCTCACCCTGCATGTGCCTCGTATTGCTGATCGCATACGGAGCAATTCTAGATTGGACTGGACAAACTCACCTCAAATTTCAGTCCTTGGCTGCCGGCTTCAGGGACTTATCAAACAGTTTTCAGAAGGCGGAGCAGCATTTAAATCGCTTAAGGGGGTTTTTACCTTGTGTGGTCGAAAAATCTAATTTTTTTTTTGCATTTTTGGATTGATATATGTTTCTAGAATCCGCTCCCAAAATTTCAATTGGTTATCTTAAGAATTACGGAACCTACACCTTAAAACAGGGAGCACCTACACCTTAAAACAGGTACTGAAGCAAAACTTCAAACGCGTTTTACTCGAAACGACATTTTTTGACCTTGCGGAAGTGATTCAAGCCAGACGAGTTGAGCAATCGCCACGAAATTTTAAAGTATCGTGTATTAGAGACTTCTCCATGGCTGGTACCAAAATCGTTAAAAAATATTGAATATTTTTCATTTTATATAACAATTAATGTCGAAAAAGTGCGTAAAAATCGAGTTTTTCATTTAAAATCGCATAAGTTTTTCAATTTTCATTCTTTTTTCGCAATTCTGGTACCAGCCATGCGCAAAGTATACAAAGTAAGAATATATTTAATTTTTGTGTTTCAGATCCTTTGGGGCAGCAGCAGGACTTCCGTAAGCGTAAAAAGGCGTTCCATTGCTCAATGCCCTCCCCCTCCCCTGTGCATATTTCCATTTGAAACTTTTTTTACTTAAACAATAAACTTGAATATACACCTGAAAAAAATTAGAAGTGTCTATCTTCAATACATTCCACGAAAAAATTTTTTGAAAAAGCACATTTTTTCGACCACACAAGGTAGAAACCCCCTTAAGCTGCAAGTGACTCCGCAAATCAACAAATGAGCAACCTTACTAATAGCTTCCTATTTGTTCCAGACCCTGCGAGCCTGCGGTTCAGCACTCGTTCTAAGCCCGCTGATAACACTGCGGCCATGGTCAACGGCCCTGGTGATGTTGCTGTTCTTGCCCCCATATCTGGCGGGTTTCTGCAACCAGCCAACATCGACGTGCCTTTGGACCTGCATCCCGTCAACATCGACCAACCATCCACGTCGGCTGCCGCTGACTGCGTGTTGTTGGACTTGGATGCCCACCCAGGGGTACCTCCGGCGGGCTCAACTTTAGCGCTGCCAATCACCAGCCGAGGACCCCAAAATTCTACAATTTCTGGAGTTGCCCAACGAAGACCACCGCCTTTAGCTGGCGTTGCTCCTAAGAAGCTAATCGTGTGCCACTAAAAGATTCCTTTATCTTACACTACTAGAATATTCGCAGCTTACTTAGTAAACTACATCGTCTTATGCGTATCGGCGGTGGCGTTCTTATCGCTGATAGGTCCGATCTTGTGTCTAACTTGCTTCCGATTACTGACACGGATTTTAATTTAGAGTTTGTTGCAGTTCGCATCCATGTTCATGATTATTTTGTTTATGTCTCATGCTCGTACATTCCACCCTGGTGTGACACTGATATATATTTGCAGCATTTAATGCTAATTCAAAATATTCACTCTTCCCTTGGAATTAATGATCACCTCATTGTTATGGGTGATTTCAACCCGCCTTCCATATCCTGGGTTCTAGTTCCCACTGCTCCTCACGATTTTACTCATGGCCTTAGCGACCTTTCATTGGGACAATACAATTTTATTAAGAACTGTGGAGACAAAGTCTTAGACTTAATTTTTTCGTCGGAGTTTGCCAATGCTTACGTCTCTAGAATCGACCCTCTCTCCAGCCCTGAAGATGCTTATCATCCCACATTGGAGATAATTCTAGAAGCCTCGACTCCACTACTGCCGTGTCCTTTAGCTGAGCCAGCAACTTTTCGCTGCTTCCGCAAAGCTAATTTCACTGACATGATCTCTTACTTATCTTAAATCGAATGGACTTTTCTTGACTCCACTGACGATCCCTTGCACATGGTTGAACGGTTTTTTGACATACTGTACTCTAGTTTTTATATGTTTGTTTCATCGTTTCCCTCTCCTGACGTTTCCCATAAGCCTCCCTGGTTTTTCCGTCGACTCTCCTATTTTAAAAAAATTCAGACGAACCGGGCTGCAAGTCGATCGTGCTAGATATTTAATAGCCCGATCTGACTTTCTGACTCACAACTCTAAATACTACAAGAACCACCTAAATCGTTGTAGAACTGAGTTTCAGGCTAATCCCAAGTAGTTTTACGCCTTTGTTAACTCGAAACGAAAGTCACACACTTATCCATCCAGTCTTGACCTCCATAATGAGTCCGCCTCGAACGAGCACTTTATTGTGAACTTATATTGAGATATTGTGCCAGTGCATTATGTATATCTAAACTATTTAAGTTATCCCTTCAGCTTTCATTTTTTCCCGAAAGTTGGAAGGAATCTTTTATAATTCCCCTTCACAAAAAGGGTAGCAAATCCAACATTGAAAACTATAGAGGGATTGCAATTTTAGTGCGATGAATCGCTAGTTACTGCTCAACTTCAGCACCAATGTCGCTCTATAATGTCCCCCTACCAGCATGGCTTTATGAAACACAGGTCAACTTCCACAAACCTTCTGGAGTTTTTTCAGAAAAGCCTTTGATTGCGTGAATCACCAGCTGCTGCTGAAAAAACGTATACTCTTGGGTTTCCCTGTCTTGTTGACTAATTGGATCGTTCGAAACGAACTCAAAGAGTAGCCTTCAAGGGTTCTTTGTCAGACTGCGTCCGCGTAACCTCGGGTGTTTCACAAGGGAGTCACTTGGGCTACTTCTTTTTGGCATTTTTGTTAATGACTAATGCCTAATGTCGTTCTTAAGTCCCAAATTATGATGTACGCCGATGACTATGCAAACTATGCTTGCCACTGACAAACTCTGACTCTTATATGCTTTTACAATCTGACCTAAACAACGGGCAGTCCTGGTGCATTAACAATTTGCTGTTTCTTAACAACTCTAAAAGTAAATTTATGTCATTTTTTCGTAAAAACTGTTTCTCTTCAAGTTATTCTTTAGGGATGAGTGATCTTGAGCGCCTTCATTCTGTTACCGATCTTGGAGTTCTTTTTACCCACAATTTGAACTTTTCCGACCACATTGGCATAATTGTTGGGGAAGCTAAAGGTGTTTTTGCCTTTGTCAAGCCTTGGTCTAAGGAGTTTGACGATCCTTACACCACAAAACTTCTTTATCTCTCTCTTGTTCATACTATACTCGAATACTGTTCGTGTGTATGGTCACCTCAATATGCGAAGTATCAAGACCTTATTGAATCGGTTCGAAAACAATTCCTTTAGTTCGCTCTTCGGGGATTGAACTGGGACACAAATCTCCGCCTCCCGTCTTACATCGACAGGCTGCGTCTTCTTAACCTGACCACTCTAAAGGATCGACGGACCTGAAACGGAGTGATGTGTCCATTTAAATTAATTAATGATCATGTTTGTTCGTCCTATCTTATAAGTCAATTGAATTTCTCAGTTCCTGTTAGACCTTCCAGTCACTTTCGTCCGATTGCTCTTGATTTTTGTAAGACAAACTTCGAGTTGCATGACCCTTTTCGTGTTTTATGTTTATTTTATAATGAGCTATACTTTTTGTTACATGTTGTCTTTAGATTTAAGTACACAAACTGTATTAAGACACCTTGCCTGTGCCCACATGATGTGAGTCGGAGCACATCGTTAAAAAACACTCCTTACTTCGGCTGAGGTTAAGGATACGGTCTAAAATAGCAGTAATTTGCGATATTTTCAAATAAATAAATAAAAAAATAAATAAATATTTATACATTATACATTTATATTTCAAAAGACGGCAGACACTTATGATTTTTTAATTTCACTCCATTAAATGTGTTTTTGCTTCATTGATGTAACCAGATCGATCCAATAATTTTAGTTTTTAGACTTTTATTATTCTCTCTTTCGTTTGGGTTCGGTCATTCCTGTGTCTCTTTCAGATAATTTTTCAGATTGATCTGAATAAGACCCAATTACAGCTCTAGATGGTGCACCACTAAAGCCAACATTTCCGCCTATGATTCTGTTTCCATGCTGTGTGCAGATGGCACATCTAAAAGTTAGAAATATTGGTTATAAATGAAGAAGAAATTGAATCAAGCCTACCCTGAAATCGGTCCTCCACAGACACAGACTGGAACAGGATATATCATTAGATAAAGGCACATCAAACGATGAGCAACAAAAATAATTGGTATCAGGAGTAGAGCGCAGGGAAGTAATCCAAGCCAAAAAGCATTCTGTAATTAATATTAAAATAAGCTTATTTTATTCCTTAAAGTATTTTCAAGCTATGTAAATAATAAGATGATTCTTTTTTGAGTTACATTAAAGTAAAACAAGAAAGGAAGCTAACTCCGGCACACCGAAGTTTATAATTTAATCCGATTTCGTTTCAATGGCAGCTATATGTTTAGAAGTCCAATCTTAATCAAATTTAAACCAAAATTCTAGAATAATACATAGTTGCAATATCTTAAATTATATGAAAATATGTTAAAAATTGCCAAAGTTATAATTTTTCCCTCAAAAATTTCTGATTGTACCTATGGCAGCTGTATGATAGGGTAGTCCGATCTTGATAAAATTATAACCGAAATTCTAGATGTTTACGTGAAGGGCCCATTGTACCCCCTCTGGCCACCGACCTTTCGAAAGCTCAGCCGCTCTTGCGTCCCGTATTTCGGGCTTCCGCGCATAGTTCGTCGAGCGTGCTCGCCCGCACTCCGCCGCAATCTCCGGCCGCTTCGCGACACTATTCCGCCGCTCCTCGGCACCTTTCTTGGCAGCGATCGCCCTCAATGTTCTCCTCTACATCTTCAGCCACTGCACTTTTCCGCCGCTCCCTGGCCAAGCGCATCCGCTCTCGCCCCTCTGATGCTCCCGCTCCCCGAGCTCGGGATAAATCCGAACCAGCAGTCGGCCGACGCCGATCTCTCGCTCTCGCTTTGGCGGAGTAAAGCAGGCGGGGGCACGGCTCCATGTTTAAGCTTAATTTTTAGTCATCACATGTATGGAGCCGAATAAAGCTGAAGCGCGCTGCGCCCCCGATTCATCCCACGACTCCCCCGAATTTTTCAATTCATGATTTTTCGCCTGCGCCGTGGAAATGTTCCTCTCTGTTTTCTGGAATACTTTAGCGGAGGATCCTCACCACCCCCCTACATAAATATGGGCCTTCGAGCTGGATGAGGATATCGTCCTGGAATCCTTTTTTCACCAGCAGCTCTGGTGGTGCCGCCGCTAAAGATAAGTACAAGGTCTTTTCGTCTCCTTTCCGCTGCCGATCTTCAGCAGTGGTCCGAAATTTAAATTTAGTTCACACTTGCTGCAAGATCGTTTAATTATTCTGTTATTCTGGAGTTACCACATCCGAGTTTTCGGCAGTGAGAAAATAAATAGTGCTCCTAGTCCGCATAAATAATTAGTGCTCCTAGTTCGCATAAATTAATGTGCTCCTAATCCGCCGTATTCCTCGCCGTTGTAGTATGCGCCTATGTAATATTCAGAACATACATACAAACACATAGCAGCACTTTGTTACTATGTTTATGCAACCAATAAAGCCCAAGGCGGATGTAACATGATCGTCCACTCGAAGGCTCCAAAGTATAAGTGCATGGTCAGCATTCCCACGCTTACCAATTGCCAAATACATAAGTGCATAACTCGCTCTCTCAATAAGAATATATATACATTTGATATACATAAGAGAGCCGCTCCGCTGGTGGCGTATCCGGCAGCGCAGCTACGCGGCTTAGCCTTAGGCGAAATATATGAAAGAATGTTGAGGACAGATACTTGTGAAGAGTTGAACTGGCAGAACCATATTATAAATAAAGAAAACCAAAGTCAGCCTGACGGCTGCATAACCAAATTAATTGTGTTCGTTAATTTCACTTGGAGGCCTCGACCTTTTTACATGGCGACCGTGACTTTCTGCAATCTTCGGATAAGTGCATTGGATTGGATTTAAGTGCGTGCAGAGCTGAAAAGTCAGAGGAAAATGCAATCGGCCGATTTTTTATATACCCAATACATAATGTGTGAAGGAGGACTCTAACGATGGAGGAAACTTTAATCTGAGTGTGTAGAGTTGCATTGAGGAATGGGAAAGCACCGTGGCGTTCTAAAGACCAAGTTGAACAAACGTATAGCCCACGTAAGATGGCTATTATACGGTCAGCAAACGCCACCGGTTTGGTCGAAAGCTTGTGTGCTACATGCAGAGCTAGACCACTTGCTCCAATATCAGCAAGAATTAAAGACCCAAAAACTCGAGAAAACTCACTCAGAAAACATTAAATATATAACAAGAATTAATGAAGTTCCAAAACCAACAACATATCCAGCACGAGCACCGGCATTAACGAAGCCCAAAAAGAGCTGCCCACCGGACTGCGAGGGAATCTGGAGTCCTCACTGTCTGGGGACTTGTATGAAGCCATCAACAACAGCAGCAGACAAGAAATATACAGCAGCGAGGGAGTATCAGCGAGCCACCCCCGGCGACGCCCATCTGATACAGCAGGTGAACATCAGCAGCAGCCAAGAAATAGAAAAGCGAGGGAGTGTCAGCGTGCCACCCCGGCGACGCCCAGCTGACACAGCAGATGAACATCAGCAGAATTAAAATATTAAATAATTAATAATTAATAAATAAATATAAGGAAACAAATTTTTGTAAGACACATTATAAAATGGAGCATATACCAATTATGAATAAAAACTAAAGTTGAAAAATTAAAATATAAACGTAATATTAACTTTATCTAGAAATACATATATAGCAATTGCCAACAATGAGTGTAGCTCAAACACAGCGCACTACAGATAAGGTACGAGTAACCCAAGATCAGGGAAACTCGCAACAGCCCTTAGGTAACCAGTAGAAGAAGATCATAGAGTATACGCCATCAATTATAATCTCAACATATTTACCACATTCATTCATGTCGAAACAGGTGTAAAACTTGTTTTCCTCTTGATACAGGATCAGATATCTCTATTCTCAAAGAGAACTCTGACAAATTTTCCAATATTCAAATAACTAACAAAATAAATATTTAAGACATAAGCCATGTGAGGAGCCGACCGGCCAAACCACATGTCTTAGAGACTTGAAGTTTTTTTTAAAAAATCAGAAAAAAAATTTCCAAATTCGTATGGGTATTTTAATTTTCTAATTCCACCTGCAACCTATTTTAAAAAATAAAATACATAAATTAAAAAAAATAATATTAATGGGATAATATTGATATTTCTCTAAGGGTTAGAGTAGGCCTTGCCTCATTTTAAATTTGTCATTCGACTTAAAAGAATCTTTATTTCTCATTCAGTGCGCTGACTTCAAAGCGAAATTTAATACAACATTTTAAGTGTGGATATGCATCCGATCAAAGCGAGGATGCAATAGCGGGCCCTCTAGTAAATATATAAATCATAATAAATCATAAATTCTGCTGTCACGGTTTTTGTATCCAAACTGCTCCGAAACTACTTGACCGATTTGGATGAAATTTTGAGGGGATATTCTGTAGGCCTGAGAATCAGCTAACATCTATTTTTCGTACCCCTAACCGATAAGGGTAGTCCGCAATACAGCTTTAGTCGCTGCCTGCTGACTGATTAGAAATTTTGAATCTATGGATGTGGTAGCCACGAAATTTACGTCAAGTTTTGTATTTTGAAATACCCAAATAATATTTATGTGGCAGTGCTGTGGCAATTCGGTATTATTTTTTTTGTTTTTGGAAAGGAAGAGGTTTTGGTGGCCGACCTGTGAGTTTCTTTTGAAAAGTAGATTCAAGATTTAAAACTAATTCAATTACTTATATTTATATGTATTTTTTAAAGAAAAAAATGCCAACAAAACGCAAAGGGGCTAATTTGAGCCGAACCTCAAGTAATTCTAGAATTTTTCGATGCAGAAGAGACGAAAGAACAGAGGAACAGATCCAGCGTGCGTCTTGCATTCCGGTTTGAGTCCGATATTGAATATTTTTTCATTCAAAAGATATAATATGTGCTATGGACAAGGAATGACCTCATTGTCATGCTCTCAAATTCACAAATGAACCAGCTGGGATGTGTTGCGCGTCTGGGAAGGTGCAACTACCTGATATTGAAGCTAGAATTTAATTGAATTGAAATATCTGCGTATTATTATCACTCTACAACTATATAAATCTACAATAAGGGGCGAGACAAAGTTCGCCTGGCCGCTTGTACCTAATATAATAAGAATGTAAATAAATAATAATATAATATAAATATAATATAAATATATAATTAAATAATAATAGCAAGAAAACCTAAATAATTTAAATAATAGAATTAAATACTAGGATAAGAAATAGTAGCCGTAATATCTAGATACTCCCCCGCATGTAGTATATTAATTAGATTAAGGCTACGGAAGCCACACACGATAGTTATAAAGCTCTCAAGATCGCCCCCACCGCTCGGAGCCCTAGAAGACGGGCAGAGAACGGGTGCAGGCGCAACGCCGACCCCCAAGAGGTCACAAGACCCTGCCAGCCCGGCAGGTTCGCAAAGAACGACGCCGGCTAAAAAGAGCAAGGCATCGCGGGAGGCAGCGAGTCTGCAGGATCTCCAGGAGCTGGGGAGCATGCTGCAGGAGGTGTCCGCCAAAATAATGGACAAATCCCTGCGGCACATCACCATCGCCACGAGGGAGACGTTCGCGAAGGTGGTCGTCCTAGAGTTGCGCAACATCGACTCCATCACCACGAAGGAGGAGGTCTGCGCAGCCATCGCGGGCCAATTTAACATCCAACCGGAACGGATCAAGGTTCGAAGCATGCGCCGCTGGTACGCAGAGACCCAATCGGCGGTGATCAGCTTGCCCGTCCCCTTGGGGAAGGCTGTCCTCCACCGTGGAGAAGTGCGGATCGGATGGACCATCTGCAGGATCCGGGAAAAACAAGGCCCACCGAGGTGCTTCAGGTGCCTGGAACTGGGGCACATTGCGATCCACTGCAAGAGCCCTGTGGACAGGAGTGGCTGTTGCATCAAATGCGGTAAGCCGGGTCACAGAGCAGCTGAGTGTAGCCAGGAGGCATCATGCTTCATCGATGCACCGGGCAGGCGGCAGAGGCTGCACAGGCGCAAGCAGTGGGATCGCGAACCCTCTGGCCTAAATGCAGTTGATTCAGCTAAACCTGAATCACTGCAGAGCCGCGCAGGACCTCCTGACGCAGACGGTACGCGAGCTCGGCTCGGAGGTCGCAGTCCTCAGCGAACCATACAGGGTAAACAGCAACAGCGACTGGGCTGTTGACAGTACAGGCAGGGCGGCCTTTTGGCTCTGCGGACTGGAGACGCTGCAGATGCGGGACAGTAAGATCCACATCTGCGTGCAACTGGAGCAACCACCGCGTGCAGCGGAAAGCTGGGCTTGCCCCTTCCTGCTGCTTAACAGGTGCAGACCTGGATCACCTCGCGTTGCTGTCTTTTTCAAGCGAGGAGCAGATCGCCGTGCACCCTTTTCTTCTTTTCGGCGCACACATACATATATTTATGTGCCGTTTCTGCCACACACACACATAGATTTATGTGGCGTTTCTGCGACAACATTGGATTGGTGTGCGTTTTTCATCTTACGGATAGGATCCGTGTGCCGTCTTCTTCTTCATAGGTGCGCATAGCGAGAATAAGTGTGCACGACCCAATTTAGAAGCTACTGGTTGTGACGCAAACCAAAGAAAAAGCTTCAGAGCCCAACGTATATGCAGTCTTTTCTCTTCATAGTGAACGGACGTGTTGTTGTTTTGCGCTCCGAATATTGTTAAACCATTTATTTATTTTTAAACCACCGGGGTTTTTATTAAAATCATCACAAAACTTCTCACTTAACTTTAGCTGTTTGCTACCGCGTGTGCATGAGCTTTTTTCGTGTTTAATTTGTATTTAATTACACTTTTAGTTTTTGTGGTAAGACGGTTTTCTACATTCTCTTTGTGCCTATCCCTCTTCTCCCCGCTTTCGTTCCGTTGGTGATTAGCTGCAGTTAAACGGATCTAAGCTCTCTCGCCCTCGCTATTTCCTTATCGCTCTCACTCCCCCGCTCACCCGCGTTGACGGTTCTCCTCTTTGCACAGTGGTCTAAGGTTTGTGGAAATGTCTTTTAATATTGTCTGCGGAATTAAAAACTGCCAATAAACCGTTTTGGCAGACCAACCAAGAGTATATTGTATACGGTCGAACACGCTAAGTGTGTCGAGTTGTCGGGCCGTCTTGCGGATGCAATTTCCAGTAAAATGGGAATACATTATTGTTGCCAGTCCTGTCGAGAGGTTGAGAAGGAAATGAAATCCTTCATGCGGCAGACCAGAAACGGATTTAGTGAGCTTTATAATAAATATAAACTTACTCGTTCTAAAACTGTCTTTTCTAACTATCTCAGTGCTCGGTCGAAATTTACCGTGCATAACGCTCGGTCTTATAAAAATTATCTGAATCGTTGTAGGGTTCAGTTCACACAGGACCCGAAACAGTTTTATAATTTTGTTAACACCAAGCGTAAACCAAACCTATACCCTTCCTCGCTTTCATTTAAAAATTCTTCAGCAAAATCGGATCAGGCAATCGCCGATCTCTTTGCTGAGTTTTTTAAAACTACTTAATCTTCCTCAAACCAGATAAACTTGACGTATTATTTCCCTATGCCCAAATCGAACTTAATTTCCAGTCCTATCTTAGACGAAAGCATTCTTCGGCTGGATCTTCACCGTGTAAAGCCAGTTTATGCACCGGGTCCCGATGGTATACCGGGCTGTGTCCTCAGGAATCTCCTGGAATCCTTTTTTCACCAGCAGCTCTGGTGGTGCCGCCGCTAAAGATAAGTACAAGGTCTTTTCGTCTCCTTTCCGCTGCCGATCTTCGGCAGTGGTCCGAAATTTAAATTTAGTTCACACTTGCTGCAAGATCGTTTAATTATTCTGTTATTCTGGAGTTACCACATCCGAGTTTTCGGCATTGAGAAAATAAATAGTGCTCCTAGTCCGCATAAATAATTAGTGCTCCTAGTTCGCATAAATTAATGTGCTCCTAATCCGCCGTATTCCTCGCCGTTGTAGTATGCGCCTATGTAATATTCAGAACATACATACAAACACATAGCCGCACTTTGTTACTATGTTTATGCAACCAATAAAGCCTGTGAGGAGCCGTTTGGCCCTCCCAAATTAATTATATATAAATAATCACCCAAAATAAATATGAAAACAAATAAATAAATAACAACTAGCTATGTAAATAATTAATAATAACCTAAATAATACATACATAACTAATAATCATAATCATACATAAATAATCACAAGTATATGTAAGCATCGGAATAAGTTAGATTTAATTTCTAATAGTTTAAGTAGGGCACCCACACCCGATACGATAGTTACAAAACTATCATCCCTAACCCGAGCTCGCTCCGTTAGCCTGGAAGGCTAAAACACACACCGACACACACACACCAGCGTACACAGCAAAACTCACCCCGATCACGCCACCGAAAATAGGCAAGCGCTCATGAGAGCGAGCGAGAGGGAGCAACCAATCGTACGGTAAACTCCTGGAAGAAGGCAAAAGATAACTCCGCGAGAAATTTCGCGAAGCGAAACGGAGTTGAGTTGGATTACAGTGGCGAACCGAAGCAGACGTACGTTTTGAAAAGTGACGGAAGAACAGAAACCGCGTGTGCGAACAGAAACTGTGAAAACTTAAAGACAACCAAAATTTACGGACCGGCGATTGCCACCGTGCGGAGAGCAAGTGATTTGGAAGCGGACAGCAAGGAGAAGGATGGACCAGGCGAAGTCTGGCCCAGGACCAGCGGCGGGACGGAGCCGGTCTAATAGTGTGTGCCGGAGCGAGACGGGTGAGTGTTAGTGTGAGACCGCAACGAGTTGGCTAGCAAGTGTGTGTGTATGAGTAGGAAAAATCTTTGCGAGCCCTCGATGCGGTGGTCACCAGAGAGTGCGGTCAGACCGACTCTAGAATAAATATAAGTTTGAGCCCCTTAACTAACCTGTAGAACACTGTGAGAAAGTGTGCAAAGATTTAAAAGAAATTATATCAAACATGCAAACCATAGAATACACGGAAATAAAATGTATAAACGGAAAACAAGAATTTAGAAATTGTCTAAAATATGAAAACATCGCGAACACAGAGAGGAAAAAAGGTGGAAGTTTAGAAATAGTAAATCTGAGAAATTATAAATTAGGAAATTATGGAAGCAAAGTAAGAAATTATAAGAAATAAGAAACCATAAAAGGAAAAGCGAGTGCACTAAGAAAAAATACTTCGAGAACAAAACTAATAATAATAATGATTTAAAAATTTAACCAATTGTGTTTATTTAAGTCGAAGACGGGGAAACCACGAGGGTGGGAGAACTGCACTGGGAGAAAAATATTTACAAATTTTAAACAAGATCAATTAAACTTAATTAAATAATTTAGAATCAAACTAAATTAAATGCCACGAGGTTGGGAGAACTGCACTGGGAGAAAAATATTTACAAACTTTAAACAAAAGCAATTAAACTTAATTAAATAATTTAAAATCAAACTAAATTAAATGCTACGAGATAGAGACAGCTACAATGGAAGGAAAAAAAATATTTTAAACAAAAATCGAACAAAATTTAGTTAAATTAAATTAAATAATTATTTAATTAAATAATGAAATAAACAAAACCCATGAGATGAAGACGGCTACACTGGGAGAAAATATTTGCCAAAACATCAAACCAAAAATATAAAAAAAAAAGGAAATAAATTTAAAGAAAAAATATATTTATTCTTTGCTAATTATATTTTGGGCGAACCCTGTACTGTGGGAAATTCCCAAGTCAAAGCTGAAACATATTTTTGGACGGGCCAGGCACAGCCGGCCGGAGCAAATTCGCTAGTATTTCTTCTGTTCTCTCTCGGTTCTTCGGCCCCAAGCATGTATGCAGACTAATTCGATTCTTCCCTCTGTCGCGCCCTATCAACATATATTTTTTAGTGTAACTCGGTGGCTGACCAACTCCACCCCGCGTCAGCCCACCGCCTCATAGTAGTCACATTGTCCCAGATCTTTATAAATTTTCTGTAGAGAGACCCTGGCGAGACTGAGTCTCTATCCCAGCCCAGATAACTACCTCACAGATGGCGCCCGAACAGGGACATGGGGCTTACGAATTTTAGATGAGATTTATGGCCTAAAGACTCATTGAGTTACACTGAAAAAAAAAAAAAAAAAAAATTTTTTTTTTTTTGTCTGTTGTGGGTACGGCAGGGGAAAGTTTGCGAGTGCATTTAAGAAGAATATAAAATATAACATAAACCATATATTTGGATAAAAGGTTTCCCCAGAAAATCCCGAGAAAAATGATATAAAATTTTATATATATATACATCTATTTGTTTCCTTGTATACGAGAGCCCCAAGACAAGAAAAGTATCCGAAAATATATATTCCTAAGCAAGGTACGAAACATAACCTGGAACGAGAGGTTATGTAGGCACGTGGGCA
Organism: Drosophila aff. chauvacae BK-2020; assembly: GCA_018903765.1. Lineage (NCBI taxonomy): Eukaryota > Metazoa > Arthropoda > Insecta > Diptera > Drosophilidae > Drosophila > Drosophila aff. chauvacae BK-2020. The sequence goes on from JAEIGO010000954.1 coordinate 265,845, forward strand.
GCAGAACACGTGAGCCCCAGAAAATAAGAACAGGTCAAAAGAGAATCGAGAAAAGAGCGGGCCCTCTCTCGGTCAGCCCATCAGGTCGCAAGATTTTTTCTAGAACACGAGGTAGGGAGAAGCTAACATATTCCCCACAGCACGGCCATCTTGTTCCACTCTCACCGTCGTCTCTCTCTCACACCGGCAGTGGAGCCGATCTACCCCCACGATAGTCAACGGAATTTTGCAGAGTCCGCATACAACCGTCGCCGAGTACAGTCGCTACTAAGTTGGGTTTAGTAAATCGCCGTTGCAGAATTTTGAAATCGTTTTGCCTCATCGTTGCTACCTTCGGTCCGCCTGAGAATTTATACGCCGTTTCTATAAACAAATTCGAGAATTCCGTGAGCTTCGTTTGACCCCGCAATAAATTTTCGCTGTGTAGGAAAATATTTCTTTCGTGTCTGGGTGCACGTTGGATTTCGTATCTCCGCAAGCGAGAATTGGAAGCGATTTTAAAAGAGTTTGGGTTAGACGCAACGGGAAGCGTCGAGGAAATGAGAAGCCGGTTGGCTGCGTTTAACAATAAGGAGGACAATGTCTTGGAAGTCGTCGAGCGGCTCCAGGAATGTGAGGCCGAGATTTTAGCCGCGATCAACGAACGGAAACAGCGAGCCCCAAGTCCTCACACGCTGAGCCATAGCCAGCTACAGATTCCAGTACCTGGAATTACCGTGGACGGTGCTGGAGGCACAGAGGCCAGGAGAGACGTTTCACCTAGGAAACCCGAGATGACAGCAGCCACCCTGGCGGAGAAGCTTCGTAATTGGGGAATAACGTTCGACGGGAACTCGGATCCGATCGCGTTCATCCAGCATCTCGAGGAGCGAGCCACCGCATACGAGGTCAACGTGGAGAAGATGCCGCAAGCCATTCCCGGACTACTGACGGATACGGCGGAAAACTGGTTTAGGACCAGCCAACTGTTAGGAGAATCGTGGGCAAATTTCAAGAAGGCTTTTCTGGATTTCTTTTTGCCGCCGAGGTATTTTCAGCGACTCGAAGACGACATTCGAAATAGGTATCAGCGACAGGGGGAAACATTTAAGCAATACTTGGTAAATATCCGACTGCTGATGCACAGAGCGGGATACAGCCCCGAGCAGGAGTTGGATAGGATTTATGAAAATCTTCAGCAGGATTACCAACTTTTTACTAGGCGACACGAGTTCACGACGCTGGAACAGTTGACTGTCTTAGCGGTCAATTATGAGGTCACCCGGGATCGGGATGCAGGAAACCATGCCAGGAGGCTGGCCGAGCTGCAGCCACCGAGGAGAACGGACGACGGATCGTCTCCGGGAATGCCCCAAAGGAACCGCCCGAATGTCGCACCACCACCTGCACGAGGACCTATACCCGCCGCGGGTATTTCAGGACAAGTTCCCCGGGTGGGAAACTTATCAGTGGTGCCTAATTTCAGGGAAGCTTGCAGGAACTGTGCAGAATTAGGCCACTATGCGAGCGGATGCCGTAGTCGTCGTGTTGTTTTCTGCTGGGGATGCGGTCGCAGAGGAGTCTGGACCCGAGAATGCTGCCAACAAAATAATCCGGGAAACGAGAGGAGTCTTCGCCAACACGGGGAACGACCGGAGACTGCCAGGAGGAATCCCCGGAATTAGAAGGAAGATTACAAGTTCAAGACAGCCGGATCATCGCGCGTGCGGATTGAGGGGCAACTATTCAATGCAACGTTAGATACAGGAGCTAGCAGGAGTTTTGTGAGCGAGAGAGTCGTTCAATGCGTAGGTACACGTGATAACGTACGGACGGTACGCACCCAAATTAGCCTGGCCGAAGGCTCACGAAAAGAAGTCACCAAGTCGCTGATAGCGAAAGTTCAGCTGGACCAACGTTGGGTCCAAATTCCACTATTAGTTTTGCCTTCAATTATGGAAGACGTGCTGTTAGGCATGGACTTTCTCTGCGGCATATCCGCCACCCTGCAATGTGGTCGCACTTCTATTCAACTCAGTCCCCCTCTCTTAGCCAGTACGAGGAAAAACACAGTCCTTTCTCCGCTTTCTGTAAATGATTCCGCTCGAAGCCGATTTCTAATACCGAACCCGCAGCACCAGAACCTCCAGTCATCGACGCAGAACAGAGTAGAGAAGCAGCCCCGACTGGTAGATCACTAGGACCCCGAGATGAGAAGGCAGTGCGGAACAATCCGTTTCGACGAACTCAGGAGACGAGGGAAGAACCAGCTCGAGAGGCACCCCCAGCCAACCACGCAAGTCGAAGTGACTCGCCAGGAACTCACTCCCCAGCCAGACCGGAGAACTTACCCGACGCTGGAGGAGCCATAGCAGTTATCAAGGAGACGGAAGAAACGGAAGATTTAGGGCCGCGGGTGAAGGAATTTCTAGGGAAGGAGCTAGCATTGTTTGAGGGTTTGACAGGAGTGTCACATATCGCCGAACATACGATTACGATGCGGGATGACAAGCCCATTAAGCAGAGATATTTTCCCAAAAATCCGGCGATGCAGCGGATTATCGATGAACAGATCGATGAGTTGATACGGAACGATTGCATCGAGGCTTCGTACAGTCCCCACAGTGCCCCGATTGTACTTGTTGGCAAGAAATCAGGAGAAACGAGACTATGCGTGGATTTTCGGCAACTGAATGCTGCCTCCATTCCAGATGCATACCCGCTGCCAAGGATTACACACATATTGGAACGTCTGCGACACGCGAAGTACATCTCTACACTAGATTTGAAGAGCGGGTATTGGCAGATCCCCATGGCCAAAAATAGTCGCGAGTGCACTGCATTTACGGTGCCCGGGAGAGGACTGTACCATTGGAAGGTCATGCCGTTTGGCCTGCACTCCGCTCCAGCCACATTCCAGCGGGCGCTGGATAGCGTTATTGGTCCTGATATGGAGCCCAACGCTTTTGCATACTTGGATGATATTATTATCATCGGACGGACTTTGGAGGAGCATATGGGGAACTTGAAGGAAGAAGTTCAACGGCTACGAAAGGCGAACCTTCGCCTCAATGCAAAGAAATGTAGTTTCTTTAAGCGCAGCCTGGTATACTTGGGACATGTTATCAGCGAGCAAGGAATTCACACCGACCCCGAAAAGATTTCGGCAGTGCGTCAGCTGAGGCCACCCACCACATGCAAGGAGCTGAGGAGATGTCTAGGTATCGCTTCGTGGTACCGGAGGTTTGTACCAAACTTTGCCAGCGTGGTCCAACCGATGTCTCTCCTACTGAAGAAAGGGAAGAAATGGCAATGGCAACAGGAGCAGCAGGACGCATTCGAAGAACTGAAGAGGAAGCTCACGGAGGCGCCCGTCCTCGCGTGCCCCGATTTCAATGAGAAGTTTGTCCTCCAGACAGATGCTAGCGACATAGGACTAGGAGCCGTTTTAACCCAGACAATCCAGGGGAAGAGAGTCATTGCGTTTGCAAGTCGACGTCTCATAGCCGCGGAGGAAAATTACTCGACCACGGAGAAGGAGTGTCTGGCCATTATATGGGCCATTAGAAAACTCAGGTGTTACTTGGAAGGATATCGATTTGAGGTGATAACGGACCATCTCGCGTTGAAGTGGCTCAACTCAATCGATAATCCCACGGGACGAATCGCGCGCTGGGCGTTAGAATTGCAGCAGTACCAATTTGACGTCACCTATCGGCGCGGAAGTCAGAACGTTGTCGCGGATGCGCTATCACGACAGCCTTTGGAGGTGATACAGATGATTCAGGAAGACAAACCCACATGCACTTGGTACCAGCGGATGCTGAAACTCGTCCAGGACAAGCCTGGAGAATTTCCGGACTATGTATACGAGAATCAGCAGCTATATCGACATATTGGAGCACGACCCGATGATGAAGACTCGGTGCCATGGAAACTGTGCGTGGCCAAGGAACACCGCCAGCGAGTACTGTCGGAATGCCACGACCAGCCCACGGCAGGACATCTCGGAATCAGGAAGACTACCACCCGGATCGCCCAGAGGTATTACTGGCCGGGACTCTTCCGTGACGTAGCCAGGTATGTACGCAAGTGTGACACTTGCCAGCGGTTCAAGGTCAGTCAGAGTAAACCAGCGGGCAAAATGTTTACCAGGCAGATCAGTGAACCTTTCGACACTGTCTGCGCAGACTTCGTCGGGCCACTTCCGCGTTCCAAGAGCGGAAATAGTATGCTTCTTGTATTCTTTGACGCTTTCTCTAAATGGGTTGAGTTGGTCCCCTTAAGGAAAGCTACTTCGGCATATCTCGAGAAATCATTTAGGGAAAGGATTCTGAATCATTTCGGGGTTCCACGCAGGTTCGTTTGTGATAACGGAACTCAATTCACTAGTCGTTCTTTTAAAGCTTTCTGTAAACAAGCGGGAATGGAGATCCAGTATACGGCACCCTATACACCGCAGCAGAACCCGACGGAGAGGGCCAATCGCACCATTAAGACTATGGTCGCCCAGTACATCGAGGATAAACAGACGACTTGGGACGAATTGTTACCGGAGCTGAACTTGGCGATAAACAGCAGCGTTTCGGATTCGACCGGATTTAGTCCGGCCTTCATCGTTCAAGGCAGAGAGCCACGACTCCCAGGGGCCTTGTATGACGAAGTTACTCGGGACCAAGCGAAGTTCCCCTAGCACCCGTCGCGAAAGCGGAAATGCTTCGCGACGTGTTCAAGATCGTCCAGGAGAACACTCAACGAGCTTCCCTCGAACAGCGGAAACATTACGATCTTCGAAGACGAGCGTGGAAGCCACAGTTAGGATCCTTAGTATTCGTCAAGCAACACTACTTATCCAAAGCGGCGGATAATTTTGCGGCGAAGCTGGCACCTAAATATGAAGGGCCATACAAGGTCATCAAGTTTCTGGCACCCACGATAGTGCGTCTGCAGCATGTCCAGAGTAAACAGCGTAGAACGGCATCTCTAGGAGACTTAAAGGAATCGGCAAACGATCTGGAACCGGCGAAGCCGGAGAACGAGGAGGAAGGCAGCGGCGTGTGACCGTAATCTTCGTAGAGTAAGACCGCAGTGGCGGTACAGTGGCAGGGAACCAGAGGTTCTGCCACCAAAAGGGTTGAGGCCCGGAAACGCCAAACATTTGGCTACCAAAAGGGTTGAGGGCCCGGAAACGCCAAACAGTTGGCTAAGAAATGACAGGCAAGAGCCATTAATAACTAGGAGCACTGTGACAGGAGCCAAGACTGAGTCAGTGGGGGGCCACTTGTTGGACGGTGCGCCTTCCCCAACGTTCCCACTTCCCTGATGGGGAAACTCAATGCTTCCAGAGCCCACAACTAACCCACCCCAACTAACGTTTATTAACCAGTTCCTAGTTTGCTTCGTAAGACAAAAGACTTATAAAACTCTTGTTTCTTTCCCCATAGATATGGCAGAAACGAACGCCGCAGAGGCCGAAAGCTCCCCGGATGTCACCGTGTTCCCGCGGCGGAGGTGCGCGTGGATACGCAATCCCTTTTACCCGCCGGAAACGGACCATTACCGCGGGAAACGAGCCTACGACACCCAGATCTGGATCGACGACCTGACCTACGTGGAGCGGTTCAGCCGGGTACCCCGCCAGAGCCCGACCCCGGAATCGGGCGATGGCGGCTGGAAGACCCCACCATACACCTACAACACGTCTTCAGAGTCGGAGGGGACCAAGGGGTCCGAGGAGTCCGAGAGCGACGAGGAAGAAGACAAAGTCTTTGTGTGGCCAAAGCCGCTTCCCTGGGGTCCCAGCGAGGACATATCCATCTCAACCCTCGGCAGCGACGAAGACTGCTCCACAGATGCGTGCGACCAACACCCCGAGGTCCCGAAAGGCGTGGATCGGATAACCGCATCTCCTTGCCCAGACTTCGACCCCCATGAGGCGATCCACGACCCTGGCCTGGACTGGTGCTATGGAGACGGCGCGTGCCTCTCCCGAGCCCGGACAGCCTCCAGGCTACAATCCGCTCCGCCCAGAGGAGACCATGGTGCCTAGCTGTCCCGCTTGGACGGCGATCGACAAGTGGCACAGGGACTCCTGGCGCTGGCAACCCCCTAAGGCATCCGATCCAGCCGACGAGGTCACTCGGGACGAGGTGTACGGTCTCGACAGGATCGACCCGGTGCACGTATTCGGCGTGCGCGTGGAGGTGTCGGAGCAGGAGGAGCCGGAGCAGGAGGAGCCGGAGCCGGAGCCTGACCACGGGAGGCAACCAACTGCCCCATTCCCTGGTCACACACGCGCGGGAAGAGGAGCGTCAGGATCGGCGCACGCTGCGCAAGTTCCTGTTCCACGCAATGGGGGCACAATACCGCGTCCACGTCAGTAAGACAAATAAGATAATCATTTCGCTGCGCCCCCCGAAGGAAGAGGGGAATGTGAGGAGCCGTTTGGCCCTCCCAAATTAATTATATATAAATAATCACCCAAAATAAATATGAAAACAAATAAATAAATAACAACTAGCTATATAAATAATTAATAATAACCTAAATAATACATACATAACTAATAATCATAATCATACATAAATAATCACAAGTATATGTAAGCATCGGAATAAGTTAGATTTAATTTCTAATAGTTTAAGTAGGGCACCCACACCCGATACGATAGTTACAAAACTATCATCCCTAACCCGAGCTCGCTCCGTTAGCCTGGAAGGCTAAAACACACACCGACACACACACCAGCGTACACAGCAAAACTCACCCCGATCACGCCACCGAAAATAGGCAAGCGCTCATGAGAGCGAGCGAGAGGGAGCAACCAATCGTACGGTAAACTCCTGGAAGAAGGCAAAAGATAACTCCGCGAGAAATTTCGCGAAGCGAAACGGAGTTGAGTTGGATTACAGTGGCGAACCGAAGCAGACGTGCGTTTTGAAAAGTGACGGGAAGAACAGAAACCGCGTGTGCGAACAGAAACTGTGAAAACTTAAAGACAACCAAAATTTACGGACCGGCGATTGCCACCGTGCGGAGAGCAAGTGATTTGGAAGCGGACAGCAAGGAGAAGGATGGACCAGGCGAAGTCTGGCCCAGGACCAGCGGCGGGACGGAGCCGGTCTAATAGTGTGTGCCGGAGCGAGACGGGTGAGTGTTAGTGTGAGACCGCAACGAGTTGGCTAGCAAGTGTGTGTGTATGAGTAGGAAAAATCTTTGCGAGCCCTCGATGCGGTGGTCACCAGAGAGTGCGGTCAGACCGACTCTAGAATAAATATAAGTTTGAGCCCCTTAACTAACCTGTAGAACACTGTGAGAAAGTGTGCAAAGATTTAAAAGAAATTATATCAAACATGCAAACCATAGAATACACGGAAATAAAATGTATAAACGGAAAACAAGAATTTAGAAATTGTCTAAAATATGAAAACATCGCGAACACAGAGAGAAAAAAAGGTGGAAGTTTAGAAATAGTAAATCTGAGAAATTATAAATTAGGAAATTATGGAAGCAAAGTAAGAAATTATAAGAAATAAGAAACCATAAAAGGAAAAGCGAGTGCACTAAGAAAAAAATACTTCGAGAACAAAACTAATAATAATAATGATTTAAAAATTTAACCAATTGTGTTTATTTAAGTCGAAGACGGGGAAACCACGAGGGTGGGAGAACTGCACTGGGAGAAAAATATTTACAAATTTTAAACAAGATCAATTAAACTTAATTAAATAATTTAGAATCAAACTAAATTAAATGCCACGAGGTTGGGAGAACTGCACTGGGAGAAAAATATTTACAAACTTTAAACAAAAGCAATTAAACTTAATTAAATAATTTAGAATCAAACTAAATTAAATGCTACGAGATAGAGACAGCTACACTGAAAGGAAAAAAATATTTTAAACAAAAATCGAACAAAATTTAGTTAAATTAAATTAAATAATTATTTAATTAAATAATGAAATAAACAAAACCCATGAGATGAAGACGGCTACACTGGGAGAAAATATTTGCCAAAACATCAAACCAAAAAATATAAAAAAAGGAAATAAATTTAAAGAAAAAATATATTTATTCTTTGCTAATTATATTTTGGGCGAACCCTGTACTGTGGGAAATTCCCAAGTCAAAGCTGAAACATATTTTTGGACGGGCCAGGCACAGCCGGCCGGAGCAAATTCGCTAGTATTTCTTCTGTTCTCTCTCGGTTCTTCGGCCCCAAGCATGTATGCAGACTAATTCGATTCTTCCCTCTGTCGCGCCCTATCAACATATATTTTTTAGTGTAACTCGGTGGCTGACCAACTCCACCCCGCGTCAGCCCACCGCCTCATAGTAGTCACATTGTCCCAGATCTTTATAAATTTTCTGTAGAGAGACCCTGGCGAGACTGAGTCTCTATCCCAGCCCAGATAACTACCTCACAAGCCCAAGGCGGATGTAACATGATCGTCCACTCGAAGGCTCCAAAGTATAAGTGCATGGTCAGCATTCCCACGCTTACCAATTGCCAAATACATAAGTGCATAACTCGCTCTCTCAATAAGAATATATATACATTTGATATACATAAGAGAGCCGCTCCGCTGGTGGCGTATCCGGCAGCGCAGCTACGCGGCTTAGCCTTAGGCGAAATATATGAAAGAATGTTGAGGACAGATACTTGTGAAGAGTTGAACTGGCAGAACCATATTATAAATAAAGAAAACCAAAGTCAGCCTGACGGCTGCATAACCAAATTAATTGTGTTCGTTAATTTCACTTGGAGGCCTCGACCTTTTTACATGGCGACCGTGACTTTCTGCAATCTTCGGATAAGTGCATTGGATTGGATTTAAGTGCGTGCAGAGCTGAAAAGTCAGAGGAAAATGCAATCGGCCGATTTTTTATATACCCAATACATACTGTGTGAAGGAGGACTCTAACGATGGAGGAAACTTTAATCTGAGTGTGTAGAGTTGCATTGAGGAATGGGAAAGCACCGTGGCGGTCTAAAGACCAAGTTGAACAAACGTATAGCCCACGTAAGATGGCTATTATACGGTCAGCAAACGCCACCGGTTTGGTCGAAAGCTTGTGTGCTACATGCAGAGCTAGACCACTTGCTCCAATATCAGCAAGAATTAAAGACCCAAAAACTCGAGAAAACTCACTCAGAAAACATTAAATATATAACAAGAATTAATGAAGTTCCAAAACCAACAACATATCCAGCACGAGCACCGGCATTAACGAAGCCCAAAAAGAGCTGCCCACCGGACTGCGAGGGAATCTGGAGTCCTCACTGTCTGGGGACTTGTATGAAGCCATCAACAACAGCAGCAGCCAAGAAATATACAGCAGCGAGGGAGTATCAGCGAGCCACCCCCGGCGACGCCCATCTGATACAGCAGGTGAACATCAGCAGCAGCCAAGAAATAGAAAGCAGCGAGGGAGTGTCAGCGTGCCACCCCCGGCGACGCCCAGCTGACACAGCAGATGAACATCAGCAGAATTAAAATATTAAATAATTAATAATTAATAAATAAATATAAGGAAACAAATTTTTGTAAGACACATTATAAAATGGAGCATATACCAATTATGAATAAAAACTAAAGTTGAAAAATTAAAATATAAACGTAATATTAACTTTATCTAGAAATACATATATAGCAATTGCCAACAATGAGTGTAGCTCAAACACAGCGCACTATAGATAAGGTTTATGAATCTTTGCATCCTAGCAACTAATAGCATAGCATGGACTGGGAAAAGCTTATTGATCAGATAAATGAGTCAAAAGAAAATTTCAGAAAATCTTATATAAGCTTAACGCGAAATAGACAAATACAAGCTGCAACGATAAATAAAAATGCCCAAACATTGGTAAATAGTTGGAACAGAATAGAAAGAATCTAGACAGTAAGCAGTGTGCTAAGGTTTCGGAACTATTGGTGGCATTAAGGGAAAAATTAATATTAATAAAAAATAAATTCAGCCTCCAGATAGAAGAAAGCACTGATTCAGACGAAGAAAATACAACGGTAGTTGAGGAAGACATTAAAGAGGAAGATCTTCACGATCTAACTATAACTAACTAAGACGAAAATACAACAAATAACGCAGCTGACTCAGAAAATAACTTAACCATGGCAGAAGAAGCTGCAGCCATTAGGTCTTACATCAAGGAAGTCGCTTGCACAGTGCCAGAATTTGATGGACAAAAGATCCATTTACAACGATTCATTAAAGCTATCAAATTGGTAGACTTAGCTAAAGGAACATTTGAAGACATTGCAGCTGAGGCAATTAAGTCAAAAATAATTGGCACAATTTTGAACTCAGTTGACAATGAAAAGACAATTCCAGCAATTATAAACAATTGCAGGAAGTAGTTGTTGGTGAGACATCCGGTAATGTCAAGGCAAAGCTATCAACAGTTCAGCAAAGAGGTAAAACTGCAACGCAATTTACCGCTGAAATTGATAGACTGAGAAAGCTATTAGAAGCTTCATTTATCGATGAGGGTATATCTCTAGAACATGCCACTAGTCTAAGTACTAAAGAGGCAATTAACACCATGATAAAACGTGCTGAGCACGAAAGTGTCAAAACAATACTGGAAGCAGGGACTTGCACCACTATGGATGCAGCGATAAGCGCATACATAAGAACGAGTGCAAGAGTGACATCAATTAAGTAATGTACTTTAGAGGTAACAGATCTAATAGAGGATACGGCAATGCCAATAGAGGTGGTAACCGAGGTAGAGGGTTCAATAACAATGGTTATAGAGCCAAAAATAATAACGGTTACCAGAATAACGGTTATCAAAACCGCTATAATGGCAACAATAGAGGCCGCAATAATGGAAACAAAGACCGTAACAACAATCAGAACAACAATAAAGGAAATAATGCCAATGTACGAGTAACCCAAGATCAGGGAAACTCGCAACAGCCCTTAGGTAACGAGTAGAAGAAGATCATAGAGTATACGCCATCAATTATAATCTCAACATATTTACCACATTCATTCATGTCGAAACAGGTGTAAAACTTGTTTTCCTCTTGATACAGGGTCAGATATCTCTATTCTCAAAGAGAACTCTGACAAATTTTCCAATATTCAAATAACTAACAAAATAAATATTCAAGACATAAGCCATGTGAGGAGCCGACCGGCCAAACCACATGTCTTAGAGACTTGAAGTTTTTTTTAAAAAATCAGAAAAAAAATTTCCAAATTCGTATGGGTATTTTAATTTTCTAATTCCACCTGCAACCTATTTTAAAAATTAAAATACATAAATAAAAAAAAATAATATTAATGGGATAATATTGATATTTCTCTAAGGGTTAGAGTAGGCCTTGCCTCATTTTAAATTTGTCATTCGACTTAAAAGAATCTTTATTTCTCATTCAGTGCGCTGACTTCAAAGCTAAATTTAATACAAAATTTTAAGTGTGGATATGCAGGCTCCGCTTGAGGGAGTGACAAGGGAGATGCGGCCGATCCTAGTGATCGCCGATGAAGCAGCGAGTGATGCGTTAGTGCACATGAGTGGCACCTCCGCGTCGACGGGCAGTTGGCTACAAGATGACCCCTGCCAAGGCAATTAATGCATAGCTTGTTGCACTTTACTGCATTGAGGCGATTATCTAGGGCGAGATTGATTAGTTTTGGGCATCTAAAGGTCTTGTGGTCTGTCTGTGAACAGATGTTACAAGTTTGTGTTGTGCAATTGAAAGACAGACTTGCCTGATTCCTTTGCGAGCGCGGTCTATGGCCACCTGGTTGACTAATAGGGGCTTCAGCAGGAGGCTTCTTATCCGATTCCAAATATTGACAATGATGTTCAACGACTCTAACGCATTTGTCCCACGAAGGCAACGTAGTGTAGTCCAGGGACTCATTCCACTTCCTCTTAGTCTCCTGGTCCACTTTGCCCATAACTATAGAGATGAGCATGGCCTCGCAGATCTGTGGCTCGGTGCTCAACGAACGGAACGAGTTGTATAATGCGGATGCATTATCGATTAGGCTGCGCAACTGCTGACCATTTGACTTGGCGACAGTTGGCAATGCGACGACGATATGTTATCCAAGAATACGAGAGTCGGGTTGTCATAGCGCTCCTTTAAGCGGTCCAGAGCCTTTGTGTAGTTGTCTAAGGTCACCTGGAAAGCTCGAACCGTTTCAAGGGCTGGTCCTCGAAGACAGTTTAACAACTGGTTGAACTTCTCGATCTTAGACATGGATGGCTGGTGGCCAATAACTTGGTTAAACGACAAGATAAAGTTTTGGTACTCGCAGTATTTGCCGTCAAATGTCGGCAATGATAAGCGCGGGAGCTTAACTGCAGATGTGTGCCCAAAATGAACCGAAGATTCAGGAATGCCGGTGCTGTTTGCGTCTGGTCCAAGTTGCTCCTGAACGCAAACCTTGGCGTGGATAAACAGTTCCTCTATTTCGAAGCGAGTATTGCGCTGCGCCTCATCTGGCTCCATCTGCTCTATGGCTTCCTGGGTAGATAAAGCAAGTTTAAAATACGATTCCAAAATCGACAAACGGCAAGATAATTCCAACGGAGATAAATTCAAAGCAGGTTCCACTGATTTGCTCATACGTGTAAGGTTTTTCCGAGCACTCGTTCGTTAAGCTTTAAGTTGCTCCAGCGAAGACATTTTTGCAGATGTTTGTTTACTTTATTTAATTTCGATCTGGCAATTCCTTGCATGACAAGGTCTGTGAGAGCGAGCGAGACGACGAGATGTAGTGGAAAATTTTCGCTCGCCAAAGCCTAGAGTGCAACCTAGAGTGTTGTGGCAGAATGAGGTTATGTATGAAGGTGCTCCTGGGGGCAATATGTATAGATGGAGTACCGAGATGTCGACTCCAACTATGGCGATGACACTTGGAGGATGGTATGTCCACTCCATCGATGTCCAATGACGCGGCGGGAGACCCTTGAGTATAGCCGGCAGCTCCGCTGCATGTATCCTATGCGGACGCTGGGTAGACCGGCAGTGAACGCGATGCGCGAATGTACGAGAGTTTGGCAGGGCAAAGGTCGTAAATGCGCGTGCGAGACTTAGAGCAAAGTAAAAATGGGGGCGAACGTAACCACAATCATCACCAAAATTAACCAAAACGTAGCACAAGTCCTGTAACGGTCGCCAAATGTAAAAACAAGAGCTTTTTCTTGAGTATAAATGATAAGTCGGATGGTGCTAGTTTAATAGTTAAATTTTAATGACAATTCTTGATTATTTCTCCTCACATCAACTCCTCGTGGCTATCTTTTACAACTTAAATTTTTCGTGGCTATCTTTTTCAACTTCAATTTGTCGTCTGCCTGTGTTCTATTCTCTCTTTTTTCTAATTCCTATCTACCACTCGTTCTCTAGTACGAGTTGGCAGCCTAGTGCAACAGATGTTATGTTAACAACATTCAAAAAGCACGGAATTCAAATATACAAGATTATTCTAATTTGGTTTTGACCCAACAAAGTTAATCTTAACCACTTAGATATGAGTGCTCTAATTGCTTTTGGCCACAACCTCCCTCATCCATTCTTCAATGGAATGCCAAAATCATAAAAGGGAACATCTCAATTACGGTTTCTTAGCAGGCATGGGTCATAAATCTAACAAATCATCTAAACGGTCAATGATGTTCGGAGGTTCTCAGTCTCAGTGTCACCTTCACAGTCCAGCAAATTTGAGATTTTTAACACCTCTTTAACGCCTAAACGTTTTGCAACCACAGACAGAAACAGTCTCAGCCACAACCATAACATTACGAATAATCCGCTTCCGACAATCTCTCCTCCTCTCAATTTCGCACGCATGGGCCAACGCAATTACTTTTGGTTCGATGGAAACTCCTCCCCTCCCTGGGATCCACCGGGGGCCATCCGGCAGACATGCAAATGATGACATTGGTGGCTACTACCACAGCGCGTCTGGCACTCCGGACAACACGGTGCGAGGTCGCTACGGTTCGCGGAGTCCGGCGAGCGGCCAGATCGAGGAGACCGTCTACACGGCCGAACCACGTTGGTGAGTAATGTAGTCGAAGACGCCCAGACCAATCCGAGTGGGTACTGGAGAAACGAAGTTTGCAGACAAGCTTTTGTAAGTTCAATTTTTATATTTAATTTAACATTTTTTTTTTGTAATTTAAAAAGTGTAACTGAAAAGTAATTCTGAATGAGGATAGTGCGATAATTTCTAGAAAGGATATAAGTCGATATTGATGTGCAACCCTGCCAAAACAAGACTGACCATCTCTAGATACCTTAGATTATTTCCTCAAGAACTTTCTTGGTCACACTGGCAAGTTACTGGGTTTATGATACAATCATAGTAGGTAGTCTCGTCAGAAAAATGTGGTCCCTCTTCAATCATTACAATGAGTGCGAGTGAGAGGGGCTCAACCTAGTAAATGCGAGCGAAACGACAATAGATGTGTTGATTAACCCTTATATGGTGTATGGGGCTTTAAGTTTCCTTTCATAATAAAACGAGTTGCATTTTTTTTTATAATTTTATTTTTAACAATTTCGAATTGGACATGATGCGTTGTTTTTGTTTTTGTGTTGCTAATCTTTTCTTTAAATTCTTAATTCTAAAATATATTCTAGTCTTAAAAAATATTTTTTAACAGTTAAGCTAATATTTACATTTTCGGCCGCTTTTATCAATTTTTATTTTACATTTTTTGTTACTGTAAATGAGTCATTGACAAAAGATAAAAATATAAGTTCCAACATCTTAATTTCTTCTATGAACTGTATAGATGGTTTCTTGAGCTCTCCGTGAGACACTTCATCGACATAAGTGAATGTCCCATTTTCGGCTAACTCATTTGAGAGGTGCAATTTTTTTATGATATAGCCCGCGACATACTAAATTGCATCCTCTGTAAGCTCATCAAATATGTGCACACCCTCTGCGATGTTTGAAATATCAATAAAAAAAATCATCAGGTTCGTTTTCTTTGTTAAAAATCATTTTACACAAGGGTTAATTTTGTATAAAAATTTGTCCGTAGCCTGACCGCTCACTACGAAAGGCGAACACGCACTGAATCAAAACCCGAGCTGTCACAGCCGACGAGACTACCTACCTACTTGTATCATGACTGGGTTCATTCGTTCTCCAAGCTCAGTGGAAGCAACTAGTCCCTACTTTTTATTTTGTTTTTTTCTTGGACTAATTTATTTTATTTTTTTCTTCGGTGGTTTTATTTGTTTAGTTTTTTTTTTATGTTCCTGTTCTGCTTAATTTATTTATTTGAATTACATTTTTATCGCCTGTGGGCTTCGAATTGCTTCATCTTGGAAGATACTAGACGGTAATTTTTTTGAGTTCCTCAGTTCCTTGTTTTTACACTCCCTTCGCTTATGAAAATCAGTCAGGAAAAGTGGCACCACAAGATAATTTATCCATCCCCTATGGCAGAGTCATATTTATTTATTATTTTATTTATTTCATTTACTTAATCAACAACAAATTTGTATTACCTGAGGTCTTCAAACTGCTTCATCTTCGATTTGGTGAGTTTCTATTTCATGCATATCGATCTCTTCTATCGGCATTAATTTGTGCACGCTCTTCCTCATTTAGCAATGTTCTATTCGACCTTATAGTATAAGCATTAAGTGTACGGTGACCAATATTAGTACGCCTTGGTCGTGGCATTTTATTTGTTCTATGATGAAATTTAAGGCACGACTAACACTGTAAATATATGATGCAAAATACTTACATGGAATACGATTTCCAAATAAAATATCCAATTTGATTTCCTTTTATAGAATTATGGCCGGCGGCCCAAAGGAACGGCGCGCGGGGGAAGGGCGCCTTCACCCGGCGGTAACAAGTGCTAAGAGTTATATTGTAAAAGGTCGTGGGGATCCAGATTAGAATTAAAGAACACTACCAATTGGGTTGTGCAGCCGTCAGGCTGACTTTGGTTTTTATTTATAATTCTTAACTCCTCAAAACTATCTGTCCTCCGATTCTTAAATATATTTCTTAAATATATTTCGTCGTTTCGGAGCGGCTCGCTTATGATATCATATATATATATGTCGGAGATTCATCTTCATTTTCTAAGTTCATGGTCACTTCTTCTTTTTCACTGTCGCGCAGCGAGTCGCAATGGTTAGACTTCTTTTTTTGCTTCTCGTCTCTCGGAGGGCTGACACGAACTAACTCACTCTTCTTACGTCTTCTTCCTCCTCACCTCACATTGCGCCACGCTCAGTAGGGATATTTGCTCTCCTTCCCCACAGCGCTCTCATATACCAACTCTTATACCCGCGCTCTCTCATTAAAGCACTCTCGCTCTTCTTATTCCTTTTTATCCTCATTTATTTCCATAGCGAATACACAGAGAGACTTACGATTACTATTAAATCTAATAAACCAAGTAAATTCCCGACACGGCCTTCCTGACTATAACACGTCCTCGTGTTGCTTAATTCAATATAAACTTTAACGCATTTCATTATTCATAATTTCTCTAACGTAACGCTTGACTTCATGACTCATATCATTCAACTTTTCCATAGCAAATTTTCTTACACTTCTTGTGTCTTCAAATGTTAGTTTGGCGGGATAAACTCTCTCAATCTCTTCTAGAGTACACGCTCTCTTCCGCACAAACCCAACAATTTGGCTATCGATTCTTACATTTCATCAGACATTAGCTTAGTAGGATATTCTTCAACTTAGAGCACACGCTCTCTTCTACTCAAACTCAATCGTCTGGCTAACAATTCACAACTCGTCAAATGTCAGTTTAGCAGGCTTCACACATACCAGTTGGAGTACTCGCTCCCTTCTGCATAAACTCGACCATTTGAATACCAATCCGCTTACAACTCGCTATCGGATTCGCTCTCTACATTTTCTTCTCTCTCGCCGTCGTCAAGCTCTTCTATTAACTCACGAACTTCTCTCTCCTCGGGCAAACTGCGTACACTATCATGGGGATACTTGTACATTCGCTTAGTTGTTAATGATTTTAACATGTAACGATCTCCATCTAGCAATTCTACTATAACAAATGGCCCTTTGTACTTGGGATCTAATTTCGTTTGGTGCCGTTCTTCGCTCTTTAGCAACACGTGATCGCCAATCTTATATTTTACTACACGGGCATGCTTTTTATCAACTCTGGCCTTGTCATACTTTGCATTTCTATCACGTGACTGTGCTGAGTCACGCGATTAGTGGTGCAATTTATGGCCAACTGTATTTCGCCCAATGCCTCCTGCCACGAACGTTCGCTCGTTTCTACCGCCGTCAACATCCCTTTTAGTACACTCATCACTCGCTCTACCTGCCCATTCGCTCTGCTGGCACCCGTCGCTATCACGTGTAAGTCCATTTTGTTTGTGGAGCAGAACTTGCGAAATTCGCTGCTTGTGAAACATCGTCCCTGATCCGCTATAATTCTACTGGGGACGCCAAATATCGATATGGCGGACTTCACTGCCTGTATGCAACTAACTGTATCTAAGTTAAGTGGTACAAATGGACATACTTAGTGAAAGCATCAATTTGCACAATGACATACTCCTTTTTGTCTTTCTTGCCACTCAATTTCCCACTTATGTCAATATGAATGGTATGCCACGGTATTTCTACTTTGGGTATTGGATGTAATTCTGTTTGCGTTTTGCCTGACGCTGATTTCGACAATTTACATGTAACGCAATTTTCCACTAATTTCCTAACATATTTTGTCATATTCTCAAACCAATACTGCTCGTAAATCTTATCTAGTGTCTTCTGCCAGCCCATGTGCATTATGGCTTCGTGAATATGATTAACAACGGACCATCTAAACGCCCTCGGAACAACAGGCAAACATCGCGTCTTGCCATTTCTTTGAATAATTCGATGCAATAAACTCTTTCTAATCTCATATGTGTTCGCTACATTTTTCTGCATTTCGTCGCTATTCAATTCGCTCATTATATTAGATATATTTTCATCGCGCTGCTGCTCGGATACTAACCAGTTGAGTGTGATATTTGCCAAGTCAACTCGCACTTCCACAACTTTGCTCGACGGGATTTCTAGATAAACAATCAACATGAGCCATTTGGCTCCCTTTACGATATTCAATCTGGAATTCAAAGGGTTGCATTAATGACCACCATTAATAAACTGTCTACCTGTCAAATAATGGCGGAAGTGCTTGATGGCATTAAACACCGCCAATGTTTCGAGCTCGTAAGAGTGATATTTTGATTCTGCTGATGTGGTGCATTTGCTATAATACTCGACTACCCTGCGTTTGCCTTCTACTTTGTGCAATAGTATAGCGCCATAACCATTTGCGCTCGCATCCGTGTGCAATTCAATTGAAAATTTCGGATCGAAAATAATTAACACTGGATCACTAATTAGGACTTTGATGATTTTTTGACGAATTTCCTCATGTTTTTTTTCCCATTTAAAATCATTAAGTTTCGAAGTTAATTGGTACAATGGTTTCATCACTGAAGTTGAGATAATGCCTGAATTTTTCGTGGATTGGGCTTCAGTTCACCCTCCTTTATAACGAAACCTAGGTATTCTATTTCCTTTCGCAGGAATTGACATTTTTTTTACATTGAAAGAAAACCCAGACATCGATATCACGCTGAAAAACAGATGACGCATTCTTTAATCCGAATGGTATCGCTAAAAATTCGTATTGACCTTCAGGGGTCACAAAAGCTGTCCTCTCAACAGAATCGGGGTGAATCGGCCACTGGCCATATCTAAGCTGGAGAAATATTTGCCGCCACGTAAACGATCAATCTGGTCTGATATTAACGGCAAGGGGTACTTATCTGACACTGTATTTGCGTTCAACTCGCGATAGTCAATACAAAGCCTGTCACTACCGTCTTTCTTTTTGACTAGTAACATAGGGCTAGCGAAGGGAGAGCTACTGTGTTTTATAAATATCGAATCTGTTACTTTCCCCAAAACCCAGTTGAAAAATATCTTGTCCAATCATCATATCGTATTTGAGGCATCTCTTATCAACTACGTGAAACAACAATTCAAGGTTAAATTCAGAAATTTTTACAGTGGACAGAATTTGCAAATTGCTCTTGACAACATTGTCGCCTATGCCTCTCAAAACTACAAGATTGTGGCACCTCTTGCCGGCGAGCTTCTCGCTAATCGTTTCTTTTATTAACGAGCATTCGGAACCAGAATCAAAGAAAAATGGAAACCGCTCACCAAATTGTATCGCTGTCCCGTTCGGCTGAAGTACAGCACACAAGTCGACTCTCCTCTCTATGTTTATATTCGCTGATGGTGGTCTCTTCGTACACGCCGATGCAATATGTCCAACGTTGCCGCATTTGAAACATGTTAGCGCAGGTCTGCCGCTACTATAGCCTGGTCTCGTCTCGTTCCTCTCTTCTGCTCTTCTCTTTCGGCACTCCATTGCCTTGTGTCCGAGTTTACCGCAACTATGGCATCTAATCGGTGTTTGCATTTTGTGCCTCTTCTTTTCGGGGCCTTGCTCGCTTCCAGCGAATTCAGCATTTCTGGCGAACGAGTGAGCTCTGAGTTGTTGTTGTAGCTCTGCTCGTGTCTTTACGTTTGTAGTGAATACCAAGCGCTGAAGTCTGGAGTCGATTTGCGATGTATGCGCCAGGACCAATGATACCGCAATCTCCTCGTGTGTCATTGCCTTCCACTTGGTTAATAAAGTTGTAACCAAACGACTGGAGTACACCGAAAGACATTCATGTGGCCGTTGTCAGCCGTTGTCTCGTTGCCTTCATAGCGTTCCATAAATAATTCTTTGAACTGCACCCAGGTTATTCCAGGAAAACAAATTTGCGAAAGCCACTGCGATGAACTGCCGAGCAGTGATTTGCTGAGCATCATCACCAGAGATGCACCTTCTTGAGGATGTTCACACAAAATCATATTGGCCGTTTTACACCATGCAGCTGCGTCGGCGTCAGCAGCAATGTTGGTAGCATTGCGGAAACAGCACGTGCTCCAGGCACCGACGCGGATTGTGAAGCTTTAAGTAACTCCGCTATCACTTTATTCTGCTTTTCGATTAGCGTGCGCAAACTTTGTTCCGAATTGTTTTGTAGGTGTGGTGATCCCACTTCTGATGTCGGAGATTCATCTTCATTTTCTAAGTTCATGGTCACTTCTTCTTTTTCACTGTCGTGCAGCGAGTCGCAATGGTTAGACTTCTTTTTTTGCTTCTCGTCTCTCGGAGGGCTGACACGAACTAACTCACTCTTCTTACTTCTTCTTCCTAGTCACCTCACATTGCGCCACGCTCAGTAGGGATATTTGCTCTCCTTCCCCACAGCGCTCTCATATACCAACTCTTATACCCGCGCTCTCTCATTAAAGCACTCTCGCTCTTCTTATTCCTTTTTATCCTCATTTATTTCCATAGCGAATACACAGAGAGACTTACGATTACTATTAAATCTAATAAACCAAGTAAATTCCCGACATATATATATATATGTGCTTATCGAGAGAGCGAGTTATGCACTTATGTATTTGGGACTTGGTAAGCGTGGGAATGCTGACCATGCACTTATACTTTGGAGCCTTCAAGTGGACGATCATGTTACATCCGCCTTGGGCCTTATTGGTTGCATAAACATAGTAACAAAGTGATGCTATGTGTTTGTATGCTGTAAGTACAATTGTACTTAAAAGTTCTTAATATTACATAGGCGCATACTAGAGGTGCAGAAACATCGATGTTTTTCGATGTTTAAAAAAAACATCGATGTTTTTTCGATGTATCGTCGATACATCGACGATGTTTTTAAAAAAATTGAAAAATTTTTAATATAAATTAAAACTCACCATAAAATGAGTATTAAAAGTAAAAAACAAAAATTTATTGAGTAAACAAACAAAAAACATAAATTCATAAGATCATCAATCTTAAGGGGAGGTTCTTTTGAATTCCCACTTTTCGTGGGAAAATGAAAAGACCTACAAAGTCGTACATTGGAGCATAAATGTATTTTTTATTAGTGAATACAAAAAAAATGTTTTTTTTTAATATTCAAAATGGCGGCTTCAAAATGACGGATCGCGCGAGCCTCTTGTCATGGCTAGGGCTTTTCGTGGTTAACTGAAGTGAGAAACTGTTTTAAATTATTAACACGAATCCGTCCCTTGTGTCAATTTGACACAATTTTGATTTTCAAATCGATTTTTAGGTCATTAGTTGCAAAGATATTTTAATAAAATTTTGGCTCAGTGAACGAATTTTGACGAAATTTCAAAATCAAGAAGAATTTTTTTTCTAGGAGGCTTGGGGGCGTGGCAACACAAAAAGTTACGAATCTGTCCCTTGTGTCAATTTGACACAAGTCGAAAAACAGCACAAAAAAATTTTTTTTTTGGGTTTTTTTGCTATAATTATCTTCTATTATTATTATTTTATTTTTTAAAGTGTTTATTTTTTTTTTAACTTTTTTTTTTAATTAAAAAAAAAAAAAATTATTATTTTCACAAGTTTGGCAAAAAGTGAATCTGTGGTCTGGACAGACTTTTTTGGAACATTTATTGCATTCCACAGATTGTACATTCGCATTAGATTTCCGTGGACACAAGTGGCACCGCGCCCGCTTCCTGGACGGGATGTGGTGCGTCACCAGGATGTTGACGGCTCCTGTGAAATTCCCCTTATTTCATTCACCACTGCCATGGCTCCTTCCCCTCTGGGGGTCCTCTCGAGTAGGTCAATAGTTGGTGAGACAAGTGCAGTGCCCAATTCCACTAAGAAAAGTCGCCTGCGGAAGTTCTCCTTGTGAATATTCCACAGAGGATTCAGCTGCGTATACGCAATGTACGCATTCAATGCTGACATATCAAGCATATTGCAGAAGACTGCGACTGGCCACCTGTTCACTCCATTGATCGTCTACATGAAGAAGAAGCCATTTTATCACTCTCAATTTGTGTTTGAGGCAACATTGGGAGCCACACTGGTGTCATATGTAACGCAGTGTAGGCGATTTGTAACACTGTTGAGCACATACCACAAAAAGAAAATCATTGACCAAAGCGACAATAAAATGAAGCCTGAAATAATAAACTATTACAACAAAACCAAATGTGGTGTCGACGTGATGGACGAAATGGTCGGCACATATCGCTGCAAGAGGGAAGTGAACAGGTGGAACAGGTGAACAGTCGCAGTTTTCTGCAATATGCTTGATATGTCAGCATTGAATGCGTACATTGCGTATACGCAGCTGAATCCTCTGTGGAATATTCGCAAGAAGAACTTCCGCAGGCGACTTTTCTTAGTGGAATTGGGCAGTGCACTTGTCTCACCAACTATTGACCTACTCGAGAGGACCCCCAGAGGGGAAGAGCCATGGCAGTGGTGAATGAAATAAGGGGAATTTCACAGGAGCCGTCAACATCCTGGTGACGCACCACATCCCGTCCAGGAAGCGGGCGCGGTGCCACTTGTGTCCACGGAAATCTAATGCGAATGTACACTCTGTGGAATGCGATAAATGTTCCAAAAAAGTCTGTCCAGACCACAGATTCACTTTTTGCCAAACTTGTGAAAATAATAATTTTTTTTTTTTTAAATTAAAAAAAAAAAGTTAAAAAAAAATAAACACTTTAAAAAATAAAATAATAATAATAGAAGATAATTATAGCAAAAAAACCCAAAAAAAAATTTTTTTTGTGCTGTTTTTCGACTTGTGTCAAATTGACACAAGGGACAGATTCGTTATTTTTTCTTAGGGACGGATGCGTGTTAAAGTACAGGAAATTTCCCATGTCATGAACCTAATTTGAATGAAACTTAATAAAAAAAATAAATAATTTATGGACAAAACAAAAACAAATTTTTTCGCTTTTTTTTACTTTGATCTTCATTAAAAACTATACATAAGCTATTTTTTATGCCTAAAATGAACCTAATAAATGACATAAAAAAAAGTATCCCCTTTAATATTTTTTTTTTAATTGGGCGAATCGCATTAATAGAACCAGAGTTACGATTGACAATTGACAAGAGTTCTCAAGACATAGTTTTGCGAAAAATCCGCCATTTTGAATATTGAAAAAAAGTAATTTTGTATTCATTAATAAACAATACATTTATGTTCCAAAGCACTACTTTGTAGGTCTTCTCATTTTCCCACAATATGACAAATTACAAAACCTTCCTCTTTCAGTGATTCTTATTCTTCGAAAAGTGATGGCACCAAAACATCGATAGTGAAAAAAAACATCGAGGTTTTTACAATTCTTCAAAACATCGATGTATCGATGTTTCCATCGATGTTTTCTGCACCTCTAGCGCATACTACATCTAAATCCTTTTGAAAAATAATGAAACCTAGTGAAGTTATTTTAATTAATGAATGCAAATAATTTTTATTTTTTGATATTATTATTCTTTTTCTTTTGTGTATAAATGATTAAGAAAAATGTAAGTGTAAAATCGATTATGAATGAAATTTCTTTAATCTATCTTTAGGAACTATTTGTTTCTTGTTTTTATTAGTAAGTAACGTAATATTATCATTATCTCCTATGCTTTCATCTTATAGGGCCCTGTGTATTTAAAGTCTAATTTATGACCTACCTCATTTCTTAATAAAACTTTATCTCCAACTTCTAACTCTATGTTATTTACTTTTAAGTCGTAATTTCCATTATTTTTCTCTTTATATGCTTCAATCAGTTTCTTGCTCGAGCATATGCTACTTCTAACCTATATTTACTTTCCTTAGTGTAATCATATATATTATATATGGTTCTATGCTATGTAACTTATTAAAATGTTTTGGTAAATTACTTGTTCTACCAAAAACTAATTCATATGGACAGTAATTATGTACCATAGATGGGGTCGTGTTGAAGCAGTATACGAAATATTGAAGCCATACGTCCCAATCGGTTTTGTCATCCGATATGTAGGATCGTATATACTCGTTTAAAGTTCTATGACTCCTTTCGACCACTCCAACTGTCTGGTGATGATGTGCAGTTGATGTTATGTTTTTTATTTTCAAAAATTTGGACAATTCAGTATTTATTGAATTCTTATACTCTGTACCCATACATCAGAATAAAAGACTCAAATATCGCTTTTGCTACTGTGTTTGCACTTTTGTTAGGTACAGGTATGGGAAATAAATATTTGGTTAAATCACAGATGAGAGTGACTGCATATTCATTGCCATTGTCTGACTTTGGTAGTGGACCAACTGTGTCCACTATCACTCTATCAAAAGCGTGTTCAGGTGTCAGTGCCATTTTGAGTTGGTTGATAACGTATATACCGGCTTGCGATTCAAGCCTTTAGTATAAAGATCACCAACATCATATCTTGCAATGATTTTATTTCCATGTTTAAATAAACATATCTTATCATTCAATTGCAATGTCACTACTTTTCGTACTTCGTACTTCGTCATTTGTTATTTTGTATTTATTTTTTTTTTTTGCGCGCGAGTCCTACGCCCACATCCCGCCCAACCGACCGAGGGGCGCAGCCGTGTGACGTACGGCTCGATCGCGTTCTAGATAGATGCGTGAGAAGGAAAATATAGGAAAGAACGAGGAAAGTTAGGTTTAGGTTCATGCAACATTACGAGCTAATTCTACTAGCAATACAGTTTTAAGGGGAGGCTCTCAGGTCCCTCTATAAATTTAAAAAGTCGGTTGTAATCGGCACATAAGACCCTAAAAGGTTCATGTGCCTCAATATCCCTCCTACAGTGATTTATTGCTAAGGGGATAAAGGTTCTAGATGTTAGTCGAGGAACGTGAAAGTTAAACTGTCCTAGCAGGTAGGGGCTCTCTACGTCACCATGAATTAGCTTGTGTAGAAAGACGACACCAAGCATAGTTCTACGGTTAGATATGGAAGGTAGGTTAATTAATAGAAGTCTACTAGAATAAGACGGTAATCTTAGGTCGGCATCCCAGGGTAAGCCACGTAGGGCGAAAAGCAGAACATTTTTTTGAACAGATTCAATGCGGGCAATATGAATTCCAAATTGAGGACTCCAAACGCAAGAACCATATTCCAAAATAGGACGAACTAATGAAGTGAAAAGAGTCTTAGTTACGTAAGGGGAATCGAATTCTTTCGACCACCTTTTAATAAATCCAAGCATGCCTTTGGCCTTGTTAACCATGCAAGAAATATGTTCTGAAAACGAAAGCTTAGGATCTAGACGGACACCTAGGTCATAAACGAGAGTTATTCTTTCCAATGCACATTCATTAAGCGTATATGTTGCATACTGGGGAGTGACACGTGAAAATGTCATCAGTTTGCATTTTGAGCTGTTGAGATTTAATAAGTTAACACTACACCATGCCTGGAAGTTGTCAAGATCGGATTGTAAGTCTGACTGCCATGAGCTGTCGTTATACTGCACGCACAGTTTGCCATCGTCTGCGTACATAAGTACCCTAGAGTTGGGTAGCACTAGAGGAAGGTCATTGATGAATAATGTAAATAGCAGCGGGCCAAGATGGCTGCCTTGTGGGACGCCAGAAGTGACATTGAGGGAGTTGGAAAGAGAATTCTTAAACAGAACCTTTTTGAGTCCGGTGACTCTGAAGCCAATTAAGGAGATCGGTAGGAAACCCTATTAAATCGAGCTTCCTTATAAGAAGAAGATGATTAACCGAGTCAAAGGCTTTACTAAAGTCCGTATAGATCACGTCGGTCTGAGATTTACGTTGGAAGCCCCTAATCACAAATGAGGTAAGTTCCAAAAGATTTGTAGTGGTCGATCTTCGTTTCATAAATCTATGCTGACATGGAGAAATTACGGATCTGCACAAGTGCTGCAGGAGAGGAGTAATTATATTTTCAAAGAGTTTTGGAATTGCCGACAACTTAGAGATTCCTCTGTAGTTACCAGCATCCGACTTGCTACCTTTTTTATGGAGAGGAATAATAAAAGATTCCTTCCAAATAAGGGGAAATTCTGATGTTTGCAAAGATATGGTAAATAGTTTGAGAAGTGGGTTACACAGTAGAGGTGCCGAAACATCGATGCTAACATCGATGTATCGATGTTTTTGAAAATTTCCGAAACATCGATGTTTTGCGTTCGGACTTCATTTTTTTTTTGCTCCGGCAGCATCTTGAGATGGCGAACGAGCCAGAAAAGTGCGAACCACTCATTTTTTGGAAGGTACATTTTTTAATTTCGTATTATGAGCTATTTAAATTAATATTTTTAATTTTAGGAGAGTTCAAACAATAAGTCACCTTTCAAGGAACTGGCGTTGAAACACTTTTGTGTGCCTGCAACATCGGTTGAATCGGAATGGGCTTTTAGCAAAGCGGGAGAAATCATTTCCGATCGCCGAACTCGTCTCAAATCCGATTTAGTGGACAAATTAATGTTTATAAACAAAAATTTGAACATATCGACAACAAAGTGATTACATATACAATATGTACTCATAATAGATAGACTATTGAAACAGATCTCTTATAAGTTTAATTTCCTATTACATTGTGAAAAGAATTTGCATTGTTTTTAAGTTTCCAATTATCAGTTATTATGATGCGTGTAAAAAAGAATTTGCATTGTTTTTAATTTTTTTGATTTGTTATTAAATTTAAAATTGTGAGGAAGCGATTCGTTCTAAGGCTGGGATATCCTCAGCGGCTCAGGAGTCCTCCCATTATTTATATTGAGACAGGCAGGGGAAACGGGGATGCGCTGGTGAGAGCGCGTCTTAGTGCCGACCTTGTTTACCATGGTGCCGGCGCTTCGATCCCGAGCGAGGCCGCGGAACTGGGAAATCGGCCCCGTTTACCGTGGTGCCGATGCCCTAGCCGAAGATGGAGGAGGATCTCGGGGTCTGAGAGCCGGCCCTGTTTACCATGGTGCCGACACCCCGATCCACGAGGTTCTCCGAAACCTGAGAGCCGACCCTGTTTACCATGGTGCCGGCTTCCAAGTCTCGGCCTCCGCCGCTACGGAAAAGGATGCGAAACTTGAGACGCGGCCCTGTTTACCATGGTGCCGAGCCCAAGTCCGCCCAGAGGGGAGTTTAGGGAAGAAGAGGAGGAGGAGCTGCCCAGTATAGATGCCAAATGCCGTCGGGTTTTATTATTAAGTTTATTTTGTCCGTCTAGTTTTCCCTGTCTGTTTCCCTACCTCGTGTCTACACCGCCGGCTCCCATGCCGCGGGAGGCCGCTTGGCCGGCTCACCCTCCTTACACCTGGGCGCTGGACTCCATGTCCATGTGGCCTCAGATTTAAAACGCCGTCGGTACTTTTCCACCACGTGTTCCTGCGGGTTATATCGTCGCACGTCTGTTCGCCTTGAAGTTCGCCGAGAGAAGAGAACGATCGGCGGCGGCGGCG
Source organism: Drosophila aff. chauvacae BK-2020 (assembly GCA_018903765.1). Lineage (NCBI taxonomy): Eukaryota > Metazoa > Arthropoda > Insecta > Diptera > Drosophilidae > Drosophila > Drosophila aff. chauvacae BK-2020. Next base: position 293,210 of record JAEIGO010000954.1, read on the forward strand.
TTGCTCGGGCCCTTCCTCTGCCGATGTTCTGGCGCAGAAGCTTCGGCCCCTGCCGCGGCGCAGGCGGTGTGGTGGTGGGTTCTTCGGCAATGTTGCGGGCTCTCTCTCTCTGAGAGTCGATGTTGCTGGTGCTCGCGGTGTTGCTTGCGTTTAGCTTGCTGGCCGATGTTGCGGGCGTGTGTTGCTCGCGATGTCTCGGGCTGGTGTTGCTCGCGATGTTGCGGGCTCGTGTTGCTCGCGATGTTGCGGGCTCGTGTTGCTCGCGATGTTGCGGGCGTGTGCTCGCGATGTTGCTGGCCGACGCCAGTGATGATGACGCGGCGGGTCGGTGCCAGTGATGCTTGGCTGGCTATGTCGATGTTGCTGGCGGGTGTTGGGTTTGCCCTATCTCCTAGCTATTTACAGGTGCCCTTTGTGGGTCTTCTTATGTCTCTTAACCCTAACTTATTTCTAACTTAACTAAATATATATACAGTATGTACATAGGGGGTGAGGTACTCCTCGCAAAATAAATTAATTTTAATAATGAATAATGTGTTTTCTTTTTCAAGTGTTAATTCAAATATAAATTTTGTTAGAAAACATCGGAAAACATCGATGTTACATCGATGTTTTTTGTGAAAAACATCGAAACATCGATTCTTCCAAACATCGATGTTTCGGCACCTCTATTACACAGAGCCTCGGCGCAATACCTGAGAACACAGCCCGGTATACCATCGGGAACCGGTGCATAAACTGGCTTTACACGGTGAAGATCCAGCCGAAGAATGCTTTCGTCTAAGATAGGACTGGAAATTAAGTTCGATTTGGGCATAGGGAAAGAATACGTCAAGTTTATCTGGTTTGAGGAAGATTAAGTAGTTTTAAAAAACTCAGCAAAGAGATCGGCGATTGCCTGATCCGATTTTGCTGAAGAATTTTTAAATGAAAGCGAGGAAGGGTATAGGTTTGGTTTACGCTTGGTGTTAACAAAATTATAAAACTGTTTCGGGTAGAAAACCGTCTTACCACAAAAACTAAAAGTGTAATTAAATACAAATTAAACACGAAAAAAGCTCATGCACACGCGGTAGCAAACAGCTGAAGTTAAGTGAGAAGTTTTGTGATGATTTTAATAAAAACCCCGGTGGTTTAAAAATAAATAAATGGTTTAACAATATTCGGAGCGCAAAACAACAACACGTCCGTTCACTATGAAGAGAAAAGACTGCATATACGTTGGGCTCTGAAGCTTTTTCTTTGGTTTGCGTCACAACCAGTAGCTTCTAAATTGGGTCGTGCACACTTATTCTCGCTATGCGCACCTATGAAGAAGAAGACGGCACACGGATCCTATCCGTAAGATGAAAAACGCACACCAATCCAATGTTGTCGCAGAAACGCCACATAAATCTATGTGTGTGTGTGGCAGAAACGGCACATAAATATATGTATGTGTGCGCCGAAAAGAAGAAAAGGGTGCACGGCGATCTGCTCCTCGCTTGAAAAAGCAGCAACGCGAGGTGATCCAGGTCTGCACCTGTTAAGCAGCAGGAAGGGGCAAGCCCAGCTTTCCGCTGCACGCGGTGGGTGCTCCAGTTGCACGCAGATGTGGATCTTACTGTCCCGCATCTGCAGCGTCTCCAGTCCGCAGAGCCAAAAGGCCGCCCTGCCTGTACTGTCAACAGCCCAGTCGCTGTTGCTGTTTACCCTGTATGGTTCGCTGAGGACTGCGACCTCCGAGCCGAGCTCGCGTACCGTCAGGAGGTCCTGCGCGGCTCTGCAGTGATTCAGGTTTAGCTGAATCAACTGCATTTAGGCCAGAGGGTTCGCGATCCCACTGCTTGCGACTGGGCAGCCTCTGCCGCCTGCCCGGTGCATCGATGAAGCATGATGCCTCCTGGCTACACTCAGCTGCTCTGTGACCCGGCTTACCGCATTTGATGCAACAGCCACTCCTGTCCACAGGGCTCTTGCAGTGTATCGCAATGTGCCCCAGTTCCAGGCACCTGAAGCACCTCGGTGGGCCTTGTTTTTCCCGGATCCTGCAGATGGTCCATCCGATCCGCACTTCTCCACGGTGGAGGACAGCCTTCCCCAAGGGGACGGGCAAGCTGATCACTGCCGATTGGGTCTCTGCGTACCAGCGGCGCATGCTTCGAACCTTGATCCGTTCCGGTTGGATGTTAAATTGGCCCGCGATGGCTGCGCAGACCTCCTCCTTCGTGGTGATGGAGTCGATGTTGCGCAACTCTAGGACGACCACCTTCGCGAACGTCTCCCTCGTGGCGATGGTGATGTGCCGCAGGGATTTGTCCATTATTTTGGCGGACACCTCCTGCAGCATGCTCCCCAGCTCCTGGAGATCCTGCAGACTCGCTGCCTCCCGCGATGCCTTGCTCTTTTTAGCCGGCGTCGTTCCTTGCGAACCTGCCGGGCTGGCAGGGTCTTGTGACCTCTTGGGGGTCGGCGTTGCGCCTGCACCCGTTCTCTGCCCGTCTTCTAGGGCTCCGAGAGGTGGGGGCGATCTTGAGAGCTTTATAACTATCGTGTGTGGCTTCCGTAGCCTTAATCTAATTAATATACTACATGCGGGGGAGTATCTAGATATTACGGCTACTATTTCTTATCCTAGTATTTAATTCTATTATTTAAATTATTTAGGTTTTCTTGCTATTATTATTTAATTATATATTTATATTATATTTATATTATATTATTATTTATTTACATTCTTATTATATTAGGTACAAGCGGCCAGGCGAACTTTGTCTCGCCCCTTATTGTAGATTTATATAGTTGTAGAGTGATAATAATACGCAGATATTTCAATTCAATTAAATTCTAGCTTCAATATCAGGTAGTTGCACCTTCCCAGACGCGCAACACATCCCAGCTGGTTCATTTGTGAATTTGAGAGCATGACAATGAGGTCATTCCTTGTCCATAGCACATATTATATCTTTTGAATGAAAAAATATTCAATATCGGACTCAAACCGGAATGCAAGACGCACGCTGGATCTGTTCCTCTGTTCTTTCGTCTCTTCTGCATCGAAAAATTCTAGAATTACTTGAGGTTCGGCTCAAATTAGCCCCTTTGCGTTTTGTTGGCATTTTTTTCTTTAAAAAATACATATAAATATAAGTAATTGAATTAGTTTTAAATCTTGAATCTACTTTTCAAAAGAAACTCACAGGTCGGCCACCAAAACCTCTTCCTTTCCAAAAACCAAAAAAATAATACCGAATTGCCACAGCACTGCCACATAAATATTATTTGGGTATTTCAAAATACAAAACTTGACGTAAATTTCGTGGCTACCACATCCATAGATTCAAAATTTCTAATCAGTCAGCAGGCAGCGACTAAAGCTGTATTGCGGACTACCCTTATCGGTTAGGGGTACGAAAAATAGATGTTAGCTGATTCTCAGGCCTACAGAATATCCCCTCAAAATTTCATCCAAATCGGTCAAGTAGTTTCGGAGCAGTTTGGATACAAAAACCGTGACAGCAGAATTTATGATTTATTATGATTTATATATTTACTAGAGGGCCAAATATACTAGAAATACCCAAATAAAATTTACTAGAAATACCCAAATAATATTTATGTGGCAGTGCTGTGGCAATTCGGTATTATTTTTTTGGTTTTTGGAAAGGAAGAGGTTTCTGTGGCCGACCTGTGAGTTTCTTTTGAAAAGTAGATTCAAGATTTAAAGTGATTCAATTAGTTATATTTATATGTGTTTTTTAAAGAAAAAAATGCCAACAAAACGCAAAGGGGCTAATTTGAGCCGAACCTCAAGTAATTCTAGAATTTTTCGATGCAGAAGAGATGAAAGAACAGAGGAACAGATCCAGCGTGCGTCTTGCATTCCGGTTTGAGTCCGATATTGAATATTTTTTCATTCAAAAGTTATAACATGTGCTATGGACAAGGAATGACCGCATTGTCATGCTCTCAAATTCACAAATGAACCAGCTGGGATGTGTTGCGCGTCTGGGAAGGTGCAACTACCTGATATTGAAGCTAGAATTTAATTGAATTGAAATATCTGCGTATTATTATCACTCTACAACTATATAAATCTACAATAAGGGGCGAGACAAAGTTCGCCTGGCCGCTTGTACCTAATATAATAAGAATGTAAATAAATAATAATATAATATAAATATAATATAAATATATAATTAAATAATAATAGCAAGAAAACCTAAATAATTTAAATAATAGAATTAAATACTAGGATAAGAAATAGTAGCCGTAATATCTAGATACTCCCCGCATGTAGTATATTAATTAGATTAAGGCTACGGAAGCCACACACGATAGTTATAAAGCTCTCAAGATCGCCCCCACCTCTCGGAGCCCTAGAAGACGGGCAGAGAACGGGTGCAGGCGCAACGCCGACCCCCAAGAGGTCACAAGACCCTGCCAGCCCGGCAGGTTCGCAAGGAACGACGCCGGCTAAAAAGAGCAAGGCATCGCGGGAGGCAGCGAGTCTGCAGGATCTCCAGGAGCTGGGGAGCATGCTGCAGGAGGTGTCCGCCAAAATAATGGACAAATCCCTGCGGCACATCACCATCGCCACGAGGGAGACGTTCGCGAAGGTGGTCGTCCTAGAGTTGCGCAACATCGACTCCATCACCACGAAGGAGGAGGTCTGCGCAGCCATCGCGGGCCAATTTAACATCCAACCGGAACGGATCAAGGTTCGAAGCATGCGCCGCTGGTACGCAGAGACCCAATCGGCAGTGATCAGCTTGCCCGTCCCCTTGGGGAAGGCTGTCCTCCACCGTGGAGAAGTGCGGATCGGATGGACCATCTGCAGGATCCGGGAAAAACAAGGCCCACCGAGGTGCTTCAGGTGCCTGGAACTGGGGCACATTGCGATACACTGCAAGAGCCCTGTGGACAGGAGTGGCTGTTGCATCAAATGCGGTAAGCCGGGTCACAGAGCAGCTGAGTGTAGCCAGGAGGCATCATGCTTCATCGATGCACCGGGCAGGCGGCAGAGGCTGCCCAGTCGCAAGCAGTGGGATCGCGAACCCTCTGGCCTAAATGCAGTTGATTCAGCTAAACCTGAATCACTGCAGAGCCGCGCAGGACCTCCTGACGGTACGCGAGCTCGGCTCGGAGGTCGCAGTCCTCAGCGAACCATACAGGGTAAACAGCAACAGCGACTGGGCTGTTGACAGTACAGGCAGGGCGGCCTTTTGGCTCTGCGGACTGGAGACGCTGCAGATGCGGGACAGTAAGATCCACATCTGCGTGCAACTGGAGCACCCACCGCGTGCAGCGGAAAGCTGGGCTTGCCCCTTCCTGCTGCTTAACAGGTGCAGACCTGGATCACCTCGCGTTGCTGTCTTTTTCAAGCGAGGAGCAGATCGCCGTGCACCCTTTTCTTCTTTTCGGCGCACACATACATATATTTATGTGCCGTTTCTGCCACACACACACATAGATTTATGTGGCGTTTCTGCGACAACATTGGATTGGTGTGCGTTTTTCATCTTACGGATAGGATCCGTGTGCCGTCTTCTTCTTCATAGGTGCGCATAGCGAGAATAAGTGTGCACGACCCAATTTAGAAGCTACTGGTTGTGACGCAAACCAAAGAAAAAGCTTCAGAGCCCAACGTATATGCAGTCTTTTCTCTTCATAGTGAACGGACGTGTTGTTGTTTTGCGCTCCGAATATTGTTAAACCATTTATTTATTTTTAAACCACCGGGGTTTTTATTAAAATCATCACAAAACTTCTCACTTAACTTCAGCTGTTTGCTACCGCGTGTGCATGAGCTTTTTTCGTGTTTAATTTGTATTTAATTACACTTTTAGTTTTTGTGGTAAGACGGTTTTCTACCCGAAACAGTTTTATAATTTTGTTAACACCAAGCGTAAACCAAACCTATACCCTTCCTCGCTTTCATTTAAAAATTCTTCAGCAAAATCGGATCAGGCAATCGCCGATCTCTTTGCTGAGTTTTTTAAAACTACTTAATCTTCCTCAAACCAGATAAACTTGACGTATTCTTTCCCTATGCCCAAATCGAACTTAATTTCCAGTCCTATCTTAGACGAAAGCATTCTTCGGCTGGATCTTCACCGTGTAAAGCCAGTTTATGCACCGGTTCCCGATGGTATACCGGGCTGTGTTCTCAGGTATTGCGCCGAGGCTCTGTGTAATAGAGGTGCCGAAACATCGATGTTTGGAAGAATCGATGTTTCGATGTTTTTCACAAAAAACATCGATGTAACATCGATGTTTTCCGATGTTTTCTAACAAAATTTATATTTGAATTAACACTTGAAAAAGAAAACACATTATTCATTATTAAAATTAATTTATTTTGCGAGGAGTACCTCACCCCCTATGTACATACTGTATATATATTTAGTTAAGTTAGAAATAAGTTAGGGTTAAGAGACATAAGAAGACCCACAAAGGGCACCTGTAAATAGCTAGGAGATAGGGCAAACCCAACACCCGCCAGCAACATCGACATAGCCAGCCAAGCATCACTGGCACCGACCCGCCGCGTCATCATCACTGGCGTCGGCCAGCAACATCGCGAGCACACGCCCGCAACATCGCGAGCAACACGAGCCCGCAACATCGCGAGCAACACGAGCCCGCAACATCGCGAGCAACACCAGCCCGAGACATCGCGAGCAACACACGCCCGCAACATCGGCCAGCAAGCTAAACGCAAGCAACACCGCGAGCACCAGCAACATCGACTCTCAGAGAGAGAGAGCCCGCAACATTGCCGAAGAACCCACCACCACCGCCTGCGCCGCGGCAGGGGCCGAAGCTTCTGCGCCAGAACATCGGCAGAGGAAGGGCCCGAGCAACGCCGCCGCCGCCGATCGTTCTCTTCTCTCGGCGAACTTCAAGGCGAACAGACGTGCGACGATATAACCCGCAGGAACACGTGGTGGAAAAGTACCGACGGCGTTTTAAATCTGAGGCCACATGGACATGGAGTCCAGCGCCCAGGTGTAAGGAGGGTGAGCCGGCCAAGCGGCCTCCCGCGGCATGGGAGCCGGCGGTGTAGACACGAGGTAGGGAAACAGACAGGGAAAACTAGACGGACAAAATAAACTTAATAATAAAACCCGACGGCATTTGGCATCTATACTGGGCAGCTCCTCCTCCTCTTCTTCCCTAAACTCCCCTCTGGGCGGACTTGGGCTCGGCACCATGGTAAACAGGGCCGCGTCTCAAGTTTCGCATCCTTTTCCGTAGCGGCGGAGGCCGAGACTTGGAAGCCGGCACCATGGTAAACAGGGTCGGCTCTCAGGTTTCGGAGAACCTCGTGGATCGGGGTGTCGGAACCATGGTAAACAGGGCCGGCTCTCAGACCCCGAGATCCTCCTCCATCTTCGGCTAGGGCATCGGCACCACGGTAAACGGGGCCGATTTCCCAGTTCCGCGGCCTCGCTCGGGATCGAAGCGCCGGCACCATGGTAAACAAGGTCGGCACTAAGACGCGCTCTCACCAGCGCATCCCCGTTTCCCCTGCCTGTCTCAATATAAATAATGGGAGGACTCCTGAGCCGCTGAGGATATCCCAGCCTTAGAACGAATCGCTTCCTCACAATTTTAAATTTAATAACAAATCAAAAAAATTAAAAACAATGCAAATTCTTTTTTACACGCATCATAATAACTGATAATTGGAAACTTAAAAACAATGCAAATTCTTTTCACAATGTAATAGGAAATTAAACTTATAAGAGATCTGATTCAATAGTCTATCTATTATGAGTACATATTGTATATGTAATCACTTTGTTGTCGATATGTTCAAATTTTTGTTTATAAACATTAATTTGTCCACTAAATCGGATTTGAGACGAGTTCGGCGATCGGAAATGATTTCTCCCGCTTTGCTAAAAGCCCATTCCGATTCAACCGATGTTGCAGGCACACAAAGTGTTTCAACGCCAGTTCCTTGAAAGGTGACTTATTGTTTGAACTCTCCTAAAATTAAAAATATTAATTTAAATAGCTCATAATACGAAATTAAAAAATGTACCTTCCAAAAAATGAGTGGTTCGCACTTTTCTGGCTCGTTCGCCATCTCAAGATGCTGCCGGAGCAAAAAAAAAATGAAGTCCGAACGCAAAACATCGATGTTTCGGAAATTTTCAAAAACATCGATACATCGATGTTAGCATCGATGTTTCGGCACCTCTACTGTGTAACCCACTTCTCAAACTATTTACCATATCTTTGCAAACATCAGAATTTCCCCTTATTTGGAAGGAATCTTTTATTATTCCTCTCCATAAAAAAGGTAGCAAGTCGGATGCTGGTAACTACAGAGGAATCTCTAAGTTGTCGGCAATTCCAAAACTCTTTGAAAATATAATTACTCCTCTCCTGCAGCACTTGTGCAGATCCGTAATTTCTCCATGTCAGCATAGATTTATGAAACGAAGATCGACCACTACAAATCTTTTGGAACTTACCTCATTTGTGATTAGGGGCTTCCAACGTAAATCTCAGACCGACGTGATCTATACGGACTTTAGTAAAGCCTTTGACTCGGTTAATCATCTTCTTCTTATAAGGAAGCTCGATTTAATAGGGTTTCCTACCGATCTCCTTAATTGGCTTCAGAGTCACCGGACTCAAAAGGTTCTGTTTAAGAATTCTCTTTCCAACTCCCTCAATGTCACTTCTGGCGTCCCACAAGGCAGCCATCTTGGCCCGCTGCTATTTACATTATTCATCAATGACCTTCCTCTAGTGCTACCCAACTCTAGGGTACTTATGTACGCAGACGATGGCAAACTGTGCGTGCAGTATAACGACAGCTCATGGCAGTCAGACTTACAATCCGATCTTGACAACTTCCAGGCATGGTGTAGTGTTAACTTATTAAATCTCAACAGCTCAAAATGCAAACTGATGACATTTTCACGTGTCACTCCCCAGTATGCAACATATACGCTTAATGAATGTGCATTGGAAAGAATAACTCTCGTTTATGACCTAGGTGTCCGTCTAGATCCTAAGCTTTCGTTTTCAGAACATATTTCTTGCATGGTTAACAAGGCCAAAGGCATGCTTGGATTTATTAAAAGGTGGTCGAAAGAATTCGATTCCCCTTACGTAACTAAGACTCTTTTCACTTCATTAGTTCGTCCTATTTTGGAATATGGTTCTTGCGTTTGGAGTCCTCAATTTGGAATTCATATTGCCCGCATTGAATCTGTTCAAAAAAATGTTCTGCTTTTCGCCCTACGTGGCTTACCCTGGGATGCCGACCTAAGATTACCGTCTTATTCTAGTAGACTTCTATTAATTAACCTACCTTCCATATCTAACCGTAGAACTATGCTTGGTGTCGTCTTTCTACACAAGCTAATTCATGGTGACGTAGAGAGCCCCTACCTGCTAGGACAGTTTAACTTTCACGTTCCTCGACTAACATCTAGAACCTTTATCCCCTTAGCAATAAATCACTGTAGGAGGGATATTGAGGCACATGAACCTTTTAGGGTCTTATGTGCCGATTACAACCGACTTTTTAAATTTATAGAGGGACCTGAGAGCCTCCCTCGCCTTAAAACTGTATTGCTAGTAGAATTAGCTCGTAATGTTGCATGAACCTAAACCTAACTTTCCTCGTTCTTGCCTATATTTTCCTTCTCACGCATCTATCTAGAACGCGCGCAAAAAAAAAAATAAATACAAAATAACAAATGACGAAGTACGAAGTACGAAAAGTAGTGACATTGCAATTGAATGATAAGATATGTTTATTTAAACATGGAAATAAAATCATTGCAAGATATGATGTTGGTGATCTTTATACTAAAGGCTTGAATCGCAAGCCGGTATATACGTTATCAACCAACTCAAAATGGCACTGACACCTGAACACGCTTTTGATAGAGTGATAGTGGACACAGTTGGTCCACTACCAAAGTCAGACAATGGCAATGAATATGCAGTCACTCTCATCTGTGATTTAACCAAATATTTATTTCCCATACCTGTACCTAACAAAAGTGCAAACACAGTAGCAAAAGCGATATTTGAGTCTTTTATTCTGATGTATGGGTACAGAGTATAAGAATTCAATAAATACTGAATTGTCCAAATTTTTGAAAATAAAAAACATAACATCAACTGCACATCATCACCAGACAGTTGGAGTGGTCGAAAGGAGTCATAGAACTTTAAACGAGTATATACGATCCTACATATCGGATGACAAAACCGATTGGGACGTATGGCTTCAATATTTCGTATACTGCTTCAACACGACCCCATCTATGGTACATAATTACTGTCCATATGAATTAGTTTTTGGTAGAACAAGTAATTTACCAAAACATTTTAATAAGTTACATAGCATAGAACCATATATAATATAGATGATTACACTAAGGAAAGTAAATATAGGTTAGAAGTAGCATATGCTCGAGCAAGAAACTGATTGAAGCATATAAAGAGAAAAATAATGGAAATTACGACTTAAAAGTAAATAACATAGAGTTAGAAGTTGGAGATAAAGTTTTATTAAGAAATGAGGTAGGTCATAAATTAGACTTTAAATACACAGGGCCCTATAAGATGAAAGCATAGGAGATAATGATAATATTACGTTACTTACTAATAAAAACAAGAAACAAATAGTTCCTAAAGATAGATTAAAGAAATTTCATTCATAATCGATTTTACACTTACATTTTTCTTAATCATTTATACACAAAAGAAAAAGAATAATAATATCAAAAAATAAAAATTATTTGCATTCATTAATTAAAATAACTTCACTAGGTTTCATTATTTTTCAAAAGGATTTAGATGTAGTATGCGCTAGAGGTGCAGAAAGCATCGATGGAAACATCGATACATCGATGTTTTGAAGAATTGTAAAAACCTCGATGTTTTTTTTCACTATCGATGTTTTGGTGCCATCACTTTTCGAAGAATAAGAATCACTGAAAGAGGAAGGTTTTGTAATTTGTCATATTGTGGGAAAATGAGAAGACCTACAAAGTAGTGCTTTGGAACATAAATGTATTGTTTATTAATGAATACAAAATTACTTTTTTTCAATATTCAAAATGGCGGATTTTTCGCAAAACTATGTCTTGAGAACTCTTGTCAATTGTCAATCGTAACTCTGGTTCTATTAATGCGATTCGCCCAATTAAAAAAAAAATATTAAAGGGGATACTTTTTTTTATGTCATTTATTAGGTTCATTTTAGGCATAAAAAATAGCTTATGTATAGTTTTTAATGAAGATCAAAGTAAAAAAAAGCGAAAAAATTTGTTTTTGTTTTGTCCATAAATTATTTATTTTTTTTATTAAGTTTCATTCAAATTAGGTTCATGACATGGGAAATTTCCTGTACTTTAATAATTTAAAACAGTTTCTCACTTCAGTTAACCACGAAAAGCCCTAGCCATGACAAGAGGCTCGCGCGATCCGTCATTTTGAAGCCGCCATTTTGAATATTAAAAAAAAACATTTTTTTTGTATTCACTAATAAAAAATACATTTATGCTCCAATGTACGACTTTGTAGGTCTTTTCATTTTCCCACGAAAAGTTCTCAAAGTTTGCTCTTATTTCGGCCAAATTCAAAAGAACCTCCCCTTAAGATTGATGATCTTATGAATTTATGTTTTTTGTTTGTTTACTCAATAAATTTTTGTTTTTTACTTTTAATACTCATTTTATGGTGAGTTTTAATTTATATTAAAAATTTTTCAATTTTTTTAAAAACATCGTCGATGTATCGACGATACATCGAAAAAACATCGATGTTTTTTTTAAACATCGAAAAACATCGATGTTTCTGCACCTCTAGTATGCGCCTATGTAATATTAAGAACTTTTAAGTACAATTGTACTTACAGCATACAAACACATAGCATCACTTTGTTACTATGTTTATGCAACCAATAAGGCCCAAGGCGGATGTAACATGATCGTCCACTTGAAGGCTCCAAAGTATAAGTGCATGGTCAGCATTCCCACGCTTACCAAGTCCCAAATACATAAGTGCATAACTCGCTCTCTCGATAAGCACATATATATATATATGTCGGGAATTTACTTGGTTTATTAGATTTAATAGTAATCGTAAGTCTCTCTGTGTATTCGCTATGGAAATAAATGAGGATAAAAAGGAATAAGAAGAGCGAGAGTGCTTTAATGAGAGAGCGCGGGTATAAGAGTTGGTATATGAGAGCGCTGTGGGGAAGGAGAGCAAATATCCCTACTGAGCGTGGCGCAATGTGAGGTGACTAGGAAGAAGAAGTAAGAAGAGTGAGTTAGTTCGTGTCAGCCCTCCGAGAGACGAGAAGCAAAAAAAGAAGTCTAACCATTGCGACTCGCTGCACGACAGTGAAAAAGAAGAAGTGACCATGAACTTAGAAAATGAAGATGAATCTCCGACATCAGAAGTGGGATCACCACACCTACAAAACAATTCGGAACAAAGTTTGCGCACGCTAATCGAAAAGCAGAATAAAGTGATAGCGGAGTTACTTAAAGCTTCACAATCCGCGTCGGTGCCTGGAGCACGTGCTGTTTCCGCAATGCTACCAACATTCAACCCCGAAGCTGCTGACGCCGACGCAGCTGCATGGTGTAAAACGGCCAATATGATTTTGTGTGAACATCCTCAAGAAGGTGCATCTCTGGTGATGATGCTCAGCAAATCACTGCTCGGCAGTTCATCGCAGTGGCTTTCGCAAATTTGTTTTCCTGGAATAACCTGGGTGCAGTTCAAAGAATTATTTATGGAACGCTATGAAGGCAACGAGACAACGGCTGACAACGGCCACATGAATGTCTTTCGGTGTACTCCAGTCGTTTGGTTACAACTTTATTAACCAAGTGGAAGGCAATGACACACGAGGAGATTGCGGTATCATTGGTCCTGGCGCATACATCGCAAATCGACTCCAGACTTCAGCGCTTGGTATTCACTACAAACGTAAAGACACGAGCAGAGCTACAACAACAACTCAGAGCTCACTCGTTCGCCAGAAATGCTGAATTCGCTGGAAGCGAGCAAGGCCCTGAAAAGAAGAGGCACAAAATGCAAACACCGATTAGATGCCATAGTTGCGGTAAACTCGGACACAAGGCAATGGAGTGCCGAAAGAGAAGAGCAGAAGAGAGGAACGAGACGAGACCAGGCTATAGTAGCGGCAGACCTGCGCTAACATGTTTCAAATGCGGCAACGTTGGACATATTGCATCGGCGTGTACGAAGAGACCACCATCAGCGAATATAAACATAGAGAGGAGAGTCGACTTGTGTGCTGTACTGTGCGATACAATTTGGTGAGCGGTTTCCATTTTTCTTTGATTCTGGTTCCGAATGCTCGTTAATAAAAGAAACGATTAGCGAGAAGCTCGCCGGCAAGAGGTGCCACAATCTTGTAGTTTTGAGAGGCATAGGCGACAATGTTGTCAAGAGCAATTTGCAAATTCTGTCCACTGTAAAAATTTCTGAATTTAACCTTGAATTGTTGTTTCACGTAGTTGATAAGAGATGCCTCAAATACGATATGATGATTGGACAAGATATTCTTCAACTGGGTTTTGGGGAAAGTAACAGATTCGATATTTATAAAACACAGTAGCTCTCCCTTCGCTAGCCCTATGTTACTAGTCAAAAAGAAAGACGGTAGTGACAGGCTTTGTATTGACTATCGCGAGTTGAACGCAAATACAGTGTCAGATAAGTACCCCTTGCCGTTAATATCAGACCAGATTGATCGTTTACGTGGCGGCAAATATTTCTCCAGCTTAGATATGGCCAGTGGCCGATTCACCCCGATTCTGTTGAGAGGACAGCTTTTGTGACCCCTGAAGGTCAATACGAATTTTTAGCGATACCATTCGGATTAAAGAATGCGTCATCTGTTTTTCAGCGTGATATCGATGTCTGGGTTTTCTTTCAATGTAAAAAAAATGTCAATTCCTGCGAAAGGAAATAGAATACCTAGGTTTCGTTATAAAGGAGGGTGAACTGAAGCCCAATCCACGAAAAATTCAGGCATTATCTCAACTTCAGTGATGAAACCATTGTACCAATTAACTTCGAAACTTAATGATTTTAAATGGGAAAAAAAACATGAGGAAATTCGTCAAAAAATCATCAAAGTCCTAATTAGTGATCCAGTGTTAATTATTTTCGATCCGAAATTTTCAATTGAATTGCACACGGATGCGAGCGCAAATGGTTATGGCGCTATACTATTGCACAAAGTAGAAGGCAAACGCAGGGTAGTCGAGTATTATAGCAAATGCACCACATCAGCAGAATCAAAGCACTTCCGCCATTATTTGACAGGTAGACAGTTTACTGTATATACCGAGTGCAATTCTATTAGGGCGAGTCAGGACAAGGCGATATTGACCCCGCGAGTGCATCGATGGTGGTCATTAATGCAACCCTTTGAATTCCAGATTGAATATCGTAAAGGGAGCCAAATGGCTCATGTTGATTGTTTATCTAGAAATCCCGTCGAGCAAAGTTGTGGAAGTGCGAGTTGACTTGGCAAATATCACACTCAACTGGTTAGTATCCGAGCAGCAGCGCGATGAAAACATATCTAATATAATGAGCGAATTGAATAGCGACGAAATGCAGAAAAATGTAGCGAACACATATGAGATTAGAAAGAGTTTATTGCATCGAATTATTCAAAGAAATGGCAAGACGCGATGTTTGCCTGTTGTTCCGAGGGCGTTTAGATGGTCCGTTGTTAATCATATTCACGAAGCCATAATGCACATGGGCTGGCAGAAGACACTAGATAAGATTTACGAGCAGTACTGGTTTGAGAATATGACAAAATATGTTAGGAAATTAGTGGAAAATTGCGTTACATGTGAATTGTCGAAATCAGCGTCAGGCAAAACGCAAACAGAATTACATCCAATACCCAAAGTAGAAATACCGTGGCATACCATTCATATTGACATAAGTGGGAAATTGAGTGGCAAGAAAGACAAAAAGGAGTATGTCATTGTGCAAATTGATGCTTTCACTAAGTATGTCCATTTGTACCACACCTGGAACTTGGATACAGTTAGTTGCATACAGGCAGTGAAGTCCGCCATATCGATATTTGGCGTCCCCAGTAGAATTATAGCGGATCAGGGACGATGTTTCACAAGCAGCGAATTTCGCAAGTTCTGCTCCACAAACAAAATGGACTTACACATGATAGCGACGGGTGCCAGCAGAGCGAATGGGCAGGTAGAGCGAGTGATGAGTGTACTAAAAGGGATGTTGACGGCGGTAGAAACGAGCGAACGTTCGTGGCAGGAGGCATTGGGCGAAATACAGTTGGCCATAAATTGCACCACAAATCGCGTGACTCAGCACAGTCCCTTAGAAATATTGATAGGGAAAGAGGCAAGACCTCTGGGAATGTTGACCATCAACGAAGAAATGTCGGTAGATCTGAAGAAAACTAGAGAAAAGGCTAAAGAAAACATTGATAGAAATGCAAAGTATGACAAGGCCAGAGTTGATAAAAAGCATGCCCGTGTAGTAAAATATAAGATTGGCGATCACGTGTTGCTAAAGAGCGAAGAACGGCACCAAACGAAATTAGATCCCAAGTACAAAGGGCCATTTGTTATAGTAGAATTGCTAGATGGAGATCGTTACATGTTAAAATCATTAACAACTAAGCGAATGTACAAGTATCCACATGATAGTGTACGCAGTTTGCCCGAGGAGAGAGAAGTTCGTGAGTTAATAGAAGAGCTTGACGACGGCGAGAGAGAAGAAAATGTAGAGAGCGAATCCGATAGCGAGTTGTAAGCGGATTGGTATTCAAATGGTCGAGTTTATGCAGAAGGGAGCGAGTACTCCAACTGGTATGTGTGAAGCCTGCTAAACTGACAACTGATGACGAGTTGTGAATTGTTAGCCAGACGATTGAGTTTGAGTAGAAGAGAGCGTGTGCTCTAAGTTGAAGAATATCCTACTAAGCTAATGTCTGATGAAATGTAAGAATCGATAGCCAAATTGTTGGGTTTGTGCGGAAGAGAGCGTGTACTCTAGAAGAGATTGAGAGAGTTTATCCCGCCAAACTAACATTTGAAGACACAAGAAGTGTAAGAAAATTTGCTATGGAAAAGTTGAATGATATGAGTCATGAAGTCAAGCGTTACGTTAGAGAAATTATGAATAATGAAATGCGTTAAAGTTTATATTGAATTAAGCAACACGAGGACGTGTTATAGTCAGGAAGGCCGTGTCGGGAATTTACTTGGTTTATTAGATTTAATAGTAATCGTAAGTCTCTCTGTGTATTCGCTATGGAAATAAATGAGGATAAAAAGGAATAAGAAGAGCGAGAGTGCTTTAATGAGAGAGCGCGGGTATAAGAGTTGGTATATGAGAGCGCTGTGGGGAAGGAGAGCAAATATCCCTACTGAGCGTGGCGCAATGTGAGGTGAGGAGGAAGAAGACGTAAGAAGAGTGAGTTAGTTCGTGTCAGCCCTCCGAGAGACGAGAAGCAAAAAAAGAAGTCTAACCATTGCGACTCGCTGCGCGACAGTGAAAAAGAAGAAGTGACCATGAACTTAGAAAATGAAGATGAATCTCCGACATATATATATATGATATCATAAGCGAGCCGCTCCGAAACGACGAAATATATTTAAGAAATATATTTAAGAATCGGAGGACAGATAGTTTTGAGGAGTTAAGAATTATAAATAAAAACCAAAGTCAGCCTGACGGCTGCACAACCCAATTGGTAGTGTTCTTTAATTCTAATCTGGATCCCCACGAGCTTTTACAATATAACTCTTAGCACTTGTTACCGCCGGGTGAAGGCGCCCTTCCCCCGCGCGCCGTTCCTTTGGGCCGCCGGCCATAATTCTATAAAAGGAAATCAAATTGGATATTTTATTTGGAAATCGTATTCCATGTAAGTATTTTGCATCATATATTTACAGTGTTAGTCGTGCCTTAAATTTCATCATAGAACAAATAAAATGCCACGACCAAGGCGTACTAATATTGGTCACCGTACACTTAATGCTTATACTATAAGGTCGAATAGAACATTGCTAAATGAGGAAGAGCGTGCACAAATTAATGCCGATAGAAGAGATCGATATGCATGAAATAGAAACTCACCAAATCGAAGATGAAGCAGTTTGAAGACCTCAGGTAATACAAATTTGTTGTTGATTAAGTAAATGAAATAAATAAAATAATAAATAAATATGACTCTGCCATAGGGGATGGATAAATTATCTTGTGGTGCCACTTTTCCTGACTGATTTTCATAAGCGAAGGGAGTGTAAAAACAAGGAACTGAGGAACTCAAAAAAATTACCGTCTAGTATCTTCCAAGATGAAGCAATTCGAAGCCCACAGGCGATAAAAATGTAATTCAAATAAATAAATTAAGCAGAACAGGAACATAAAAAAAAAACTAAACAAATAAAACCACCGAAGAAAAAAATAAAATAAATTAGTCCAAGAAAAAAACAAAATAAAAAGTAGGGACTAGTTGCTTCCACTGAGCTTGGAGAACGAATGAACCCAGTCATGATACAAGTAGGTAGGTAGTCTCGTCGGCTGTGACAGCTCGGGTTTTGATTCAGTGCGTGTTCGCCTTTCGTAGTGAGCGGTCAGGCTACGGACAAATTTTTATACAAAATTAACCCTTGTGTAAAATGATTTTTAACAAAGAAAACGAACCTGATGATTTTTTTTATTGATATTTCAAACATCGCAGAGGGTGTGCACATATTTGATGAGCTTACAGAGGATGCAATTTAGTATGTCGCGGGCTATATCATAAAAAAATTGCACCTCTCAAATGAGTTAGCCGAAAATGGGACATTCACTTATGTCGATGAAGTGTCTCACGGAGAGCTCAAGAAACCATCTATACAGTTCATAGAAGAAATTAAGATGTTGGAACTTATATTTTTATCTTTTGTCAATGACTCATTTACAGTAACAAAAAATGTAAAATAAAAATTGATAAAAGCGGCCGAAAATGTAAATATTAGCTTAACTGTTAAAAAATATTTTTTAAGACTAGAATATATTTTAGAATTAAGAATTTAAAGAAAAGATTAGCAACACAAAAACAAAAACAACGCATCATGTCCAATTCGAAATTGTTAAAAATAAAATTATAAAAAAAAATGCAACTCGTTTTATTATGAAAGGAAACTTAAAGCCCCATACACCATATAAGGGTTAATCAACACATCTATTGTCGTTTCGCTCGCATTTACTAGGTTGAGCCCCTCTCACTCGCACTCATTGTAATGATTGAAGAGGGACCACATTTTTCTGACGAGACTACCTACTATGATTGTATCATAAACCCAGTAACTTGCCAGTGTGACCAAGAAAGTTCTTGAGGAAATAATCTAAGGTATCTAGAGATGGTCAGTCTTGTTTTGGCAGGGTTGCACATCAATATCGACTTATATCCTTTCTAGAAATTATCGCACTATCCTCATTCAGAATTACTTTTCAGTTACACTTTTTAAATTACAAAAAAAAAATGTTAAATTAAATATAAAAATTGAACTTACAAAAGCTTGTCTGCAAACTTCGTTTTCTCCAGTACCCACTCGGATTGGTCTGGGCGTCTTCGACTACATTACTCACCAACGTGGTTCGGCCGTGTAGACGGTCTCCTCGATCTGGCCGCTCGCCGGACTCCGCGAACCGTAGCGACCTCGCACCGTGTTGTCCGGAGTGCCAGACGCGCTGTGGTAGTAGCCACCAATGTCATCATTTGCATGTCTGCCGGATGGCCCCCGGTGGATCCCAGGGAGGGGGAGGAGTTTCCATCGAACCAAAAGTAATTGCGTTGGCCCATGCGTGCGAAATTGAGAGGAGGAGAGATTGTCGGAAGCGGATTATTCGTAATGTTATGGTTGTGGCTGAGACTGTTTCTGTCTGTGGTTGCAAAACGTTTAGGCGTTAAAGAGGTGTTAAAAATCTCAAATTTGCTGGACTGTGAAGGTGACACTGAGACTGAGAACCTCCGAACATCATTGACCGTTTAGATGATTTGTTAGATTTATGACCCATGCCTGCTAAGAAACCGTAATTGAGATGTTCCCTTTTATGATTTTGGCATTCCATTGAAGAATGGATGAGGGAGGTTGTGGCCAAAAGCAATTAGAGCACTCATATCTAAGTGGTTAAGATTAACTTTGTTGGGTCAAAACCAAATTAGAATAATCTTGTATATTTGAATTCCGTGCTTTTTGAATGTTGTTAACATAACATCTGTTGCACTACTCGTACTAGAGAACGAGTGGTAGATAGGAATTAGAAAAAAGAGAGAATAGAACACAGGCAGACGACAAATTGAAGTTGAAAAAGATAGCCACGAAAAATTTAAGTTGTAAAAGATAGCCACGAGGAGTTGATGTGAGGAGAAATAATCAAGAATTGTCATTAAAATTTAACTATTAAACTAGCACCATCCGACTTATCATTTATACTCAAGAAAAAGCTCTTGTTTTTACATTTGGCGACCGTTACAGGACTTGTGCTACGTTTTGGTTAATTTTGGTGATGATTGTGGTTACGTTCGCCCCCATTTTTACTTTGCTCTAAGTCTCGCACGCGCATTTACGACCTTTGCCCTGCCAAACTCTCGTACATTCGCGCATCGCGTTCACTGCCGGTCTACCCAGCGTCCGCATAGGATACATGCAGCGGAGCTGCCGGCTATACTCAAGGGTCTCCCGCCGCGTCATTGGACATCGATGGAGTGGACATACCATCCTCCAAGTGTCATCGCCATAGTTGGAGTCGACATCTCGGTACTCCATCTATACATATTGCCCCCAGGAGCACCTTCATACATAACCTCATTCTGCCACAACACTCTAGGTTGCACTCTAGGCTTTGGCGAGCGAAAATTTTCCACTACATCTCGTCGTCTCGCTCGCTCTCACAGACCTTGTCATGCAAGGAATTGCCAGATCGAAATTAAATAAAGTAAACAAACATCTGCAAAAATGTCTTCGCTGGAGCAACTTAAAGCTTAACGAACGAGTGCTCGGAAAAACCTTACACGTATGAGCAAATCTGTGGAACCTGCTTTGAATTTATCTCCGTTGGAATTATCTTGCCGTTTGTCGATTTTGGAATCGTATTTTAAACTTGCTTTATCTACCCAGGAAGCCATAGAGCAGATGGAGCCAGATGAGGCGCAGCGCAATACTCGCTTCGAAATAGAGGAACTGTTTATCCACGCCAAGGTTTGCGTTCAGGAGCAACTTGGACCAGACGCAAACAGCACCGGCATTCCTGAATCTTCGGTTCATTTTGGGCACACATCTGCAGTTAAGCTCCCGCGCTTATCATTGCCGACATTTGACGGCAAATACTGCGAGTCCAAAACTTTATCTTGTCGTTTAACCAAGTTATTGGCCACCAGCCATCCATGTCTAAGATCGAGAAGTTCAACCAGTTGTTAAACTGTCTTCGAGGACCAGCCCTTGAAACGGTTCGAGCTTTCCAGGTGACCTTAGACAACTACACAAAGGCTCTGGACCGCTTAAAGGAGCGCTATGACAACCCGACTCTCGTATTCTTGGATAACATATCGTCGTCGCATTGCCAACTGTCGCCAAGTCAAATGGTCAGCAGTTGCGCAGCCTAATCGATAATGCATCCGCATTATACAACTCGTTCCGTTCGTTGAGCACCGAGCCACAGATCTGCGAGGCCATGCTCATCTCTATAGTTATGGGCAAAGTGGACCAGGAGACTAAGAGGAAGTGGAATGAGTCCCTGGACTACACTACGTTGCCTTCGTGGGACAAATGCGTTAGAGTCGTTGAACATCATTGTCAATATTTGGAATCGGATAAGAAGCCTCCTGCTGAAGCCCCTATTAGTCAACCAGGTGGCCATAGACCGCGCTCGCAAAGGAATCAGGCAAGTCTGTCTTTCAATTGCACAACACAAACTTGTAACATCTGTTCACAGACAGACCACAAGACCTTTAGATGCCCAGAACTAATCAATCTCGCCCTAGATAATCGCCTCAATGCAGTAAAGTGCAACAAGCTATGCATTAATTGCCTTGGCAGGGGTCATCTTGTAGCCAACTGCCCGTCGACGCGGAGGTGCCACTCATGTGCACTAACGCATCACTCGCTGCTTCATCGGCGATCACTAGGATCGGCCGCATCTCCCTTGTCACTCCCTCAAGCGGAGCCTGTACAAGTTTCGGACGCAGTCGCACATACTCACACGGAGTCTCGTTCCGACTATGTCATTCTGGCCACGGCACTGATTCTGGTCAAGGATGTATCTGGAAGCTACAAAATAGGAAGAGCGCTTCTGGATTCATGTTCTCAGGTGAATTTCATATCCGAGGAGTTTGCCCAAAGACTTCGACTGCCACGGAAGCTCAACCTCGAGATTCGTAGCATTGGTGAGACACAAACGCGAATTAAACACCATGCAACCACCAATATCAAGTCGAGGCACAATGGATTCGAGTTGCTCCTTGATTTTTGCGTGACATCCCACATCGCCTATCATCCAGAATCGGAAATTGACATTTCTACGTGGAACCTTCCGCAGCACTCATTTCTTGCCGACGAGAGCTTCAAAAAGTCTCGTCGGATCGATTTGCTTTTGGGGACGGAAATCTTCTTCGATATATTGGCAGTCGGCCAAGTTAAATTAGGAAAGGATCTGCCCGTACTCCAAAAAACACTACTTGGATGGTCTAGTCGATGTCGAGCTGATACCAGAACACTCCATCAGTACTCATCTATCGCATTAAAAGAAATTGACCAAAAAATGGGACGGCTATGCCGCATCGATCATGTGGAGCCTCCTGAGATCACACTTACGCCAGAGCAGTGAAAATGTGAGGAGTTCTACGCCAAAACGGTACGACGTAATACAGATGGTCGATTGGAAGTACGACTTCCATTTAAAGATGAACCTACACCAGCTCCCGTGTGCCAGTTCCACGCGTCCCTAAATGGAGAAGGGAATCCACCCACTCTCTTTTGAAAAAGGGAGTATTCTTCCATTAGGGACCGCTGGCCACACCTTTTCTTTTGTCACTTACTTTTTTTCTACAAGAACAAGAAGACACGATTTTGGAGCAACCTTTTTTATACACATATATATAAGCTCAATAAAGACTATCTTTTGGAGAAACCACAACCCTCGTCTCTGCGTTTTCAATTCAAGTCAGAACCATCCAGTTCTCAGCCAGCAGAGCCAAATCTAAATTTTATGGTCCTTCGAGCCGGATCTTCGAGGGATAGTCCACAGCTAAGTACTGCACGCCATATTTGTCCAATTGTAAGCCTTTTGCCGACCGCCATATCGCCTTTTCAATTTTCCCTTTGGCCGGCAGAAGTTTTTTACATCGTTCCCTGCATGTACATTAGACATCTGCATGATTTCACTCATAACATACGTCACATAGAATAGAATAGAATGGAATTGAATTGAATGAGTGAAACGCACGAAATGAAACGACATTGTGTGAGTGAGAGGTTCTCATTCCACTCATAACTTACTACCTGCAACGAACGTAAATAAATGAAGCGTAAAATGAAATGAAACATGTGGAAATGCCTAGAACATTCGAATGATTCGAGTTGTTGCGTGCGAATTCGGTCCATTCCTTTGCTTATTCTTGACAGCTGCACTTCAAAGACGCAATAATGGACGCTATAAAAACAAATTTCATTTCTTTTTCATTGTTTTCAGTTGTCACTCGAATCATTCGAATGAAGCGTCTCAATTTACTGTGTTCTCATTCCATTCAATTCATTTCCATCTGTTTCGTTGTTGTGCGACTGAGTCGTACGTAAATTCACTCACTCACTCATACCAGTTTGACTTTGCTTTCATTCTCATTCCATTCATTTTCGGCATTGTGCATTTGAATGTGCCTTTTTCGCCACTCATGCAGATGTCTAATGTACATATGTGTAATAGTTTCTAATTCTACATTTGGTTCCAAAACTCCAAGTGTCATCAATTTCCTACATTCTTTTATTCTTTGCAAGTGATCGGTATTGCATAAACCTACATACATACATTACACAGTTGGTTCCAAAATTCCAAGTGTCATCGATTTTCTACATTCTTTTATTCGGTTTTTTTTTTGCATAAACCTACATACATACATACGTACATACATTACACATTTTCTACATTCATTTATTTTTTTTGCAACTGATCGATTTGCAATTAATAGTTCCCAATTGTCCATATAAACATACATACATACATTACACATTTGGTTCCTAAATTCCAAGTGTCATCGATTGTCTACATTAATTTATTTCAAATGATCGGTTTTGCATAAACAAATATTAATTTTGTGTAATTAATAGTTCCCAATTGTCCATAGAAACATATAAACATACATAAACATTTACATATTCCTACATTTACTTCGGGCACAGTAACAGTGTCTTCACACTGCGTTACATTCCTACATTCCGCATTTCTGGTGGACGGTACTTCTACATTCTGAATTTTTTCGGACGGTACTCAAAACACCGTATTGTTTCGGTTTTCCGTCAGTTCACATCAGTACCATCCCGCATTTCCTACATTCCGCATTTCTGGTGGACGGTACTTCTACATTCTGAATTTTTTCGGACGGTACTCAAATCACCGTATTGTTTCGGTTTTCCGTCAGTTCACATCAGTACCATCCCGCATTTCCTACATTCCGCATTTCTGGTGGACGGTACTTCTACATTCTGGATTTTTTCGGACGGTACTCAGGTCTGCATATTTGTTTTACGGTTTCCGCAAAGTAAACTTTGCGTCAGATCAAGCGACCGTTTCGGATACTTGCATCTCGACGTTAGTTAACTGTATTTGGATCGTTTTACTGGCTTGAGTACAGAGATTAACACGTGTCTACTATTCCATTCCTACAGAAAATCCTTGAACCTTGTATGTAAACAATAAATAATAAAATAATTACAAGCATCATTTTCCAGCCAATTTATTCGGAAGAATCAAGTCACCAGTTTACACGGTTGTCCTCTATTTTTTTTTTTTTTGGTATTAATTTTGCGCTTATTCTCAAACAACTATAATGATGTCTGAAGCAGGCCAGAAGCGGGATCCTAGCCCAAGGGACGCAGGGGCCGGACCCGCTGGGAATTTGAGATCAAAAACTAGAACCTCCTTAGCCGCTGCGGTGCTTGATTTTATAGCCACCAGCGACCGGCTTAGCAAATTTGAAAGCCAGATTTGTGCGGCATCATCGTCCTCTGCCGAGCCTAATGCTTTTACACTAAAGATCCGCCTAGACCAAATCCAGTCCCTCTGGGACAAGGTTGAGCGGGAATACGAAGCAGTCTCCCGACTAGCCCTTCACGAAGGAAGTGGCGAAAGCGTTCGGCAGCTTCAGAGCAACTATCAGAATTGCTACTTGGTTTATGAGAGGTGTGCTTCACAATTAAACGAACATATTGCCCGTCTGTCCGCCCCCAGTTCTCAGGGGAGTTCAAATACGTCCGTTGAGACGTTCTCGAAGGGTTGCAGGCTTCCGCCATGTGACACAGAAATCTTCACTGGAGATTATCTGCGGTGGCCCACCTTCCGGGACCTATTCACAGCGATCTACATCGATAATTCCAGGCTGACTCCAGTGGAAAAATTATTCCACTTAAACGCCAAAACTAGCGGCGAAGCTCACGCTATTGTTAGCAAGTCCCCCTGACAAATTCTGTGTTCCAATCCGCATGGAACACTCCAATGTCTCCACAGAAAATTGGGATTGCATTCGGATTTTCTTCTGCTCCTCCAAGTTGCCAACAGTCACTCTCTCATTATGGGAGCAGTCGTTGAACAACAAGTCCGAAATTCCTACCTGGGACGAGATGAATTCGTTTCTCGAAGAGAGATATCGCACGCTAGAAGCGATTGAAGAGGTTCGACTTCATACTTCCAACTCACAACATACTAGGGAGCCCAGGAACCCACAGCCTAAAAGGGTAAACTCCTTTGAAACGCAAGTCGCCCCACGTGTACGCTCCTGTGATCTCTGCTCCAGAGAGTCACATCCAGTTCGGCAGTGTCCTCGTTTCCTCCAGATGACTCAACCACAAAGAGTATCATACATCAAGCAGAAGCGATTATGCCTTAATTGCTTCGCCAAAGGACACAATCTTCGGGAGTGCACAAGTAGACACAATTGTTTTACGTGCAAGGGCCGCCACAACACGCTGCTTCATAAGGATAGTCTTGCTACTTCCACCAGCGCAGCGCAGGCTCATAATCCAGATCAGCCCATCGCGAACACTTCTGTTCATTTCGCCTCCAATCGGCAGGGCATCCTTTTAGGAACGGCCATTGTCCAAGTCTGTCACCAGGGAGAAAACTTTCCCGCACGGGCTTTGATAGACTCAGGCTCCGAGGGCACCTTCATCTCCGAGAAGCTTGCAACTCGAATCAAGCTTCCTTGTCAGGCCGTGAGAACTAGAATCACGGGGCTGAACCAAACCAGCACAGGTGTCTCACAAAGGATGTGTCATTTCCAGATGGGCACGGCGGCGAAGCCGATGCTCAAGATAGACACGACTGCGTTGGTGTTGCCCAATCTGGCCGGGAATCTGCCGACGAGTTCGATCGATCGCAGCATTCTCGGAAGACTTCCCAATATTCCGTTGGCTGATCCACTGTTTTTCCAGCCCTCCCAGATCGACCTTCTAATAGGGGCGGATATTCTTCCGTCTGTCCTCCTCTCAGGCTTGAAGCCAAACTTATGTGGGTCACTGCTAGGGCAAGAGACCATTTTCGGGTGGATTTTAACCGGCCCAGTTTCTACAGCCACTAGTAGGGTTTCGTCCTTCACGACAAAGATATCCATAGAATCGGAACCTACCATGGAGACACTTCTCACAAAATTTTGGGAGGTGGAGGATCTTCCATGTAAAGTGGTAAAGGAGTCGGATAACTTGTGCGAAGAAAATTTCGCTCGAACGACTATCAGGTCTCGGGACGGGAAATATGTAGTATCCCTACCCTTCAAGGATGCTGAGCACATCAACTTGGGGCATTACAGATCATTCGCTCTCACACAATTCCTAAGGAATGAGACTCGCCTGAAAAGGGATCCTATTCTCAGAGATACCTATGACTCAGTGATCAAAGAGTACATAGATCTTGGCCACATGAAGCCTGTGCCTCCAAATACGGACACGGTGAATTTTTATCTTCCCCATCACGCGGTGTTCAAGTCCGAAAGTACTACCACAAAAGTCCGTGTGGTATTCAACGCATCCAGTCCTTCGTCAAATGGGAACAGCCTGAATGACATCCTGCATCCAGGGCCAGTACTTCAGTCCGATCTCACCCTCCAGATCCTAAAGTGGCGAACATTCCAATATGTCTTTAATGCCGATATCAGCAAGATTTACAGGCCGATTCTCCTAAACCCTGCACACACCGCTTTTCAGAGAATTCTCTTTCGAGATGATCGTGGGGACATCAGAGACTATGAGCTTCAGACTGTCACGTTTGGAGTTAATTGTGCCCCGTTTCTAGCTTTACGAACGTTGCGGCAGCTGTCCGAGGATGTCCACGCCCTATATCCACGGGCGTCTCGAATAATTTCAGATTATATGTACGTGGACGATGTGCTTGGAGGAGCGCACACGAAGGTCGAGGCTACTTTAGCCATTCAGGAGATGAGGACAGCTCTGAGCTCCGCAGGATTTCCTCTCCGCAAGTGGACAGCAAATGAGCGAACTCTCCTAAAGGCACTTCCTTCAGACCACCTGCTCTTAGGTGACTTCCTCGACATCGAAGAGGTGAGCACCACTAAAACGTTGGGAATATGGTGGAACGCCAAGGCGGATGAGTTCTATTTTGTCCCGACTGAGCTTGTTGTCAATGCGAATTATTCCAAGCGCGACGTCCTATCGCAAATCGCAAAACTGTTCGATCCCGCTGGATGGTTGTCCCCATTTGTACTCCAGGCCAAGATCCTAATGCAGGATATATGGTTAGCCGGCATTGGATGGGACGAGTTTCTCCCTGCAGAGCTACGGCAACGCTGGCATGATTTCCTTCGCAGCCATAGTTCCCTCCACAAGGTTCGCGTCCCGCGTTGGGTAAAATTCCGACCGGGACCACAAGTTCAGATCCACGGCTTCTATCCAAGGCCTATGGGGCAGCGATTTATGTTCGCATCCAATACGACGGAGGCATTTCGTCAAGTCTGCTCACGTCAAAGACTAAAGTCGCCCCTGTCAAAACCGTTTCACTCCCGCGCTTAGAGTTGTGTGGTGCAGTTCTTCTTGCTGACCTGTGGGCCGCAATTCTTCCTCACATCCCGTTCGGTCGAATAGAGACGTTTTTCTGGACTGATTCCACCATTGTGTTGGCATGGTTGAACAAGCCACCATGTCAGTGGACCACCTTCGTAGCGAATCGAGTGACTAAGATTGCTCTAAATTCCGAGCACAATCCAGCAGATCTAGACAGTCGTGGTGTCACGGCTGAAGAGCTGACAAGTAGTGACCTCTGGTGGCTTCGTGGTCCTTCGTGGCTGATTCAGCCGCAAGTCTCCTGGCCCACGTCGCACGAAGCGGTATCGACCTTGAACTCGAAAGACGATCCATCCGGTGCCATTTAGCGTGTCCATCATGGGATCTCCTAGAGCGTTTTTCAAACTTCAATCGCATGCTGCGAGTCATGGCTTTTGTGCAGCGGTTCATCAACCGCTGCAGACGCATTCCTACGCCTTCTTCTACAGACTTAAGCTGTAAGAAACTCGCCCATATACAACTCGTGCTTATTAGGCAAACTCAACGGGCCGACTGTCCAGAGGAATACAACATCCTGCAATCCAAAGGACAGCTTCCCTCGTCCAGTTGTATCCTCAACCTTAATCAGTTCCTGGATGCTGACGGCATCATGAGGTCATGCGGTCGTTTGACTGCATCTGACTCGTTATCCTACGACGAACGTCATATTATCCTGTTGGCGTACCATTCCAAACTAGCAGAGCTTCTGGTCACATTTACACGGGGGAAACCAGCTTATGGTTCGTCTCATCCGGACGAGATACTGGATTCCGAAGCTGCGGAACCTGATCAAACGTGTGACCACGACCTGCAAGGTGTGTGTCATTCACCGGAAGAAGGTGCAGTCTCAGCTAATGGGTAAACTACCTCAGTCCAGAGCGACCTATTCGCGACCCTTTACACACACAGGACTCGACTTCGCGGGACCGTTTGATGTCAAAAGCTATTCAGGTCGTGCCTGTCGAATCACGAAAGGCTATGTCTGCGTCTTCGTGTGCTTCAGTACGAAGGCCATCCATTTAGAAGCCACTTCGGACTTGACCATGGAGAAATTCCTCGGAGCCTTCTCAAAGTTCGCGGCCAGAAGAGGGTGCCCTCTCCATCTTTACTCTGACAACGGAAAGACTTTTGTGGGCGCGGAGAAGGCCCTCACAGAAGATTTCATCGCTGCGGTTAAGGAAAAGGTTACCTCGTCATTTAGTCACCAGAGCCTATCCTGGCATTTCAACCCTCCAGGCGCCCCCCATATGGGAATCCTGTGGGAAGCAGGAGTCAAGATTTTCAAGACTCACTTCTACAAGACGACAGGTAACTTTAAGTATACCCTTGAAGAGTTATCCACTCTACTGTGTCGGATAGAGGCATGCCTCAAATCCAGACCAATTTCCGCGATGTCAGAAGATCCGTCGGATATCCTCGCTCTCACTCTGGGACATTTTCTGATAGGCGGACCGCTACTCGTCCCCGCCGAACCTCCCACCGCCGGCGAAGCCAGTTTTATCCTGAACCGATGGCAGCGACACAAAGCCCTTGGCCAGCTTTTCGCATCGAGATGGAAAGCTGAATACTTGAAAGAGTTCCATAATAGGACCAAGTGGCAAATTCCAACCAGGAATATGTCCGAAGGCGACATGGTAATTATCAAGGAAGACCACGTTCCATCGTATGGATGGAGGTTAGGGCGTGTTCAAATGGTTTATCCTGGCTCTGATGACAAAGTTCGCATCGTAGACGTCCGCACGGCCCGTGGTATCCTCAAACGGCCTATTTCCAAATTAGTTTTCCTTGCCGTAGACAAACATGTCCAAAGTCTATGCGTTCAATGTCCACAACTGTGAGAGTAAAGCGTATCCACTAATTATTATATTTTTTGTTCTATCCTCCAGTCGTTCTTTTTTTCTCTCTGCTTCTCTCATATCTTTGCGCCAGCCATGCCGTCCCATCGCAACCAACGTCGCCAGCTCATCGACAGATGTTCTCGATGAACTTGATCGTTCCGATGCCGAGTCTGTCAGGGGATTCATCCGCTTCGGACGTGTTCGCGGTTTCTCCGGCTAGATGCAGAACGGCGGCTCAGTGCGGTCCTCATCAATAAATATTGCCCGAACTGCTTGGCGCACCAGCATTCCGGAGGCTCGTGCCGGAGTGAGTGTCGCTGCCGAGTGTGTGGGGACGCTCATCACACCTTGCTACATCTCCATCGGCGGGAAAGGCGAGATCGGTCTGCTAGCGCGGACAGGCCCATCGAGACGCCAGAGCCGAAGGCCAACATCGAGCAACCCCGCCTCTCGGCAGTGCTCTCCCACACTGCAACGGCTATCCTGCCCACCGTCAATCTGCGGTTCGACATCGGGGACAAGCGCTTCGATGTGCGGGCCATGGTCGATGCGTGCTCTACCTTGAGCCGCATTGACGGATCACTGGCCGAGGCCATGGCCCTCCCTATCCCGGGAGTCGGCGATGAGAGGGTGTGCAGAGCCACTCTCATCCCGATTCATACAGGGACGCCACGGATTGAGGTGGTGTTCCACGTCGAGGAGCAGCTGCGAATGCGGACTCCTGCCCGAGAGCTGCCCGACGCCGCCAAAACAGTGTTCACCAACCTCATCCTATCGGACCCCAGTTTCCACAGGCCGGCTGGTACCTCCATCGTACTGGGTGCGGATGTGTATCCCACGCTCATCCAACCAGGTGTCATGCACAGCCAGAACGGGCGCATCTTAGCACAGAGCACGGTTCTAGGATGGATGCTCTCCGGAACATACACCCACTGATGCATCGCGGATTCTTTTGCAATCTGTGGCATTGCAAGGCGGGCGGGATGTTTACACCAGCTCCCGTGTGCTAGTTCCACGTGTCCCTAAATGGAGAAGGGAATCCACCCACTCTCTTTTGAAAAAGGGAGTATTCTTCCATTAGGGCCGCTGGCCACACCTTTTCTTTTGTCACTTACTTTTTTTCTACAAGAACAAGAAGACACGATTTTGGAGCAACCTTTTTTGTACACATATATAAGCTGAATAAAGACTTTTGGAGAAACCACAACCCTCGTCTCTGCGTTTTCAATTCAAGTCAGAACCATCCAGTTCTCAGCCAGCAGAGCCAAATCTACACTACCGTTCTAGGAGTCTCATTCGACATAGCCAGAAGGAGATTCCTCTCCCTCGAACGCAGCCTATGCAAAAGGCCTGAGGTAGGGGCCAAATATGTTGAATTTTTGCAGGAGTTTCAAAATCTGGGGCACATAAGTCCCGTGAGCCATCCACAGTTTTCGGATACATCGCTATGCCATCACTGCTGATGTAGTCAAGATGTTCCGCCAAGTCAACATGTTTGCCGAGGATCGCAGATTCCAATACATTCTTTGGAGAACGTCGCCATCGCAACCATTGAGCACCTTCGAATTGCAAACATTTGCAGTTGGACGACGAAATGCTAACCAGCACGCTTGGCCTAAAATGGGACCAAGTACGGGACACATTCATGTTCTCGTTCTAGCCAAGAGTCGATTCGGACCACGTCACCAAGCGCTCGATTTTGTCCATAGCCTCTTCGCTGTTTGATCCGTTGGGATTAGTTACTCCCATCATCATAGTGGCAAAATGTATCCTCCAGGAGCTGTGGCTCCTAAAACTACATTGGGACGAGTTAGTACCCCAATGCATTCATACAGCTTGGATGTCCCTGCTTGCATCGCTTTCGTCGTTGGAGTCTGTAGCAATACCACGATATTGCCTCCAATCAGCGATACACACCTTTCAGATACACGGCTTTTGTGACGCCTCGAAGTCCAGAGTTGCCGAAATTAGAACTGTGTGGAGCACATTTGTTAGCACAGCTCTACACTGGAGACATGTTCCAACTCACTGCAACCCGGCTGATATCTTGTCCAGGGGCTGCACTATCACCGAGTTGGAACAATCGATATGGTTCGAGGGACCTAGGTTTCTAGGCCAAGATCATCAACATTGGCCAAAGGACAGTCGAGACAACAGTGACATTGATATGGAAACTGTCCAACTGGAGAAGAGAAAATCAGCCTTTGCCGTACACACGACTACTAATCAACTGCTTAAAGGAATCTACAAGATCAGTTCGCATCATCGCTGCCTACTAGTTTTCGCTTGGATGTACAGATTTACTCAGCGCTGCCGTAAACTAACGCCATTCCAATCACTAACCTTAAAAATCTTAGTCTCTTCCTCCAGGTTACAGATGGCTTCCAACTGCTAAAGGTCGGAGGCCGCCTGGAGAAACACCCAGAAACCCAAAGGCATCCTGTCCTGCTCCCAGCAAAGGATCCATTTGTATCACAGTTCGCTCGCCATCTTCATCTACAGAACTATCACGGCGGGCCACGGACGCTCGTCGCTTTAATTAGAAAACAGTTCTGGATAGTGAATGCAAGGGACTTGGCCCGACAAGTCGT
This sequence comes from Drosophila aff. chauvacae BK-2020, assembly GCA_018903765.1. NCBI lineage: Eukaryota > Metazoa > Arthropoda > Insecta > Diptera > Drosophilidae > Drosophila > Drosophila aff. chauvacae BK-2020. The sequence goes on from JAEIGO010000954.1 coordinate 324,959, forward strand.
CCGCTTATGTATACATTGTCGTCGCTATCGACCAACTCTCGAAAGGCTGCTAATGGGCCAACTGCCTAAAGAGCGGATCACACCATCTAGGCCATTTTCAAGATGCGGAATAGACTTTTGCGGACCAATCAACGTCTATTTGCGCATCCGGGGTATGCCGCCCACCAAGGCCTACCTAGCCGTCTTCGTTTGCTTTGCCACGAAGGCGATACATGTCGAAGTGGTATCGGATCTCACGACGGATAGCTTCATTGCATCACTAAAGCGTTTTATTGCCCGAGGCGGACTTTTTTTTTTCTTTTTGCGCGCGAGTCCCACGCCCACCTCCTGCCCAACCGACCGAGGGGCGCAGCCGTGTGACGTACGGCTCGATCGCGTTCTAGATAGACGCGAGAGAAGGAAAATATAGGAAAGAACGAGGAAAGTTAGGTTTAGGTTCATGCAACATTACGAGCTAATTCTACTAGCAATACAGTTTTAAGACGAGGGAGGCTCTCAGGTCCCTCTATAAAGGTAAAAAGTCGGTTGTAATCGGCACATAAGACCCTGAAAGGTTCATGTGCCTCAAACTCCCTCCTACAGTGATTTATTGCTAAGGGGATAAAGGTTCTAGATGTTAGTCGAGGAACGTGAAAGTTAAGCTGTCCTAGCAGGGAGGGGCTCTCTACGTCACCGTGAATTAGCTTGTGTAGAAAGACGACACCAAGCATAGTTCTACGGTTTGCTAGGGAAGGTAGGTTAATTAATAGAAGTCTACTAGAATAAGACGGTAATCTTAGGTTGGCATCCCAGGGTAAGCCACGTAGGGCGAAAAGCAGAAAATTTTTTTGAACAGATTCAATGCGGGCAATATGAACTCCAAATTGAGGACTCCAAACGCAAGAACCATATTCCAAAATAGGACGGACTAATGAAGTGAAAAGAGTCTTAGTTACGTAAGGGGAATCGAATTCTTTCGACCACCTTTTAATAAATCCAAGCATACCTTTGGCCTTGTTAACCATGCAAGAAATATGTTCTGAAAACGAAAGCTTAGGATCTAGACGGACACCTAGGTCATCAACGAGAGTTATTCTTTCCAATGCACATTCATTAAGCGTATATGTTGCATACTGGGGGAGTGACACGTGAAAATGTCATCAGTTTGCATTTTGAGCTGTTGAGATTTAATAAGTTAACACTACACCATGCCTGGAAGTTGTCAAGATCGGATTGTAAGTCTGACTGGCATGAGCTGTCGTTATACTGCACGCACAGTTTGACATCGTCTGCGTACATAAGTACCCTAGAGTTGGGTAGCACTAGAGGAAGGTCATTTATGAATAAGGTAAATAGCAGCGGGCCAAGATGGCTGCCTTGTGGGACGCCAGAAGTGACATTGAGGGAGTTAGAAAGAGAATTCTTAAACAGAACCTTTTGAGTCCGGTGACTCAAATAACTCTGAAGCCAATTAAGGAGATCGGTAGGAAACCCTATTAAATCGAGCTTCCTTATAAGAAGAAAATGATTAACCGAGTCAAAGGCTTTACTAAAGTCCGTATAGATCACGTCGGTCTGAGATATACGTTGGAAGCCCCTAATCACAAATGAGGTAAGTTCTAAAAGATTTGTGGTGGTCGATCTTCGTTTCATAAATCCATGCTGACATGGAGAAATTACGGATCTGCACAAGTGCTGCAGGTGAGGAGTAATTATGTTTTCAAAGAGTTTTGGAATTGCCGACAACTTGGAGATTCCTCTGTAGTTACCAGCATCCGACTTGCTACCTTTTTTATGGAGAGGAATAATAAATGATTCCTTCCAAATAAGGGGAAATTCTGATGTTTCCAAAGATATGGTAAATAGTGTGAGAAGGGGGTTACACAGAGCCTCGGCACAATACCTGAGAACACAGCCCGGTATTCCATCGGGACCCGGTGCATAAACTGGCTTTACACGGTGAAGATCCAGCCGAAGAGAGCTTTCGTCTAAGATAGGACTGAAAATTAAGTTCGATTTGGGCATAGGGAAAGAATACGTCTGGTTTATCTGGCTTGAGGAAGAATAAGTAGTTTTAAAAAACTCAGCAAAGAGATCGGCGATTGCCTGATCCGATTTTGCTGAAGAATTTTTAAATGAAAGCGAGGAAGGGTATAGGTTTGGTTTACGCTTGGTATTAACAAAATTATAAAACTGTTTCGGGTCCTGTGTGAACTGAACCCTACAACGATTCAAATAATTTTTATAAGACCGAGCGTTATGCACGGTAAATTTCGACCGAGCACTGAGATAGTTAGAAAAGACAGTTTTAGAACGAGTAAGTTTATATTTATTATAAAGCCTAGACTTAACATTTTTTAGGCGTGTCAGCTCCTTATTAAACCAAGGTGGTTTGCTAGAGACAGACGGATAGGTTAACGGAACACAGGATAAGAAGAACGAGTTCATGGCACTGTAAAAAATGTCCACGGCGGCTGCCATGTCAGTGCACATGTACAGATTTGACCAATCGAATTCAGATATAAGATTATTTAGCGCATGAAAGTTAGCTTTACGAAAACAGCGAACCTTTTTGGCTAAACAATCAGATTCATTCTTTACAACCGTCCCCGTATCGATAGTCACTTCGAAAGTTGGATGGTAAGGATCTTCAGGTAGCGTCAATGGAGGAACTCTAACTAAGTCAACACCTAGAGGATCAGAGACGAAACAAAGATCCAATAAGCGGTTTAAGGAATTCAGGACATCGTTAACTTGAGACAAGGATATGTCAAGCAGGCCATCAATAAGATCATGCTGTGCCATAGTCTGAAGGACATTTGACACGCCATCAGATGATCAACGAGCTCCAGGTATATTGAAGTCCCCTAGCGCTACGAGTTGGTCTCGATCTGAAAGCCTGTTGGAAACGGCCTGTATTGCCGCAAGGTGTTTCCAATAAATGGGCTCCTCAGCCGATGGTGGATCATAGGAGCAAGTTATGTAAATAAGACTACCTGGAAATGAAAGTTTAACGCAAATAAATTCGATATCGGAGATATCGTCCAGGGCAACAAGTCGCTATCGTCGCTATCGACCAACTCTCGAAAGGCTGCTAATGGGCCAACTGCCTAAAGAGCGGATCACACCATCTAGGCCATTTTCAAGATGCGGAATAGACTTTTGCGGACCAATCAACGTCTATTTGCGCATCCGGGGTATGCCGCCCACCAAGGCCTACCTAGCCGTCTTCGTTTGCTTTGCCACGAAGGCGATACATGTCGAAGTGGTATCGGATCTCACGACGGATAGCTTCATTGCATCACTAAAGCGTTTTATTGCCCGAGGCGGACTTCCCTCGGACATATTCTGTGACAACGCTACAAATTTCGCAGGAGCTAACAACAAGCTCGAATCGTTGAAGCAGTTTCTGTTTAAAGACGAAACAACAAAAACAATCCACATTTTCTGTCGCTCAGAGCTCATTAACTTCCACTTTATTCCACCCAGGGCTCCACAATTCGGGGGCTGCAGTAAAAAGTGTCAAGGGACTACTCAATCGCACTTTTCAAGACACCAGATTAACCTTCGAGGAGTTAGCCACTGCAGTTGCTGACGTCGAGGCGATCCTGAACTCTCGCCCGCTGGCGAGAGCGCTAACTCCGCTCTCATTAGACCCAAACGACCTGGCCGCTCTCACGCCTGGCCACTTCTTAGTGGGTGACGCACTCCGAGCACTACCGGAACTTCCACCAATCGACGACAACCGGGACAAGTTGGATCGATGGAAAAGGGTCAGCGCGCTCAAACATCACATCTGGAGTCGCTGGAGCCACGAGTACATCAACGAGCTCCAAGTTCGCACAACCTGGACGACGACTTCACCAAATTTAGCTGTCAACGACATGGTCATCGTTCACGAGGATAATCTTCCCCCACAACGGTGGCTTCTTGGGCGCATAGTCAGCACGATCGCAGGAGCGGACAACATCGTGCGTGTAGCCAACGTACGCACTGCCAAGGGAATCATCCGCCGCTATACGGAAACTCGCCTTATTATCTGTCTCTTGAAAGGAGGCCGGTATGTTGGGTCAAAACCCAATTAGAATAATCTTGTATATTTGAATTCCGCGCTTTTTGAATGTTGTTAACATAACATCTGGGGGCTAAGGCTGAGTTGGTGAAGCGTGTGCGCTTGTCGCCTCGTCGATCCTACTCAGCTAGTGGTGGTTGGCAGTCACATGCCGACTACTAAAGACCGACCATACGTGGTGAAGAACCACATCCTGCTCGAGGTGCCCCTGCTCTAGACTAAATATGGCGGATCTAGAGAGGACAACTCGAAAAAACCCGTAATCACCGGTGTTACCGTACCGTGCGCCTGTGATGAATGGCACTACGTCAGTGTGTCTTTTAACGGTGGCTTCCGGATACCTGGCACCTCCGGTCGTACAAGCGCCCGATCCGGGGTATGAGGCTCTGCCCCGGGGGATACTCCCTTCCTCACTACTCGTGGGACCAATCTATGGAAACCATTTTAAGTAAAAACCCAGAAACAGGGTGCTCTAGCAACCCCAAATCGATCGATATCGAACAAATCCGGGAGCCCGAAGTAGCCATGGACGTATGTTCACAAGGCTCTGGCACCGACACAATCACCAAAGAAGAGGAAGAAGCCCTTCTCGCCTCTCCCAAGGTGAACAAGCCCAAGCGGATCGCCTTATCGGGAGCCGCTAGGAAAAGGTTGCGCAGACACCTTGCAAACGGCATTCCCATGGAGGAGGCCAAAAGGCTCGCTCAGAAGCCTATGGACCCTCCAAGGGTAGAGCCCAGCAAGAGTGGCGCGACCAAAAAGAGAATCAGATCGGCCAACACGACCCCAGAAGAGGTGTCGACCAAGAGGGCCATGAAAAAAACCGCGGCACCCAGTGCCTTGACGAGGGGTGGCCTTGCGACTGCACCGCCTGCCACGGAGGCTCCAGTAGCCTCCACATCCGCAGCAGCAGCTGCGGCTGGGCAGCAGATACAGGAGGAATCACCCCAAGTCGGTGTCATGCCCTCCTACAGGGACGTTGCCAGCTCGTCGAAGATGGCGATACTCCCTGCCGACTATCCCAACAGCCTGCTCACCACGGAGCAACTGAACACCATCCAGGCTGCCATCCTGTCGAGGGTGATGGCACTGAGGCACGGCTCTGTGAAGCCACTGTTCTCCGGCTGCACCTTCAGACCGGGCTGGATGGCTGTTACATGTGGGAATTCAGAGACAGCTGAGTGGCTGAGCACCGAGGTGCCCAAGCTCCGGCTGTGGAAGGACGCCCAGATAAAAGTAGTCCCTGAGGCAGAGGCTCCACGTGCCGCTGTCTACGTCGGCTACTTCCCACTTCCAAGTGTGGACCTCAAGACAGCTGAGGTCTTAAACCTCATTGAAGGCCAGAACAGCGGCCTGCGAGTGGGAGACTGGCGAGTCTTCCATCGCGAAATGAGGCAAAGCACAGCTGTACTGACGATCGCGCTGGATCGGGTCTCGGCCAACCGGATAAAAAACGCTTGGGCATAAGCTCAATTTCGCTTTTGGCACGGCTATTCTAAAGCCAAAGGCCGACACGCAGGCGAAGAGGCAGGCAGAGGCTCCCGTTCCCCCAACGGAGAAGCCCACCTGCTCGAGTGCCAGTGCTCCTGATATGGCTGCATCGACACCACAGGGCACTGCAGCCGCACGAGAGCCCGCACACCGGGCGCCCCACTCGAGGCACCGGGCGCGTACCCAAGGGTGCGAGGCGCACACTAGAGGAGGAGGCCCTTCTAGGCACAAACCGCGGCCGGAAGATGGCGGCCAGGGGCCGCAAGAGGGCGGACTAATGTCCCCTCCCCCTCTCCCCACTCCCCCTAACACCAGGTGACACCTCCGATGTCTCCAAGCGAACCTCCACCACGCAAAGGCCGCATCCGACGTACTTTGCGAGAGGTTCGCTACGATGGACATAGCGTTCATCCAGGAGCCCTGGATAAATGCAGGACGTGTCCGGGGGCTTAGCACCCCATCCGGTAAGTTGCTGTATGCAAATGACCAACCTCGCCCTAGATCGGCGTTGTCAATTAACAAAAATCTAACATTTGTTCCCCTTTCACAGTTTATAACTGAGGACCTGGTGGCGGTTTGGGCTAAAATACCCACCGCCCACGGCGAGCAGGAGGCAGTGTTGACCTCCGCCTATCTTCCCGGCGACTCAGAGGAGGTGCCTACGGCGGCTACTTGTGCCCTGATAGAGCACTGCCAGAGAAACCGGCTCAGATGGATAATCGCCTGTGATGCCAATGCACATCACACGGTCTGGGGGAGCAGTGACATCAACAAGAGGGGTGAGTACCTTCTTGAATATATTATTAGTAATAACATAGGATTACTAAACCAGGGCAGCGAACCCACATTTATTAATGCCATTAGAGAGGAGGTCCTTGACCTGACTCTCTGTAGTACAAATATGTTGTCCGTTGCCTCAAACTGGCACGTTGCAAGTGAGATCACCATGTTAGATCACCAACACATTAGATTTGACATAGGATGCGCCTTGCAATGTAGCCTAGTCACCAGAAATCCCAGGAAAACCAACTGGGATCTCTTCTGTTTTGAACTTGAGCAATCCAGAGACTGCTCAACCCGTCCGATAATATCCATAGACGAGTTAGAGCGTGAAGCTACTGTGCTTCATACAAATGTTGAATCAGCATATCACGCCAGCTGCGACCAAAAGGTACGCAAGACCGGAAGGGCTGTTCCCTGTTGGAACAAAAGCCTTGACGATCTCAAAAAATCTGCGCGCAGGCTCTTCAATAAGGCGAGGAGTGGGAGGGCCTCATGGGACTCCTACACATCTGCTTTAACGCTCTATAATAAAGAGCTGAGAAAGTCAAAACGGGCTACTTGGCGTCAACACTGCGGGCAGATCTCATCTCTCCCGGAAGCTGTTAGGCTGCAAAAAGCCCTCTCCAAAGACCACTCAAACGGCATCTGCACGCTGAAAAAGCCGGATGGAACATACACAAACAACCCAAAGGAGACGAGTAGCCTACTCCTGGCTACCCACTTTCCTGGGTGTGTGGCTGTGGAGCAACCCATCTCACAGAGAGAGGCACCAACCTACCTATCTGAGACTGGAGAGTGCCCACACCTGCAAGTGACTATGGTGGCACACTCAAATGGGGCTGAGAGAGGGGAACCCCCCCATCGCTCAGATCGTGTTGGAAACATGCCCTATAGGATGTTTCATCAAAATAGCGTACAATGGGCACTACAAAGTTTCAGCCCATACAAATCACCCGGACCGGATGGTATATATCCATGCCTATTGCAGCTGGGTCTGCACCTAATCGCACTCCCCCTGGTCCATCTATTTCGAGCCAGTCTCCTGCTTGGACACATACCAAGCAACTGGGCCAAAGTAAAAGTCGTGTTTATCCCAAAGGCAGGGAAGAAAGATTCCCAATTGCCTAATAGCCTTATTCCACTGCTACATATTTCAACATTTTGAATGTTGGGGTGATTCCATTGCTACATTTACATTCGGCTACATTCCTTGTTTATTTGAAGTCTGACATGTCAAATATAAATAAGGAAAATATTGAACAAAATGAGTGAGATTGAAGAAAAAGCCACTATCAGCGGGTTCTACGCAATGCTATCGTGACACTGGCCAGTTTGGAAGATGGGGAAGAGGATCTCATGACGGTATACAATGCGATTGCCGAGGAGGACCCATTGCCTCCACATACATAAAGATCTGCGCCAATCCCCGTGAATCTGAGAGTTTATCAGTAACAAAGAATAATAAACCATGACGAATACTACATCTATATTACAGAAGTGTTATGGTTGTTTTTGGGAACAAGGCGTGCCTCAAAATTACGATGCACGGAGAGAGTACATTTGATTAGTTTGTGGGTGAACTACAGGGGCTTAAGAAAAAGGATACCAATTTTAGGAACGCTTTACCATTAGATAAGCGTATTGATATCACCTTGTATACTCTGGAATCTTTTGCGGAGAACCGCAGACTTGGAAGGCTTTTGGAGTGTTCTCCTCGATGGTAGAAAAGATTTTACACGAGTTCTGCGTGGAGTTTTACAGAGTGTTTGCCCCAAAGGTCTTGCCTCGTGATTTTATTTACACAGAAGAAGGTAGAAGAGTGCGTAAAAGGTATCGGAGCTTAAATTTTTGGTATTTTTAACAAAAATACCGAAAATGTATGGAACATTTTTTTTGAATGACCTCATTTATTTTGTATGAAAAAATACGGACAATACCCCAAAAATGTAGAAAAATGTAGCAGTGGAATAAGGCTATAAATCATATAGACCGATTAGCCTTAGCTCCTTCTTCCTTAAAACGATGGAGAAGATAATTGACCAGCATATAAGGGAGGTGAATCTCAAGGAACTACCCCTACACAAATACCAATATGCGTATCAAGCTGGTAAATCAACTGAGACCGCCATACACTGGCTTACAACAACCATTGAAAAGGCCATTGGCGCTCAACAGATAGCACTAGGTGCCTTCTTAGACATCTCAGGAGCTTTCGACAACACGTCATATGAGGCTATACGTGCCTCTCTTGTACGAAAGAATGTCTCCACACCTATCACTAGGTGGTTTCTGGAAATGCTTAAATCCAGAATCATAACTGTAGACCTTGGAGGAACTATGACCTCAATCACAGCCACAAGGGGATGCCCTCAAGGGGGAGTACTCTCTCCTCTTCTGTGGACTCTGGTCATCGACGAGCTACTATATGAGCTCAACAACTTAGGGTTCCCCACTCAAGGCTACGCTGATGATCTAGTCATCTATATAGTGGGCTGGCATGAGCAAACCATTTCGGACCGCATGCAGCAAGCCCTAGATAAAGCCAACGGATGGTGTCAGGACAAAGGACTGTCCATAAACCCATCAAAAACAGTTTTAGTCCCATTTACCAGGAAAAGGTCTCTCTCCTTAAAAAGACCATCCCTAAATGGGTCCACCATCGACTTTTCGGTTGAGGCCAACTACCTAGGAGTCACACTTGACTCCAAACTCAACTGGAACGCACACCTGGAAAAGACTATAAACAAAGCCACTCGAGCACACTTTGCTTGCAACAGGCTTTACGGTAGAACATGGGGCTTAAGTCCCAAAATGATCTACTTACTGGTCTTTTAACACTGTGGTAAAACCGATCTTAACCTATGCATCACTTGCTTGGTGGACGAAATCTACCCAGAGGACAGCTGCGGCTGCACTTACCAAATTACAACGACTGGTCTGCATAGGCATCACTGGAGCCATCCGGACATGCCCCACTGCAGCACTAGGAGTCATAACTGGCATACCCCCTCTACCAATTACATTGAAAAAGGAGGCCTGCCTGGGGGCACTTCGCCTTCAAAACATCACCAATATCAAAAGCGGTGATCTTACCGGGCATCTTAGGGTCCTTGAACCCCTAATAAATGAGCCCATTCTGCGCGTAACTGACGAGCAGAAACCAAAACTCGTTTTCCACAGAAACTTCTCAGTAGTCTTATACACTAGGAATGAATGGAAAACAAAATCAATATCTCTGCCCAGTGGATCACAAACATGGTACACTGACGGGTGGAAACTGGAAAACGGTGACACCGGGGCTGGCATTTTCGAACCAAGGTTCAACAAATCCATAGCCATGGGAAAGTCTCCAACCATCTTCCACGCCATAGAAATCTGTGCTCGTGAATGCCTTCGCAGGAAAATGAAAGGCGCACGGATTTACATCTTCTCTGACAGTCAGGCAGCGCTCATAGCACTGAGTTCCTTTACGATCTCATCCGGACTTGTAGAGAACTGTTTCCAGCAGCTGAACGCCCTTGCCTCCAAAAACACTCTAACGGTGGGCTGGGTGCCAGGGCACGAAGGCCATATAGGAAACGAGGTAGCAGACTCCCTAGCTAAACGCGGGGCGATGACACCTTTTATCGGCCCTGAGCCGTTCTGTGGACTATCGAAAGGATACAATAGAGAACTGCTCAGGAAATGGGAGGAAGCGGAGATAAATCGTCACTGGACCGACAGTGCAGGGCTGAGACAAGCCAAACAATTTCTCGTCCCCCAGATGACGCACTCAAAACGCATCATCAACCTACCAAAGAGCGAAATTCGCACTCTAACGGGTCACTGCAACCTTAGGTATCACCTTAAGAAATTACAACTTTCACAAACCGACACCTGCAGATTCTGCGAGATGGAGCAAGAAACATCAGAACATATTCTATGTGAGTGCCCATCGCTAATCAGACGTCGACTTCAACATCTAGGAGGCGAACCTATTCCCCCTACAGGATTTGGGAACAAATAGACCTTACCAAAGTGCTCCTCTTTTATTAAAAGCCTAGGTATAGGGCCTCTTCCCTAATCCTACAGGCCGGCACAAAAGATCTAAAATCTGGTCGCAGTGCAACAAGGCCTTGTAATAATAATAATAATAATAACATAACATCTGTTGCCTAGGCTGCCAACTCGTACTAGCGAACGAGTGGCAGATAGGAATTAGAAAAAAGAGAGAATAGAACACAGGCAGACGAAAAAATTGAAGTTGAAAAAGATAGCCACGAGGAGTTGAAGTGAGGAGAAATACTCAAGAATTGTCATTAAAATTTAACTATTAAACTAGCACCATCCGACTTATCATTTATGCAGTGTCCTCTTTACAATAAAGTTGTAACATTGACTTTATGATATTTGTTTATTGTTTATTACTCGTTCCATTTGCTTTTAGTTGTCACTTAATTTACAAAGTATAGTTTAGTTTTATTCTGCGGAAATACACGTCTAATCGAGTCGAGATTCTGGCGGAGACCACTAGCGAGGAGTTGTCACATTTCAGGCTGCAATCGATTACCCGATTATTAAGTAGCTATTTTATAGAGAGGAGTCAGAGACTAATAGGCGAGGCCAATTCGAGTAACTCTGGCCACTCGACCAACATTATCGGCCTTCCTGACGTTTGATTCGCCCCGAATGGTTTCATAAACTCTGTCACTGTCTTAGTCCTATATGGCCCTTCTCCATGTCCTTTCAACTTCGTAACGCCCATGACTGTTGATCTTGACTATTTTATATGGCCCTAAGTACTTTCCTTTTAACTTCAAGCCGGTTCCGTAGTGTGTCCGCTTTATAGCTACCAAATCATTGACTGCAAACTTCCTTTCTGCCTTCCCTTTAGAGTCAAATGCCCTTTTATTTTCTTATTGGATATCCTGAATATTCTCTCTTGCTTTATCGCGCAACTTATCCCTTTCATCGTCTAGTTCTGTAATTAAACACTCTTCGATCAACTCTTTTAACTCTAGATTGCTCGCAACACGCATATCCAGACCGGTTAGTAGCTTGAACGGGGAAACTTTTGTACTCCTCGGCTCAGTGTTGTTAATAGTCTGCTGTACCCTACCAACATGTTTATACCATCATCCTGGATTCTCCTGGCTCAGTTTTGACAACATTGGGACCACTATCTTGTGCATACGCTCCACCTGTCCATTACCCCTGGGAACTCCTGTCGCAATTAGTAAGTGCTGTATTTTCTCCCTTTCGCAATAGTCCTTAAACAAGTGCGAAGTAAAAGCGGATCCTCGATCCGACACGATTCTGTATGGGTTACCAAAATTTACTGATTGACTGATGTGGTTATAACGCTTTTTAGTTACCTCCATCGGGCCAACATGGTCTATATGGTATGTTACCAACGGCTTGTCACCTTTGTCGATCGGTGTCAGAAACCCTTCTTGTCGACCAGCTTTCGCATTCACTAAGATGCACTCTACACAACTCTCAACAATTCTCATGGTCTTCTCTTTTACCTTGGGGATATAATATGACTTTTCAAGCAACTCCTGAGTCTTCTTGGATGAAAAATGACCTTGCTTGTATGCATTTCGAATTATCTCCTCTTCCATAAGCGATGGAACTACTAGCAACTCCTTATTCGGATCTTTGAAGACGATTCCGTTCGATACATAGAAATCCTCATAACCTTTTGTCTCAACAACACTTTTCATTGCCTTCGTCCATTCATCCGTTTGCTGTGCCTCTCTCAATCGATGTATTAGGCTATCTGTCACAACGGAACAATACACCCTACGCAAGGCATCTACATGTCTCATCTTGTTACCTGACCTATGTTCGATTTCATAATCGAAATTTTGCAAGTACATTGCCCAACGTGAAACTCTAAGCGGAATCTCCTTTTTTTCTTCATAGTCATGGAAAAAGCATTGCAGTCCGTGACTATTTTAAATCTTTTCCCCAGAACGTAAACTCGCCACTTTACCAAGGCTCCAATGACTGCTAGCACTTCAAGTTCATAAGAATGATACTTCTCTTCGCACGGTTTCGTCTTTCTGCACATATAGAAGATTGTGTGCCACAAACTATCTTCCTTATCTAACTGCAGCAACACGGCTCCGAATCCAAATTTTGACGCATCGGTATGAATTTCCGTTTCAAGTGAAGGGTCATACTGTTTCAGGACGGGACCACTGATTAGCGCTGCTTTTAATCTTTCAAACGCCTCTAGTTGCTTTTCTTTGAATTCAAACATTACTTCCTTACGTAACGTATCAGACAATGGCTTTGCGATTACTGCGTAATTTTCTACGAACCTTCGAAAATACGACGTCAGACCTAAAAACCTTTGGATTCCCTTTTTATCACGAGGAATCGGAAATTCAGCCACCGCTCTTGTTTTCTCCTCACCTGGTTTAATTGTTCCATTCTCTAAATTAATTCTCTTCTTCAATATCTGACACTTGCTCCAATTTATACGCAAACCGCTTTCTTCTGCCACCTTCAAGACTCGCTTTAATTTTACTAATCCCTGATCCACACTCTTGCTAGCGATGATAACATCGTCCATGTACACGACTGCATCATCATTCTTGATCACATCTCGTAGAACTGCCATTATAAATCTGGTAAACACTGCTGGAGAATTAGTTATACCGAATGGTGCAAACATGAACTTGTACTGCCCACTCATAGTTACATAGTGCGGTTGGGAAATTATCTCTGACAATCTTTTCATTCAGCTTACGATAATCACAGCACAACCGCTTTTTCCCATTCTTCTTCTCTACCAAAACAATTGGCGAGGCAAAATCTGAAATACTTGGCTTAATTATACCTTCCCTAAGCCACTCCTGCACTTGATCATCGACTATCTTCTGATCACAATAGGCCAAACGCCTTGGATGTTGATAAACCGGCAACTCATCTGTTAATAAGATCTTCATTTCCACTGGCGATCTCAGATTTCTCCTTGGTTTATAATTCTCGACCAGTACCTCTATTTCTGAAGCGACACCCTTGCCTAAATGTTCCAAATCCAAGCCTGACTTACAATTTTCTGTGGTTAACATACAAACGTGGTTCAAACAGGGAAGGTAGTTCCACAGCAAGTTCGTGAACCAGTTGCTTGTAGTTTGGAGGTAAAATCGGTATTTTGCTCAAACATTGAATTTAAGGGACTTGTAGATACAGGAGCAGAGCTGTGTTTGATGCGTAAGCGTGTATTTTTGAAGCTGGGCGTAGGTGTTGGCAGTTTGATGGGCAGACAAATTCGTTCATTAATTGTGAACATGAACTTTCATTCCTCTGTGATTCGTTAGATCGCACACGCTGAACTCTTTCCGAAAACACAGTTCCTGTCTTCGTGACCATCATGTCAACATTTTCCAAAATTGTGGTGCCCAAAATTGCATCAAACTTCATGTCCTCGTCTGGAATTACGTGGAATTCAATCCACATTTCTATGCCATCGATACTAACTGGCGCTTTGAAGCTGCCGAAAGTCAGAACCTGACTTACTCCAATTCCTGTCAAAACTCTCTGTCTGCCCATCAAACTGCCAACACCTACGCCCAGCTTCAAAAATACACGCCTACGCATTAAACACAACTCTGCTCCTGTATCTACAAGTCCCTTAAATTCAATGTTTGAGCAAAATACCGATTTTACCTCCAAACTACAAGCAACTGGTTCACGAACTTGCTGTGGAACTACCTTCCCTGTTTGAACCACGTTTGTTCTTTCCTCTTGTTTGACTTGAGCCTCCGCTCTACACTGTGCTGCTCGGTGTCCTGGCCGATTACACTTGAAACATTTCTCCTGTACTGGACAATCAATCTAAGCTTCCATCTGCCACTTCAACTCTTTCAGATTCCTAGCCTGATACAGCATGGATTTATTTGATCTTGCATCTGGGATTCCTTCTACAAAGTACTCAATCAGACTTTCATCCTCCAAACGTACCGGCTTAGCTATCTCCATTAAAGCATACAGAAACTCCTGTAAAGATTCTCCCTTATGCTGCCGACGTTTTCCCAATCTGCGATGAATCTCGGCTGTAGATACCTGCACTCCAAACTCCCTTAACAAAGCTGACTTCAAACTCTCCCAGTCCTTAATGTCTCTCTGGCTACGCACAAACATTTTTGCTGCTCCGCAAAGTAACTGTTTTGTATAAACAAACTGCTGCAATGGGCTCCAATCTACAGTAGCCGCACAATCTTCCAATTCTTCTATCCAAAGATCAATATTCGGAGAACCTGTGCCTGAAAACTGAGAAACGCTGCCTTCGACATCTTTCAAAGTAAACCAAGATCTAGACTGTCCCTGTGCAACTTGGTCATGTTGCCTACCTGCTCGGATATTGTGGGTGGCTGGCGTAGAAGATGTTGACCTAAAATCTCCAGGCTCACCATCAGTCTCTGACTCACCCTCATCCGTCAACCCATAATGAGTTAGCAATCGTTGTTGTAATTCAGCTTTCAACCCGGTCGTACTCAACTGCAGCTCTGACAACTTCCGTCGCAGTTCTTCCACTCGCATTGCCAAAATCTCGCCTGTCTCCATTTTACAAATATAACCTGGTAAAAAATTACAGTTAATATGATGACAAACTTGTGATTTAACTCGAATTTCTTTGCCCTTCGTTTACAATTACATACAAACTTCTTTTACATACAAACTGTATTGCAAACAACCCTGTTTCGGCGGCGTCTCTTGCCGTCTCGCTCCCTCTCGTGTTCACCGCTCTCTGTAGCGTCTCTGTTCTTCTTCTTCGTCTGCACACAGCTACCTGCTATGCTTCCAATTGGAATCCGCTTTGCCTGCTTGCAAAACCACGTGCCTCAGTTCTGGCCAACAAGGTTATGCTCGCACACACCGACGATGCTCTGCTGTTTCCGCTCTGCACTTCTCTCGTCTGCTCCGCTGCTTGTCCACCTCTTGATCTTCTCTAGCTCGATCTGCTACTGCTGCTCGTGTTCCAGCCCTGACCACACGATATGTTGATTTCGTCTGCTTTTCTTCTCGCTGCTTTCTATTTATCCAGCCTATACCGCTGCTTCTCCGAGGTTAAACTCAATCGGAATCACCTGGCCGTCGACGTCTGCCTCCAGTTGCACTCCAGTTGCACTCTAGGCTTTGGCGAGCGAAAATTTTCCACTACATCTCGTCGTCTCGCTCGCTCTCACAGACCTTGTCAAGCAAGGAATTGCCAGATCGAAATTAAATAAAGTAAACAAACATCTGCAAAAATGTCTTCGCTGGAGCAACTTAAAGCTTAACGAACGAGTGCTCGGAAAAACCTTACACGTATGTGCAAATCAGTGGAACCTGCTTTGAATTTATCTCCGTTGGAATTATCTTGCCGTTTGTCGATTTTGGAATCGTATTTTAAACTTGCTTTATCTACCCAGGAAGCCATAGAGCAGATGGAGCCAGATGAGGCGCAGCGCAATACTCGCTTCGAAATAGAGGAACTGTTTATCCACGCCAAGGTTTGCGTTCAGGAGCAACTTGGACCAGACGCAAACTGCACCTGCATTCATGAATCTTCGGTTAATTTTGGGCACACATCTGCAGTTAAGCTCCCGCGCTTATCATTGCCGACATTTGACGGCAAATACTGCGAGTACCAAAACTTTATCTTGTCGTTTAACCAAGTTATTGGCCACCAGCCATCCATGTCTAAGATCGAGAAGTTCAACCAGTTGTTAAACTGTCTTCGAGGACCAGCCCTTGAAACGGTTCGAGCTTTCCAGGTGACCGTAGACAACTATACAAAGGCTCTGGACCGCTTAAAGGAGCGCTATGACAACCCGACTCTCGTATTCTTGGATAACATATCGTCGTCGCATTGCCAACTGTCGCCAAGTCAAATGGTCAGCAGTTGCGCAGCCTAATCGATAATGCATCCGCATTATACAACTCGTTCCGTTCGTTGAGCACCGAGCCACAGATCTGCGAGGCCATGCTCATCTCTATAGTTATGGGCAAAGTGGACCAGGAGACTAAGAGGAAGTGGAATGAGTCCCTGGACTACACTACGTTGCCTTCGTGGGACAAATGCGTTAGAGTCGTTGAACATCATTGTCAATATTTGGAATCGGATAAGAAGCCTCCTGCTGAAGCCCCTATGAGTCAACCAGGTGGCCATAGACCGCGCTCGCAAAGGAATCAGGCAAGTCTGTCTTTCAATTGCACAACACAAACTTGTAACATCTGTTCATAGACAGACCACAAGACCTTTAGATGCCCAGAACTAATCAATCTCGCCCTAGATAATCGCCTCAATGCAGTAAAGTGCAAAAAGCTATGCATTAATTGCCTTGGCAGGGGTCATCTTGTAGCCAACTGCCCGTCGACGCGGAGGTGCCACTCATGTGCACTACCGCATCACTCGCTGCTTCATCGGCCATCACTAGGATCGGCCGCATCTCCCTTGTCACTCCCTCAAGCGGAGCCTGTACAAGTTTCGGACGCAGTCGCACATACTCACACCATGCAACCACCAATATCAAGTCGAGGCACAATGGATTCGAGTTGCTCCTTGATTTTTGCGTGACATCCCACATCGCCTATCATCCAGAATCGGAAATTGACATTTCTACGTGGAACCTTCCGCAGCACTCATTTCTTGCCGACGAGAGCTTCAAAAAGTCTCGTCGGATCGATTTGCTTTTGGGGACGGAAACCTTCTTCGATATATTGGCAGTCGGCCAAGTTAAATTAGGAAAGGATCTGCCCGTACTCCAAAAAACACTACTTGGATGGTCTAGTCGATGTCGAGCTGATACCAGAACACTCCATCAGTACTCATCTATCGCATTAAAAGAAATTGACCAAAAAATGGGACGGCTATGGCGCATCGATCATGTGGAGCCTCCTGAGATCACACTTACGCCAGAGCAGTGAAAATGTGAGGAGTTATACGCCAAAACGGTACGACGTAATACAGATGGTCGATTGGAAGTACGACTTCCATTTAAAGATGAACCTACACCAGCTCCCGTGTGCCAGTTCCACGCGTCCCTAAATGGAGAAGGGAATCCACCCACTCTCTTTTGAAAAAGGGAGTATTCTTCCATTAGGGACCGCTGGCCACACCTTTTCTTTTGTCACTTACTTTTTTTCTACAAGAACAAGAAGACACGATTTTGGAGCAACCTTTTTTATACACATATATATAAGCTCAATAAAGACTATCTTTTGGAGAAACCACAACCCTCGTCTCTGCGTTTTCAATTCAAGTCAGAACCATCCAGTTCTCAGCCAGCAGAGCCAAATCTAAATTTTATGGTCCTTCGAGCCGGATCTTCGAGGGATAGTCCACAGCTAAGTACTGCACGCCATATTTGTCCAATTGTAAGCCTTTTGCCGACCGCCATATCGCCTTTTCAATTTTCCCTTTGGCCGGCAGAAGTTTTTTACATCGTTCCCTGCATGTACATTAGACATCTGCATGATTTCACTCATAACATACGTCACATAGAATAGAATAGAATGGAATTGAATTGAATGAGTGAAACGCACGAAATGAAACGACATTGTGTGAGTGAGAGGTTCTCATTCCACTCATAACTTACTACCTGCAACGAACGTAAATAAATGAAGCGTAAAATGAAATGAAACATGTGGAAATGCCTAGAACATTCGAATGATTCGAGTTGTTGCGTGCGAATTCGGTCCATTCCTTTGCTTATTCTTGACAGCTGCACTTCAAAGACGCAATAATGGACGCTATAAAAACAAATTTCATTTCTTTTTCATTGTTTTCAGTTGTCACTCGAATCATTCGAATGAAGCGTCTCAATTTACTGTGTTCTCATTCCATTCAATTCATTTCCATCTGTTTCGTTGTTGTGCGACTGAGTCGTACGTAAATTCACTCACTCACTCATACCAGTTTGACTTTGCTTTCATTCTCATTCCATTCATTTTCGGCATTGTGCATTTGAATGTGCCTTTTTCGCCACTCATGCAGATGTCTAATGTACATATGTGTAATAGTTTCTAATTCTACATTTGGTTCCAAAACTCCAAGTGTCATCAATTTCCTACATTCTTTTATTCTTTGCAAGTGATCGGTATTGCATAAACCTACATACATACATTACACAGTTGGTTCCAAAATTCCAAGTGTCATCGATTTTCTACATTCTTTTATTCGGTTTTTTTTTGCATAAACCTACATACATACATACATACATTACACATTTTCTACATTCATTTATTTTTTTTGCAACTGATCGATTTGCAATTAATAGTTCCCAATTGTCCATATAAACATACATACATAAATTACACATTTGGTTCCTAAATTCCAAGTGTCATCGATTGTCTACATTAATTTATTTCAAATGATCGGTTTTGCATAAACAAATATTAATTTTGTGTAATTAATAGTTCCCAATTGTCCATAGAAACATATAAACATACATAAACATTTACGTATTCCTACATTTACTTCGGGCACAGTAACAGTGTCTTCACACTGCGTTACATTCCTACATTCCGCATTTCTGGTGGACGGTACTTCTACATTCTGAATTTTTTCGGACGGTACTCAAAACACCGTATTGTTTCGGTTTTCCGTCAGTTCACATCAGTACCATCCCGCATTTCCTACATTCCGCATTTCTGGTGGACGGTACTTCTACATTCTGAATTTTTTCGGACGGTACTCAAATCACCGTATTGTTTCGGTTTTCCGTCAGTTCACATCAGTACCATCCCGCATTTCCTACATTCCGCATTTCTGGTGGACGGTACTTCTACATTCTGGATTTTTTCGGACGGTACTCAGGATACTTGCATCTCGACGTTAGTTAACTGTATTTGGATCGTTTTACTGGCTTGAGTACAGAGTTTAACACGTGTCTACTATTCCATTCCTACAGAAAATCCTTGAACCTTGTATGTAAACAATAAATAATAAAATAATTACAAGCATCATTTTCCAGCCAATTTATTCGGAAGAATCAAGTCACCAGCTTACACGGTTGTCCTCTATTTTTTTTTTTTGGTATTAATTTTGCGCTTATTCTCAAACAACTATAATGATGTCTGAAGCAGGCCAGAAGCGGGATCCTAGCCCAAAGGACGCAGGGGCCGGACCCGCTGGGAATTTGAGATCAAAAACTAGAACCTCCTTAGCCGCTGCGGTGCTTGATTTTATAGCCACCAGCGACCGGCTTAGCAAATTTGAAAGCCAGATTTGTGCGGCATCATCGTCCTCTGCCGAGCCTAATGCTTTTACACTAAAGATCCGCCTAGACCAAATCCAGTCCCTCTGGGACAAGGTTGAGCGGGAATACGAAGCAGTCTCCCGCCTAGCCCTTCACGAAGGAAGTGGCGAAAGCGTTCGGCAGCTTCAGAGCAACTATCAGAATTGCTACTTGGTTTATGAGAGGTGTGCTTCACAATTAAACGAACATATTGCCCGTCTGTCCGCCCCCAGTTCTCAGGGGAGTTCAAATCCGTCCGTTGAGAGTTCTCGAAGGGTTGCAGGCTTCCGCCATGTGACAGAGAAATCTTCACTGGAGATTATCTGCGGTGGCCCACCTTCCGGGACCTATTCACAGCGATCTACATCGATAATTCCAGGCTGACTCCAGTGGAAAAATTATTCCACTTAAACGCCAAAACTAGCGGCGAAGCTCACGCTATTGTTAGCAAGTCCCCCTGACAAATTCTGTGTTCCAATCCGCATGGTCTGCACTTTAAGAGCGTTTTGAAAACAAGCGACTCTTAGTAAACAGCCAGTTGAAGGTTCTTTTCAATCTCCCGAAGATAACCTCCGAATCAGGAACGGCCTTGAAGGATCTTCAGAGCACGATTCAAGGGTGTTTAATTGCCATGGAACACTCCAATGTCTCCACAGAAAATTGGGATTGCATTCTGATTTTCTTCTGCTCTTCCAAGTTGCCAACAGTCACTCTCTCATTATGGGAGCAGTCGTTGAACAACAAGTCCGAAATTCCTACCTGGGACGAGATGAATTCGTTTCTCGAAGAGAGATATCGCACGCTAGAAGCGATTGAAGAGGTTCGACTTCATACTTCCAACTCACAACATACTAGGGAGCCCAGGAAGCCACAGCCTAAAAGGCTAAACTCCTTTGAAACGCAAGTCGCCCCACGTGTACGCTCCTGTGATCTCTGCTCCAGAGAGTCACATCCAGTTCGGCAGTGTCCTCGTTTTCTCCAGATGACTCAACCACAAAGAGCATCGTACATCAAGCAGAAGCGATTATGCCTTAATTGATTCGCCAAAGGACACAATCTTCGGGAGTGCACATGTAGACACAATTGTTTTACGTGCAAGGGCCGCCACAACACGCTGCTTCATAAGGAAAGTCCTGCTACTTCCACCAGCGCAGCGCAGGCTCATAATCCAGATCAGCCCATCGCGAACACTTCTGTTCATTTCGCCTCCAATCGGCAGGGCATCCTTTTAGGAACGGCCATTGTCCAAGTCTGTCACCAGGGAGAAAACTTTCCCGCACGGGCTTTGATAGACTCAGACTCCGAGGGCACCTTCATCTCCGAGAAGCTTGCAACTCGAATTAAGCTTCCTTGTCAGGCCCTGAGAACTAGAATCACGGGGCTGAACCAAACCAGCACAGGTGTCTCACAAAGGATGTGTCATTTCCAGATGGGCACGGCGGCGAAGCCGATGCTCAAGATAGATACGACTGCGTTGGTGTTGCCCAATCTGGCCGGGAATCTGCCGACGAGTTCGATCGATCGCAGCATTCTCGGAAGACTTCCCAATATTCCGTTGGCTGATCCACTGTTTTTCCAGCCCTCCCAGATCGACCTTCTAATAGGGGCGGATATTCTTCCGTCTGTCCTCGTCTCAGGCTTGAAGCCAAACTTATGTGGGTCACTGCTAGGGCAAGAGACCATTTTCGGGTGGATTTTAACCGGCCCAGTTTCTACAGCCACTACTAGGGTTTCGTCCTTCACGACAA
The DNA here is from genome assembly GCA_018903765.1 of Drosophila aff. chauvacae BK-2020. Taxonomy (NCBI): domain Eukaryota; kingdom Metazoa; phylum Arthropoda; class Insecta; order Diptera; family Drosophilidae; genus Drosophila; species Drosophila aff. chauvacae BK-2020. The sequence goes on from JAEIGO010000954.1 coordinate 346,249, forward strand.
AGATATCCATAGAATCGGAACCTACCATGGAGACACTTCTCACAAAATTTTGGGAGGTGGAGGATCTTCCATGTAAAGTGGTAAAGGAGTCGGATAACTTGTGCGAAGAAAATTTCGCTCGAACGACTATCAGGTCTCGGGACGGTAAATATGTAGTATCCCTACCCTTCAAGGATGTTGAGCACATCAACTTGGGGCATTACAGATCATTCGCTCTCGCACAATTCCTAAGGAATTAGACTCGCCTGAAAAGGGATCCTATTCTCAGAGATACCTATGACTCAGTGGGAAATAACTTGCACAAATGTAGCCAGAATGCACTTATTGCTTCTTGTTATTACTCAACTCAACCCATTTGTTTACTTTGCAATGCGACGGACCATTATTTGCCAAAATGCTCTCGATTTTTAAATCTGAGTCCAAGCCTTCGATACAGAGAAGCAAAGAAGTTGCACCTTCAACATCAACATCATCAGCATTAGTATCATGCTCTCATTCCTCAACGCAACCTAATCATTCATCATCAAGCCCTCCACCTGAACCCTCAAATATTATGCCGATCGACTACGTGTTGCTTCCAACTGTGATTATTTACGTAAGAAATCGAGTTGGAGAATTTATGCCTTGCAGAGCAGTTTTAGATTCGGGCTCTCAGCTAAACTTCATAACTTCTCGCTTAGCTAGTCAACTAAATTTAAATAATAAAAGATTGGAAAACTCTATCTCTGGGATCGGAAAATCTTCCATGATCTCTGATAATGCAGTCGACATTATTGCGCAATCACGGGATGCAAGCTATAGTGCTCAGTTCGCAGCTGTTGTGACTAACAATATAACGGATTATCAGCCTCACTACAATATAAATATAACATCTTGGAAGATACCACAAAACATTTCGCTCGCTGATCCTTATTTTAATCAATCACATCAAATTGACCTATTAATTGGTGCTGGTTTATTCTTTGAAATGATTTCTACAGGACAAATTCATTTGGGCAGGACGTTGCCAACTCTTCAGAACACCAAACTTGGTTGGATAGTATCTGGAGGGATGTCGAGTTTTCCAAACGCAGCAACACTTTTGGAAGACAGGGAGCACCGACCGTCATCGCCGCGGTGTCATCAGAGTAGCTATGGTCCGTACAGCTACGGGTATAGGCACGAGAGCCGTCGCTAAATTAGCCGTTCTGCCCGTCGATTCGGAAATTGTTGGAACCGTGCCTCTTCCAACGGGGGGAGTATGTTCGGAGCAGACCGCCAGCACCTAGGCATGCGCGCATGGGTGTTCCGCTGCACCTGCAGCTCTCTTATCTTTTTTCGCTTCTCTTCTTTCGCTAAATCTGTCGCGCTTTGTTTACCTAAGCTACAATTGTCAACCGCTGCTCTATGTTATATATTATATTTAATATAAATATATATTATTATATATTTTATTATATATCCTTATTATATATCCTTTTTATATATATATTATTATTAATATAAACTAAAGGGTGGCATATTGGTTTCTTCCCCACAAACAGCAGGGAAGAAATACTCCCAATTGCCTAAATCATATAGACCGATTAGCCTTAGCTCCGTCTTCCTCAAAACTATGGAGAAGATAATCGACCAGCACATCAGGGATGTAAATCTCAAGCAACATCCCCTAAACAAGTACCAATATGCGTATCAAGCTGGTAAATCAACTGAGACCGCCATACATTGCCTTACAACAACCATTGAAAAGGCCATTGGCGCTCAACAGATAGCACTAGGTGCCTTCTTATACATCTCAGGAGCTTTCGACAACACGTCATATGAGGCTATACGTGCCTCTCTTGTACGCAAGAATGTCTCCACACCTATTATTAGGTGGATTCTGGAAATGCTTAAATCCAGAATCATAACTGTAGACCTTGGAGGAACCCTGACCTCAATCACAGCCACAAGGGGGTGCCCTCAAGGGGAGTACTCTCTCCCCTCCTGTGGACTCTGGTCATCGACGAGCTACTTTATGAGCTCAACAATTTAGGTTTCCCCACTCAAGGCTACGCTGATGATCTAGTAATATATATAGTAGGCTGGCATGAGCAAACCATCTCGGACCGCATGCAGCAAGCCCTTGATATAGCCAACAGTTGGTGCCAGGACAAAGGACTGTCCATAAACCCATCAAAAACTGTTATAGTCCCATTTACCAGGAAAAGGTCTCTCTCCCTAAGAAGACCATCCCTAAATGGGTCTATCATTGACTTTTCGGTTGAGGCAAACTACTTAGGAGTCACGCTTGACTCCAAGCTCAACTGGAATGCACACCTGGAAAAGACCATAAACAAAGCCATTCGAGCACACTTTGCGTGTAACAGGCTCTACGGCAGAACATGGGGCCTAAGTCCCAAAATGATCTACTGGTCTTTTAACACCGTGGTAAAACCGATCTTAACCTATGCATCTCTTGCTTGGTGGACGAAATCTACCCAGAGGACAGCTGCGGCTGCACTTACCAAATTACAACGACTGGTCTGCATAGGCATCACTGGAGCCATCCGGACATGCCCCACTGCAGCACTAGGAGTCATAACTGGCATACCCCTTTACCTATTACATTGAAAAAGAGGCCTGCCAGGGGCACTTCGCCTTCAAAACATCACCAATATCAAAAGTGGTGATCTTACCGGGCATCTTAGGGTCCTTGAACCCCTAATAAATGTTCCCATTCTGCGCGTAACTGACTATCAGAAACCAAGACTTGTTCTCCACAGAAACTTCTCTGTAGTCTTATACACTAGGAATGAATGGAAAACAAAATAAATATCTCTACCCAGTGGATCACAAACATGGTACACTGATGGGTCAAAAGTGGAAAACGGTGACACCGGGGCTGGTATTTTCGGACCAAGGTTCAACAAATCAATAGCCATGGGAAAATCGCCCACCATTTTCCAAGCAGAGATACACGCCATAGAAATCTGTGCACGTGAATGCCTTCGCAGGAAAATGAAAGGCGCATGGATTTACATCTTCTCGGACAGTCAGGCAGCGCTCGTAGCGCTGAGTTCCTTCACGATCTCGTCCGGACTTGTAGAGACCTGCTTCCAACAGCTGAATACCCTTGCCTCCAAATACACCCTAACGGTGGGTTGGGTACCAGGGCATGAAGGCCATATAGGAAACGAGGTGGCAGACACCCTAGCTAAACGCGGGGCGATGACACCTTTTATCGGCCCTGAGCCGTTCTGTGGACTATCGAAAGGACACAACAGAGAACTACTCAGGAAATGGGAGGAATCGGAGATAAACCGTCACTGGACCGACAGTGCAGGGCTGAGACAAGCCAAACAATTTCTCGTCCCCCAAATGACGCGATCAAAACGAATCATCAACCTACCAAAGAGCGAAATTCGCACTCTAACAGGTTACCTAACGGGTCACTGCAACCTTAGGTATCACCTTAAGAAATAAAAACTTTCAGAAATCGACACATGCATTCTGTGAGAAGCCTAGGTATAGGGGATTTACCAAGGAGCTGGACACATTTCTGTCCCAGTATTGTGCCCCCTCGATGCACTCCAGCTTTCCTTATGACACTCTCCATTAGCAGATTGAAGAGCACACAAGACAGCGAGTCGCCTTGTCTGAGACCCCGCCTGGTACTGAAGGTTTCGGAATGGTCATTTCCTACCTTGACAGAGCTGATGGTGTTGCTCAATGTCATACTACAAAGCCGTACTAGCTTTGCAGGAATACCAAGCTCAGACATGGTGGCGTACAGGCGTCCTCGCCGTGGACTATCGAAAGCAGCTTTAAAATCGACAAACAGGTGGTAGGTGTCGATTTGGTTCTCATACGCTTTCTCCAGGATCTGGCGTAATGTGAAGATCTGGTCGACTGTGGACCGACCAGGGCGAAAGCCGCATTGATACGGTCCGATCAATGCTTCAGCATATGGCTTAAGCCTCTCACACATAACGCTCGTGAGAACTTTGTATGCTACGGGAAGAAGACTGATGCCACGATAATTGGTGCGTTGTGTTGCATCACCCTTCTTCAGAATGGGGCAGATCATACTCAGATTCCAATCATTGGGCATGCTTTCCGCTAGCCATACGTTGCAAATGAGCTGGTGCATGCTCCTTACCAACTCATCGCCTCCAGCCTTAAACAGTTCAGCCGGTAGCCCGTCCGCTCCCGCGGCTTTATTGTTTTTAAGTCGTCTTATGGCGACTTCGACTTCCGTATAGCTAGGGGTGGGAACTTCAACACCATCCTCTCTGATTGGGGTTAGTGGATCTTCTTCATCAGACTCTTGGTTGTCTCCAGCCAAAAGACTTTCAAAGTGATCCCTCCATAACCTCAGTACTGTCTCTGCATCCGTGACAAGATTTCCATCATCCCTCCTGCAGGCAAGCGATCCAGACTTATACCCTTGAGTCATGCGTTTGACCCTCCGGTAAAAGTCGCGGGCATCATTCCTGCTCCTGCTATTCTCCAACTTCTCACACTCAAGCCTTTCCATCTCTTGCTTCTTCCTCGTGAAAAGGCGCTTCTCATTTCTTCTCCGCGTTCTATAAATATCCACCACTGCTCGTGTGGCTCCTGCCTTCAGCGTTCGCCTGTATGCAGCGTTCTTTGCAGCAGTCGCTTCCCGACACTCCTGATCATACCATGAATTCCGTTTTGGGGGACGTTGGAATCCAAGGATTTCCACAGCAGAAGCATTTATGGCGGTAGATATGCACGTCCACATATCTGACGTATTTATAGGTGTTGGAGGGTGCTGGCCAAGTCGGCCTGAGAGTCGAGCGGAGAAGGCATCCCTGTGCTGTTGTAATTGCAGCTTTTCGATGTCAAGCTTTCTTGGCATACCTTGACGTGCGATTTTCGCGAAACACAACCGTGCGCGGACCTTGGCTGCAACAAGGTAGTGGTCAGAGTCGATGTTAGGATCCCGGCACGATCTCACATCAAGTATGCTAGACGCATGTCTTGCATCGATCACAACATGATCAATCTGGTTGCAAGTCAGACGATCAGGTGACAGCCAGGTTGCTTTGTGGATGTTGAGATGACGGAATCTTGTACTACTAACTATCATATTATGCGCAGCAGCAAAACCTATAAGTCTAAGCCCGTTTGCAGAGGTAGACTCATGTAGACTATGCTGTCCAACGGTTGCTCCAAAGATGCTTTCCCGTCCGATTTTGGCATTAAAATCTCCGAGGAGGATCTTAATGTCATGTGACGGGCAGGGGCTATACACTCGGTCGAGTTCTGTATAGAAAGCATTCTTGATGGCGTCACCCTTCTCCTCCGTTGGTGCGTGCGCACAAATAAGGCTGATGTTGAGGAATCTGGCAGCTATTCGGATCGTCGCAAGTCTCTCGTTTACAGGTGTAAACTGTGAGACTCGGTGCCGTATCCTGGCTCCTACGACGAATCCACAACCAAACTCGCGCCTATCTGTATGACAGCTGTAGTATATGTCACAATTCCTTTTCTTCATGCTTCCCTTTCCGTTCCATCGCATTTCCTGGATAGCAGTAATGTCAGCCTTCAAATTGCTGAGAGTATCCACTAGTTGTTGAGTGGCACCAGGCCTGTACAATGTGCGTACATTCCAAGTGCATACTCTCAGATCATTATCCTTTTTGAATTTTCCATGGTCGTCAACGTTTTTCGGGTATCTATCCGAGGCTCCTCTTGCATTCTTCACTGATGTGGTGTTTTCCTTGGGTGAATATCAAGTCCTACGCCAAAACCTAATTTAAGGATCAGGATCCCGCCGTGCACATTGGTTTATAACTCAGCGGATGCTAAGTTACAATCCAGGGAAAACCGCGTGGAGGTAGTGCGTCGACTTGAAGAAAGCAGGGACAAGGATCACACTGGTGCCCACCAAGTTGAACACAGTCAGTAGCTTTACCTTGTATGCCTTCCCCCAATTTCCCCATAGGCTTGTCATCCTAAAAGTATATCTTGTGTGTCGTGATATTACTAACCCCGTTCATATTCTCGAATACTTGCCTTTGCTTGTCCTTCCTTTTTCCACTGCTACATATTTCAACATTTTGAATGTTGGTGTGATTCCATTGCTACATTTACATTCGGCTACATTCCTTGTTTATTTAAAGTCTGACATGTCAAATATAAATAAGGAAAATATTGAACAAAATGAGTGAGATTGAAGAAAAAGCCACTATCAGCGGGTTCTACGCAATGCTATCGTGACACTGGCCAGTTTGGAAGATGGGGAAGAGGATCTCATGACGGTATACAATGCGATTGCCGAGGAGGACCCATTGCCTCCACATACATAAAGATCTGCGCCAATCCCCGTGAATCTGAGAGTTTGTCAGTAACAAAGAATAATAAACCATGACGAATACTGCATCTATATTACAGAAGTGTTATGGTTGTTTTTGGGAACAAGGCGTGCCTCAAAATTACGATGCACGGAGAGAGTACATTTGATTAGTTTGTGGGTGAACTACAGGGGCTTAAGAAAAAGGATACCAATTTTAGGAACGCTTTACCATTAGATAAGCGTATTGATATCACCTTGTATACTCTGGAATCTTTTGCGGAGAACCGCAGACTTGGAAGGCTTTTGGAGTGTTCTCCTCGATGGTAGAAAAGATTTTACACGAGTTCTGCGTGGAGTTTTACAGAGTGTTTGCCCCAAAGGTCTTGCCTCGTGATTTTATTTACACAGAAGAAGGTAGAAGAGTGCGTAAAAGGTATCGGAGCTTAAATTTTTGGTATTTTTAACAAAAATACCGAAAATGTATGGAACATTTTTTTGAATGACCTCATTTATTTTGTATGAAAAAATACGGACAATACCCCAAAAATGTAGAAAAATGTAGCAGTGGAATAAGGCTATTAATCATATAGACCGATTAGCCTTAGCTCCTTCTTCCTTAAAACGATGGAGAAGATAATTGACCAGCATATAAGGGAGGTGAATCTCAAGGAACTACCCCTACACAAATACCAATATGCGTATCAAGCTGGTAAATCAACTGAGACCGCCATACACTGGCTTACAACAACCATTGAAAAGGCCATTGGCGCTCAACAGATAGCACTAGGTGCCTTCTTAGACATCTCAGGAGCTTTCGACAACACGTCATATGAGGCTATACGTGCCTCTCTTGTACAAAAGAATGTCTCCACACCTATCACTAGGTGGTTTCTGGAAATGCTTAAATCCAGAATCATAACTGTAGACCTTGGAGGAACTATGACCTCAATCACAGCCACAAGGGGATGCCCTCAAGGGGGAGTACTCTCTCCTCTTCTGTGGACTCTGGTCATCGACGAGCTACTATATGAGCTCAACAACTTAGGGTTCTCCACTCAAGGCTACGCTGATGATCTAGTCATCTATATAGTGGGCTGGCATGAGCAAACCATTTCGGACCGCATGCAGCAAGCCCTAGATAAAGCCAACGGATGGTGTCAGGACAAAGGACTGTCCATAAACCCATCAAAAACAGTTTTAGTCCCATTTACCAGGAAAAGGTCTCTCTCCTTAAAAAGACCATCCCTAAATGGGTCTACCATCGACTTTTCAGTTGAGGCCAACTACCTAGGAGTCACACTTGACTCCAAGCTCAACTGGAATGCACACCTGGAAAAGACTATAAACAAAGCCACTCGAGCACACTTTGCTTGCAACAGGCTTTACGGTAGAACATGGGGCTTAAGTCCCAAAATGATCTACTTACTGGTCTTTTAACACTGTGGTAAAACCGATCTTAACCTATGCATCACTTGCTTGGTGGACGAAATCTACCCAGAGGACAGCTGCGGCTGCACTTACCAAATTACAACGACTGGTCTGCATAGGCATCACTGGAGCCATCCGGACATGCCCCACTGCAGCACTAGGAGTCATAACTGGCATACCCCCTCTACCAATTACATTGAAAAAGGAGGCCTGCCTGGGGGCACTTCGCCTTCAAAACATCACCAATATCAAAAGCGGTGATCTTACCGGGCATCTTAGGGTCCTTGAACCCCTAATAAATGAGCCCATTCTGCGCGTAACTGACGAGCAGAAACCAAAACTCGTTTTCCACAGAAACTTCTCAGTAGTCTTGTACACTAGGAACGAATGGAAAACAAAATCAATATCTCTGCCCAGTGGATCACAACAATGGTACACTGACGGGTCGAAACTGGAAAACGGTGACACCGGGGCTGGCATTTTCGGACCAAGGTTCAACAAATCCATAGCCATGGGAAAGTCTCCAACCATCTTCCACGCCATAGAAATCTGTGCTCGTGAATGCCTTCGCAGGAAAATGAAAGGCGCACGGATTTACATCTTCTCTGACAGTCAGGCAGCGCTCATAGCACTGAGTTCCTTTACGATCTCATCCGGACTTGTAGAGAACTGTTTCCAGCAGCTGAACGCCCTTGCCTCCAAAAACACTCTAACGGTGGGCTGGGTGCCAGGGCACGAAGGCCATATAGGAAACGAGGTAGCAGACTCCCTAGCTAAACGCGGGGCGATGACACCTTTTATCGGCCCTGATCCGTTCTGTGGACTATCGAAAGGACACAATAGAGAACTGCTCAGGAAATGGGAGGAAGCGGAGATAAATCGTCACTGGACCGACAGTGCAGGGCTGAGACAAGCCAAACAATTTCTCGTCCCCCAGATGACGCGCTCAAAACGCATCATCAACCTACCAAAGAGCGAAATTCGCACTCTAACGGGCTACCTAACGGGTCACTGCCACCTTAGGTGTCACCTTAAGAAATTACAACTTTCAGAAACCGACACCTGCAGATTCTGCGAGATGGAGCAAGAAACATCAGAACATATTCTATGTGAGTGCCCAGCGCTAATCAGACGTCGACTTCAACATCTAGGAGGCGAACTTATTCCCCCCTATAGGATTTGGGAACAAATAGACCTTACCAAAGTGCTCTCTTGTATTAAAAGCCTAGGTATAGGGCCTCTTCCCTAATCCTACAGGCCGGCACAAAAGATCTAAAATCTGGTCGCAGTGCAACAAGGCCTTTGTAATAATAATAATAATAATAACATAACATCTGTTGCCTAGGCTGCCAACTCGTACTAGCGAACGAGTGGCAGATAGGAATTAGAAAAAAGAGAGAATAGAACACAGGCAGACGAAAAAATTGAAGTTGAAAAAGATAGCCACGAGGAGTTGAAGTGAGGAGAAATACTCAAGAATTGTCATTAAAATTTAACTATTAAACTAGCACCATCCGACTTATCATTTATGCAGTGTCCTCTTTACAATAAAGTTGTAACACTGACTTTATGATATTTGTTTATTGTTTATTACTCGTTCCATTTGCTTTTAGTTGTCACTTAATTTACAAAGTATAGTTTAGTTTTATTCTGCGGAAATACACGTCTAATCGAGTCGAGATTCTGGCGGCGACCACTAGCGAGGAGTTGTCACATTTCAGGCTGCAATGGATTACCCGATTATTAAGTAGCTATTTTATAGAGAGGAGTCAGAGACTAATAGGCGAGGCCAATTCGAGTAACTCTGGCCACTCGACCAACATTATCGGCCTTCCTGACGTTTGATTCGCCCCGAATGGTTTCATAAACTCTGCCACTGTCTTAGTCCTATATGGCCCTTCTCCGTGTCCTTTCAACTTCGTAACGCCCATGACTGTTGATCTTGACTATTTTATATGGCCCTAAGTACTTTCCTTTTAACTTCAAGCCGGTTCCGTAGTGTGTCCGCTTTATAGCTACCAAATCATTGACTGCAAACTTCCTTTCTGCCTTCCCTTTAGAGTCAAATGCCCTTTTATTTTCTTATTGGATATCCTGAATATTCTCTCTTGCTTTAGCGCGCAACTTATCCCTTTCATCGTCTAGTTCTGTAATTAAACACTCTTCGATCAACTCTTTTAACTCTAGATTGCTCGCAACACGCATATCCAGACCGGTTAGTAGCTTGAACGGGGAAACTTTTGTACTCCTCGGCTCTGTGTTGTTAATAGTCTGCTGTACCCTACCAACATGTTTATACCAGCATCCTGGATTCTCCTGGCTCAGTTTTGACAACATTGGGACCACTATCTTGTGCATACGCTCCACCTGTCCGTTACCCCTGAGAACTCCTGTCGCAATTAGTAAGTGCTGTATTTTCTCCCTTTCGCAATAGTCCTTAAACAAGTGCGAAGTAGAAGCGGATCCTCGATCCGACACGATTCTGTATGGGTTACCAAAATTTACTGATTGACTGATGTGGTTATAACGCTTTTTAGTTACCTCCATCGGGCCAACATGGTCTATATGGTATGTTACCAACGGCTTGTCACCTTTGTCGATCGGTGTCAGAAACCCTTCTTGTCGACCAGCTTTCGCATTCACTAAGATGCACTCTACACAACTCTCAACAATTCTCATGGTCTTCTCTTTCACCTTGGGGATATAATATAACTTTTCAAGCAACTCCTGAGTCTTCTTGGATGAAAAATGACCTTGATTGTATGCATTTCGAATTATCACCTCTTCCATAAGCGATGGAACTACTAGCAACCCCTTATTCGGATCTTTGAAGACGATTCCGTTCGATACATAGTGTAACGACCCTCTTTCGGGCTGCGTGGCTTAGCTCGCCGGGGTCGTGAGTTACACAAATTTGTGCGTGCCGTTTCCCTGAGTCCCACAAGTAACCAGTAAGAAGAGAGGTGAAAGTTCGGTTTTATTTATTTATTTATTACGATCGTGTTGTTCCTGGGGAAGAAGTGGCGACTCCGCGGCTGGCGCGATATAGTCGGCGTGCGGATACCCTGTAGTGCGGGCGACTTCGCGACTGGCGCGATGTAGTCGGCTTGAGAATATCCTGGACTGCAGGGTGTGCGACTTTGCGACTGGCGCGGTCGGCTTGTGGATACCCTGTAGTGTAGGGTCGTGCGACTTCGCGACTGGCGCGGTCGGCTTGTGGATACCCTGTAGTGTAGGGTCCTGCGACTTCGCGACTGGCGCGGTGGGCTTGTGGATACCCTGTAGTGTAGGGTCGTGCGACTTCGCGACTGGCGCGGTCGGCTTGTGGATACCCTGTAATGTAGGGTCGTGCGACTTCGCGACTGGCGCGGTCGGCTTGTGGATAACCTGTAATAAGTTGTCTTCGGGGTGAGGCGTGTGATCCAAGCGGGCTGGCCGCGGTTAGGGTCACGACGGTCGAGTCCGGGTGACGCTATGTCGTAATGACGATCGTCGGGCCTATGCTCGCACCGTTGTTCTATCCTCCTAATGCCCTCGATTTCCTCCCTCCTCGGGGTCCGCTAGCAAGAGCTAGACCGTGGCCCCATGTCTGTGCTAATCCGCTCGAGTTCGGTTGCAGGAACCTTACTCCGCTACCCTGTTCTCATCAAGATCTGCTAGCAAGAGCTAAACCTTGTGCCCCTTCCTATTCTGTGGCATGAGTTCGGTTACAGGAACCTTGCTCCGCTACCCTGGTCCACTTCAAGATCCGCTAGCAGGAGCTGAACCTTGGCCCACGTCTATGATACTGTTGGGAGTTTGGCTACAAGAGCCTTGCTCCACTATTATTATCTACTTGTTAACTTACCCAGGTGTTGTCTGCTCGGCTGCTCGCAAGAAGTGAAGTTGCCCTGAGTTGTGTCTCGCCTTTTATTGGCCGCGATCAGCTGTGTTTCCCCGATCGATATTCGATTGCCATATCGTTGGGTACGGCCGATAACTATCAGCTGTTCAGGGCTGGTGCCTCTGTCGGTGGGGTGTTGCCAGATGGCGTACTCGCGCTCCTTTATTTATTATTACTAATAATAACAATTCATAATAATCCCAATTCATAATAATAACGGTGGCCGTAAATAATAATACTCATAATAAGCGACTAATAATAATAATAGTATAGTAATAGTATAATAGTATAGTAATCAGTAATAATAGTAATAAGAAATGCGGCGCGGGGCGTCGCATCTCCCCCTCCGTTGCCAGAACAGGTCTTGGTTGCGCTGGTGATCCGTGGCCATTCCGTGGTCGTTTCGTTATCCTGGGATCTTCTGGGGTCGAGTCCTGTGTATGCCTCCGTTGGTGTTTTCCTCGTGTCCTTTGCCGTTGCCGTCGTCGTCTCCTTCGTTGGTGTGTTCTTCGTCTTTGCGGGGTTCTTCGTACCTTGGCTCCTATTCGGGCTTTTTGTTTTCATGGTCTTGTGTCGGTGGGTGCTTGACTTCCAGGTTTATCCATCGTGGACATGGTTTACTTTGTATTTTACAGGACTCAGGAACTAAACACGTTGGGCGCCAGTGTAACGACCCTCTTTCGGGCTGCGTGGCTTCGCTCGCCGGGGTCGTGAGTTACACAAAATTTGTGCGTGCCGTTTCCTTGAATCCCACAAATACCCAGTAAGAAGAGAGGTGGAAGTTCGGTTTTGTATTGATTTCTTTATTACGATCGGTCTTTTCCTGGAATAGTGGCGACTTCGCGGCTGGCGCGGTCGGCTTGTGGATACCCTGTAATGTAGGGTGTGCGACTTCGCGACTGGCGCGGTCGGCTTGGGGATACCCTGTAGTGTAGGGTCGTGCGACTTCGCGACTGGCGCGGCCGGCTTGTGGAAACCCTGTAGTGTAGGGTCGTGCGACTTCGCGACTGGCGCGGTCGGCTTGTGGATACCCTGTAGTGTAGGGTCGTGCGACTTCGCGACTGGCGCGGTCGGCTTGTGGATACCCTGTAGTCTAGGGTCGTGCGACTTCGCGACTGGCGCGGTCGGCTTGTGGATACCCTGTAATGTAGGGTCGTGCGACTTCGCGACTGGCGCGGTCGGCTTGTGGATAACCTGTAATAAGTTGTCTTCGGGGTGAGGCGTGTGATCCAAGCGGGCTGGCCGCGGTTAGGATCACGACGGTCGAGTCCGGGTGACGCTATGTCGTAATGACGATCGTCGGGCCTATGCTCGCACCGTTGTTCTATCCTCCTAATGCCCTCGATTTCCTCCCTCCTCGGGGTCCGCTAGCAAGAGCTAGACCGTGGCCCCATGTCTGTGCTAATCCGCTCGAGTTCGGTTGCAGGAACCTTACTCCGCTACCCTGTTCTCATCAAGATCTGCTAGCAAGAGCTAAACCTTGGGCCCCTTCTTATTCTGTGGCATGAGTTCGGTTACAGGAACCTTGCTCCGCTACCCTGGTCCACTTCAAGATCCGCTAGCAGGAGCTGAACCTTGGCCCACGTCTATGATACTGTTGGGAGTTTGGCTACAAGAGCCTTGCTCCACTATTATTATCTACTTGTTAACTTACCCAGGTGTTTTCTGCTCGGCTGCTCGCAAGAAGTGAAGTTGCCCTGAGTTGTGTCTCGCCTTTTATAGGCCGCGATCAGCTGTGTTTCCCCGATCGATATTCGATTGCCATATCGTTGGGTACGGCCGATAACTATCAGCTGTTCAGGGCTGGTGCCTCTGTCGGTGGGGTGTTGCCAGATGGCGTACTCGCGCTCCTTTATTTATTATTACTAATAATAACAATTCATAATAATCCCAATTCATAATAATAACGGTGGCCGTAAATAATAATACTCATAATAAGCGACTAATAATAATAATAGTATAGTAATAGTATAATAGTATAGTAATCAGTAATAATAGTAATAAGAAATGCGGCGCGGGGCGTCGCAATAGAAATCCTCATAACCTTTTGTCTCAACAACACTTTTCATTGCCTTCGTCCATTCATCCGTTTGCTGTGCCTCTTTCAATCGATGTATTAGGCTATCTGTCACAACGGAACAATACACCCTACGCAAGGCATCTACATGTCTCATCTTGTTACCTGACCTATGTTCGATTTCATAATCGAAATTTTGCAAGTACATTGCCCAACGTGAAACTCTAAGCGGAATCTCCTTTTTTTCTTCATAGTCATGGAAAAAGCATTGCAGTCCGTGACTATTTTAAATCTTTTCCCCAGAACGTAAACTCGCCACTTTACCAAGGCTCCAATGACTGCTAGCACTTCAAGTTCATAAGAATGATACATCTCTTCGCACGGTTTCGTCTTTCTGCACATATAGAAGATTGGGTGCCACAAACTATCTTCCTTATCTAACTTCAGCAACACGGCTCCGAATCCAAATTTTGACGCATCGGTATGAATTTCCGTTTCAAGTGAAGGGTCATACTGTTTCAGGACGGGACCACTGATTAGCGCTGCTTTTAATCTTTCAAACGCCTCTTGTTGCTTTTCTTTGAATTCAAACATTACTTCCGTATTCAGACAATGGCTTTGCGATTACTGCGTAATTTTCTACGAACCTTTCAAACATTACTTCCGTATTCAGACAATGGCTTTGCGATTACTGCGTAATTTTCTACGAACCTTCGAAAATACGACGTCAGACCTAAAAACCTTTGGATTCCCTTTTTATCACGAGGAATCGGAAATTCAGCCACCGCTCTTGTTTTCTCCTCACCTGGTTTAATTGTTCCATTCTCTAAATTAATTCTCTTCTTCAATATCTGACACTTGCTCCAATTTATACGCAAACCGCTTTCTTCTGCCACCTTCAAGACTCGCTTTAATTTTTCTAATCCCTGATCCACACTCTTGCTAGCGATGATAACATCGTCCATGTACACGACTGCATCATCATTCTTGATCACATCTCGTAGAACTGCCATTATAAATCTGGTAAACACTGCTGGAGAATTAGTTATACCGAATGGTGCAAACATGAACTTGTACTGCCCACTCATAGTTACATAGTGCGGTTGGGAAATTATCTCTGACAATCTTTTCATTCAGCTTACGATAATCACAGCACAACCGCTTTTTCCCCTTCTTCTTGTCTACCAAAACAATTGGCGAGGCAAACTCTGAAATACTTGGCTTAATTATACCTTCCCTAAGCCACTCCTGCACTTGATCATCGACTATCTTCTGATCACAATAGGCCAAACGCCTTGGATGTTGATAAACCGGCAACTCATCTGTTAATAAGATCTTCATTTCCACTGGCGATCTCAGATTTCTCCTTGGTTTATAATTCTCGACCAGTACCTCTATTTCTGAAGCGACACCCTTGCCTAAATGTTCCAAATCCAAGCCTGACTTACAATTTTCTGTGGTTAACATACAAACGTGGTTCAAACAGGGAAGGTAGTTCCACAGCAAGTTCGTGAACCAGTTGCTTGTAGTTTGGAGGTAAAATCGGTATTTTGCTCAAACATTGAATTTAAGGGACTTGTAGATACAGGAGCAGAGCTGTGTTTGATGCGTAAGCGTGTATTTTTGAAGCTGGGCGTAGGTGTTGGCAGTTTGATGGGCAGACAAATTCGTTCATTAATTGTGAACATGAACTTTCATTCCTCTGTGATTCTTTCCGAAAACACAGTTCCTGTCTTCGTGACCATCATGTCAACATTTTCCAAAATTGTGGTGCCCAAAATTGCATCAAACTTCATGTCCTCGTCTGGAATTACGTGGAATTCAATCCACATTTCTATGCCATCGATACTAACTGGCGCTTTGAAGCTGCCGAAAGTCAGAACCTGACTTACTCCAATTCCTGTCAAAACTCTCTGTCTGCCCATCAAACTGCCAACACCTACGCCCAGCTTCAAAAATACACGCTTACGCATCAAACACAGCTCTGCTCCTGTATCTACAAGTCCCTTAAATTCAATGTTTGAGCAAAATACCGATTTTACCTCCAAACTACAAGCAACTGGTTCACGAACTTGCTGTGGAACTACCTTCCCTGTTTGAACCACGTTTGTTCTTTCCTCTTGTTTGACTTGAGCCTCCGCTCTACACTGTGCTGCTCGGTGTCCTGGCCGATTACACTTGAAACATTTCTCCTGTACTGGACAATCTCTCTTCAGGTGGGACGGATCTCCACACCTGAAACATTTCCTAACCGAATCTTTTGTCTTTTCCTTCGCTACCTCATCCGCAATCTTACCACCCTGGAATGCATACTTGTTTTCCGGCTTAGACGCGCTACGTGCCTTTTGATAAGCTTCCATCTGCCACTTCAACTCTTTCAGATTCCTAGCCTGATACAGCATGGATTTATTTGATCTTGCATCTGGGATTCCTTCTACAAATCAGACTTTCATCCTCCAAACGTACCGGCTTAGCTATCTCCATTAAAGCATACAGAAACTCCTGTAAAGATTCTCCCTTATGCTGCCGACGTTTTCCCAATCTGGGAAATCGTGTAATCTGCCGATTACACTTGAAACATTTCTCCTGTACTGGACAATCTCTCTTCAGGTGGGACGGATCTCCACACCTGAAACATTTCCTAACCGAATCTTTTGTCTTTTCCTTCGCTACCTCATCCGCAATCTTACCACCCTGGAATGCATACTTGTTTTCCGGCTTAGACGCGCTACGTGCGTTTTAATAAGCTTCCATCTGCCACTTCAACTCTTTCAGATTCCTATATAGGATGTTTTATATTTTCCCATATAATAAGTCATATTTTGGGTTTTATTATTTGGTTTTTATTATTTGGAGCAGGCAATGTCCCGCTCCAATGAAAGTAGCTTTGTTAATTGATTTAACTTATTCATACAAAAGGTTTCTTAGCCTAATTCAGGTATGCATATACATATAAGTAAGCGACGGCTAAGGGTCGCTGAGATAGGGGGAAGGTATTATGTTCACGTATGTCGCGCATGTATGAAATGCGGACTCAGCACTTGGATAGCCCATTGCAAGGGTCTTTGACTTATAAATTAAGTGCATTAATATATTTGTATTTATTGTATTTATTTATGCATAACACTGAGTACAGTGTGCATTCGCTATGTGAACATACTACATCTCCCTCCTTTTGAAAAATAACGTAATCTAATGGAGTTATTTTCTAATTATTATATATTTTTTTGTATTAATTTGTTATTATTTAATAGTATTTTAAGTTAAATTTAAGGTTCTAGAGTATTTTTTTTGTTGTTTTCTTTTTTTTGTATTTATATTATTATTCTTATTTTATTTATTTATTTTTTTTTTTTTTCGAATGAAAATTAATTGATTTAGTAATAAAAACATACATATAATATGTTGATTAGGAAATAAAAATTTTTAATCTATCTTTATGTACTTTTTGTTTCTTATTTTTATTATTTGAAATTATAATATTCTTGTTTTCCTCTATACTTTCAACCTTATATGGTCCAGTATATTTAAAATCTAACTTATGTCCGGTTTCGTTTTTTAACAAAACCTGGTCTCCTATTTTTAGTTGGATATCTTTAACTTTCCTATCATATAATTCCTTATTTTTAAGTTTGTTATCTTCTATCATTAATCTAGCTCTTTTATAGGCTACTTCTAACCTATACTTAGATTCTTTAGCGTAATCATCCACATTGTATAGTGGTTCTATTCTATCTATGCTATTAAAATGTATCGGTAAGTTCGATGATTTACCGAATACTAGCTCATATGGACAATAGTCATGTGCCATTGAGGGCGTAGTGTTAAAACAATACGTGAAATATGGGATCCAATTGTCCCAATCGGTTTTGTCTAGTGAGATATAGGACCGGATGAATTCATTTAGTGTTCTATGACTTCTTTCTACGGTTCCTAAAGTCTGATGATGGTGTGCAGTAGATGTTATGTTTTTTATATTCAAATTTTTACATAACTCTTCAATTATTGAATTTTTATATTCTGTTCCCATGTCCGTAATGAACGTCTTCATTGGACCGTACTTCAGAATAAAATCTTCAAATATAGCTTTTGCTACCGTTTTTGAACTTTTGTTTTTGATGGGTATTGTTACGAGGTATTTTGTTAAATCGCAGATTAATGTTACTGCGTATTCATTTCCTCTTTCAGATTTGGGTAGTGGACCGATCGTATCCACAATTACCCTGTCAAAAGCCATTTGTGGCGTCTCTGTTATTGTCAATGGGGTCTTTGTATGCTTTGTCGTTTTTGACTTTTGGCATTTAGGGCATTTTTTTACATAATTTGATATGTATCGGGTCATATTTTTCCAATAATAACTCCTTTTTATTTTAGCTAATATTCTAGCTATGCCTGTATGACCTCCTTGTATCGGATCATCATGGAATGTAAACAGTATTGCTTCTTTCTCTTTTTCATTATTTGATAATAGGGTCACCGGCTTGAGTAGCGCTACTCTTAGAGATTGTAATGTTTTATTGCCCATAATTTTAAAAGATTCTATTGAGATGGTGTCAAAGATCTTTTCGCTCGGTGCCACTTTGAGTTGGCGGATATTAAGTATACCGGCTTCTTTTTCAAGCCTTTGAAAGAACCTAAGTCGAGAATTTCATTGGTGTACAACATCGCTAACATCAATTCTTGCTATAACTTTTTTTCCACGTTTTAGTAAACATAGTGAATTCGTTATTCGCAAGGTCACTACTTTTCGTACCTCGTCATTTACTATGACTTCGTATACGTTGGGCTGAGAAGCTTTGTTTTGAGTTTGCCTGGGCAAATCTACTTGTTCTTTTCCTGCGCAGGAATTTTTCTGTTTACTTTGGTTTCTGGTAGTGACTTTCAGAATGGAATTTTTATTTTGCATTTCCTTCAAATCTGATATTGTTATTCTGGATAATGCATCGGCTACGTAATTGTCCTTGCCCTTCAGATATTCTACTGTAAAGTTATATTCCTCAAGTTCAAGCCTCATTCGCGTCAGCTTTGAGCTTGGATTTATCATAGAAAACAGGTATGTGAGTGGTCTGTGATCAGTTTTGACAGTGAAATGTCTACCATAAACGTATGGTCTGAAGTAAGTTATTGCCCAATGAATTGCTGCCAATTCTTGTTCTGTGGTGCTTTTATTACTTTCGCCCTTAGTAAACGATCTTGATGCGTACGCAACTGGAAGCTGGAGTCCGTTTTTGATTTGAGTTAAAACTGCTCCACATGCTTGCTTACTAGCATCCGTTATTATGCAAAATTCCTTGCTAAAATCTGGGTATTGTAATAAATTTGGATTTATTAGTGCCGATTTAAGATGTTCGAAGGCATTCTGGCAATCAGTTGACCATTCGAATTTAACATCTTTCTTACATAATCTTGTTATGTGACGGGAATATTCGGCGAAATTTTTGATAAAACGTCTATAGTAATTACAAAAAGCTATGAATCTTCTAGCGCTGTCCGCATCATGTGGGACTGGATAATTCTTGATGACGTCGTATTTTTTGTCGTCAGGCAAGATTCCTTTATCTGTGCATTTGTGTCCCAAAAATGTGACCTCGTGCATAAAAAATGAACATTTTTCAGGATGTAATTTTAGATTGTATTTCCTACATTTCTCAAAAACATCAGTTAAGTTTTTAAGCATATGTTTTTCGGAACAACCTATGACTATTAGATCATCCATGTAAAGGAAAGCTTGAGAAGGTTCTAATCCGGAGAATGCTATAGTCATCATTCTCTGGAATGAATTTGGCGCTATTTTTAAACCGAATGGTAATCGCGTGAAACGATATGAACCATTGTTCGTCGAGAAAGATGTTACGTCCCTTGAATTTTCTTCGAGTTCGATTTGATGGAATCCAGACATTAAGTCTAGACATGAGAAGTATTTCGCTCTTCCTAGTTGATCTAAAATATCATCAATTCTGGGTAGCGGAAATTTATCCGACAACAGTTTTTTATTAATTTGACGATAGTCGATTACTAGTCTCCATTTTTTCTTATCAGAACCGGGAAGGGATTTCTTTGGAACTAACAAAAGTGGGCTATTGTATGGTGATACAGATGGTTCGACTATTTTATTATCGATTAGCTTTTGTACATGTACCTGTATTTCGTCTTTTTGACTATGAGGATTTCTGTAATTTTTTATGTATACCGGTTCGTCATCAGTCAATCTTAGTTTTTGTTTATAGAAATTATTTGTTGTTATTGATTCGGTTTCGAGTCCGAATATATCACTATATCTGGTGCATATTTCTGTTAATTTTGTTTTGAATTGTGGGGGGAAGTTTTTTGTTAGTTGAGATAAGACAGTTTTTTCTCTTACTTTGGGATTAGTTTGAACTATTTCGTAGTTCGAAAGTGTTTCATATTTTAAATCGTTAATATTTATTATTTTATCAACATTGGTTGTATTCAACAATCGGACAAATGCGTTTTTGACAGTTGCAACTGTGTTTGCAACATAAATACCATTTTGAATTTCCTGGTTGGGAATTAGTACACTATCTTCATTTGAAGATATGTGAATCTTTCGGACCACTTGAGATCTTGCTGGTAGAATCATGGAATTATTACCAGAACTGTATGTTATTGGAACATAAATTGGGAAATTCAAATTTGTTGGTCTCATTATAAGCCAATCTTCGTTGGGTTTGAAGTCTAGTTGACAATTAAATTTCTTTATGAAATCAATGCCTATTATTCCATCACATGGTATTGCAAAATATGGATCTACTATATGAAAATCATGTGGAATTATGTATTTATCTGTCTGTATCTCAATAAAAATTAACCCTTTGGTTTTAATTAATTCGTGGCCTATGCCTTGAATACTGATTTTAGTATTTTCCTGAACATCATGAAATATGTCAGAATTTTCCTTTAATATTGATATATCTGCACCCGTGTCCACTAGGAACACAAGTTTTTTATTTTTTTCTGTAGTATAAAAAGATACAAAAGTGTTATTACTAAGATTGATGGTATAGATTTTTTTATTCGGTATTACACATCTGAAGGGGTTTGAGAGTTTTCCGAGTTTTGAGCTACTCTCACATTGTTTCGGTTTTGGTTACCTTTATTCCTGTTATTCCTTTGCCTATAATTTCCACGACCTCTATTATAATTATTGGTCTGGTTATTATAATTTTCGTTGTATCCATTGTTTCTATAGTTGCCTTGGTAGTGCGCGTTATACTGAAAGGTATCACGGCCTCTACGAAAATTACTTCGATAGTTACCACGATAGGTCTGTCCACCGCCTGCAAATAATACTGAATTTGCATTGCCAGTCATTTCATTGTATTATAATTACCGGCTTCCAGTATCGTTTTTAGCCTGCCATGCTCACAATTTTTAGTCATTGTGGCTATGGCCTCCTTGGTGCTGAACTTTTCAGCATGTTCAGCCGATAGACCTTCATCAATATATGATGCTTCAAGGAGTTTCCTAAGGTGGTTAATGTCATTGGTAAATTTTTCTGCAGTTTTACCCTTCTGCGTTGTTCTGGCCATTTTAGCTTTTACTACATCGGACGATTCGCCGACAATATTGGCTTCTAATATGGCAATTATCGAAGAGATAGTTGTCTCATTTTTAACCTTGTACAAGGTTGACCCGATTATTTTCGACTTAATGACCTCTACCGCTAATTCTTCAAATGGTCCTTTTGTTAAATTGACCAATCTAACGGCTGTTAAAAATCTTGCCAGATTTAATTTTTCACCGTTGAATTCGGGTATGGCGCTTGATATATCTTTGATATATGCCCGTTGGGCCGCTGAGTCGGTCATTATGGTTTCTATAGTATCTAGTAAACCTATTAATGAAACAGATTCGTCTGACTCCAATACCTTTTCTTATCACATAATGATTTTATCGCGGAGTGCGTACTGACTTCTGGGTTTTGCTTTTGGAGACTTGATGTGAGAAAATCAAGCTCGCTTTGCATTTTCTGGGCAACTGCCCACGCGGGAGGTGGAGAATTCGTATATAGTAGCCACTTTAAGTGCGCCACTCTTTTTTTAATTTTATTTTTCACACCCCCGCGTTTACCCATCGCATAACGCACTCGTGTGGTTTTTTTTTCGAATTTTAATTTTCAAATAATAAAATTAATTTAATTAATTTATGATACAAAATTTTTATTTATATTTTTTTTTCCTTTATTGGTTTTTATTTTTCATATATGTATACGTTTTTGTTTTTGCAAAGTAATATATTTCTGCCATAATCGTTTAGACCTTATCTAGGTCGTTTGCATGGCTTAAGGCCCTTTTCGTGATACATTTATTGTGCTTAATATAAGCTTTATACAAAATGTATGCACATAAAATTGCAACGATTATTGACAACAGTATATTCGTAAGATTCGAATTCGATGGTGGAGTCAGTGGAGTCCACTGCCTTATTGTTCAACATGGTTCTGATTTTAATTTTACTTATTGATAATATACCATTTATGAATGGTTTTTCAGCACTACTTATTGAAGTCGATACTCTATACATATATCTTTTATATGTATATGTATATTTATTTCAAAAAGTATTACTGAATTTTCTTTTTTAAGTGGCATTCAATTAAATTGTTGTGTTTATGTGATTTTATATATATATATATATATATATTTTTTTTTTTTTTTTAATTTAAAAATGAAATTTTTATATAAATTTATGTAAATTTAAATTTTAAATTTTCTAGCTCGATATTCCTACTTTTTTACAATAGTCCTACCTATTATGTCGTACGGCTTTACGGGCCATACTGCTCATCGGGCAGAAAAATTCCGCTCAATGTTACAAAGTGTCGTTTAGAAATAATATGCAGCGCAGTGCATCGAGGTTGGGTGTGCCACGCAGGGCAACAAAAAAAAAATTATATTCGGCTGGTCCGATCGTCCGATGCTGCTGTTGCCGGGCTGGCTGCTGTTTGCTCTTCCTTCCTTACGTCAGCTTGGCGTCGCCAGGCAGGCACGCTGACGTTCCCTCGAAGGTGCAGGCGGCGGGTTGCCTCCCGCACTCGGTTTCTGCTGCTGCTGACCTGGGCCTATGGGCTCAGGCGGCGCCGGTGCTGGTCCTCGCACAGGCTATTTATCTTCTGCTGACCTGGCCTATGAGCTCAGGCGGCGCCGGTGCTGGTCCTCGCACAGACTATTTATTTTCCGCTGCATATACGGATATTCTCGGCTAGTGATGCCGGGATGAGGATGTCCTAAGTGTGTTTCGGTTTCGGTTTCAGTTTCAGTAGAGCGTGGAATCTTCGAATTCTATGGTCAGGCGGCGACTTTCTCCATAACGGGGGTCTCGATCTTTTGCTTCGCCACATCAGTCATTTTGATTCAATATTGTTTTTACTTCCAGAGAATGACGAAGATCTGGGTTTTTCAACTCACTATTCGCAGTAGATCATCACGTAGTTATAAACGAATTGGTAGATTGGAAGATCCATATAGGATTTTTATGGTTGCTGAATTTTTTTTTCCGTCACACACTTATCCTGGACACTTATGTCACGGTCGCCATATAGGATGTTTTATATTTTCCCATATAATAAGTCATATTTTGGGTTTTAATATTTGGTTTTTATTATTTGGAGCAGGCAATGTCCCGCTCCAATGAAAGTAGCTTTGTTAATTGATTTAACTTATTCATACAAAAGGTTTCTTAGCCTAATTCAGGTAGCAGCGCTGCCGGCGTAGGCTGCAGCGCTGCGACGCTTATATGCATATACATATAAGTAAGCGACGGCTAAGGGTCGCTGAGATAGGGGGAAGGTATTATGTTCACGTATGTCGCGCATGTATGAAATGCGGACTCAGCACTTGGATAGCCCATTGCAAGGGTCTTTGACTTATAAATTAAGTGCATTAATATATTTGTATTTATTGTATTTATTTATGCATAACACTGAGTACAGTGTGCATTCGCTATGTGAACATACTACATCTCCCTCCTTTTGAAAAATAACGTAATCTAATGGAGTTATTTTCTAATTATTATATATTTTTTTGTATTAATTTGTTATTATTTAATAGTATTTTAAGTTAAATTTAAGGTTCTAGAGTATTTTTTTTGTTGTTTTCTTTTTTTTGTATTTATATTATTATTCTTATTTTTGTTTTTTTTTTTTTTTTCGAATGAAAATTAATTGATTTAGTAATAAAAACATACATATAATATGTTGATTAGGAAATAAAAATTTTTAATCTATCTTTATGTACTTTTTATACCCTGGCAGGGTATTATAATTTTAGTCAGAAGTTTGCAACGCAGTGAAGGAGACATTTCCGACCCTATAAAGTATATATATTCTTGATCAGCATCAACAGCCGAGTCGATCTAGCCATGTCCGTCTGTCCGTCTGTCCGTCTGTCTGTCTGTCCGTTTCTACGCAAACTAGTCCCTCAGTTTTGAAGCTATCTGAATGAAACTTTGCAGATAGTCTTCTATATGCTCTCACTACTATATATGTCGGAACGGGCCGGATCGGACGACTATATCATATAGCTGCCATAGGAACAATCGGAAATTTTTGAGAAAAAAAATTTTTAATATGCCAATTTTCAATATATTTTCATATAATTTGATACATGGCCATTTTGTATTATTCCAGAATTTCGGTTTTAATTTTATTCAAATCGGACCATATTTGTTCGCAACATATTTCGTTAGCAACATTTTTTTCGCTAGCAACATTTTTTGCTAGCAACATTCTGAGAAAGCGGAAAGTCAGAACATTTTTCTTCTTCTTCGTCTACTTACTGCCAGGGTATTTAAACTTCGGCATGCCGAAGTTAGCTTCCTTTCTTGTTGTTTCTTATTTTTATTATTTGAAATTATAATATTCTCGTTTTCCTCTATACTTTCAACCTTATATGGTCCAGTATATTTAAAATCTAACTTATGTCCGGTTTCGTTTTTTAACAAAACCTGGTCTCCTATTTTTAGTTGGATATCTTTAACTTTCCTATAATATAATTCCTTATTTTTAAGTTTGTTATCTTCTATCATTAATCTAGCTCTTTTATAGGCTACTTCTAACCTATACTTAGATTCTTTAGCGTAATCATCCACATTGTATAGTGGTTCTATTCTATCTATGCTATTAAAATGTATCGGTAAGTTCGATGATTTACCGAATACTAGCTCATATGGACAATAGTCATGTGCCATTGAGGGCGTAGTGTTAAAACAATACGTGAAATATGGGATCCAATTGTCCCAATCGGTTTTGTCTAGTGAGATATAGGACCGGATGAATTCATTTAGTGTTCTATGACTTCTTTCTACGGTTCCTAAAGTCTGATGATGGTGTGCAGTAGATGTTATGTTTTTTATATTCAAATTTTTACATAACTCTTCAATTATTGAATTTTTATATTCTGTTCCCATGTCCGTAATGAACGTCTTCATTGGACCGTACTTCAGAATAAAATCTTCAAATATAGCTTTTGCTACCGTTTTTGAACTTTTGTTTTTGATGGGTATTGTTACGAGGTATTTTGTTAAATCGCAGATTAATGTTACTGCGTATTCATTTCCTCTTTCAGATTTGGGTAGTGGACCGATCGTATCCACAATTACCCTGTCAAAAGCCATTTGTGGCGTCTCTGTTATTGTCAATGGGGTCTTTGTATGCTTTGTCGTTTTTGACTTTTGGCATTTAGGGCATTTTTTACATAATTTGATATGTATCGGGTCATATTTTTCCAATAATAACTCCTTTTTATTTTAGCTAATGTTCTAGCTATGCCTGTATGACCTCCTTGTATCGGATCATCATGGAATGTAAACAGTATTGCTTCTTTCTCTTTTTCATTATTTGATAATAGGGTCACCGGCTTGAGTAGCGCTACTCTTAGAGATTGTAATGTTTTATTGCCCATAATTTTAAAAGATTCTATTGAGATGGTGTCAAAGATCTTTTCGCTCGGTGCCACTTTGAGTTGGCGGATATTAAGTATACCGGCTTCTTTTTCAAGCCTTTGAAAGAACTGACCTAAGTCGAGAATTTCATTGGTGTACAACATCGCTAACATCAATTCTTGCTATAACTTTTTTTCCACGTTTTAGTAAACATAGTGAATTCGTTATTCGCAAGGTCACTACTTTTCGTACCTCGTCATTTACTATGACTTCGTATACGTTGGGCTGAGAAGCTTTGTTTTGAGTTTGCCTGGGCAAATCTACTTGTTCTTTTCCTGCGCAGGAATTTTTCTGTTTACTTTGGTTTCTGGTAGTGACCTTCAGAATGGAATTTTTATTTTGCATTTCCTTCAAATCTGATATTGTTATTCTGGATAATGCATCGGCTACGTAATTGTCCTTGCCCTTCAGATATTCTACTGTAAAGTTATATTCCTCAAGTTCAAGCCTCATTCGCGTCAGCTTTGAGCTTGGATTTATCATGGAGAACAGGTATGTGATTGGTCTGTGATCAGTTTTGACAGTGAAATGTCTACCATAAATGTATGGTACGTTTTTTTTTTTTTTTTTTTTTTATGTTTTGCTTTTATTTATTGAATCTTCTCCTTTACGAGACTAACAATAAGTGTATCAAATCTTATACTATAACCTAACTAGGAGTCATGTAGACTGAAACAGTGGCCCTGACAAGTTATGGCTGGGTTGGAAGGTCTGTACGTTGCAGGCGGGTTCGGCTTGAGACCCGAGTCAAGACCCTTGCTAGAGGATTTGGGTGGATAGAGAGTTTTTCATTGTAGGACGCTTTTTGCTTGTCTATTTCATCTTTTACTGCGAGAATGCCGAGGTCCCTGTGGATGTTTTCGAATATACCATGGAGCCCCAGTGATAGTTCGCAGGATCTTTGATTGGGCTCGCTGTATGATGTCTATGTTGGTTCTGCTCGCGTTCCCCCACAGCTGGGAGCCATACGTCCAGATTGTAGTCCAGACACAAGGGCGATCGTGAGTTTATAATCCAGTGGAGGCTGCTGGCTTTCAGTTTTAGGTGCAGTTTCTTGCATTCGATATGTCTACGCCATGTTAGACGTCTGTCGAGGTGGATGCCGAGATACGTTACTTCATTAACTTGGGGGATCTGCGTGCTATTCATACAGAGCGGAGGGCAAGTTTGTCTGTTAAGGGTAAACGTTATGTGTTTACACTTTTGTTCGTTTATTTTAATACGCCAGTCAGATAGCCACTTCTCGACTACCACGAGGTGGTTGGCGAGTTGGGTTGTTGCACGGACTGGGCATCTGGAGCGGCTAAGGATCGCAGTGTCGTCGGCGAAGGTGGATGTTGTTAGTCGGTCGCTCGTGGGAATATCTGCTGTGTAGAGGACGAATAAGGTTGGCCCAAGTGCGCTACCTTGTGGGACCCCAGCTTCGATAGTGTAGCTGTCGGAAATTGTTGTGTTACATCTTACTGCGAAGGCTCTATTGTAGAGATAGGATTCAAGGAGTTTATGAGTGTACCCGGGCAAGTGTGTTTTAATTTTATGCATGAGACCTTTGAGCCAGACGCGGTCGAATGCTTGAGATACGTCGAGGAATATCGCGCTGCAATATTCCCTATGTTCGAAGGCTGTGCGAATTTCTGATGTTATTCTGTTTACTTGCTCTATAGTTCCGTGTTTTTCTTTGAAGCCAAATTGATGGGCTGGGATAATGTTGTGGGCTCCCATATATGGTATTATGCGCGTTAGAAGGCATTTTTCGAATAATTTGGACAAGCATGATAATAAACTTATTGGTCTGTAAGATGACGGAATCGTGTGATCTTTTCCGGGCTTCGGTATCATTATAATAATTGACTTTTTCCATTTCCTTGGATAGTAGCCGAGACTTATGATTCCATTGAAGAGTTTACAGATGACCTCAATAGCACAGTACGGAAGTTCCATTATCATTTTTGTAGTTATCAGGTCACCGCCTGGAGCCTTTTTTGGTTTTAGCTCCCTGATGACTTTTGTGATCTCGTTCGGCTGAAATGTAGTTGGCGTGGATTCAGTTTCGAGGTGGATTTGCGGAGGAACATAATCATTATCTGCGGGGTTCGGTTGGAAGACGCCTCTGAGATGTAAGGCAAATGATTCGGCTCTATCTTTGTCGCTGCGGGCCCAGCACCCTGAAGAATTCCTTATAGGGGTGACGGTTTGAATTGGAGAGCTTAGATTTGGGTGAGCCCTCCACAAGGGATGCTTTGTACTAGTTGGCGAGAGTTTTCCAATATATTTAAGTTGTTCATTTTCAGCTTCTTGCTTCAGGGCCCGGTTTAGATTGCGGGTGGCTTCAGTAAGGTAGGTAGGTTAAAGTGGTGAGGCTCTCCACGAGCCTCCAATTAGAGCTGAGCTCCGTTTTGATCCACACCCTCTGTTTTTCCGGTTGTAGCTGGTCATGTTCAGCACCAACCCGAATCGTTAAGAAAAGCAAGGATAGCTGCAATCTTACGCTTCCCTACTTCTCTCAGCGATTCTAGCTGGAAGGCACCGAAATGACGCATTCTCCTGTTGTTCAAAGCTGGACAGTGACAGAGCAGGTGCTCTGGTGTCTCCTGCTCTGTTTGTTCCTTGCAGCTTCTGCAGCTTGTGTTATAGGGCAGCCCCATCTTCATTGCATGCGATCCTATCGCCCAATGACCGGTGGAGACAGCTGTTATCCTACTGATATCCTTTTTACTATGGGATATCAGTTCTATAGTGCGTTTGCTATCGAAGTTCGGCCAACATAGCTTCGA
The DNA here is from genome assembly GCA_018903765.1 of Drosophila aff. chauvacae BK-2020. NCBI lineage: Eukaryota > Metazoa > Arthropoda > Insecta > Diptera > Drosophilidae > Drosophila > Drosophila aff. chauvacae BK-2020. The sequence continues at coordinate 374,598 of JAEIGO010000954.1, forward strand.
TCTTCGGTTTTGGCTCGTCCTTGACCATTCTTTGGTGGCCTGACCTTTGAAATAGTCATGGATCTTAGACTGTACCGCTTTCAGCGATATCAGAGTATCTTTAATGTTGCTACGCTCGGCTGAGCCCTTGCGGGCTAGCTCATCTGCCTTTTCATTTCCTGGTATGTCGTTGTGTCCTGGCACCCAGGTTATTCTGACGTCGTTGTGTTCAGCAAGCTCGTTTAAAGCTGCCTTACACTCCGACACTAACTGCGAGTTTGTCTTGACCGCTGCTAGGGCTTTGATAGCCGCTTGGCTATCCGAGTAGATCCTCACTTTGGTATTGCTAAGGCCTCGCTGATTGGATAGTCTGGCTGCCTCCAATACAGCGAGTACCTCAGCCTGAAAGACTGTCGCTGATGCTGGGAGACTGAAAGTCGATTCAATCCCCCAGCTCTCAGCGAAGATCCCAGCCCCCACACCACAGCTCATCTTGGAGCCATCGGTGTAGAGCGATACCTCATCTTGTTCGGTTACTCTGCCTCTAGTCCATTCCTCCCTTGTCGGGTAGGAGGTCGTATAGCCGTTGCCGAATCTAATTTCGGTTGTCATGTAGTCCGTGTTTTTGTCTATTAACGACGTGACCCCGTCAAGAATAGTGCGGTGTCCTATGCCGCGATCCCTCCAGCAATTGCTTGCTTTTAGTCTCACCGCACTCTGCGCCGCCGCATCCTTGATAAATAGGTCAATCGGCATGATGTCCAGGATTACGTTCAGGGCGGCCGCCGGGCACGAGCGCATAGCCCCCGTTGCTCCTGCGCAAGCCGAACGCTGTATCCTCGTTAGTTTGGTGATGTTATAGGCTCTAGTGAGTGCCGGCCACCATACTAGAGCCCCGTATGTTAATATAGGTCTAACTACTGCTGTGTAGAGGAATTTCGCTTTATCAGCGGCGTCTCTCGGGTCCACCTTGCCCTCAGCCTCGTTCTTCGCAATCTTGCTTAGAACGAAGCGGGCCCTGTGTGCCCTAGCACGCCTTTTCTGATGTGTGAGCTGTGGGTCGACTACGGTGGTGCTCAGCTGAGCCACACCTGTGTGAGTGTTGGCTTGGGGAGTGCTAGTACTAGCGCCCCCCTCGGATATTAATGGAGCGTTGGCGACCGGGCTTGGCCTCAACAGCTCGTCTTCATCAATATCCGATGTTTCTCGAGATGCTAAGCCCTGCCTAGGCATTAGCAGCTCCTCCTCGTCCATCTCTGACATTGTGCGGGGTTTAGCCTCCCCACGAGGTCCGAAGCATGGCTTTGGGAATTCATTTTCATCTGCATAGTCGCCCGCTTTGCTCGACCAGGCAAGCGCGGCGGGCCAGAGGGGGTTTGGGGCATTGAAGGAGGTCGACCGCGGCTTCGCCCCAAAGCCGCGGCAAGGCAACTTACGACCCAGGGTTGCCCGGCCCTGAGAAGGCTCCGTTCAGACACAGCTGGATTAACCCCTCAGCTGCGAACCAAAAGCCAGCGGGCACGGGTCGCGTAACACGCCTGGCTTGAGGGGAGGCCGTTTTAAGACTTACCCAGGTCTCGGTAAGGAGGTGGATTCAAAGGAGTTATAGGATGGAGGATTCACAGGGAAATTGCCGCTCACATTAGCCGTACCGTAGTACGTTTCCAGGAGGTACCACGCGGAGGACCCTCTCCGAGGAGAAGGTGGTGTCTATCAAATTGATATTCACCTGCGAGTCGACTTGATGCACCAGTGGCACAAGGAATATACATCAGCAAATACTATGCTGATCTTGCCTTGGTCTGATGCACCCTTACCTTCAGTAAGACGTTGCTCACCTTTATAAGTGCATAATACAGTTGCCTTCCCTTGGGAGTCATGAGGCGTGATCCCCAGTGGGTGTGTTTGGCGTTGTAGTCTCCTGCGGCTATGAAGCGATCCCCCAGAGTGTTGTAGAAGTCCATGAATCGACCTTCAGAGATATTAAATCGAGGTGGGCAGTACACAGCGGCAATGCAAAGGTTGCCGTTTCCTGAGTTCACTTTTATGGACGTGGCTTGCAGGTAATTTGTTGCAAACCTTTGATGAAAGTGGTGTTTGATGCGTTCTCTGATTAAGATGCCCGTTCCGCCGTGGGCCTTGCCATCCGGATGATCTGTGCGGTAAAAGGTATAACCTCTTATATGGAAGTTATATCTCCCTGTGAGGTGCGTTTCAACCAGCAGCATGGCGTCGATGTGATTTACGTTTAGGAATTGAGTTATTTCAAGTTTATGCCGTGAAATGCCGTTGGCATTCCACATGAATATACGTAGGTTAGTCATTTATTATTTGGACTGTTGTGCTACAAGCAACTGAATTACCATGTTCTGGTTCTGAACAAGGGTTTGCATGGTTGTTTTCATGAATGACATAAGTTCCATCATACTTTGTTGCATGGTGAACATCATAGATTCCAATTTGCTTTGCGGCTGCTGAGCATTTTCTGAGTGAGGCTGGGGTGGATTTTACATGCCTGTTCTTAGTGCTTCGGCGTAGGAGATTCCCTTGGTTGTATTTAGCTGCCCAAATTATGATCTGGCTGCCTTGGCGAAAAATACGTCTGGCGTACTTTTTGAGTTGTAATACACATTTTGCGTACAGCCTCTCTCTACAGCCTCTGTAGTTTGCCGTATGGTTTCCTCCACAGTTGCCACATTTTTTCATTTGGGGGTCTTCTTTGTTTGCGGGGCAGTTTACGGAGTTGTGGAAGTCTCCGCAGACTACGCAGACCGTCCGAAGTGTGCAGTATATCTTGGTGTTTCCATACTCTTGGCAGTTTGTGCATTGAACAGGGCCGTTGCGTTTGTGGGGTTCTTCCACGGTGATTCTTCGATGCAGTAAGAGCTGCAGCTTGTAGATCGGGTGCACTTCGTTTTTCTTTAAGGCTTTGCTATCTGGTTCGAGCTCGACCTTGAAAAGAGGTTGGGGTTTTTTGTTTCTGTTAACAATATTGCTAACATTTTTGGCACAGAAGTCCCTGGCCTTAAGGGCTTCTTGAATTTCAGAGGGGGTGACGTCAGGTTCTATACCTTTTAGCACAACTTGCAGTCCCTTGCTGCTTTTTAGTTGATAGGTGTAAAAGTTCTTTTTTGTGTCTTCCAGGTACTTAGACACAGCTCGGAAGTGTTCTTCGGACTTCGTTTGAACCTTTGTTTCGTGTATGTTCCCTTTAATAAGCGGAACAACATGGAAATTCTCGTCCCCGACCAGCGCAACAATTTTGTTGTCCAGGGCGCTTGAACTTTTTTCCCTTATGTAAGTAGGTGGGGGCTTAGGTTTCCTTTGGGTCTCCTGCTCCAACTCTGCTTGGTTGTTGTCCGCCTCTGCTAAGATGGAGAAACGGTTTTCATTGGAGCTCCTCGTTTGGTCGTTGCTTTTGTTGGTTCGGTTGATCTTTGGTTTATTACCAACCGTGTTGAGTGGACTAAGCTTGCGCTTAATCTGGATGTAGCGGTCCATACCGGTCTGTATAGCCGGGACCGCTTGTTGCTTATCGGAGCTAACTGTTTTTGTTGCCATTTTATTTTGTTGTGTTGGGACCGAACTCGCAATATTGGTAGTTGGGGTGAGCAGAGAGGGTGAGCAAGAGCTGGCTCTCTTGCTGTCGACGGTCATTAGAGTCGAGTTGCTCTTTGTCGACTTCTGATTTTGATGTATATCGCGAGTTGAGAAATAAGAGTAGCAAGCATTTCTTGGGTTGACGGAGCTTCTACGCTCATTCTTTTGATCGCTGCTCATTTTTGGAGCTTGTTATGCGTGGCACTTATTTGTTTAAATTAAATAAGCACTTGTATTAATCATAACACTAATTGATTATATTTTTCTTTGTTTATTAGCGTTAGCGTTAGTTAGCGTCTTTTCGCACTGTTTTGACTGCTCCAGTATAATATTCTTTAAGTTTTCACTGTTTCATTCACTATTTTAAATTGTTTTCCCGGAGCTCGCGCGAGACCACGTCCGCTCTATGCGGGAGTAGAACGTTGAAGATGATCGAAGTATGATAATCTCGGAATTTTCGCCAAATGGAGCTTTAGATCTTCAAAAGCCTTTCTTTCTGTCTCGCCCCAGTTAAATTTGCTTTCTTTTTTTAGCCAGCCGATAGGGTACACAGGGGGATCAACGGATGACCGTGTCATCTGCCGTAACATCGGTAGTGCGACTATATTCTCCAAGTGAGGGCGGCCGGAAGCAGGTCCCCGGTCGAGTTCAATCGGGGTTGCTGACCAATTGTAGTTGGGCGGACCTGGACAGGTCTTTAACAGGCCCCCCCTCAAGTCAGGAGTATGAAGCGACCCGTGCCCCCTGACTTTTGGTTCGCAGCTGAGGGGCAAATCCAGCTGTGTTTGAACGGAGCCTTCCCAGGGCCGGGCAACCCTGGATCGTAAGATACCTTGCCGCGGCTTTGGGGCGAACCGCGGTCGACCACCTTCAAAGCCCCCTCTGGCCCGCTGCGCTTGCCAGGACGAGCAAAGCGGGCGTTCATGAATTGCAAATGAAACCAACACACCGAGCTTCGGAACTCCCGGGAGAGGATAAACCCCAAAAACTGTAGGAAGAGGACGAGGAGGAGCTGCTGAGGCCCAGTTTGGCCTTGGCGACTCAAAAACTTTCGGAAACCGACGAAGATGAGCTGCCGATGTCTAGTCGTGACATCCCGGCTCCGTCGAGACCCGAGGGGAGAGCTAGTAGCACTCCCCAATCCGACCACAAAGGTGGGGCTCAGCTGGGCACCACCGAAGACAAAACTTCAGACAAAATAACACATCAGCAACGACGAGAGAGGGTCAACAGAGCCCGCTTCATCCTCGGCAAGAGGTTCTTCCAAGTGAACGGACGTGTTTTTTTCTTGCGCTCTCGTTTTGTGTTAATTTTTGCATTAAAACAACCGGGGTTTTATTTAAATCTTCTACTTTGTGATTAATAAAGTTCCCGTTCACTTCGTGTGCATGCAGCTATTCTGTTTTGTGTATTTAATTGTTATTATTTTCACAATTTAGTTTGTGCTGCCGGTATTTGCTTTGCATTTTTTGCATTCCTCTTTGTGCCTTCTCCGTTTAGTTTGCGCCGTCGCGACAGCTAAACGTTAAGCTCGCTCCCACGCTCACCCGTTTACCCGCTCTCTCATTCTCCCGCTCTCTCGGTGCAGCTGCACTTTTCTTATTTCTTTCTACGTAAAGGTACAGTGGTAAGTCCCTATAATGTCTGCTATCGTCTGTTTCTCTAAGACCTGTAAAAAGGCAATTAATTCAACCGATCTTACAGTCGGCTGCTGGCTGTGTGACAACATTGTACATGCCAAGTGCATTGGTGTTGTTGCTCGGACGGTGGACGATGTAAGAAGAAACATCGGTCTGCGTTACTGCTGCGAGGCCTGTCGCGAGGTTGAAAGAGAAATGATGTCTTTTATGCGGCAGACCAAGGGTGGTTTTAAAGACATATTATCGAGTTTTCGTAAAACTCATGATATGCTCTTGGCGCTGGACACTCAATTTAATAGCCTTAAACTATTAAATGAGTCTCCTAGGCGCAAAAAAACCGCAACTGGTCTGCAGCATATAGGCGGATCTCAAAAACCAGCGGCGGACTCCCAACAGCAGCCTCTCTCAACACAGCCCTCGACCTCAGAATTCAGTCAAAGAGTTCTGAGATCGAGTGGCAAAAAAAATTCGGCATCCGAATGTGTTGCGGGAGGGACCGCTCCCCCGATAATTTCCGTTTTTTCCCCTGGGGGGTCTCAAATACTGACCCCTCAAAGCCCCGTTAATTCACCTGCTCAGGGTATCAGGCCCGGACTACCGGCCGATATCGGCACTGCAGACAATCAGTCTGCAGCGCCGAAAGCCCTTGTAGTAGTACCACCTACGAAACAGATATTTGTTTCGCGGCTCTCCCCTGGTCAGACATCGGAAGATGTTATTGCCTTTATCCAAGGCAAAACTAGAGCTGAAAAAATACAAAAAAAGGTGGAAAAATTCAAATTTTCTTATGCTAGGAATATTTCATCTTTTAAAATAAATGTCCCGAATGAACTCTTTGAAACAATATGCTCTACCAATTTCTGGCCAGAGTATATTGTCGTCAAAGAGTTTGAAGCTAAGAAAAAGAAACGGCGGCCCGTAAGAATAAGTCTTCCCAGGCCCGACCAGACCACTGCGCCCTCTATGACATCCGCTCCAAAAAACTAATCAATTCCCTCTCTATCTCCTATCAGAATGCAAGAGGCCTACGTAGTAAGCTTCCCAAATTGTATTCTGATAGTCTCTCGTTTGCATCCCAGGTTATTGTGTTCACAGAAACCTGGTTAAAGCCGGAGATTCTGAGCTCCGAAGTTTTCCCAGCTGTGTTCACAATATATCGGCTGGATCGGCCTATCAGACGTGGGGGTGGTGTCCTCATAGCGGTTGACTCCACTCTCGCGTCGGAATTAATAACTTTCGAGGAGTTTGATGTTGAATTCCTCTGTGTGAAGCTAACCATCAATGGTAGCTCTATTTTCATTACCTGTTCTTACATTCCTCCTTTGTCCGAACTTCCTATTTATTGGAACCATCTTTCCGCCATCCAAACGGTTTTCAACCGACTTTCTAATAAGGATCATTTAGTAGTTCTTGGTGATTTTAATATCCCAGGGTCCTCAAATACTTCCTCTAATGTACTTTTCACCTCCACGCAGCATGATTTTATTGCTGGCTTGCTCGACATTTCGCTGTCTCAAGTCAACCATGTACGAAATTCCCTAGAGCGCTTGCTTGATCTCTGTTTTGTCTCAGATCCGGCAAGAGTCAGTTTAGCCAGGGTGGCGCCGTTGACGCTTCCCGAAGATCCCTATCATCCGACTTTCGACGTGACTCTCGACATTGGGACTGACTTACAGAACATATCTGACTGTCCAGCCAAGAAAGTCCTTTGTTTTCGCAAAACGGACTTCGAACGGCTGAATAAATTTATTTTAGATTTTAATTGGTCCGATTTATACATGTGCACTGACATGTCAGAAGCCGTGGATATTTTTTACAGTGCCATAAATTCCTTTCTTACTGAATGTGTTCCGTTATACTATCCATCAACATCGAATAAACCTCCTTGGTTTACTAAAGAGTTGAGTCATCTTAAAAACAAAAAATCTAGGCTGTATACTAAATATAAATGTACCGGTTCTAACTCTGCCCTATCCCTTTATTTATCTGCTCGGTCAAGATTTACCGTGTTGAACGCGCAGTGTTACAAAAATTATTTGACTCGTTGTAGGGTCCAGATCTCTCAGGACCCAAAACAGTTTTATAATTTTGTTAACACTAAACGTAAGCCAATTACGCATCCTTCCTCGCTTTCGTTTGAAAATACAACCGTAAAAAATGATCGGGCTATTGCCGATCTGTTTGCGCAGTTTTTTCAAACCACTTACTCAACTTCAACTGACTGTAATCAGACTTATTCCTTCATCATGCCCAAATCGAGCTTTATTTTCAGTCCTACTTTAGACGAAAGCACTATTCTTTCAGATCTTCATCGCGTTAAGCCCATTTATTCGCCAGGTCCCGACGATATACCTGGCTGTGTGCTTAGGTATTGTGCCGACGCCCTGTGCAATCCCCTTCTAAAATTGTTTACCTTGTCCCTAGAAACCTCCCACTTTCCCCTTATTTGGAAGGAATCATTTATTATTCCTCTCCACAAAAAAGGTAGCAAATCGGTTGCCAGCAACTATAGAGGAATCTCTAAGTTGTCGGCCATTCCGAAACTTTTCGAGAAAATCATTACTCCATATTTGCAGCACCTGTGTAGATCAATTATTTCTCCATGTCAGCATGGATTTTTAAAGCGTAGATCAACGACAACCAATCTTTTAGAGTTCACTTCCTTCTTAGTTAGGGGCTTCCATAAGGGCTTTCAGACAGACGTAATCTATACTGATTTCAGTAAAGCATTTGATTCTGTCAACCATTCTCTTCTTGTTCGGAAACTCGATCTAATGGGATTTCCGGTTGATCTTCTTAGTTGGATCTCAAGTTATCTGAATGGCAGAACGCAAAAGGTCCTCTTTAAAAATTCTTTATCTAATGCTCTCAGGGTTACTTCTGGCGTCCCGCAAGGGAGCCATTTGGGTCCCCTGTTGTTTACATTATTTATCAACGACCTGCCGAAAGTTCTGACTAACTCCAAAGTACTTATGTACGCGGACGACGTAAAACTTTGTGTGCAATATAAGGACGCTTCCTGCCAGTCTGATTTACAAACAGATCTCAATAACTTCCAAACATGGTGCCGTATAAACTTATTGAACCTAAACGGCTCTAAATGCAAGCTAATGATTTTCTCACGTGTCGCTCCCAAGCTCGCGACTTACACGCTTAACTGCTGCTCTTTGGAAAGAATTAATATAGTCGATGATTTGGGTGTCCGACTGGACCCTAAACTTGACTTTATCGATCATATTTCGTGCATGGTGAATAAAGCCAGAGGTGTGCTTGGTTTCATTAAACGGTGGTCGAAAGAATTCAATGACCCCTATGTTACAAAATCCTTATATATTTCGTTAGTTCGTCCTATCTTAGAATATGGATCTTGCGTCTGGAGCCCTCAGTATGGGGTTCACAGTACACGCATTGAGTCAGTTCAGAAGAACTTTCTGCTTTTCGCTTTACGCGGTTTGAACTGGGATCCAAACCAGAGGTTACCTTACTCTAGTAGACTTCTCCTAATTAACTTACCTTCTTTAGCTAACCGTAGAACCATGCTTGGCATTACGTTCATTTTTAACCTTATCCACGATAACGTGGAAAGTGCTGACTTGCTGGGTCAGCTTAACTTTCACGTACCGAGTAGAAATACTAGATCCTATATTCCTTTAGTTTTGAGCCAATGTAGAACGTCTTTTGAATTGCATGAACCCTTTAGAGTCTTATGTGCAAATTATAACGATTTGTACATGATAACATCAAACGTAGATAGCCTTCCCCAACTAAAAACCTTAATACTAACCCACTTAGTACGCATGCAGGCAAACAGTCTGGCAGCACGCCAGTAGTAACTTCCTCGTATTCCTTTTCTATACTTTCATTTGTCGCGCCTACTAACACCTAACACAAACAGGCACGTGCTTGGTGTCAGATGGGCCACTTGAATGTACTGATCGTAGTGCATCAACGTCCGAATTAAAAAAAAAAAAGATTGCCAAAAACGAGGCTGAGGGCAAAATAGACCCTCGAGATGCTGAGAGTAAGGCCCGATTCCTTGCGGAGATCGCGGAATTCGAGGCGCACCGGAAGGCGAACCCGGCGGCGCTCCAGCCCTCTAAGGCGAAGCGCAATCGCTCACAAGAGGTGAGCGTGAGCGCGCCTAAAAGGGTGAAGGAGGCACAGGGCAAACCGAGAGCCACAAACTTCGTCAGTAAGGCGAAGGAGTTCAATGAGGTGGCCAGAGACAGTCCGGCTACGGCTCTGGTGTACGAGCTCCACGACGATGGTCGTCTGCTGTCGGAGAAGTGGGAGGAGATAGAGGTCAAGTTGGCCGACATGGTAACTGACCGGTTGGTTTGCCGTGCCGACCGGCCCTATCCCCTCCTTCGACTCCTCAGACGTGGTCAGGGGGCACCGGGTCATCAGGTGTGACGATAGGTTTTCGAGGACTTTCCTGGCGGAGTGTGTGGCTAAGATTAGCGACACCTGGGCTGGCCTTAAGATTAGGCTAGCCACGCCAGGGAGATTCCGAGGAGGCCCAGAGCCCGCATCTGGTTGCCGAAGGGGCAAACTGACCATGCAAGGGTGATCGCCTGTCTGAAGGCCCAGAATCCGGATGTCCACACAGAGGACTGGACCATCCTGAAGGCGGAAAAAAAGATGAAGTCGAGCCAGCCGTTCCTTCTCCTCATTAATCAACGCTGCCTGTCGCAGCTCGAAGTTAACGACCACAAGGTCCGGTACGGCATATGGAAGGCGAAGATTAAGGACTTCCTTGCCGAACCGGATGAGATTCTAGAGGAGGTCGATGACACCAACAGGTTGTTGGACGATATGGTCATCGACGACAAATCCCCGGACACAACCCCAACTAACCCCGATGTCGAAAATCGTGCAGATTAACCTGAAGCCCATGCTTCAGCAATTCTCACGATCCTTCTCAGTGAGAAGGATATCGACATCGGACTGATACAAGAGCCTTGGACCAGGGACGAGCAAGTTGCTGGCCTAAGGATCCCAGGATACACAGTACTGTGCACCAACTCGGTGGGAAGGTCGAGAGCATGCATAGTAATTAAGAATCATTTTAACGCTTTTCTCTGTTCTAATCCCAGCACACCAGATCTAGCAGTAGCTAGATTCGTGGCAGCGGATGGAAGCGGAGTTATCATCGCCTCTGCGTACATGGACCACGACGATCCGGCCCCGCCTGAACCGGTCGTCAAGCTGCTGCAATGGCCCGAAGACACTATGACGACCCTGGTGCTGGGATGCGACGCGAACGCGAGGCACTCGCTCTGGGGAAGCTCGGAAAAGAATGAGAGGTGTTAGATCTCACCCTTCAAATAGAATATGGCAAATATAAAGTCGAGAACTGGAGAGTGTCGACCCAACTCTCCTTTTCGGACCACAGATACATCTACTTTGATTTATCGACATCGGTAAATAAGCCGATACGGAGTCGTAACCCCCGCAGGACAGACTGGGACAAATTCGGCGAAATTGTCCACTCAAAAGTCAGCAACAGGAGGGTAAAGGTACAATCCTCCTCTAAGGCCCTCAACAAGGAAGTAGAGGACCTTACAAACATCCTTAACAAAGTATTCAAAGAGACATGTAAAGTTTCATTCTCCAAGAAGCAGTAGCCATCATGGTGGACCAAGGAACTGAGCGACCACAGGAAGAAAGTGCGCAAGACCTTTAACGAATGCTATGGGACCAAGAAATGGGAACCATATAAGGAAGTACAGAAAGCATACAAAAAAGCAGTATATGAAGCCAAGAATGAATCTTGGAAGAGATATTGCGAATCATTAGAAGGCATAAAAGATACGGCAAGATTAAGCAAAATCCTTGCCAAGGGGCACACAAGCCCCACTCTTATCAACAGACCAGACGGCTCGGCCACAATGACAATAGAGGAGCCGCTAGAGCTACTAGTCGACACTCACTTCCCGGGGAACCTACGAGAGAACTCGGTACCCGAGGAAGGCACAAATACACAGACAGACACACAAACGAAAGATATCATCACCACGGAGCGAATCCAGTGGGCAATAGAGTCTTTTGATAAATACAAAAGCCCGGGCCCGGACGGCATAATACCGGCAATGCTACAAACTGCCAAAGGAAGCCTCTGTAGATGGCTTAAAGCCATATACAAGTCTTATATAAGACTAAGGCACATCCCGCTAAGGTGGAGGGAAGCCAAAGTCATTTTTATACCAAAGCCAGGCAGAACGGGCACATTCTAGCGAAGGACTATAGGCCGATAAGCCAAACATCCTTCGTCCTGAAGACCCTTGAAAGATTACTAGATGTTCACATCCGAGAAAGAATCGAGAGACGCCATCTATCGGACGCGCAGCATACCGAAAAGGTCGGTCAACAGAAACAGCACTACACGAAGTTGTAGGTCACGTCGAGAAGACACTACAATACAAGCAATACACGATGGCCGCCTTCCTAGACATCGAAGGTGCGTTCAATAACGTGACTCCATCCTGAGCTCCCTCACCTCGATGGGCATTGAGAGAGGCATCAGAGAATGGATCGGAGTTATGCTAACGAGTAGGACGATCACTGCCGAACTGAGTTGCACTTACCTCACACGGTCAGTGAAGAGAGGCACACCTAAGGGCGGCGTCCTATCGCCTCTACTTTGGCTCATAAACATGAATAACATATTGGAAGAGCTCAATATGGGTGGCGTCAAAGCAGTAGCCTACGCAGATGACGTGGTGCTGCTAGTATCCGGACCCTACCCTGACGTTATTAGTGAGATAATGACAGGGGCGCTGGGTCGCTTAAACATATGGGCAAAGACCTGCGGATTAGGTATCAACCCAAATAAAACAAATGGGGGATCGAGGAGTCCTTCACTCTCTCAGACTCAGCGACGGTCTTTCAGGCTGAGGTACTCGCCATAAAGGAAGCAGCCAAGCTTTCGATACGCCGAGAACTTAGCGACACCAAAGTACGGTCTTACTCTGATAGCCAAGCGGCTATAAAATCCCTAGCGGCCGTGAGAACAAACTCACGGATCGTGGCAGAATGCAAGAAGGCCCTTAATAGACTTGCAGAGAGAAACGAGGTACAAGTCACCTGGGTACCGGGTCATTGCGACATCCCAGGGAACGAGAAAGCTGACGAATTAGCCCGAGTTGGTTCGCAAGGGCAAGATACCAACGTACTGACACCGATCTCGTTAAACTCGGTCCAGACAAGGATCCATGACCACTTCAAACAGACAGCCAACAAGGAATGGTCAAGTAAGAGTGAACATAAGAGATCAAAGAAATGTTGGCCTTCATACGACAAGAATCGAACTAGAGAGCTGTTATCCAACAGCAAGCGGGATATCAGAAGATTCACAGCAGTCGCAACAGGTCATTGGGCGATCGGAACGCACGCAATGAAGATGGGGCTGCCATACAACGCTAGCTGTAGATGCTGCAGAGAAATTACGGAACCAGAGACACCTGCTCTGCTTTTGTCCGGCCCTAAATCACATCAGACTACGTCACTTCGGTGCCTACCAGCTGGAGTCACTAGAAGGCATAGGAGAGCTGAAGGTCTCAGCGATCCTAGGCTTTCTCAGCGACTCAGGATGGTACTAAAGGGCAACTACGACCACAACATGACAACAGAGTGAGTGGACCAAAAAGGAGCCCAGCTCTACTTGAAGGCTCCAGAAGGGGGCCTCACCACTACAACCTACCTACCTACCTAAGTGGTTCTGTACGATTGGCCAGGTCGGGAATGAATTTTCCAACGTATGTAACAAGGCCTAAGAAACTTCGGGTTTCCTTCTTGTTTTTGGGGTCTCTAAATGAGAGAATCGTTGTCACCTTTTCCGGATCTACCTTTGTCTTTGCCTTTGTCTGATAAGATGTGTCCTAAGAACTTAACTTGCTGTGTTTTCCATACACATTTTTCCTCATTCAAAGTTACATTGATTACATTAAGAACATCTTTGACTTTTTGTACTGCATCGTCATGATCTTTTTCGTTCTTCCCAAAGATAATAATGTCGTCGATATAGTTTAATACATTTTTGCATGTTGATAAAATATCCTCGAGTCTCCTCTGGAAAATTTCAGGAGCCGAGTTAACGCCTAACATTAATCTTTTGTATCTGAATAACCCAATTGGGGTAATGAACGTGGTAATATACCGGCAGGATTCCTCTAGCTCCAACTGATGATAGGCAGTTTTTAGGTCTAATCGTGTGAAGTACTTTGCTCCTCTTAATTTCGTCATAAATATCTCAAATACAGGCAGTGGATTTTTCTCTCTTAGGATTGCCTTATTAGCGAGCCTCATGTCTATGCAAATCCTTATGTCCCCATTCTCTTTGAATACTATGATATCCAAGGTGATATCCAAGGTGATATCCAAGGGGAATGACCTATTACTGGCTCAATAATATCAAGACCGACAGCTTCTTCCAATTTCGCAATTACTTTGTCCTCAAGTGCAACTGGTATCCTTCTTATAGGTTGCTGAATCGGTTTGATGGTTGCATCGATTGATAGTTTTACCATCTGTCCCTTCCATGTTGGAAACGTCAGATTTACAATTTTTTTCTAAGTGCCGTATCCTTTCCCAGTAATGATTGTGTTCCGTTTTTTATCACAAAAAATGAAGCAAATACCTCAGGGTTTAAGCCAATTGATATGGGGGCTTCAAAAACACAAATTACGTGAAGCAAATCGTGTGAAGCATAACCTCTAAATTTATTCGTTGAATTTGGTCGAACGTTAAATACTTCTGCCTTTCCCCTTTGGAGACAAGACCAGTCTTTCGGAGTTATTAGATTGAATCGAGAACCTGAATCCATTACCAAAGAGAGTTCGCGCCCACCGACCTGACATTTAATAAGTTCATCTTCGTCGTCGCTGTGGATCCTAAAACAATTCCCTCCGAGTTTCAGATCGCTTTCCCCCTCTACCCAACGCACCTTGCTGCGTTGATATTTAGCAGAGTCAAACTGGTCCTGAGGTCTCTCACGCTTCAAATTAGTTCTGCACTTGGCAGCAAAATGGCCAATCCGTGTGCACTTGCTGCATTTTTGGTTTTTGGCTGGACATGCCGAACTATTGCTACCGTGGCCTTTGCGACCACATCTGCCACATTCCAAGGATCTATTTGAGTTCACATGCCCTGTTGAGATTTTCCTTACTCCTTCCTCCTCCTTCTTTATCATTTAAGATCGCATCATTTCCGACTGCTTATTAATTTCTTCATCCACTTGACAAGCATCTATCATTTGTGATAGAGTGTATTCTTTTTCTAATAATTTTTTTTTCAGATTTATTCCGGCCCAACTGTCAATTATTTTGTCCTTTAGACAAATCTCTTCGACTTCTGCCTTGGTAGTCCCAAAATTACATTTTTGTATTTGATGGTGTTGGAATATCCCTATTCCCTTAAGCTCAGTATCCAGCAAATAAAGTTGTCACGCAGCGCAAAAATGTTTATTCTTTTGAAGTGTGACAGCTCTTTCTCCTCGTGTCTCGGCATTTTTTGAGGGCCAATGATGCGGTCATACTTTGTTGATAACCGGCAAAATTTGAAACATCACACACATTCATCTTTTTATGATTTGTTTTATATTATTAATTGTCCCAAAGCTATTGACATGCGTTCCGGCGACTGCGCCAGTTACAATCCTGTGGCCGAGGGAGAAAGGCTTTCAAAGAATTCAGCAGAATGACAAATCTTTATTTTTTCAATATCTTCGTCAGAGTTCGTATTGGCACCTCCTCCTTGTTGCTAGGTCCGTCTCCAAGTGTGCCCAAAGAGATAGGGGGCATGTTGACTCTCGGTATTGGTTCCAGTGTGACCGGAGAGAGGAGGCATGTTAACTCTGGGTCGGTCCTGTCTCCAGTGTGGGCATGTTAACTCGCCTGCCTTGGACTGCTCATAGTACATGTCTAAGGAACTCAGATGGGCTCTTTTAGGCATGGGTGGGTGTTCCGTTTAGGAACCAGTGCCCATACCCATGGAGGAGAAGCTGTCCTGTGCCATTTGCATAACGAGATGCAAAAGTGACCCATTTTCCCTTCGATAGTCCTGCATCCTTATTTTTAATTTTACTTTCTCGTCCCAGGACTTTTAAATCAAATTCATATAATTTCCCAATTCCCAAAATATTGTATTTGCCTTTATTAAGTCAATTAGGACTGTATTCGCTCTTTTAATTCTACTTTTCCACGCATTTTTGTTCATGCCGGGAACCATAGTTTGAAATATGTGAAGGGCAGAGCGAGAGGCAAACGTTGGACATAGCGCGTTTTATTAAAAATTTTATTCTTTTTTGCTACGCGTTATGGAAATACTAAATGCGCGCCCTCAAATAATCTCCTAAATCTTGCACCTTTCTAGTATTTTCGAACCTGTACTGGATACTACCCTTTGAAACAGACCTTGGTGACAAGCTGTTTCAAACTATATGCCTCTCGCTCTCTCTCACTGCTTTGCAACAGTTTTCTTCTCTCTGGATACCGTGCTGATATTCCAACACGCCCCCTCAAAAATAGCATTTATAAATTTATAAACTTAACATCAACAATTCATTTGTAACTATTATGGTGTGCATCCTGGGAGTAGTAAAGCGATCCAGTATTTGCTGCAAAGGATTCGGGGAAAACCCAGAAAAACCCGATCAGATCGCTGTTTAAATTAATGTTGAAAAAGAAACGTTTCAAATTGAAGCAAATAAGTAATTAAATAAACTAATTCAGCTTCAATCAGCATCAGGACTTGGACGTGCAACCACTACATCTCAGGCATCTTGCACAAGTCCCAATTGATTTCGCAGCTCCTTGAATTTTACTGCAGGCAGCGGCTTCGTGAACATATCGGCCAACTGATTCTCTGTGGGAATATACTCAAGACAGATAACATTAGTCTCAATTTGCTCTCTCGCAAAATGATATGTCTATATGTTTAGCACGTTTATGACATGAGGGATTCATGGCTATACTAATGCATCCCTGGTTATCATCGTAAATTTTGATTGGGATTTTAAGATCGATACTTATACTTTTAAGAAGAGATTTTAACCACAAGGATTCTCTTACAGCCTCAAATAACGCCATATACTCAGCTTTAGTTGATGAAGCTGCAACTGAGTTCTGCCTCTTTGTGTTCCAACATATGAGATTACAATCAAGCATTTTGAACAAATGCCCTGTTGTACTCTTCCTATCAATCTCGTTACCTCCCCAATCAGAATCTACATATCCAATTAATGTATTTTCAAATGCTACATTTTTTCTAAAAACTAGTTTCATTTCTATTGTTCCTCTTAAATATCTTAGAACCCTTTTAAGACTTTGCCATAGCTCAGAGTTTTTTTTGCTGTATCGACTTAATATGTTTACGGCTGTCGTTAAGTCTGGACGTGTACAAAGCATTATGTACATTAAACATCCTATAAGATTACGACACGGAGCATTGCAATTTTCGCCTGAATTAAGTAATTCATAATTCAGTTTATTTGGTAAAGGAGTTCCGACTGCATTACATTTATCCATGTTGAATTTGTTTAAGATTCTTTTAACATACGCAGCTTGGCTCAAATAAATTTTATCTCATCTATATATATATATTATCTCATCTATATATATAAAATGCTTTGTCCTCACTGACTGACTGATATATCACAGCCATGGCCAAACTACATGTCTTAGAGACTTGAAGTTTTTTTTAAAAATCTGAAAAAAATTCAGATTCGTATGGGTATTTTAATTTTCTAATTCTACCTGCAACCTATTTTAAAAAATAAAAAACATAAATTTAAACAAGAAGGAAGCTATCTTCGGCATGCCGAAGTTTAAATACCCTGGCAGTAAGTAGAAGAAGAAGAAGAAAAATGTTCTGACTTTCCGCTTTCTCAGAATGTTGCTAGCAAAAAATGTTGCTAGCGAAAAAAATGTTGCAAACGAAATATGTTGCGAACAAATTAAATGAATTGATATGGCAGCTATATGATATAGTGGTCCGATTTGAATAAAATTAAAACCGAAATTCTGGAATAATACAAAATGGCCATGTATCAAATTATAGGAAAATATATTGAAAATTGGCATAGTAAACATTTTTTTTCTCAAAAATTTCCTATCGTTCCAATGGCAGCTATATGATATAGTCGTCCGATCCGGCCCGTTCCGACAAATATAGTAGTGAGAGCATATAGAAGCATATGTGCAAAGTTTCATTCAGATAGCTTTAAAACTGAGGGACTAGTTTGCGTAGAAACGGACAGACGGACAGACAGACAGACGGACAGACGGACATGGCTAGATCGACTCGGCTGGTGATGCTGATAAAGAATATATATACTTTATAGGGTCAGAAATGTCTCCTTCACTGCGTTGCAAACTTCTGACTAAAATTATAATACCCTGCCAGGGTATAAAAAAATAATATTAATGGGATAATATTGATATTGGTCTAAGCCTTAGAGTAGGCCTTGCCTCATTTTATATTTGTCTTTCGACTGCTAAGAATATTTATTTCTCATTCAATGCGCTGACTTCAAAGCGAAATTTAATACGAAATTTTAAGTGTGGATCTGCATCTGATCAAAGCGAGGATGCAATAGCGGGCCCTCTAGTCAACATATACATAAAAGCACAAAAAGTTTTCTCTGTTAGAATATACATACATCGGTCTACAGAGGAGTTTACGAACCCACAGTCTTTTAATGCTTGGTCAAATACTTCAAACCTGCACCTAGCGGCTTGTTTGAGTCCATATATTGCCTTATTCAATTTACATACAGTGTCACCTTTAAATGGAATACCCTGAGGAAGTCTCATATATATTTCCTCCTTTAACTTGCCATTAAGGAAGTCGGTTTTTACATCCATTTGATGTATTTTCAGTTATATTAGACCGCTAATGACTTACATCGGAAACTTTAAATTCTACAGGAGCAAAAGTCTCTTCGTAATCTACTTGGTATTTTTGAGTAAATCACCGTGCGACTAACCTAGCTTTATACCTAATTGAAATTCCTAGTTCGTTATATTTAACGGAAAATACCCATCTACTATCAAATATATTTTTATTTTTAGGTCTTTCTGTAATTGTCCAGGTATTATTTAAATTATGGGCATCCAATTCAGTTTTAATAGAAGCTTCCCATAAAGATTTGTCACTTCTACTTTGTATTTCTTCAAACGTACTTGGAATGTCGTTAAACTATTTTTAACGACATTTTAAAAGAGCATTTAAAATATAATTGTAAAAATCAATTTCATCTTCCATATATGAAATTTGTGGCTTGTTCTTTATCCTATCACTTCTTCTGGACACACATTTACCCCTTTCACTAGGTTGTTTCAAACTTTTCTCCATACTGCCATTCTGGATAACTATTTCATTGTTTTCTTTACTTTCATACAGTTTACGAGCTACATCATTATCCGTACTCTCATTCAGGATACTTTCTTTATCATATTCCTTACTCTCATTCAGGATACTAACTTTATCACCTTCCTTACTCTCATTCAGGATACTTTCTTTATCACATTCCTTACTCTCATTCAGGATATTAACTTTATCACATTCCTTACTCTCATTCAGGATACTTTCTTTATCAGATTCCTTACTCTCATTCAGGATACTTTCTTTATCATTTTCCTTACTCTCATTCAGGATATTTTCTTTATCATTTTCCTTACTCTCATTCAGGATATTAACTTCATCACATTCCTTACTCTCATTCAGGAATCTTTTCTTATTAGTCTCCCTACTCTCATTCAGGATATTAATTTCACTTTTTCCAACTCTAGAATTCACCATATTTATTTCGTCTACGATTACATCTCTTGCGACAATGAATTTTGAATTATTTACGTCCCATAGTTTTAAACCATTTGGTTCATAGCCAACTAAAATAGTTTTGAATGACTTTTCATCAAATTTCCTTTTCTATTTTTAATATGTACATACACTGTTGAGCCAAAAATTTTTAAATATTTCAGAAGAGGTTTTCTATTGTGCCATGCCTCATACGGAGTTTTTGAACAATTATCAAGTGCTCTTGTTGGATTAAATAGGTGGCTGTCAGAACAGCCTCACCCCAGAAATTTTTATCTAATTTAGCACCATTTACCATGCTACGAACTTTTTCAGTTATCGTCCTGATCATTCTTTCTGATACTCCGTTCAATTGCGGTGTATACGGCACAGTCAAGTGATAACTTATCTCTTTATCTATACAATATTGACGCATGTCGCTAGAAAGGTATTCCCTACCATTATCTATATACAAATTAACAATTTTAAGGTTGAAATGAGCTTCACTTTTTGCTACAAAATCCTTAAACATTGTAAAAACATCAAATTTGTGTTTCATTAAATATATCACACAATAATGTGTGTATTGTGTGTATTGGTCAACGAAAATAATGTAATAGTTTTTGTCGTCAATCGAAACAGGTGTTATAGGTCCACATCCATCAGAATGTATTACAAACAGGGGTCTACTTATGTATTGTATATTTTTATATTTTCCAAGACGCAATCTTGCTTGTTTACCAATTAAACATGTCTCACAAATCTCATCAACTGCATTAACGTTATCAAGAAGATTGTTGTCACAAAACAAATTATTTTTTTGTAATATCTAGCAATTTGCCTTTACTAATATGACCTAATCTCTCATGCCATAATCGATATTCACTTTTTTTTATTTTCCACATTTAATGTATAGGCTTTAAATTCAAGAATCGGTGTATTGAACGCACCTGAGTTTTCAGCAACAACAGAACCATTTTTGAATATCTTCACACCGTTATTGCCAAACATAACGGTCATGCCAGGTTAATGCAATCCAAGAAAAGTTTCTCGTCATTTACGATATGGTCGGAAGCACCAGAATCCAAAATAAATTTAACTTTTCCTTCTCCAGTTTTGGATTTATTGTTATCAAAACGATTTAACATAAACGCGAAACCGTGGTGGGTTGTTGCAGTGTTTGCTTGCTTGTTATTTTCTTTGTTTTTATCATTTATAATTCTTTTTAACGCATAACAATCTTTTTTAATATGACCTTCCTTTCCACAGTGATGACACTTGATATTAAATTTCCCTTTTCCCTTAAATGGTTTACGAACTACGCTGTTACTGTTTTTAACAGATTTGTACTTATTTGTACTTTTGTTGTTATTATATGCCACTACATTCATCACTTTTCTACTTGTATCCCCTGCTATCGTTTTTAATTTTTACCTCGTGATCTGTTATTTACGAAAGCTAAAGTAAGATTTTCTTCAGCTAGGGTTTCAATCGCGGTTATAACCCCATTGTATAACGATGGCAAGGTCAAAAGTAAGTGAGACACCTTGTCCATCTCTTCGATTTTCGATCCCCGCGCTAGTAATTCACTCATCAACTCATCTAACGTATTATAATGAGAAAGTAGTGCAATCTCACTAGGCAGCTTCAGAGACAATAACCTTTTTCGAACTGCTAACTGTGACGCGAGACTCTTTCGCTCGTATATGACATCGAAATTCCTAAGAATCTGTCGAGCCGAGTTGTCGCTCGTTGCGAAATTAAGGAAGGAATAACTAACCTTAGTGGTTAATACCTCTTCTATTAGAGTGCTTTTGGCATGGCTTTCTGCCTTTTTCCAGGAATCGTCAACTTCATGCGGAATATCTTCATAAAATACTTTTAAAACATCCAATTCTGCGAATAGAGCTCTCATTCTAAATTTCCACACCGAAAGGGTTCGTTTCGCCTTTTCCATATTTTGTATAAAAACGCACTCACATCTATATACGGGGTAGAATTTCACAACTTAAACAAACCAAAAAACAATTTCACAATCTAAGTCACAATGCACTCATCTTTGCAAATAGGCGTAATCTGGGCCCATAACCTATTGAAAACCAGATCTAGTTAAGCACCCTCAACAATAAGACTAGTATTTATTTGTATTTTTATGTTTATGATTTGTATTCTTTTATATTTTAATATTTTCTTATTGCAACACCAATCACCACGAACTGTACACATCGAGATTAAAAACGTAAGAGAGAGAGCTACTTTCGGAAGGTGATAACGTTAGTGTGACCAAAAACCTATATATAACTAAATACTTAAATATAAAGGCCAATGGTAATTTTGTAAAGCACGGTATCCAGAGAGAAGAAAACTGTTGCAAAGCAGTGAGAGAAAGCGAGAGGCAAATAGTTTGAAACAGCTTGTCACCAAGGTCTGTTTCAAAGGGTAGTATCCAGTACAGGTTCGAAAATACTAGAAAGGTGAAAGATTTAGGAGATTATTTGAGGGCGCGCATTTAGTATTTCCATAAGCACAGTATCCAGCAAATAAAGTTGTCACGCAGCGCAAAAATGTTTATTCTTTTGAAGTGTGGCCGCTCTTTCTACTTGTAGTACGGCATTTTTTGAGGGCCAATGATGCAGTCATACTGTGTTGACAACCGGCAAAATTTGAAACAATACACACATTCATCTTTTTATGATTTGTTTTAGATTAATAATTGTCCCAAAGCTATTGACATGCGTTCCGGCGGCTGCGCCTGCCTTGGACTGCTCATAGTTCTTGTCTACGGAGCTCGGATGATTGTATATGGGCTCTTTTAAGCAAGTGCGGGATCCGTGTTCTGTTCAGAAACATGATTGCACCAGTGGCCATACCCATGTCCTATGCCAGTTGCATAACGAGATGCAAAAGTGGCCCATTTTTCCTTCGATAGTCCTGCATCCCTATTTTAAATTTTACTTTTTCGTCCCAGGTCTTTTAATGCAAATTCATATAATTTCCCGATTCCCAAAATATTGTATTTGCCTTTATCAAGTCAATTAGTACTGTATTCGCTCTTTTAATTCGACTTTTCCACGCATTTTTGTTCATGGCGGGATCCATAGTTTGAAATATGTGAAGCGCAGAGCGAGAGGCAAACGTTGGAGACAGCGAAAAACATTAAAAATTTTATTCTTTTTCGCTACGCGTTATGGAAATACTAAAAGCGCGCCCTCAAATAATCTCCTAAATCTTGCACCTTTCTAGTATTTTCGAACCTGTACTGGATACTACCCTTTGAAACAGACCTAGGTAACAAGCTGTTTCAAACTATTTGCCTCTCGCTCTCTCTCACTGCTTTGCAACAGTTTTCTTCTGTCTGGATACTGTGCTATAACGCGTAGCGAAAAAGAATAAAATTTTTAATAAAACGCGCTCTCTCCAACGTTTGCCTCTCGCTCTGCCCTTCACATATTTCAAACTATGGTTCCCGGCATGAACAAAAATGCGTGGAAAAGTAGAATTAAAAGAGCGAATACAGTCCTAATTGACTTAATAAAGGCAAATACAATATTTTGGGAATTGGGAAATTATATGAATTTGATTTAAAAGTCCTGGGACGAGAAAGTAAAATTAAAAATAAGGATGCAGGACTATCGAAGGGAAAATGGGTCACTTTTGCATCTCGTTATGCAAATGGCACAGGACAGCTTCTCCTCCATGGGTATGGGCACTGGTTCCTAAACGGAACACCCACCCATGCCTAAAAGAGCCCATCTGAGTTCCTTAGACATGTACTATGAGCAGTCCAAGGCAGGCGAGTTAACATGCCCACACTGGAGACAGGACCGACCCAGAGTTAACATGCCTCCTCTCTCCGGTCACACTGGAACCAATACCGAGAGTCAACATGCCCCCTATCTCTTTGGGCACACTTGGAGACGGACCTAGCAACAAGGAGGAGGTGCCAATACGAACTCTGACGAAGATATTGAAAAAATAAAGATTTGTCATTCTGCTGAATTCTTTGAAAGCCTTTCTCCCTCGGCCACAGGATTGTAACTGGCGCAGCCGGACTACGGACAAGGGATTAACAATGCCCACTACGCTTTTCGTTGAAATTCTAAAAGAGGTAATGAACATGTGACGGCAGTGGTTGTGAGTGGTAAAACAGTAAATTAAGTAAAAAGTTATTGAAACATAATGACGTGCAAGTGCAAATAAAACAAAAGAAACAAACAAAATCAAGTTAAAATTGCTTCACAAGCGACCGTATATGTGTACATCAACCGCTGATAAGGCACCGGGATCGCTTGTGCGGGTTAATTTACAACAATATAACAAAAAAAATGCTGTGTGTGATGACCGTATATGTGTACATCAATCGCTGATAAGGCACCGGGATCATCCATACACCCTAAATCATAAAATATTACCAATTAAAAGTGGAAAATGAATCAAAAAAAAAATTTTTTTTTTTGACATAAAACTGCTGTGTGGTGACCGTTTGTGTGTGTCGGAGAGCACTTGGTGTGCGTATTTGGGAGAGCATGATACAATCAAAGTAGGTAGTCTCGTCCGCTGTGACAGCTCCGGTTTTGATTCAGTGCGTGTTCGCCTTTCGTAGTGAGCGGTCAGGCTACGGACAAATTTTTATACAAAATTAACCCTTGTGTAAAATTATTTTTAACAAAGAAAATGAACCTGATGATTTTTTTTATTGATATTTCAAACATCGCAGAGGGAGTGCACATATTTGATGAGCTTACAGAGGATGCAATTTAGTATGTCGCGGGCTATATCATAAAAAAATTGCACCTCTCAAATGAGTTAGCCGAAAATGGGACATTCACTTATGTCGATGAAGTGTCTCACGGAGGGCTCAAGAAACCATCTATACAGTTCATAGAAGAAATTAAGAAGTTGGAACCAGGGCCGCCGAGAGAAAATCGGGGCCCGGGGGTAACCAAATGCCGGCCTCCCCCCCCGCTTGACATTTCTGAAAATCTCGGGCCCCCTTGAAAACTACAGGCCGGGGGTAATACCCCCATCACCCCCCCTCTCGGTGGGCCTGGTTGGAACTTATATTTTTATCTTTTGTCAATGACACATTTACAATATCAAAAAATGTAAAAGAAAAATTGATAAAAGCGGCCGAAAATGTAAATATTAGCTTAACTGTAAAAAAAATTATTTTTTAAGACTAGAATATATTTTAGAATTAAGAATTTAAACAAAAGATTAGCAACACAAAAACAAAAACAACGCATCATGTCCAATTCGAAATTGTTAAAAATAAAATTATAAAAAAACAATTCAGCTCATTTTATTATGAAAGGAAACTTAAAACCCCTTACACCATATAAGGGTTAATCAACACATCTATTGTCGTTTCGCTCGCACTTACTAGGTTGAGCCCCTCTCACTCGCACTCATTGTAATGATTGAAGAGGGACCAAAATTTTTCTGACGAGACTACCTATTGTATCATGTGGGAGAGTATTGGTATATGGTGATCTGGCCACACTTGATTCTAACATCCGGCAACACACATATTTTTATGAAATATCACAAGTCATGATTTATCGATTTATAAGTTATGTACAACTATCGAGTCTCTATAGCGTCCTTTTTTTTTACCATCGCTACTTTTTCTTAGTCTTGACTTCACTTTCTGCGACGCTAGTTTTCCTATTGTGAAATTCAAATTAAATCTTAACAAAAACGCTAATCATCAAAGAAAACAAATAAATAATTGTGGGACTTGGTCACTGGATGTCCTAAGTGCAAGGAACGCATGTTATTAGCTGCGTGAACACCACCATAGCTATGCTTTTTGGTCATTTCAAAAGAATAGCAATTTCTTCACTATGGTAATATTGCAGCCTATATTTGTTGTAGTTCTGTAGTTTTGCCGTGACGATAGACTGGCGCTGAGTTGTAATCAGAACTCGCTGCGCAAGAAGCGAATGTACATCAATCGCCGCCAAGACAACGGGATATCCGCACAGTGGTTTATAAAAATAAATGTGATTTGTGTGATTAACGACCGAATATGTGTACAACAATCGCTGTTAAGGCACCGGGATCGTTTTCATTTATCAATTTACATGAACGCAAATTTATTTAAAAAAAAATTAATAAACAGTGATACGGCAAAAACAAGTAAGCATGAATGTGTTTGTGTTACGCCGCTTGTAAAACCCTTGCGACGCTTGACTCTGAGTTCGCTTCTACACTGTTGAATTCTATTGAATTCTTTTTGCACACCACGCACTGCGAGAATAGAACCACTTAAAACAAAAAAAAAATAGCAATAAAATCAATTCTAGAAATATATTAAACATATGTATATAAAAAGAAATAAGAAAAATAAGAGAAAACGACGAAACAATCCACAAACAACTTAACGTCTACTGGTGTCACATGTTCACTAACCTCTAAAATACGCTCTATTGAATACTAATTTAATTTATGCATTAGTCAAAGCCAAAAACAGTAGAAAACTACGAAGGTGGAAGGAAGCACAGCAGCACTGCACGAAAAACATACAACTAACAATAAACAACGCGAAACAAGGAAAAGAGAAAACTGCGTAACGGACACACACATACAGGTTTTCTTTTATTTTGGAAATAATACACACTAAAAAATAGATGCATAAACATAGTATCATAAAATATAATACAATAGTTTACTACATTAATATACAAACGAAAACAAAACAAACCAAACAAACACCCAAAATTTTCCATATACAAATACCATAACCATACCCCAATATATAATTAATCGCGATTATTTGCAAACAAAAATACAGATTTATTCCTAACAAACGTAAATGTTAAAGAATACTACTAACACAGTTAGGGGCAGATCAGGGCTAAGAAGCGGATCTAGACTATCTGAGATAAGGGAAGCGACAGGAACAGAAGAGGAAGACCAGTCGGTTCAATCGCAAAACAATAATCCTAATCTCACCAACGCTATGGATTCCGGTAACGACACAGGGCCACTAAATTCCACCACCAACCTAAATCTACAACAACTACTAACCCTTGTACATCAACTACCAACATACGAAGGCCCACCTGACAATCTTGATAGATTTATAGACAGAGTAGATCAGCTTCTTTTGTTAGCCTCATCGGTGGACCAAGCAACATGCGGACAGTACTTACTTGGAACTATCCGTGACAAAATTAAAGGCAGAGCAGACGAAGCGCTGAATGTCTGCGATGCACTCCTTAGTTGGGATGATATCAAAGCAAACCTTAACCGAACTATACAGGATAATCTTGAACAAAAGAAAGGAAGCACGCATAGAACGCGATCATGCCCAAATACTCGCAGAAGCAGTAGCAACATATAACAATGCAATACACTCCAGCACTACCCCTTTCGAGCTCTTCCACGGAAGAACACACATATTTAACAAAACAATAACATTCGACAATCACCATGATTACCTTAAGAAATTAAACGAATTTAGAAAAGACATATACCCAAAAGTACAGGAACATTTAAGCGCGACCACAGAAAAAAAATTGGCTAAATTAAACAAGGACAGGGAGACACCAGTCCAAGTCGATCCTAATGATAAAATATTTAGAAAAGAAAACCGTAGAAACAAGATAACACCGAGATTTTCAATACACAAAGTAGATAGAGACTAACAACTAAAGGTCAAAAGTTACACAAACAAAAAATTAGAAAAATAATTAAGAAATCAATGGAAGAAACATACAATAGACAAGCATTATTCAATAAATATATCAAACCAAGTAACTTAAAAACCCACATTAACAAGAAACAATCTACGATACAAAAATACATAATAATTAAACAAAATGTAACTTTAGCTTTAGTGTAACGTTTATAAACACAACACTCATGTTTAATATTAAGATATCCATAAAAAAAACTGTTAAATTCAAAATGTCGTCGGAGTTCGTGGCATACACCAACAACACGTCGCCTAATCACCCTTCTCCGATCCGGCCATTTCCCCTTATGGCCTTCTCTTCGGACTGGGGGGGAGGAGTTAACATGCCCACACTGGAGACAGGACCGACCCAGAGTTAACATGCCTCCTCTCTGCGGTCACACTGGAACCAATACATGCCCCCTATCTCTTTGGGCACACTTGGAGACGGACCTAGCAACAAGGAGGAGGTGCCAATACGAACTCTGACGAAGATATTTAAAAAATAAAGATTTGTCATTCTGCTGAATTCTTTGAAAGCCTTTCTCCCTCGGCCACAGGATTGTAACTGGCGCAGTCGCCGGAACGCATGTCAATAGCTTTGGGACAATTAATAATATAAAACAAATAAAAAGATGAATGTGTGTGATGTTTCAAATTTTGCCGGTTATCAACAAAGTATGACCGCATCATTGGCCCTCAAAAAATGCCGAGACACGAGGAGAAAGAGCTGTCACACTTCAAAAGAATAAACATTTTTGCGCTGCGTGACAACTTTATTTGCTGGATACTGATAGCTCTATTCCCTATTCCATTACAAAAATACCATTGGCCTTTATATTTAAGTATTTAGTTATATATCGGATTTGGTCACACTAATGTTTTCATCTTCCGGAAGTAGCTCTCTGTCTCTCTCTCTCTCTTGCGTTTTTGATCTCGATGTGTACAGTTCGTGGTGATTGGTGTTGCAATAAGAAAATATTAAAATATAAAAAAATACAAATCATAAACATAAAAATACAAATAAATGTAAAGTAGAGTTGGGCATATCGATAGTTGTCAGCGTGCCTGCTAAGAGATAGGTATACGATATCTTAAGGAAGTATCATCACCATAAGAAATAAAGGAGAGTCACTAGCGTCGAAGAAATCCAGCGAGTCGAAAGCGTAATAGAAGTAGGAAGTCGAGATCGAGAAAAGAGTCCAGTTGTCAAGTTGTCAAGTAGTCGTCGAGGGATCAAGTCCGAGCATAGAGTTAGTATGTCGGAAGGCCAAATCGTCGGTCAAGTCGTCAAGTCGTCGGGAAACCAATATTTTTCTCTCATTTTATTGACACACTTATCTGTCGCAAAATGTCCCAATTTTTCATGGAATTTCCTAATTAAATCTTCCTGCATTCGGCTCGGAACATACATACACATTTTCTCATTATCCTTCACTATTATATTCTATTCCATCTAATAACACAAAATTATCAACTTCACCAATCTCTAACTTCTCTGCTAGGTAGTTACAATAGCAGAGGACCAACGACTGCTTGGAGATTAGCAACAAAATGCCAGCATCTGCTCATTTGGAGAAAACATAACTGCATCTGCACTATCACCTGTTACAACGCTAACATATCAAACACCTCATCACTCAAATTACTTGGACTCTGGATAAAGGTGGTGATGGAAAGGCTCTACAAAGAAGGTGACCTGGTTGCTATTAAGCGAACTCAATTTGTGGCTGGGAAAAAATTGGCCAGTTCGTTCATCGGCCCATACACAGTAACCAAGGTGAAACGAAATGGGCGTTACGATGTAAGGAAGATAGGATTTGGTGAAGGACCAGCTCTTACTTCGACCAGCGTTGATAACATAAAGCTTTGGAAATATGTGGTAGAAAACGAAGATGCTGCGTCGTCTGGGTCAGACTCAGAATATCAGGATGGCCGAATGTAAAGTAGAGTTGGGCATATCGATAGTTGTCAGCGTGCCTGTTAAGCGATAGGTAAGTTAACAACTAAGAGCACAGACGTTTATGTCGACCACACACTAACACTAGTTAAGTAATATAAACAATGCTGACGCGCCCCGACCGAGTTCAGCGCTCTGTGCTTCGAACGGTCAGCAACAGCAAGCGGACGCCCCTTATCCGGGGTACCGAGCTATGTTGCATAAAAGCTGAGTCGGCTTGCTGACCATGGGTTTATGGCGTGATGCATTGAAGCCAGGGTAGATCCACACTTTGCATATTCTTTTGTATTCAGTTATAAGCGAGCACTTTACAAATAAAGATCTGCTACTCCGGCGACTTGCCGTAAAACATATTTCATTGATTTAACTTATCCACGCTGAGCCCGAAGGCCAGTGTCAGCAAAGGGGGCAAAGTCACGCCCTCCAACATAATCTACATAAGAAGACGTTCCGCCTGGGTAACACCAGGACCAGGGGACATACCATCTTTGTGGACCCACATACCAATACCAGAGGACCAATACTGGACCGAAGGAAGACATTAATTGGCGCCTGACGTGCATTTAGGACCTGCACCTAGTAATATCTTAACGTAGCAGCGTAGTTAAGAGTACAGGCCATGTAAGTTTAATTAGTGAAGTCACTCGGCAACCTAAGGAATTTAGTGCGAAATATTGAATAAATAAAAAAAGCTAACATGCAAAAAAGCATGCTTTTAGGGAGCATTATTTTCCGCAGCATACTTTTTCCTGTAACATACACAAGTTGCTTTTACAGAACGTAAATTCTACTTTACTTTACCTTGACCTGTTGATTTTACACAGCATACTTTTACCAAGAATACCCTGAGTTGCTTTTTTACAAGCGCGAATTCTACTCTACTTTACCTTCAGCTATTGCCAAAGGAATAAATACTTCTTCTGCGCAGACCTTGTCTTTGTCGTTTTTAGGGAAAACAATTTTTTTCCTTGTGTCGCCTTATATTTTTTCGCGAGTGCAAATATCGCGCCTCGCATAGCCGAACAGCGTGATCGGAAAAAATTAATTTGCGTGGTGTTAACCAACGGTAAATGAGTTGGACGGCATATAGGGACATAAAAGTCGAGTGCGATAGTGACGACGAGTTTGGTTTAGAGCCAGTAGGTTTTTGTCCGAATACTACAAGTAGCACTGCAGCCATGGACGCCGCACAGCTACAAGCTATTATAGCTGGGGCTGTTAGCCAAGCTTTGGCTGAACAAGAAAACAGACTAAAGCAGGATTTCCAGACACAATTAGATGAAGTTAAACAGCAGATGCAAAACTTGCGTGTGGAAACACCACAAGTAGAGGCATACCAGAAAATTTCCTTTGACCCTAACATACCGTGCGGGGTAAAACTGGACATTGTCAAGACATTGCCAGACTTTTCGGGGGAGCAAGACGACTATGTGTCATGGCGGCAGTCTGCCGTAGACGCATACGAAATCTTCAAACGGTATGATGGTAGCGAGGCACATTACCAGGCGGTCTCGATTATCAGGAACAAGATTAGGGGGTCAGCAAGAGGGCTACTAGTTGCCCACAATACAGTCCTAAATTTCGATGCAATTATTGCTCGACTGGATTGTACCTACGCAGACAAAACATCGCTGCGTGTGCTTAGGCAGGGACTCGAAACGGTTAGGCAAGGGGAGCTTAGCCTAATGGAATACTATGACGATGTAGAGAAACGATTGACGTTGATAACCAACCAAATCGTTATGACTCACGAACCGGACAGTGCTGCCCTCTTTAATAATGAAGTTAGAGAGGACGCTCTCCACGCGTTTGTCGCCGACCTCAGGAAGCCCTTGAGGGCCATAGTCTTGCCGGCGCAGCCCAAGGACTTGCCCTCAGCTTTAGCTTTGGCTAGGGAGTCCGAGGCTACCATTGAGCGCACAAATTTTGCCACTACATATGCAAAGGCTTTGGAGGACAAGGCAGTCACCTATGAGCACCGAAAGGGTCGAAACCGCTCAAAGGAGCCGCATGGAAAGTATAACAGGTCCGAGGACAGCCTAGGGAAAAACCCTCATTTTTACAAGAAGCAGGCTAAACAAAATAATTTCCCCCAGAATAATAACAGCTATCGGAATCAATCACCTGAGCCTATGGAGTTAGGCTCCACTGCACACTGGTTGCGTCCATAGGCCAAAAATCAAAAAATTCATTACAACAAATTTTTGCAAAAAAAATGCCAACTGTCTCTAAAAAGTCCAAACTTCTAAGTGGCAAACCGGTTCTTACTAGATATGTAACGGGACTTTCAGAAAAATTCCTCAAAGTTGTGAACACGTGTTCATTGGAACGACGCATCTGCAGTCGGTCTGCTTTTTTCAAAATAAAATTGTACTTTGAAGTGGTCAAACGTTTGCTATTGTGCTCCGATTGAATTGATTTAAAATGGATTTTAAAGCTGAAGGTATTGTTATTTTATGTTGTTATTTACAATAAACTTGCATGTCATCTGGTCCTGTGAAAATATTTTGATTGAACGCCTTATTTTGTGTATTTTTTTATCGTCTTTTCTATGTTTAGCTAAAGTTTTAGTTATGTTCCCCCCAAAACCCCCCAAAGTGAGTATAATCTGTGTTTTTTTTTTTTTATTGTTTTAAGATAATAAAATCGTTGAGTTTTGCTGCCGTGAGTTGCCGTGTCGTGTATAGTCATGAAAAAAGAAAAGTTATCTTACTTTTTTTCAATATCAGATTTTTGACGCTATCGACTACTAGTCCTTTATATTTGTGCTGTTGCTGTGTTTTATATTTTTAATGTTTTAATTCTGAATTATTTTGTTTTGTTGTGTTTTTTTATTTTTAAATTAAATAATTTATACATATAATAATAATAATAAATAGGTATAATAATAATGTTTCAAGTAAAAAAATTGTAGCATTCTTTTAGGTGTATTTTTTGGTTTTTACCTTCCTGTGGGCGTAAATGTTATCGACCACGCCTATTTTTTACATTTTACCAATTCTTAATTTTTAAAGAACTTACAGTATCAATTTCAAAACGCTATTTCCACTAGAAGTATTTTTGGCCGCCACTCCATACAAGCCCAACCAGTGTGCACTGTAACCCAACATAGGCAACCGACCTCCTTTGGAAGCAGTCAGCCTACTAACGCCAAGGCCGAAAGTGCTAGGGGCCAGAAAAGAATCGGCTCCGCACGCATGACTGGTCAGAGGCGCCAGAGATTGCAGAACACCATGCAACGGGCTGACGATAAAAATGACAGCGAATATGATGGCGCGGCCGCAGCGGCCGTTACCGAGATAGATGACGAGTCTGATGAAAACGATCAGATCAATTTTTTAGAGAGCGCTCCCGACTGCCGTTCATTGAGCGGCAGCTGCAAGGGAGACGATTAAAAATTTTAATCGACACAGGGGCGGCAAAAAACTACATCAAGCCCGTAAAGGAGCTTAAAAATGTAGTACCCGTCGATTCCCCTTTCACGGTTAGTTCCATTCATGGTTCTAACAGGGTTCACCAAAAATGTCTAATGAATATTTTTGGAAACACATCTGCGTTCTTCCTTTTGGACGCACTGACACCATTCGATGGTATTGTAGGGTTTGACCTCCTAGCTCAAGTGGGAGCGAAACTCGACGCAGAGAAAGGTACTATAAATTATGGTTCTGTTTCTGAGAAGCTTCAGCATCATAACTGCGATAATGTTAATTTTACTAACGTAAATGACATCGCCGTACCAGAACCTGTAAAGGCTCAATTTCGAGGTATGATCGAAAACAGATCTAAGGCATTTTCAGCCTCTAACGAGGCACTGCCGTTTAACACCTCTGTTGTCGCCACAATTCGCACTAGCGACGATAAGCCGGTATACTCCAAGCTATACCCGCATCCCATGGGTGTAACTGAGTTTGTTAAGCGAGAAATCGCAGACTTACTCCAGAAAGGCATTATCAGAACCTCAAAGTCGCCATACAACAATCCAACATGGGTTGTGGACAAAAAAGGCCAGGATGAGTTGGGGAACAAAAATAAGCGTTTGGTCATAGACTTTAGGAAACTTAACGAAAAGACCATCGCCGATAAGTACCCAATGCCAAACATCCCCATGATACTGGCGAACTTAGGGAAAGCTAAATACTTTACGACGTTAGATCTAAAGTCCGGCTACCACCAAATATACTTGGCCGAACATGACCGTGAAAAGACCTCCTTTTCGGTAAACGGCGGAAAGTATGAATTTTGTCGGTTACCGTTCGGGTTGAAGAATGCGGGAAGCATCTTCCAAAGAGCAATCGACGACGTCCTACGAGAGCAAATTGGCAAATCGTGCTATGTCTACGTAGATGACGTCATTATTTTTTCGGAAAACGATAATGACCACGTCAAGCATATAGATTGGGTCTTAAAAAGCCTATGCAACGCCAACATGAAGGTTTCCAGCGAAAAGACACACTTCTTTAAGCAGAGTGTTGAGTATCTGGGGTTCATTGTTACCAATGGAGGCGCAAAGACCGACCCAGAAAAAACAAAGGCCATAAAGGAATACCCAGAGCCTACAAATTTGTATGAGCTAAGGTCATTCTTGGGTCTGGCCAGTTACTACCGTTGCTTCGTAAAGGACTTAGCGGCGATCGCGAGGACTTTGACGGACTTGCTGAAAGGAGTAAACGGCTCTATCAGCAAACACATGTCCAAGAAAACTCCTATTGAGTTCAGTGATTTGCAGAAAGATTCATTCGAGAGGCTGAGGAACATATTGGCTTCTGAAGATGTAATTCTCAGATACCCCGATTTCAAAAAGCCATTCGATCTGACGACGGATGCTTCTGCTAACGGTATCGGTGTAGTTCTGTCGCAAGATAAAAGACCAATCACTATGATCTCTAGGACCCTAAAAGAGAGCGAGTCACACTACGCCACAAATGAAAGAGAATTGTTGGCCATAGTGTGGGCCCTAGGCAAGTTACAGCACTACCTCTACGGCACTCGCGATATAACTATTTACACGGACCATCAGCCGTTGACATTCGCGGTGTCCGATCGGAACCCAAATCCGAAGATAAAAAGATGGAAAGCGTATATCGACGATCATAACGCAAAAATCCATTACAAACCGGGTAAGGACAACCATGTGGCTGACGCTCTTTCTAGGCAGAACATTAATGCCCTACAAAATGAGCCTTAGTCAGACGCTGCGACTATCCACAGCGAGCTGTCATTGACCTACACGGTCGAGACGACAGACCAACCAATAAACTGCATCAGAAATCAAAATGTTATAGAAGAAGCACGTTACCGACTAAAGCGAAGCTTGGTGTTGTTTCGTAGTAAAACTCGCCACTTAATCAATTTCGCCGACAAAAGCACCATTTTGGAAATGCTAAAGGAGGTTGTGAACCCCGATGTCGTGAATGCGATACACTGCGACCTACCCACCCTAGCGAGCTTTCAACATGATTTAATTTCCCATTTCCCGGCCACGCAGTTTCGATACTGTAAACATATTGTAATAGATGTTACAAATCGAAACGAGCAGCTGGAAATTGTCACGACAGAACACAATCGTGCACATAGGGCAGCTCAAGAGAACACCAAGCAGATTCTCAGAGACTATTATTTCCCCAAAATGAGCAGCCTAGTAAAGGAAGTGGTTGCAAATTGCAAAATATGCACCAAGGCCAAGTACGACAGGCACCCTAAAAAACAGGAGCTCGGGGAAACACCCATTCCTAGCTATACCGGCGAGATGTTGCACATTGATATCTTCTCAACCGATAGGAAGCAATTCTTAACATGCGTTGACAAGTTTTCAAAGTTTGCAATAGTGCAACCTGTGCTGTCCAGAACAATAGTGGACGTCACAGGGCCCTTGCTTCAACTCGTAAATTTGTTCCCCAAAACCAGAACAATATATTGCGACAACGAAGCCGCTTTCAATTCAGAGACCATTACCTCGCTGCTTAAGAACAGCTACCACATCGACATTGTCAACGCGGCCCCGCTGCATAGCTCATCTAACGGTCAAGTGGAACGTTTCCACAGCACCTTGTCAGAAATCGCCAGGTGTCTCAAACTAGAAAAAAAAAATTAGCGATACGACAGAATTAATTCTGAGGGCAAGAATAGAGTATAATAAGACCCTACATTCTGTCACGCAGGAGAAACCGGTCGAGATCCTCCATTCGGGTCCCGGTGATCGCTGCCTAGGCATTCAGGACAAGCTGATAAAGGCCCAGAGAAGCAACATCGAAAGATGTAACCCAGATAGGCAAAACCGTGTTTTTGAGGTAGGAGATGAGGTTTTTGTCAAGAACAACAAAAGGCTTGGAAACAAGCTTACCCCGTTATGCACAGAACAAACAGTGCAGGCAGACCTGGGAACGTCTGTTCTTATTAAGGGGAGGGTGGTCCACAAGGACAACCTCAAATAAAATTCCCACCTTTTATTTTTTGCCTATTCCTAGTAGTAAGACAAACTTAAGTATATGCCGTGGTCTCATTCTACGTTTGGATTACAGGTTCGCCATCATAACACTCATCACCCTGGCAGTGGCAAGTGCTCGGATTACCGACTTTTCCCACGCCAAGTATATTCCCGTCGTAGATGGAGATGTACTGGTGTTCGAGCATCGTAACTGCCTGAGGCATTCGAGCAACCTGTCTGATTATATTTACATGGTAGATGAAACAAAGAAATTGTCCGATTCCTTTCCTCAGTCACATATGCGTAAGCTGTTGCACGTGGATACAGATCACCTTTTAAACTTGTTGTCCGTTCTAAAGATACACCACCGTATCGCTAGAAGCTTAGACTTCCTAGGCACAGCTCTTAAGGTAGTTGCGGGAACTCCCGACGCCCAAGATTTTTTAAAGATCAAAATGACCGAAGCCCAGTTAATAGATTCCAACTCCAGGCAAATTAATATAAATTCCGAAACCCAAATGCAAATAAACAAACTGACCGACACCGTGAACAAAATTATCAAAGAACGAAACAAAGACTTGCTCGACACCCCGAATCTGTACGAAGCATTACTAGCTAGAAATAGAATGCTGACAACAGAGATTCAAAATTTAATTCTCACAATAACATTGGCTAAAGCTAATATAGTAAATCCCACAATCCTTAACCATGCCGATTTGAGTTCATTAATTGAACAAGACACTCCAATAGTCAGCTTATTAGAAGCCTCTAAGATTAGGGTTCTTCAGTCCGACAGCATTATTCACATATTAATAGCTTATCCTAAGGTGGAGGTCAGATGTAAGAAGGTTCTCGTATACCCAGTATCACACTACCAGACAATCTTGCGACTCGATGAAGACACCTTAGCCGAGTGCGAGGAAGACACCTTTTCGGTCACCGAGTGCGTGGAGACCACACACAACACCTTCTGCGAGCGGTCCCGGCGCGATACCTGCGCCCGCTTAATCCATGCGGGAAATACAGCCCAATGCCACACGCAATCCAGCCACCTTAAGGCAGTAATGCCTATAGATGACGGCATGATTATCATCAACGAGGCAACGGCCCGCATCAGCACGGACGGCGGCCCAGAGGCGCTCGTCAGAGGAACACATCTTGTAACATTTGAACTTCCGGAAAACAATAGACAAGCAGCCTGGCGTAGCAAGATCGCCACTTCTGAACATCGTCGGCCATGACCCGACACTGACCATGCCCTTGCTTCAGCGCATGAACAACGACAACCTGCGCTTTATCCAGGGGTTCAAAGAAGAGGTCGACGCCGAGGGTTCCCCCAAACTTTGGTTCGTGGTTGGAGTAGCCCTTAAACTTAGTCTCATTGGTTCACTCATCCTTTTTCTGGCATTAAGGAGAAGGCGAACTTCCGCGGAGATACAACAAACCATCGATAAACTCAACATAACCGAGGACGGTCATAATCTTAAGGGGGGAGTAGTTAACAACTAAGAGCACAGACGTTTATGTCGACCACACACTAACACTAGTTAAGTAATATAAACAATGCTGACGCGCCCCGACCGAGTTCAGCGCTCTGTGCTTCGAACGGTCAGCAACAGCAAGCGGACGCCCCTTATCCGGGGTACCGAGCTATGTTGCATAAATGCTG
The DNA here is from genome assembly GCA_018903765.1 of Drosophila aff. chauvacae BK-2020. Classification (NCBI taxonomy): domain Eukaryota; kingdom Metazoa; phylum Arthropoda; class Insecta; order Diptera; family Drosophilidae; genus Drosophila; species Drosophila aff. chauvacae BK-2020. The sequence goes on from JAEIGO010000954.1 coordinate 411,348, forward strand.
AGTCGGCTTGCCGACCATGGGTTTATGGCGTGATGCATTGAAGCCAGGGTAGATCCACACTTTGCATATTCTTTTGTATTCAGTTATAAGCGAGCATTTTACAAATAAAGATCTGCTACTCCGGCGACTTGCCGTAAAACATATTTCATTGATTTAACTTATCCACGCTGAGCCCGAAGGCCAGTGTCAGCAAAGGGGGCAAAGTCACGCCCTCCAACATAATCTACATAAGAAGACGTTCCGCCTGGGTAACACCAGGACCAGGGGACATACCATCTTTGTGGACCCACATACCAATACCAGAGGACCAATACTGGACCGAAGGAAGACATTAATTGGTATACGATATCTTAAGGAAGTATCATCACCATAAGAAATAAAGGAGAGTATACGATATCTTAAGGAAGTATCATCACCATAAGAAATAAAGGAGAGTCACTAGCGTCGAAGAAATCCAGCGAGTCGAAAGCGTAATAGAAGTAGGAAGTCGAGATCGAGAAAAGAGTCCAGTTGTCAAGTTGTCAAGTAGTCGTCGAGGGATCAAGTTCGAGCATAGAGTTAGTGAGTCGGAAGGTCAAATCGTCGGTCAAGTCGTCAAGTCGTCGAGTCGTCGAGTCGTCAAGTTGCAGCCATCGCCAGCGGAATCGAGAAGTCGCCAGTCCATTTATTGTCAAACCGCGATTCTTATGTTATCCAACCTAATTATAATAATAAACAGGCTATAATTCCTTACATTTGGGGGCTCGTCCCGGTCTAAAGCCTTACATCTGAGGCTCGATCCGGTCAAATTAGCTGGAAACGTAAGCTATTGCGATCCGTGGTGAAATTCAAAGCGTCAGAACGTCGTCAGAAGAGAGCGAGTATATGAGCATGGGCGACAAAGAACGAGAGCAAGAGAGAGCACATGCTATAACACGATCGCACACGCGCTACGGAAGAGAAGTTAGAAAAGGAGAAAATCAACGAAAAAGAGGCGAACTGGAAATACAAACTTAAGAAGAGATGAGTAACGAGAGTCTTCAACAAATAATTAAGCTGCTAACGCTGAAAATTCAAGCGGACGAAGCCACTGACAAAGAGCGAAATAAAACAACAATTTCAGCTGAAAATTTTGCGAATGTGGTTCCGGACTATGACGGAGAGAGTATTACTATGGAAAAGTGGTTCAATAACTTTGAACAAAATGCAGAGGCATATGGCTTGAGCGATCAACAGAAATACTTACAAGCACGTGGAAAGGTAACAAAGCTGGCAAAGCTGTTCTTAGATTCGGAAGTGGTTAATACTTTTGAGCAGTTGAAAAATGTGTTAACTAGAGAGTTTAGGCGTACAATGAGAAGTGCTGATTTACATGCCAAGCTAGGAGAGCGAAAGAAGAAGAAAAATGAGAGCTTCCAAGAGTATGTTTTGATTATGAAAAACATAGCTGCACAGGGAACGATCGACGAAGAGTCCCGTATTTGATACATTGTGGACGGGTTAGATATACCGAGTGAATTCAAATTTAAACTGTACAGAATTTCAGGAGCTTAAAGAGAAATTCGAGATATACCAACGCAAGTGCATGTCCAATCAAGTCAAGTCGTACAGTGGTGGCAAAAAAACACACCCAGTGCCAGCCACCGAAATGCTCGTTGCTTTAATTGCGGCTCAGTTGAGCACCTGAGAAAGGATTGCAAGTCAGATACAAAATGCTTTAAATGTGAAGGCGTAGGGCATATTGCAAGAGAGTGTCCACAAGTATCGAGATCTGTGCAGGTGGTTCAGTCGTCAAAACGACATAATGTGATAAACGTGAACGGACTGGAAATAAATTGTTTGGTCGACACTGGAGCGGATGTGTCAATTGTTTGCAACTCAGTTTGTAAGAAGCTGACCGACGTGAAACTGGAGAAGTGTTTCACTGTAAAAATGCCTAGGAAATGTAAAAACAATGCCGCTGGGTACATTTACGGGAGCCGTGTGCGTCGATGGAGCTGAGGTTGAACAAAAATTCGTTGTTGTGCCGAATAAAAACATTGAAGATGACGCCCTGCTTGGTTTTGACTTCGCATCCAATTTTCGTGTAACACTGGACGAGGAGGTGTTCACTTTCACCAAGGTGTCAGCGCGACCAGACAGCGCTGGACATAATGAGCTAAGTATATACAATATTGTTGAGACCGAAAATAACATATGCGTTTCCAACCAGTTCAAGCCACTAATTCAGCCGTTGGTCGATAATTACAAGCCAGCTGAATCTCCAATCGAATGTCCTGTACAAATGAAGATCGTACCGGATGAGCAAATAAAACCTTCCGTCACCAGCCAAGTCGTTATTCAGCTGTGGAAGCGACCGCCGCACAATGGCGCAAAAGATACAGATAGGTTGCAAAAATCAACTTTTTGATGACAACGGATCGTAAAATTTGTTATTGCATTCGACAGCTAATAGTTCAAAAGGGTTGAATCCAAAAAATTATTCAAATCGGTTCAGTATTTTAAAAGTTACACGTGTTCAAAGTTGAACCTCTTTTGGGTTGCAAAAAAAGCATGTAGTTTTTCAGAAAAATTCTGACTTTGCGGTCGATTTTTAGGTAAAATGTGTAACCGACCGGCATGGTTAGGGTCTCTATTTAAAGGGTCATCAAATCTCGGTAAAACCAAGGTAGAATAAGATCATAATCTACTAATTTTCACCTATTTTTCAACTTTGATGGAAAATAAAAAATAGAACTTACACCTACTTATGGGTTTGGCGTATGAGGTGTTGTTCTTGAATATGTTCTTTATCATATTCAAAAGAGATCGGCTGCCACAATCTGCCACCCCGAATGTCCCAAGCAACTCAGCGTCAAAAACGGGCGGTTTCGTGCAAATTCTGGTACAAGCGCAGTCGCTGCGCAGTACGAAATTGTATGGCGGGCATACATTTTTTCCTGTATTGGCGGCTTGTTTTTTAATTCCTGACTTTGTAAGGACACTTAATGATTTGAAATGAATGTATAATGCTTAATTATTGTTCTAAAATGTTAAATGATGTCAAATTGAATGATTCTTTTGAACAAAAAGTGCATAAATTATTGAAAATTGGTCACAAATTTGGTAAAAAAAAAAAAATTTTTTTTCTTTAAATGTATCTTTTTTTTATTTTTAAAAAATTAAATATGCACCATATTAGCATTTTCAGAGAAAATAAACGAAAAGTCTTTTTTCGGAATTGGATAAAAGTTGAGGAAACTGCCTCAAAAAACATTAATTTTCGAGTATAAAATCTACTATTTATCACACCATATAGTATGACCACTCAATCGAAAGGTACTAAAACTACCTTTCATTTAAATTAGCATTTTCAGAGAAAATAAACGAAAAGTCTTTTTTCGGAATTGGATAAAAGTTGAGGAAACTGCCTCAAAAAACATTAATTTTCGAGTATAAAATCTACTATTTATCACACCATATAGTATGACCACTCGAAAGGTACTAAAACTACCTTTCATTTAAAAAAAAAATTATGAAAATATCTCAACTGGTTTAAGAGTTATGATTTTTGCAACCCAAATCTATCTAATGCGCCACTGTGCGCCGTAAGAGAGCAAGTGGACGATTGGCTTAAGAATGAAATAGTAAGAAAGTCAACGTCAAATTTCGCAAGTCGAGTGGTCATAGTAAAGAAGAAAGACGGAACAAACAGAATTTGTATTGATTTCCGTCAGCTGAACAGAATGGTACTCAGAGACAGTTTCCCTGTACCCTTAATTTATGAAGTGCTAGAAAAGCTTCAATCGGCGAAAGTATTTACAGTCATGGATCTCGAGAACAGCTTCTTACATGTACCGATCGAAGAGTCGAGTCGTCGCTACACTGCTTTTATCACCAAAGATGGTTTATTTGAGTTCTGTAAAGCACCGTTTGGATTTTGCAACTCACCTGCCGTATTTAACCGTTTCGTCAATGCCATTTTTCAAAACTTGATACAAGAAGATGTCATGCAGATCTACGTCGACGATATAATTATATTCGCTCAAACAAACGAGGAGTGCGTAGTCAAGCTAAAGAAAGTCCTGGAGGAGGCAGCTAAATATGGATTGCGCATTAAGTGGAAAAAATGTTCCTTTTTGAAGAAGAGGATCAACTTTTTGGGTCACACGGTGGAGGACGGCAAAATCTGGCCAGAAAAGGAAAAAACACAGGCGGTTCAGAAGTTTGCTCGACCTAAGAACATTAAAGATGTCCAATCGTTCTTAGGATTGACAGGATTTTTTCGGAAATTTGTACGAGGGTATGCAGTAATAGCCCGACCGCTAACCAACTTGTTAAAGAAAAACACAAAGTTTATTTTCGAAGCCGAGCAATCAAGCTAAAGGATATATTGTCGAACGAACCTTGTGGGAGTCGAGTCAGGATGGCAACCCCAATATGGCTATCGCAATTATTTGGCAACGAACCATCCTAGCGAAGTCCAGATTCTGGCAAATTGTGTATTTTCGATAAAATATCGCAAAGAATTCCTGTTTGGGATTTTGGATAAGCTACGGTCACATTGGATCTTCATACTTCCGTTCTCTTTTCTGGAAGGCGTGATCGAGTGCAGTTTAACTTTTTGCATCGTCCCCAAATATTAATCCACGTGCATCGTGTCGATCGGAAGAGTGTTTTTCAAGGCAAATATTGCCAATTAATAGCTTAAACTGTGCTTTAAATATAAGTGGTAAGCTTTTTAGTGCGTTCGATCGCCAGTGGCTAAAAATTGATTCTCAGTATAGCGTCTGCGGCCGTCCCACGTTTTCTGGAGAAAATTCCTATTGGCCGCATCGCTTAAGCGGTTTGCCCCCAGTTTTGATCACGTGCAGTGGAATTTTTCCGTGCTTCTTCGACTGCAGTAAGATTCACATCTGCGTGCAACTGGAGCACCCACTGCGTGCAGCGTAAGGCTGCGCTTGCCCCTTCGCCGCTACAAGCGAGGAGCGGATCGCTGTGCGCCTTTTTTCTTTGGTTCGGCGCACACATACACATGCCTTAACGTGCCGCTGCCGCCACACGCACATATGCATTAACGTGCCGCTGCCGCCACACAAACACACACATAGATTTGCGTTTCTGCAACAACATCGGAGTGGTGTGCGTTTTTTCATCTCACGGATAGGATCCGTGTGCCGTCTCCTTCTTCTTCTTAAGTGCGCATATCAAGAATAAGTGTGCGCGACCCATTTGAGAAGCCACTGGTTGTGACGCCGCATCCGCTGCGCACTTGAAGCAGTCCAACACGAATAATCGTGTCCAAACTTGAGTATCTTTAGAATAGTTTTGCATTTATGTGTTAATTTTGCTTAAGAATATGTACTCATAAACCTTTACGATCCTAATTTAGCGTACTTTGTGGATGATCTGAGAATTATATATATGATTTTCCCAACTTAAATTAATACCCACAGCTACTCATCAACAGTCATCAGGCCTGCTGACATCGTTGGAAAGTGCGTAAGTACGGCATAGCCGTAATAAAAACCTAGTAAGATCTGAACATACACATATAATATATAATATATAAAGTCAGAGATTCCTAAATAGTGTGTTAAATAGAAACGTAAAGTAAATCGTAACGTAAAGTAAGACGTAAAGTAAGACGTAAAGTAAAACGAATAGTAATGTAAAACAAATATCAATATCTTCATTCCTATCTTAATAAAGGTAAAAAGGGAAAAATTACTCAATAAGAAGTTTTCTAACGTAAAGATCTAAATCTTTAGGTTTAAGGATAGGTTTAGAAAATGTATCGGAATACTATCTTTATCTTTGATTATATGGTATCGAATATGAATTAATCTGATGTCTTTTTGGGCACCAAAGGGTATGTAAAGCAGCGGTTGTAAAAGGGTGGAGTCCGAATGGATTTCACAGGTAGGGTGGGTATAGAAAGAGGCCAATAACATCTGGTCCTCATCTTCAATAGGTACACTTCCTTGTCTGATTCTTAACCGTTTGGTTATCGTATTGCAGCTATCGTATCTCTGTCTACAGTATTGTATCTGTGACACTCTTGTTCATCTTAACACAAAATCCACGCCCATTTTCCCTGAGCATGCCGGTCAAAAAAGTAGACAGAGTGTGTTGAGGTGGACAACGCTCATTGAGTGTGTTCGTTACAGTTACAATTGGCGCCCAACGTGGGGCCAGCCCGATGCCTGATTAGGCATCTGTCGTTTGACAGCCGAGCTTCCCGTTAATAAACAATCCATCCACTGTTAGTTTCAGTCAGGTGTTTCAAATTCCATCCTGGAATTGATGGTCTCTGGAGAGGTTCGGAGCCATACCGGAGGATTTGTTATGCTTTTATTTGTTTTTTCTATCAGTTCGGTAATAATCGAACATTATAGTAAAAAAACATTCCAATTTGAGTAATTGATTCTTAGGATTTATAGTTCTGATTTAAAGTCGGTTCTATACCAGGATTTCAGTATTCAAACATTACCTTCTTATCATTTAGAATTGAGATTTCTCTAGCTGGATAGATTCGGCTAGTTACTCTTCTAATTGGTAAGACTTCATAAATAAATTTATTTATTTTACAACTCTGTATTCACTTACCGTATATGTACCGTACCTATTGAACTATACAACCTACTGCTTTACTACCCTGGGTAAGACCCGTTTTTACCTTTTTGTCGCTTACCTTTGATCGTTGGATCTCACAGTTTCTCTTACCTTTGATCGTTGGATCTCACAGTTTCTCTTATCTTTGATCGTTGGATCTCACAGTTTCTCTTATCTTTGATCGTTGGATCTCACAGTTTCTCTTACCTTTGATCGTTTGATCTTATCGCTTATCTTGTTCTAAAAACGAACGATTGTCTTTATATAATACACACTAGTGTGTACTTTTAAACACCAAAAATGATGATGCGTAGGGAATGCCATCGTCACGAAGGATTCCTTCGTAACACTCGGACAAAGCCATTCCAACGTCCGAACACCAGCGAGCGTTTTGTTAACGCAATTCTTCACGAAGAGGATTCCGAAGATCCATCTGAAGAAGAACTTGATGTCGATAACGAAATTTCTGTTGTTAAGTGCTGGAACTGTGAAGAATCAGGCCACGGTTACCAGAATTGCCTTAAAACTCGCCGTATTTTTTGTTATGGTTGCGGAACACCGGAGGTGTATAAGCCCAACTGCGCAAAATGTAATTCGGCATCGGAAAACTCCCAAGAGGACACTCGTTATGCGAAGAAAACGAATGTCTGCCATTAGCCTCGAAAATACTAACTGAACCAGATTCGGTGGCAAATGATGTTCATTCCATTTTGCTTTCAACCCAACCGGACGTATCATTAACCCAAACTTTCAACCCATATCATTTACGATTGTCGGAGTATACAAATCGTAAATTCTAATAAGCAAACAGTCTCGATCAACGAGATCAACCTTGAACCTGAAGAAGACTCTACTCGCGTACAATTGTCGGGGTCACAAAAATCGAAATTGCCGAAGATAATAGACTTCTTCCCATCGTTCGAGAATGAGGGTTTAGGTTTAATTAACCTGATAAAACACAATATCGACACATCCAATGCTAAACCAATCAAGCAACGATTTCATGACAAGGACATTTGGTAATTGCTTTTGACTCCTTTTTCAGTTTTTATTGTTAGTCACAGGGACTAAAAATCAAATCTGTGGTTGTGGGAGTCGAGTCAGGATGGCAACCCCAATATGGCTATCGCAATTATTTGGCAACGAACCATCCTAGCGAAGTCCAGATTCTGGCAAATTGTGTATTTTCGATAAAATATCGCAAAGAATTCCTGTTTGGGATTTTGGATAAGCTACGGTCACATTGGATCTTCATACTTCCGTTCTCTTTTCTGGAAGGCGTGATCGAGTGCAGTTTAACTTTTTGCATCGTCCCCAAATATTAATCCACGTGCATCGTGTCGATCGGAAGAGTGTTTTTCAAGGCAAATATTGCCAATTAATAGCTTAAACTGTGCTTTAAATATAAGTGGTAAGCTTTTTAGTGCGTTCGATCGCCAGTGGCTAAAAATTGATTCTCAGTATAGCGTCTGCGGCCGTCCCACGTTTTCTGGAGAAAATTCCTATTGGCCGCATCGCTTAAGCGGTTTGCCCCCAGTTTTGATCACGTGCAGTGGAATTTTTCCGTGCTTCTTCGACTGCAGTAAGATTCACATCTGCGTGCAACTGGAGCACCCACCGCGTGCAGCGTAAGGCTGCGCTTGCCCCTTCGCCGCTACAAGCGAGGAGCGGATCGCTGTGCGCCTTTTTTCTTTGGTTCGGCGCACACATACACATGCCTTAACGTGCCGCTGCCGCCACACGCACATATGCATTAACGTGCCGCTGCCGCCACACACACACACACATAGATTTGCGTTTCTGCAACAACATCGGAGTGGTGTGCGTTTTTTCATCTCACGGATAGGATCCGTGTGCCGTCTCCTTCTTCTTCTTAAGTGCGCATATCAAGAATAAGTGTGCGCGACCCATTTGAGAAGCCACTGGTTGTGACGCCGCATCCGCTGCGCACTTGAAGCAGTCCAACACGAATAATCGTGTCCAAACTTGAGTATCTTTAGAATAGTTTTGCATTTATGTGTTAATTTTGCTTAAGAATATGTACTCATAAACCTTTACGATCCTAATTTAGCGTACTTTGTGGATGATCTGAGAATTATATATATGATTTTCCCAACTTAAATTAATACCCACAGCTACTCATCAACAGTCATCAGGCCTGCTGACATCGTTGGAAAGTGCGTAAGTACGGCATAGCCGTAATAAAAACCTAGTAAGATCTGAACATACACATATAATATATAATATATAAAGTCAGAGATTCCTAAATAGTGTGTTAAATAGAAACGTAAAGTAAATCGTAACGTAAAGTAAGACGTAAAGTAAGACGTAAAGTAAAACGAATAGTAATGTAAAACAAATATCAATATCTTCATTCCTATCTTAATAAAGGTAAAAAGGGAAAAATTACTCAATAAGAAGTTTTCTAACGTAAAGATCTAAATCTTTAGGTTTAAGGATAGGTTTAGAAAATGTATCGGAATACTATCTTTATCTTTGATTATATGGTATCGAATATGAATTAATCTGATGTCTTTTTGGGCACCAAAGGGTATGTAAAGCAGCGGTTGTAAAAGGGTGGAGTCCGAATGGATTTCACAGGTAGGGTGGGTATAGAAAGAGGCCAATAACATCTGGTCCTCATCTTCAATAGGTACACTTCCTTGTCTGATTCTTAACCGTTTGGTTATCGTATTGCAGCTATCGTATCTCTGTCTACAGTATTGTATCTGTGACACTCTTGTTCATCTTAACACAAAATCCACGCCCATTTTCCCTGAGCATGCCGGTCAAAAAAGTAGACAGAGTGTGTTGAGGTGGACAACGCTCATTGAGTGTGTTCGTTACAGTTACAACCTGTCCTGCTGTTGTATAACAGGGAAGCACCAACCGAACTACTTACTGATGCTTCTATGATTGCGCAGCGTTTTCGCAGACGGTGAAAATGAAGGATATACCAAGAGAATTATCCGAGGGGATTCTGTATCTTGAAGATTTCACATTTCACATGTTTTTTTTGTCTGTACTCTTGGTACTACTTGTGCGCACTTGGCTACATATGCGCACTTGTCTGCATGTGTCCTTGCTATTCTCTCTATCTCCTTTTTTTCAACGAACGGTAGCAGAAAGAAGAATACCGAAATTGGCATGCAATAAGCCTGTTTCCAAGTACAAAACTGTATTTGCTTGTGTACTTGTCTATATGTGTGCACTTGTCTTCATGTGTTCTCGCTATTCTCCCTCTCTCATTTTTTTATAAGTAACGAACGATAATAGAAAGAAGAATACTGAAACTGGCGTGCAATACTCCTGTTTCCAAGTGCAAAACTGCATTATTTGTACACCTTAGATCTAGATATTTGACCTTTTTTTTTATTACAATTTACCTCGTCGCCAAAGCATCAACCCGCCAGTAGGTATACAAAATAGTCTTCTTTGTAAGAACTGGTGCACATCCGCTCGGGTCAGGGGTTCGCTTCTTACTGCCTGACAGTGTCATTTTTCATCGGGGACGGACCTTCACTTCTTACTGCCTGTCAGTGTCGTTTTCATCAGGGAGCGGAATTTCGCCTCTCTCTGCAGTCACTCTCTCGCACGGGTTCCCACAATCACTATTTTCTTTAGTCGAATGCATTTTTTAGTACTTAATTTCCTATTGTTTTATACGTCAAACTTCAAATGAAAAAGGATTGTATCCGAATATAAATGTAGCAATGGAATCACACCAACATTCAAAATGTTGAAATATGTAGCAGTGGAAAGAGGATGAGAGGACAGACAGGATAACACGGAAGAGGAGCCATCGGAAGAGGAAGTGCAGACTTTCCTGGACAAGCAAAGGCAAGTATTCGAGAACATGAACGGGGTTAGTAATATCACGACACACAAGATATACTTTAAGGATGACAAGCCTATAAAGCAACGGTATTATCCGCGAAACCCGAAGTAGCAGACAGTTTTTAACGAACAGGTATACGAGTTATTGATCGTAGGGCTTATAGAACCTTCACGCAGATCTTAGAGCGCACCAGTGGGGCTAGTGAAGAAAAAAAAACAACAAAAATGGAGATTGTGCATAGACTATCGCTTATTGAACGACAAGACGGAAGAAGATGCCTATCCGGTACCAAGAATGAATTTCATTCTGGACCAACTCAGAGAGGCAAAGTTCATAAGAATGATAGATCTGAAATAGGGATATTGGCAGGAAGGTATTCGATAATACACAGCGTTCACGGTACCCGATCGGGGTCTCTTCCAATGGAAGGTAATGCCCATCGAACTACCCACGGCACCGGCAACGTTCCAGAGCGCCTTAGATACTATAACAGGACCCGAGATAGAACCTTTTGCCTTTGCATATCTGGACGATATCGTGGTCATCGGGCGAAGTATGCGGGAGCATTTCGAGAAACTCAAGGAAGTGTTTAGACGGCTACAAGGGGCGAACTTACGGATCAACCCGGACAAGTGCCACTTCCGAAGTGTCGAACGGACCCCGGGAAGGTGGCGACGATCCAGGACCACCCGACACCACGAACCACGAAGAAGTCCACAGTTTCTTAGGGATGGCGTCATGGTATAGACGATTCATACCGAACTTCACCGAGAAAGCGGGAGCCCTGAAAAGTCTACTCAGGAAGGGGCAGAAATTTAAGTGGAAGGAGGAGCATCAGCTATCATTCGATCGACTCAAAGGCAGCTTGACAAAGGCCCCAGTATTGTCATGTCCGGACTTCACGAGGCAGTTCAAGAATGAGATGAGAATGAGAACATGTGATCTCATTCGCCAGTAGGAAACTGAGCACGGTGGAGAAAAAATACAGCGCGACAGAGAAAGAATGCCTAGCCATGTATTGGGGAATAAATAAGTACAAAATGTATCTAGAGGGATACCATTTTGTGGTGGTGACGGATCACATGGCGCTGAAATGGCTCAACTCGATCGAAAGTCCATCAGGAAGGGTCGCGAGATGGGCGTTAGGATTGCAGCCATTCCAGTTCGAGGTGCAGTACCGGACACGCAAGTTGAACGCAGTGGCGGATGCCCTGTCAAGAGCGCCGCAGGCAGAGCTCAAAATCGTCAACGAAGCAACAGATTGGATAGATATGAAACGAAGAGAGGTAGAAAACAAAACGGGCGAACACGAGTACCGGATGGAAAGGGATAGACTATACAAACTGAGCGGGAACAAGAAGGATCCACAACCTTGGTAACTGTGCGTTACAAAAGCGGAGATCACACAGATACTCCTAGAGAACCACAGCACAGCAGAAGCGGGGCACTTGGATACGTTTAAAACGCTGGCAAGGGTGAGGCATCGGTACTTCTGGCCGCGAATGGTGAGAGACGTCAAGAAGTTCGTACGAGAGTGTAACTGCTGCCAGCAGTACAAGGTCTCACAGCAGAGGAAGGCGGGGAAAATGCTGACGAAGATCGCAGAGGCGCCGTGGGAAACGGTATGTGTGGATTTCGTGGGACCACTACCGAGAACGAAGCACGGAAACACGACACTGCTGGTAATCGTCGACAAGTTTTCGAAATGGGTAGAGCTTGCGACAATACGACAGGCCACCGCAGAGGCGTTCTTACGGATATTCCGGGAACGGGTAATTTCAAGGGTCGGTGCCCCAAAAATCCTCATATCGGACAATGGCGTGCAGTTCACAGGCCGGAAGACCAAAGCAGCCATGGAGGAGTGGGGCATATGGCAGCAACTCACTGCACCGTATACGCCGCAAGAGAACCCGACGGAGAGAACGAACAGGACGATAAAGACAATGATTGCACAGTTGAGTGGGCCAGACCAAAAAAAAAAAAAAGAACTGATGCTTGCATACAACAGCAGCACCTCCGAATTTACAAAATTTAGCCCGGCGGAGTTGTTATTCGGCAGGGAGCTAAGGATACCGAGCATGGTATTCGACAAGGTGACGAGTGGATCAGGATTGAGGGAGGAGTCGGTAGAGGCCAGATGGAAGCGGTTGCAGAGAATCAGGAAGGAGGCAACAGTACAGATGGGGGATGCGGCGAGGGCGCAAAAGAGACACTATTATCTAAGGAAACGTGACTGGAGGCCAGGAATGGGCGAACTGGTCTGGTGCAAGACACACCATTTGTCAAATGCGGCAGAAAAGTTCAACGCGAAATTGGCACCCAAGTACGATGGACCTTGGAAAGTAGCGGAATTCACGTCTCCAGTAATCCTCACAGTAAACAAACCCGGCCACGAGGAAAACAAAGCGCATATACGTAGGGGATACAAAGCCACACCTGGGGTCAGATACTCAATAAACTGCACAAATAGATCATGAGCTAAATTCAAAACATAACCGAACATTAAACGCGGTTAATATATCGGCACTACCAAACACTCATAATATGTCGCAATACCCAACACACAAAATAATACTAAACCCACCCAACGTACTAAACCAACACTGCACAAACAGAATACTAAATCAACACTGCACACGATACACACACCGACACGAAACAACTGTCACCACACCAACACTATAAAAAACACAAACCGTTCCATAACAGATCTGAGAATGAACAAGTTCCAAGAGGCAGCCAGGAAGTTCCGCGAAAATCACGGCCATGGCTGTGATATATCAGTCAGTCAGTCAGTCAGTGAGTCAGTGAGGACAAAGCATTTTATATATATAGATAACGTCGGATTGCTTTTATTTTATTGGATTTTTGCCTTTCGCTCTTTTATTTGCGCGTCGGTCGTTTTTCGCCAAAATCCAAAAGTCTTTCTTTATTCTTATAATCTAGCTTAATTCTATATAGATCGATAACACTTTATATCGATATCGTAACATTATACAATTTGGTTACACTAAGGCGCGCGGTTCAAAATGGGATGTTTACATTCGGGCAACCTGACATTTGATCGACCTCGATCACAAACATAGTCCTATAGTTTTATTACACACTTGCAACCATGGTTTAAGCCTAGCAGCCTCAAGGATCCCCTTATATGGGAGTTGCGTCAGCTGACAATTGTCTATATCAGTTATTTCATAACGGTCATTAGGAAAACACGGTTTACTCTATATGGGCCACGATACTTGGGTGCAAACTTCTTACAATGTCCTCCGGTCACATCAACATTACGAATAGCAACAAAATCATCCACCTTGTACAACGCCGGTGCCCTATGCTTTAAGCCGTATGCGGTTTCATTTCGGATCTGTGATTTACGAATATTCTCATTTGCTTCGTCCCTTACGGTATTTAGACATCGATGTTTCTCTTGACTAAATTTCTCTTCCAAATATTCGGTAAGCTCATCTACTACTGGGCCACGTTGCTCACATCCAAATTACAACATACTAGGGGTCTTTCCGGTACTACACTGCACGGAATTGTTTATAGCGAATTCAACACGGTTAAGAAGCTTATACCAATCGGCTTGATTTAGGGGCTCTGATAGTTTTCCCAACATTGGTGTTAGAACACGGTTCACACGCTCAACCCTCCCATTTGCCTGAGGGGCCGCCGTAGCTACCTTGAAACTCAAAGGAAGTGAAACACGTACCTCTATCGGAAATGATTCTACGAGGCCGACTATAGTATTCGAAACATTTTTCTAACGAACAATTTACCTCCTTAGTACTGGTGGAGTTAACAGGATATAATTCGTAAACGTATCAATAATCACCAACAAATGCTTTCTCTTCGAGTTAATAGACGGAAGGGGACCTAGGTGGTCAATATGTATCGTATCAAACGGGACTGAATGTAGAATACACGGTAGACATTTCTTTATAAACAGATCAACCTTACTTCTCATACCGGGAAATCAATATTTTTCTCTCATTTTATTGACACACTTATCTGTCGCAAAATGTCCCAATTTTTCATGGAATTTCCTAATTAAATCTTCCTGCATTCGGCTCGGAACATACATACACATTTTCTCATTATCCTTCACTATTATATTCTATTCCATCTATCAACACAAAATTATCAACTTCACCAATCTCTAACTTCTCTGCTAGGTAGTTACAATAGCAGAGGACCAACGACTGTTTGGAGATTAGCAACAAAATGCCAGCATCTGCACATTTGCAGAAAAAATAACTGCATCTGCACTATCACCTGTTACAACGCTAACATATCAAACACCTCATCACTCAAATTACTTGGACTCTGGATAAACAACAAATACAACTGGAACACCCACATCAATAACCTTATCCCAGCACTATCTAGCAAACTCAATATAATTAAATGCCTGGCTAGCCCAAGATTCAATTGCAACACACACACATTACTAAATATAACAAAAGCAATATATATATCAAAAATTGACTACGGACTACATATATATGGACAAGCACCGAAAACCACTCTCAATAAATTAAAAACCTCATTCGACTAGCTTTAGGAGCATTCCGCACGACACCCATCCACAACCGTTCCGGGTCTCAAGTTCCGCATCCTTTTCCGTAGCGGCGGAGGCCGAGACGGGTCGGCTCTCAGGTTTCGGAGAACCTCGTGAACCGGGGTGTCGGCACCATGGTAAACAGGGCCGGCTCTTAGACCCCGAGATCCTAATCCATCTTCGGCTAGGGCATCGGCACCACGGTAAACGGGGCCGATTTCCCAGTTCCGCGGCCTCGCTCGGGATCGAAGCGCCGGCACCATGGTAAACAAGGTCGGCACTAAGACGCGCCCGGCTATCCCGACCCGGACATATTCTCCTGGCGAGGCCAGCGGCTCGGCACCATGGTAAACAGGGCCGGGTACCTGGCCACGCCCCCGAGGGCCCAGACGCGGTTCGCGGCATCGGCCGGCCGCTCGGGCCGCCCATCCCGCCACGGCGGCCCCGTCACTTGGCCGACGTGGACGGGATTGTCTGTGCCCAAGAAAACCTGGATCTTGGATCCACACGCAGCCCTACACGGACCGCCCCTTTTCCCCAGATTATCCTCCTAATATAAATCTGCGCTCTCACCAGCGCATCCCCGTTTCCCCTGCCTGTCTCAATATAAATAATTGGAGTACAAATGTACAACAAAGTAAGCGATAATGTGTTGTCATTGCTGGAGGAAGAAATTGCCAATGATTTCGATCAAGAAAGAAACCAGATGAGAATGGAGGCAAGAAGACAAATTCAAGAGGCCCAAAAAGCGTACAAGAGGAACTACGACAAGAACCGAGTGATGGAAAGGCTCTACAAAGAAGGTGACCTGGTTGCTATTAAGCGAACTCAATTTGTGGCTGGGAAAAAATTGGCCAGTTCGTTCATCGGCCCATATACCGTAACCAAGGTGAAACGAAATGGGCGTTACGATGTAAGGAAGGTAGGATTTGGTGAAGGACCAGCTCTTACTTCGACCAGCGTTGATAACATAAAGCTTTGGAAATATGTGGTAGAAAACGAAGATGCTGCGTCGTCTGGGTCAGACTCAGAATATCAGGATGGCCGAATGTAAAGTAGAGTTGGGCATATCGATAGTTGTCAGCGTGAATGTTAAGCGATAGGTATACGATATCTTAAGGAAGTATCATCACCATAAGAAATAAAGGAGAGTCACTAGCGTCGAAGAAATCCAGCGAGTCGAAAGCGTAATAGAAGTAGGAAGTCGAGATCGAGAAAAGAGTCCAGTTGTCAAGTTGTCAAGTAGTCGTCGAGGGATCAAGTTCGAGCATAGAGTTAGTGAGTCGGAAGGTCAAATCGTCGGTCAAGTCGTCAAGTCGTCGAGTCGTCGAGTCGTCAAGTTGCAGCCATCGCCAGCGGAATCGAGAAGTCGCCAGTCCATTTATTGTCAAACCGCGATTCTTATGTTATCCAACCTAATTATAATAATAAACAGGCTATAATTCCTTACATTTGGGGGCTCGTCCCGGTCTAAAGCCTTACATCTGAGGCTCGATCCGGTCAAATTAGCTGGAAACGTAAGCTATTGCGATCCGTGGTGAAATTCAAAGCGTCAGAACGTCGTCAGAAGAGAGCGAGTATATGAGCATGGGCGACAAAGAACGAGAGCAAGAGAGAGCACATGCTATAACACGATCGCACACGCGCTACGGAAGAGAAGTTAGAAAAGGAGAAAATCAACGAAAAAGAGGCGAACTGGAAATACAAACTTAAGAAGAGATGAGTAACGAGAGTCTTCAACAAATAATTAAGCTGCTAACGCTGAAAATTCAAGCGGACGAAGCCACTGACAAAGAGCGAAATAAAACAACAATTTCAGCTGAAAATTTTGCGAATGTGGTTCCGGACTATGACGGAGAGAGTATTACTGTGGAAAAGTGGTTCAATGGTTGAACAAAATGCAGAGGCATATGGCTTGAGCGATCAACAGAAATACTTACAAGCACGTGGAAAGGTAACAAAGCTGGCAAAGCTGTTCTTAGATTCGGAAGTGGTTAATACTTTTGAGCAGTTGAAAAATGTGTTAACTAGAGAGTTTAGGCGTACAATGAGAAGTGCTGATTTACATGCCAAGCTAGGAGAGCGAAAGAAGAAGAAAAATGAGAGCTTCCAAGAGTATGTTTTGATTATGAAAAACATAGCTGCACAGGGAACGATCGACGAAGAGTCCCGTATTGGATACATTGTGGACGGGTTAGATATACCGAGTGAATTCAAATTTAAACTGTACAGAATTTCAGGAGCTTAAAGAGAAATTCGAGATATACCAACGCAAGTGCATGTCCAATCAAGTCAAGTCGTACAGTGGTGGCAAAAAAACACACCCAGTGCCAGCCACCGAAATGCTCGTTGCTTTAATTGCGGCTCAGTTGAGCACCTGAGAAAGGATTGCAAGTCAGATACAAAATGCTTTAAATGTGAAGGCGTAGGGCATATTGCAAGAGAGTGTCCACAAGTATCGAGATCTTTGCAGGTGGTTCAGTCGTCAAAACGACATAAAGTGATAAACGTGAACGGACTGGAAATAAATTGTTTGGTCGACACTGGAGCGGATGTGTCAATTGTTTGCAACTCAGTTTGTAAGAAGCTGACCGACGTGAAACTGGAGAAGTGTTTCACTGTAAAAATGCCTAGGAAATGTAAAAACAATGCCGCTGGGTACATTTACGGGAGCCGTGTGCATCGATGGAGCTGAGGTTGAACAAAAATTCGTTGTTGTGCCGGATAAAAACATTGAAGATGACGCCCTGCTTGGTTTTGACTTCGCATCCAATTTTCGTGTAACACTGGACGAGGAGGTGTTCACTTTCACCAAGGTGTCAGCGCGACCAGACAGCGCTGGACATAATGAGCTAAGTATATACAATATTGTTGAGACCGAAAATAACATATGCGTTTCCAACCAGTTCAAGCCACTAATTCAGCCGTTGGTCGATAATTACAAGCCAGCTGAATCTCCAATCGAATGTCCTGTACAAATGAAGATCGTACCGGATGAGCAAATAAAACCCTTCCGTCACCAGCCAAGTCGTTATTCAGCTGTGGAAGCGACCGCCGCACAATGGCGCAAAAGATACAGATAGGTTGCAAAAATCAACTTTTTGATGACAACGGATCGTAAAATTTGTTATTGCATTCGACAGCTAATAGTTCAAAAGGGTTGAATCCAAAAAATTATTCAAATCGGTTCAGTATCTTAAAAGTTACACGTGTTCAAACCTCTTTTGGGTTGCAAAAAAAGCATGTCGTTTTTCAGAAAAATTCTGACTTTGCGGTCGATTTTTAGGTAAAATATGTAACCGACCGGCATGGTTATGGTCTCTATTGAGAGGGTCATCAAATCTCGGTAAAACCAATTTAGAATAAGATCATAATGTTTATTGCACGTGCTGGCATTCCTGTTTTACCGAAGTACTAATTTTCACCTATTTTTCAACTTTGATGGAAAATAAAAAATAGAACTTACACCTACTTATGGGTTTGGCGTATGAGGTGTTGTTCTTGAATATGTTCTTTATCATATTCAAAAGAGATCGGCTGCCCCAATCTGCCACCCCGAATTTCCCAAGCAAAAGATACTTTCAACTCAGCGTCAAAAACGGGCGGTTTCGTGCAAATTCTGGTACAAGCGCAGTCGCTGCGCAGTACGAAATTGTATGGCGGGCATACATTTTTTCCTGTATTGGCGGCTTGTTTTTCAATTCCTGACTTAATGATTTGAAATGAATGTATAATGCTTAATTATTGTTCTAAAATGTTAAATGATGTCAAATTGAATGATTCTTTTGAACAAAAAGTGCATAAATTATTGAAAATTGGTCACAAATTTGGTAAAAAAAAAAAAAAATTTTTTTTCTTTAAATGTATCTTTTTTTTATTTTAAAAAAATTAAATATGCACCATATTAGCATTTTCAGAGAAAATAAACGAAAAGTCTTTTTTCGGAATTGGATAAAAGTTGAGGAAACTGCCTCAAAAAACATTAATTTTCGAGTATAAAATCTACTATTTATCACACCATATAGTATGACCACTCAATCGAAAGGTACTAAAACTACCTTTCATTTAAAAAAAAAATTATGAAAATATCTCAACTGGTTTAAGAGTTATGATTTTTGCAACCCAAATCTATCTAATGCGCCACTGTGCGCCGTAAGAGAGCAAGTGGACGATTGGCTTAAGAATGAAATAGTACGAAAGTCAACGTCAAATTTCGGAAGTCGAGTGGTCATAGTAAAGAAGAAAGACGGAACAAACAGAATTTGTATTGATTTCCGTCAGCTGAACAGAATGGTACTCAGAGACAGTTTCCCTGTACCCTTAATTGATGAAGTGCTAGAAAAGCTTCAATCGGCGAAAGTATTTACAGTCATGGATCTCGAGAACAGCTTCTTACATGTACCGATCGAAGAGTCGAGTCGTCGCTACACTGCTTTTATCACCAAAGATGGTTTATTTGAGTTCTGTAAAGCACCGTTTGGATTTTGCAACTCACCTGCCGTATTTAACCGTTTCGTCAATGCCATTTTTCAAAACTTGATACAAGAAGATGTCATGCAGATCTACGTCGACGATATAATTATATTCGCTCAAACAAACAAGGAGTGCGTAGTCAAGCTAAAGAAAGTCCTGGAGGAGGCAGCTAAATATGGATTGCGCATTAAGTGGAAAAAATGTTCCTTTTTGAAGAAGAGGATCAACTTTTTGGGTCACACGGTGGAGGACGGCAAAATCTGGCCAGAAAAGGAAAAAACACAGGCGGTTCAGAAGTTTGCTCGACCTAAGAACATTAAAGATGTCCAATCGTTCTTAGGATTGACAGGATTTTTTCGGAAATTTGTACGAGGGTATGCAGTAATAGCCCGACCGCTAACCAACTTGTTAAAGAAAAACACAAAGTTTATTTTCGAAGCCGAGCAATCAAGCTAAAGGATATATTGTCGAACGAACCTGTCCTGCAGTTGTATAACAGGGAAGCACCAACCGAACTACTTACTGATGCTTCTATGATTGCGCAGCGTTTTCGCAGACGGTGAAAATGAAGGATATACCAAGAGAATTATCCGAGTGGATTCTGTATCTTGAAGATTTCACATTTCACATGTTTTTTTTGTCTGTACTCTTGGTACTACTTGTGCGCACTTGGCTACATATGCGCACTTGTCTGCATGTGTCCTTGCTATTCTCTCTATCTCCTTTTTTTTCAACGAACGGTAGCAGAAAGAAGAATACCGAAATTGGCATGCAATAAGCCTGTTTCCAAGTACAAAACTGTATTTGCTTGTGTACTTGTCTATATGTGTGCACTTGTCTTCATGTGTTCTCGCTATTCTCCCTCTCTCATTTTTTTATAAGTAACGAACGATAACAGAAAGAAGAATACTGAAACTGGCGTGCAATACTCCTGTTTCCAAGTGCAAAACTGCATTATTTGTACACCTTAGATCTAGATATTTGACCTTTTTTTTTATTACAATTTACCTCGTCGCCAAAGCATCAACCCGCCAGTAGGTATACAAAATAGTCTTCTTTGTAAGAACTGGTGCACATCCGCTCGGGTCAGGGGTTCGCTTCTTACTGCCTGACAGTGTCATTTTTCATCGGGGACGGACCTTCACTTCTTACTGCCTGTCAGTGTCGTTTTCATCAGGGAGCGGAATTTCGCCTCTCTCTGCAGTCACTCTCTCGCACGGGTTCCCACAATCACTATTTTCTTTAGTCGAATGCATTTTTTAGTACTTAATTTCCTATTGTTTTATACGTCAAACTTCAAATGAAAAAGGATTGTATCCGAATGTAAATGTAGCAATGGAATCACACCAACATTCAAAATGTTGAAATATGTAGCAGTGGAAAGAGGATGAGAGGACAGACAGGATAACACGGAAGAGGAGCCATCGGAAGAGGAAGTGCAGACTTTCCTGGACAAGCAAAGGCAAGTATTCGAGAACATGAACGGGGTTAGTAATATCACGACACACAAGATATACTTTAAGGATGACAAGCCTATAAAGCAACGGTATTATCCGCGAAACCCGAAGTAGCAGACAGTTTTTAACGAACAGGTATACGAGTTATTGATCGTAGGGCTTATAGAACCTTCACGCAGATCTTAGAGCGCACCAGTGGGGCTAGTGAAGAAAAAAAAACAACAAAAATGGAGATTGTGCATAGACTATCGCTTATTGAACGACAAGACGGAAGAAGATGCCTATCCGGTACCAAGAATGAATTTCATTCTGGACCAACTCAGAGAGGCAAAGTTCATAAGAATGATAGATCTGAAATAGGGATATTGGCAGGAAGGTATTCGATAATACACAGCGTTCACGGTACCCGATCGGGGTCTCTTCCAATGGAAGTTAATGCCCATCGAACTACCCACGGCACCGGCAACGTTCCAGAGGTCCTTAGATACTATAACAGGACCCGAGATAGAACCTTTTGCCTTTGCATATCTGGACGATATCGTGGTCATCGGGCGAAGTAGGCGGGAGCATTTCGAGAAACTCAAGGAAGTGTTTAGACGGCTACAGGGGGCGAACTTACGGATCAACCCGGACAAGTGCCACTTCCGAAGTGTCGAACGGACCCCGGGAAGGTGGCGGCGATCCAGGACCACCCGACACCACGAACCACGAAGAAGTCCACAGTTTCTTAGGGATGGCGTCATGGTATAGACGATTCATACCGAACTTCACCGAGAAAGCGGGAGCCCTGAAAAGTCTACTCAGGAAGGGGCAGAAATTTAAGTGGAAGGAGGAGCATCAGCTATCATTCGATCGACTCAAAGGCAGCTTGACAAAGGCCCCAGTATTGTCATGTCCGGACTTCACGAGGCAGTTCAAGAATGAGATGAGAATGAGAACATGTGATCTCATTCGCCAGTAGGAAACTGAGCACGGTGGAGAAAAAATACAGCGCGACAGAGAAAGAATGCCTAGCCATGTATTGGGGAATAAATAAGTACAAAATGTATCTAGAGGGATACCATTTTGTGGTGGTGACGCATCACATGGCGCTGAAATGGCTCAACTCGATCGAAAGTCCATCAGGAAGGGTCGCGAGATGAACGTTAGGATTGCAGCCATTCCAGTTCGACGTGCAGTACCGGACACGCAAGTTGAACGCAGTGGCGGATGCCCTGTCAAGAGCGACGCAGGCAGAGCTAAAGATCGTCAACGAAGCAACAGATTGGATAGACATGAAACGAAGAGAGGTAGAAAAACAAACGGGCGAACACGAGTACCGGATGGAAGGGGATAGACTATACAAACTGAGCGGGAACAAGAAGGATCCACATCCTTGGTAACTGTGCGTTACAAAAACGGAGATCACACAGATACTCCTAGAGAACCACAGCACAGCAGAAGCGGGGCACTTGGATACGTTTAAAACGCTGGCAAGGGTGAGGCATCGGTACTTCTGGCCGCGAATGGTGAGAGACGTCAAGAAGTTCGTACGAGAGTGTAACTGTTGCCAGCAGTACAAGGTCTCACAGCAGAGGAAGGCGGGGAAAATGCTGACGAAGATCACAGAGGCGCCGTGGGAAACGGTATTCTTGGGACCACTACCGAGAACGAAGCACGGAAACACGACACTGCTGGTAATCGTCGACAAGTTTTCGAAATGGGTAGAGCTTGCGACAATACGACAGGCCACCGCAGAGGCGTTCTTACGGATATTCCGGGAACGGGTAATTTCAAAGGTCGGTGCCCCAAAAATCCTCATATCGGACAATGGCGTGCAGTTCACAGGCCGGAAGACCAAAGCAGCCATGGAGGAGTGGGGCATATGGCAGCAACTCACTGCACCGTATACGCCGCAAGAGAACCCGGCGGAGAGAACGAACAGGATGATAAAGACAATGATTGCACAGTTGAGTGGGCCAGAACAAAAAAAAAAAAAAAGAACTGATGCTTGCATACAACAGCAGTACCTCCGAATTTACAAAATTTAGCCCGGCACAGTTGTTATTCGGCAGGGAGCTAAGGATACCGAGCATGGTATTCGACAAGGTGACGAGTGGATCAGGATTGAGGGAGGAGTCGGTAGAGGCCAGATGGAAGCGGTTGCAGGGAACCAGGAAGGAGGCAACAGTACAGATGGAGGATGCGGCGAGCGCGCAAAAGAGACACTATTATCTAAGGAAACGTGACTGGAGGCCAGGAATGGGCGAACTGGTCTGGTGCAAGACACACCATTTGTCAAATGCGGCAGAAAAGTTCAACGCGAAATTGGCACCCAAGTACGATGGACCTTGGAAAGTAGCGGAATTCACGTCTCCAGTAATCCTCACAGTAAACAAACCCGGCCACGAGGAAAACAAAGCGCATATACGTAGGGGATACAAAGCCACACCTGGGGTCAGATACTCAATAAACTGCACAAATAGCTAAATGAGCTAAATTCAAAACATAACCGAACATTAAACGCGGTTAATATATCGGCACTACCAAACACTCATAATATGTCGGCAATACCCAACACACAAAATAATACTAAACCCACCCAACGTACTAAACCAACACTGCACAAACAGAATACTAAACCAACACTGCACACGAGACACACACCGACACGAAACAACTGTCACCACACCAACACTATAAAAAACACAAACCGTTCCATAACAGATCTGAGAATGAACAAGTTCCAAGAGGCAGCCAGGAAGTTCCGCGAAAATCACGGCCATGGCTGTGATATATCAGTCAGTCAGTCAGTCAGTGAGTCAGTGAGGACAAAGCATTTTATATATATAGATAACGTCGGATTGCTTTTATTTTATTGGATTTTTGCCTTTCGCTCTTTTATTTGCGCGTCGGTCGTTTTTCGCCAAAATCCAAAAGTGACAGTCTTTCTTTATTCTTATAATCTAGCTTAATTCTATATAGATCGATAACACTTTATATCGATATCGTAACATTATACAATTTGATTACACTAAGGCGCGCGGTTCAAAATGGGATGTTTACATTCGGGCAACCTGACATTTGATCGACCTCGATCACAAACATAGTCCTATAGTTTTATTACACACTTGCAACCATGGTTTAAGCCTAGCAGCCTCAAGGATCCCCTTATATGGGAGTTGCGTCAGCTGACAATTGTCTATATCAGTTATTTCATAACGGTCATTAGGAAAACACGGTTTACTCTATATGGGCCACGATACTTGGGTGCAAACTTCTTACAATGTCCTCCGGTCACATCAACATTACGAATAGCAACAAAATCATCCACCTTGTACAACGCCGGTGCCCTATGCTTTAAGACGTATGCGGTTTCATTTCGGATCTGTGATTTACGAATATTCTCATTTGCTTCGTCCCTTACGGTATTTAGACATCGATGTTTCTCTTGACTAAATTTCTCTTCCAAATATTCGGTAAGCTCATCTACTACTGGGCCACGTTGCTCACATCCAAATTACAACATACTAGGGGTCTTTCCGGTACTACACAGCACGGAATTGTATATAGCGAATTCAACACGGTTAAGAAGCTTATACCAATCGGCTTGATTTAGGGGCTCTGATAGTTTTCCCAACAAGGGGACCTAGTTGGTTAATATGTATCGTATCAAACGGGACTGAATATAGAATACACGGTAGACATTTCTTTATAAACAGATCAACCTTACTTCTCATACCGGGAAACCAATATTTTTCTCTCATTTTATTGACACACTTATCTGTCGCAAAATGTCCTAATTTTTCATGGAATTTCCTAATTAAATCTTCCTGCATTCGGCTCGGAACATACATACACATTTTCTCATTATCCTTCACTATTATATTCTATTCCATCTATCAACACAAAATTATCAACTTCACCAATCTCTAACTTCTCTGCTAGGTAGTTACAATAGCAGAGGACCAACGACTGTTTGGAGATTAGCAACAAAATGCCAGCATCTGCACATTTGCAGAAAACATAACTGCATCTGCACTATCACCTGTTACAACGCTAACATATCAAAAACATCATCACTCAAATTACTTGGACTCTGGATAAACAACAAATACAACTGGAAAACCCACATCAATAACCTTATCCCAGAACTATCTAGCAAACTCAATATAATTAAATGCCTGGCTAGCCCAAGATTCAATTGCAACACACACAAATTACTAAATATAACAAAAGCAATATATATATCAAAAATTGACTACGGACTAAATATATATGGACAAGCACCGAAAACCACTCTCAATAAATTAAAAACCTCATTCAACGCAGCAATTCGACTAGCTTTAGGAGCATTCCGCACGACACCCATCCACAACTTACTATACGAAGCTAACATACCAACAATAGAACAAAAACGCGATCACCTAACAGCAAAACTCTTCAAATCCCTAATACAAGCCAAAGATACTCCTATCTGGAAATTTATAAAACCAAACGTCAGAAAGAAAAAATGGATCTCAACAATACAGCACGCAATAACGAAATGCCAATACTATGATATACCATACAAGCCGAAAATAATTCACAAATTAAAACCAACCTGGCAATTACCCAACAAATCAATCAATACATCTCTTAACACTTACAACAAAGCCAACACACCACCTGAAACATTTCAAAAACTCTTCAATGAAACAAAATCATATTATCAAAATCACACATTCATATACGCCGATGGATCTCAACAGAACTCTATTACAACCTATGCAATCACCACAGAAACCGAAACCCTAGCCTACGGAAGCCTACCTCTCTACTCATCAATACTAACAGCCGAAATATTAGGAATCCTCGAAGCAACTAAAAGAATATTAAAAATGAGAGGCAAATTCGTAATATGCTCCGACTCACTGGGAGCCATCGAAGCCATAAAAAATCCGCTCAACAATAACACATACCCAGCACTCATCCGATCGACCATTTCATCTTACTACCCGAAAATCAAAATCTTATGGACTCCAGGACACAGCAACATAAAAGGAAACGAAATGGCTGGCAAAACAGCCAAATCAGTATTAAGAATGCAACTTATATTCAAGCGAAATCTAAACTCAAAAGACATTAACAAATTCCTAAAACAACAACTTAACCAACAATCACAAAGTCTACTCATCAAGTGCAATACCTGGTACCAAAACATCAATACCAACGACTCACATCACACATCGATCTACTCAATCATAATTCAAGAAAAAAAAACTCGTCTCGACCAAATTAAGTTTACCCGATTACGATTGGGTCATACAAACCTAACACACAAGCATTACCTAGACACAACAACACAACGTAACTGCCCACTATGTGTTACTCACACTCCAGTCACCATCGATCACATCCTCAACTATTGTCCAACTATAGCCCATTTGAAACAAAACATTCTCAAAAACATAGAAGCCACCCACTATTTAAGTAACCCCTCAACGGAACACATCAAAATAATAACCGAATTTCTTAAAGAATCTCAATTATACCATAATATATAAACACGCACCAACAAATTGTATCGCCATAAAAATTGTAAAATAATATTATAAAATACCATGTACTATGGTTTTGGAAGCTCGTACTATATTTTATTATGTTAGTTTAGTTTTATAATCTACTCTAACATTAAATAAAAATTAAAAAAAAATATATATATATTTATATTTTCTATTGAATATTTTGGTGTTATATTTTTAGGTAATGCGCTAAAAAATTGACAGCTTAATATAAACAACAACATTGCCATGATAAATCCGATCTTGGACATTCCCGATGTCGCTCTATTTCGTCTTTTTGGCTTAGGGTCAGCCTCATCTTTGTCAACAGACTTTACTTTAGCCACTCGGACCTTATAATTTTTTTTTTTATGGACTTTTTCCACCTTTCCTTTCTGGATGACAATTTTCATTCTTCATGATTTTTTGCCTTTGGTTAAAATTGGAAAATTCTTTACTTTTAAAAATACCTCCGAAGTGAGGTCCTGCCGGGGGAACTAAATGCCGACTACTTTTACTTTTTGAAAATACTTTTTCTTGAACAGGGCTTTTCAAGATCTTTAATATATTTTTTAAACCATTTGGTTTAATTTTGGGTTGAGCGCAGTTATATTAATCACAATCTGTAAGAGGTCCCTCTATATCGTGATCCTCCTCTTTTAGGGCCGGCTTTGCGTCTGCCTTATAAATGCGGACGGCCACACTCTCGAAACCGTATCTGAGTGCTCCCCCGTTTCTCTTCAGCGCCTCGACTGTCCCCTCATTGAGAGTCAGGACAACCTGGCGGCTCGGACCAACGGCCTCCTCAACCTTGGCGACTCGCCAATCAGAGGAGGGGAGGTCGGGATTACTCAACTGCAGAAGCTTGAGAATCTTCTCAGGCTCTGCCGGCTTGTGCGTAAGCCACGCCCTAGCTTCGCGCCTGGGAACACTTCTCCCAATCCCGCGATCGCTCTCTTATAGAAGGTGACCGACGCTGCGTCTTCGCTAGAGGTGCTGAAACATCGAAGCTAACATCGATGTATCGATGTTTTTGAAAATTTCCGAAACATCGATGTTTTCAATCGACTATCGACTATTTCAAGAACAAGAAGAAGAGGTACAACGCTAAAGGTAAGCAAATACCACGCGTTCGGACTCCTTTTTTTTGCTCCGGCAGCATCTTGAGATGGCGAACGAGCCAGAAAAGTGCGACCCACTCATTTTTTGGAAGGTAAATTTTTTAATTTCGTATTATGAGCTATTTAAATTAATATTTTTAATTTTAGGAGAGTTCAAACAATATGGCACCTTTCAAGGAACTGGCGTTGAAATACTTTTGTGTGCCTTGTAGTAGCCAAGAGGAAAGTGTCCACTAGAATCTAAAGGTTCTCTAGCGTATAGTCGGGTCGGTGTTCGTGCACTTCTTGCTATGCTCGGTACAAAGCTCGTCGGATATGGCGTGGGTCTTCCTCACCGTCTATATGATACACTTCTCTACTACAAAATAAGGTTTTAAGTGCACTTCCTGTATATTAAATGATTGGTCAAAAGGTTGCAAGGTTCAGACATGCGGACGGACCCTAAAGAGATATTTATAAGAGAGACACACAAGCGATGTGGGCGGCGATGATGTTATTTGCCCCCACGTCTTTACCCTCCCTACCGTGGTAACTTATGAGATTTTATAGTTACCCCTTAGCAAAGCCTTCTTCGCTACGTTACGTTAATTCGAAGTCATTCGACATTCGCTTCACCGTACTTACACAAGACCGATAACAACAAGTTAGTTCTTCATGTTCATTTCATTATAATTCCAAGTCATTTCGTTTCAATGAGGTTTGCATACATTCTTTTTAAACTAAGATTATACTTTTACTATTACTAATTTTCTATCGTTCGATATCTTCATCAAAAAAAAGCGCGTATTCGCGGATTGCTATCCCTATTAAATACTTTCGATAGGATATAAATATGCCCTCAGGCCATGATTGCTTTAATGCAAAAACTTACGAACAGATCCTCCACTGCTGATTCGCTGGGCCCATCGAAGATGCAGGTGCTGTGCTATTAGTTGAAAATTGTAGAAATGTTATTTAACATGGATGGCACACGCCGCTCTCGTAACTTTATACGCTATATGACAGAAATATCGAAACCAGAATTAGAATATATCTAAGGCAACAAAACTAAATCTAATTAAACTTCATTTTTACGACTTCTCTAAACTCCTTTCATCGATGCTGGATTCCTCCAGGGGGTGGGCGCCGCCTTCGGCTGCTCGCACCGGTGTCGTCTCCGCCTGCTCACATGCTGAAGTGCGACTGGGTTCTATGTGCCCGCCACACTGATCCTCGGCCTGATTATGGCTCCACCAAGGCCACTGCTCCTTTCCGCTATTCCTTTCCTCTAGCTAAATCTTGGGGCGCCTCGCCGCCGTTCGTGGCGCTGCACGCCTTGCGCACTAACCTAGTGCTGCACGTGGCCGGTTATATCGCAGCCATAGCTTAGGCGCAGGCCGCCTCTAGCCTAGTTAACACGCAGCTGCTGCCTCTGTCGCACTAATTAGGAGTTCCCAAAAGTGAGGTTAGGTACGATCTTGCGGTACCACTCGGTCACCGCCGCAGCCTCTGCCGTATAGTGTTTCTAAAGAATCAGATTATGTGCAGGGCATCCAACAAGTGAGGTTATGTGCACGTGCTGCGCCGACCAGGCCGCCGCCGTGGTCGCCGTTTGCTCGGGGCTTCCAGAAAGTGAGGTTATGTTCCCTCGCAGAGCTGCTGGGGCACACACTAGGTCGCGCACACACGCTGACTTCGTGGCCGCCGACCAGACACCTGGGCCTCAGCCTTTATTGGTCGATAATGGTTAAACACACAAATCCACGTGTGGAAAAAACCCAAGAATAAAACTCCTCGATGCGTGCGCTCTTTTTCAGTTTTCAAGATCAAGTGATGCGCTTTACCGAGCTTTCGGTACAGCAGCGTGGTTCTTGAAAAGCTCGCGAGCCAAAGCAACGGGACCTTTACCAAATCCTCTCTTAGCGCTCTCGCTAGTGGTGGGCGAAGAAGTAGAGGAAGAGAAGGTAGAAAATAGTAATATGTAATTTGTGAGCGTTGCCATTGCAGGCAAAATAAAATCAGCAACCGATATTCATGGTTTGCTAGATAAGGTGGTCTTAACGATATTAGATTATTTATATTAATATTCAAATTTTATATTTACATATATAATATATATTGAAATTTACTCGTATATAATTTCGCTAGTCTTTCGATATGGCCCCTACAGCCTGCAACTTCGGTTGAATCGGAATGGGCTTTTAGCAAAGCGGGAGAAATCATTTCCGATCGCCGAACTCGTCTCAAATCCGATTTAATGGACAAATTAATGTTTATAAACAAAAATTTGAACATATCGACAACAACTGTAATCACTTGATTACATGAACAATATGTACTCATTATAGATAGACTGTTGAAACAGATCTCTTATAAGTTTATTTCCCTATTACATTGTGAAAAGAATTCGCATTGTTTTTAAGTTTCCAATTACCAGTTATTATGATGCGTGTGAAAAGAATTTGCATTGTTTTTAATTTTTTTGATTTGTTATTAAATTTAAAATAAATTTATTTTAATAATTAATAATTGTGTTTTCTTTTTCAAGTGTTAATTCAAATATAAATTTTGTTAGAAAACATCGAAAAACATCGATGTTATAATACATCGATGTTTTTTGTGAAAAACATCGAAACATCGATGCTTCCAAACATCGATGTTTCGGCACCTCTAATACACAGACAGCCTTATATCCTAGCAGCTGCAGCGGTGAACTTTTCGTTTTCGCTTCGCTTTTGCACCGCTACCTGCGTTGTTGTTGTTTGGCCCTTTTCGTTGGCGCGCTTAGATTAGCGGACCGCCAAGTGACGCGCTACCCTGTATTCTGCGGGTATACCCTTTTCGGCGTCATTTCGCACCCACTATTAATTGATACTGCGTGATACTGAATTTCAATTTAAATAATTTTTATTATTTTTTTTATTTTTATTTAATGTTAGAGTAGATTATGAAACTAAACTAACATAATAAAATATAGTACGAGCTTCCAAAACTATCGACTATATACATGGTATTTTATAATATTATTTTACAATTTTTATGGCGATACAATTTGTTGGTGCGTGTTTATATATTATGGTATAATTGAGATTCTTTAAGAAATTCGGTTATTATTTTGATGTGTTCCGTTGAGGGGTTACTTAAATAGTGGGTGGCGTCTATGTTTTTGAGAATGTTTTGTTTCAAATGGGCTATAGTTGGACAATAATTGAGGATGTGATCGATGGTGACTGGAGTGTGAGTAACACATAGTGGGCAGTTACGTTGTGTTGTTGTGTCTAGGTAATGCTTGTGTGTTAGGTTTGTATGACCCAATCGTAATCGGGTAAACTTAATTTGGTCGAGACGAGTTTTTTTTTCTTGAATTATGATTGAGTAGATCGATGTGTGATGTGAGTCGTTGGTATTGATGTTTTGGTACCAGGTATTGCACTTGATGAGTAGACTTTGTGATTGTTGGTTAAGTTGTTGTTTTAGGAATTTGTTAATGTCTTTTGAGTTTAGATTTCGCTTGAATATAAGTTGCATTCTTAATACTGATTTGGCTGTTTTGCCAGCCATTTCGTTTCCTTTTATGTTGCTGTGTCCTGGAGTCCATAAGCTTTTGATTTTCGGGTAGTAAGATGAAATGGTCGATCGGATGAGTGCTGGGTATGTGTTATTGTTGAGCGGATTTTTTATGGCTTCGATGGCTCCCAGTGAGTCGGAGCATATTACGAATTTGCCTCTCATTTTTAATATTCTTTTAGTTGCTTCGAGGATTCCTAATATTTCGGCTGTTAGTATTGATGAGTAGAGAGGTAGGCTTCCGTAGGCTAGGGTTTCGGTTTCTGTGGTGATTGCATAGGTTGTAATAGAGTTCTGTTGAGATCCATCGGCGTATATGAATGTGTGATTTTGATAATATGATTTTGTTTCATTGAAGAGTTTTTGAAATGTTTCAGGTGGTGTGTTGGCTTTGTTGTAAGTGTTAAGAGATGTATTGATTGATTTGTTGGGTAATTGCCAGGTTGGTTTTAATTTGTGAATTATTTTCGGCTTGTATGGTATATCATAGTATTGGCATTTCGTTATTGCGTGCTGTATTGTTGAGATCCATTTTTTCTTTCTGACGTTTGGTTTTATAAATTTCCAGATAGGAGTATCTTTGGCTTGTATTAGGGATTTGAAGAGTTTTGCTGTTAGGTGATCGCGTTTTTGTTCTATTGTTGGTATGTTAGCTTCGTATAGTAAGTTGTGGATGGGTGTCGTGCGGAATGCTCCTAAAGCTAGTCGAATTGCTGCGTTGAATGAGGTTTTTAATTTATTGAGAGTGGTTTTCGGTGCTTGTCCATATATATTTAGTCCGTAGTCAATTTTTGATATATATATTGCTTTTGTTATATTTAGTAATTTGTGTGTGTTGCAATTGAATCTTGGGCTAGCCAGGCATTTAATTATATTGAGTTTGCTAGATAGTTCTGGGATAAGGTTATTGATGTGGGTTTTCCAGTTGTATTTGTTGTTTATCCAGAGTCCAAGTAATTTGAGTGATGATGTCTTTGATATGTTAGCGTTGTAACAGGTGATAGTGCAGATGCAGTTATGTTTTCTGCAAATGTGCAGATGCTGGCATTTTGTTGCTAATCTCCAAACAGTCGTTGGTCCTCTGCTATTGTAACTACCTAGCAGAGAAGTTAGAGATTGGTGAAGTTGATAATTTTGTGTTGATAGATGGAATAGAATATAATAGTGAAGGATAATGAGAAAATGTGTATGTATGTTCCGAGCCGAATGCAGGAAGATTTAATTAGGAAATTCCATGAAAAATTAGGACATTTTGCGACAGATAAGTGTGTCAATAAAATGAGAGAAAAATATTGGTTTCCCGGTATGAGAAGTAAGGTTGATCTGTTTATAAAGAAATGTCTACCGTGTATTCTATATTCAGTCCCGTTTGATACGATACATATTAACCAACTAGGTCCCCTTGTTGGGAAAACTATCAGAGCCCCTAAATCAAGCCGATTGGTATAAGCTTCTTAACCGTGTTGAATTCGCTATAAACAATTCCGTGCAGTGAAGTACCGGAAAGACCCCTAGTATGTTGTAATTTGGATGTGAGCAACGTGGCCCAGTAGTAGATGAGCTTACCGAATATTTGGAAGAGAAATTTAGTCAAGAGAAACCTCGATGTCTAAATACCGTAAGGGACGAAGCAAATGAGAATATTCGTCAATCACAGATCCGAATTGAAACTGCATACGTCTTAAAGCATAGGTCACCGGCGTTGTACAAGGTGGATGATTTTGTTGCTATTCGTAATGTTGATGTGACCGCAGGACATTGTAAGAAGTTTGCACCCAAGTATCGTGGCCCATATAGAGTAAACCGTGTTTTCCTAATGACCGTTATGAAATAACTGATATACCCAATTGTCAGCTGACGCAACTCCCATATAAGCGGATCCTTGAGGCTGCTAGGCTTAAACCATGGTTGCAAGTGTGTAATAAAACTATAGGACTATGTTTGTGATCGAGGTCGATCAAA
The DNA here is from genome assembly GCA_018903765.1 of Drosophila aff. chauvacae BK-2020. Lineage (NCBI taxonomy): Eukaryota > Metazoa > Arthropoda > Insecta > Diptera > Drosophilidae > Drosophila > Drosophila aff. chauvacae BK-2020. The sequence continues at coordinate 444,401 of JAEIGO010000954.1, forward strand.
TGTCAGGTTGCCCGAATGTAAACATCCCATTTTGAACCGCGCGCCTTAGTGTAACCAAATTGTATAATGTTACTATATCGATATAAAGTGTGATAACATAGATCGATAGATCTATATAGAATTAAGCTAGATTATAAGAATAAAGAAAGACGGTCACTTTTGGATTTTGGCGAAAAACGACCGACGCGCAAATAAAAGAGCGAAAGGCAAAAATCCAATAAAATAAAAGCAATCCGACGTTATCTATATATACAAAATGCTTTGTCCTGACTGACTGACTGACTTGACTGACTGACTGATATATCACAGCCATGGCCAAACCACATGTCTTAGAGACTTGAAGTTTTTTTTTAAAAATCAGAAAAAAAATTTCCAGATTCGTATGGGTATTTTAATTTTCTAATTCCATCTGCAACCTATTTTAAAAAATAAAAAACATAAATTAAAAAAATAATATTAATGGGATAATATTGATATTTGTCTAAGGCTTAGAGTAGGCCTTGCCTTTATCTTCTTTATTTCTCATTCAGTGCGCTGACTTCAAAGCGAAATTTAATACAAAATTTTAAGTGTGGATCTGCATCCGATCAAAGCGAGGATGCAATAGCGGGCGCTCTAGTATTATTATAAAATAAAACCTGGAGTATTACAAATCAGGTGTGGGGTTCGCCCAAAGTAATATTTCGGGTTAAGAATGAAATATTCAGTCATTCTTAATCTGACAATGGAGGAGCTTGTAAAATGGCTTTCCGAAAAGCGAGTGCCGTTGACCGGTGAGGAGACCATTCAACAGCTGTGGGAAATGGTAAAGGCTATGATGGTAGACCAGGATAATGCCATAAAAGAAGGCGGAGAGCCGATCGGAGCGGTCGGAGTGATGGATGGCGTGGCTGATGACGTTTCGGAGAGCGTCGCTGAGAGCGTGGCGGAGAGCGTGGCGGAGAGCGTCGCGGGAAGAGTGAGCAGGAGGAGCGGGTGCCGGGAGAGTTGGCCGAAATTACGAAGCAGATGACGGTGTATACAGCACGAAAGGATCTCGCGGAGTTGAAAGCGAAGGTTGCCGCCTTGGAATGCAAGTCGCTGGACTGAAAGCCCGTGGTTGAGATCTGAGACCTTGAGGCTAATGTACGAAAATTTTCGGGAGACGACAACATGTCTGTGCACGCATGGATTTGTGACTTCGAGCTGGCTGCAGTTATGTACGGACTAGACAGCTGTCAACGTTGGAAACTGGGAAATCGAATGCTGGAGGGATCGGCTCGCTCATACATTATGATCGAAAAACCAGCTACTTGGGAGGAGCTAAGCGAGTGTCTGCGGAAAACTTTCGGATTCCAAATGACGAATCATCAGGTGGCAAAGCAGTTACAGAGCCGTTCTATTCGTGCGAATGAATCGCTGCTGCAATATTTTATTGCGATGCGTCAGATTGCCGAGCAAGGGACCTTTGAGGACGTGGACATCGTGAAGTACATCGTAGATGGTCTGCAGGACCATAACGGATGTGCAGCTCCATTATATTGTTGTGCTTCCCTCGAAGAGCTGCGTGAGAAGATGATGAAATACCAGATTTTACAGGCGGAGAACTGGCGAAAGACACCAGTTACATCATTGAGGCAGGTGACTGTAGCGAAACGTGCTGGAGGAGATGTCGGAATCATAAGGTGCTTCAATTGCCGAGCGATGGGGCACTTTAGTAGTCAGTGTAAGAAACCGAAGCGCCAGGAAGGCGCATTGTTTCGAGACTGGGCATCAGTATCGACGGTGCCCGAAGCGTTTCCAACCGCTTGGCCCATTGTGATGATGACATGCTAGACGAGAAGGAAGACGACGACGATTCAATTGGCGGAAATTCTTATATTCAATTAATACCGGAAGCCCAGTAAGTTTTATCAACAAGGAACTTATTCCGTAAGCATTGAAGGATGACCATTTAGTTAAAAGTAGATTTCGCGGCCTGAGCGGCCTTTTGAGATTTGGAAAAATTAAGATTGTCCTTTTGTTTCAAGAAGAGTATTGAAGCCTATGTAATTCCTAATACTATATTTCCAACGCCTATATTAGTAGGCAGAGATGTACTTAGAAAGTTATCACTTAAGTTATTTAAACGCAAAAATGTTATTAAAAAGAATCTCAATCAATTATCATTAAACAAAACCAATGCATTATCCTCAAACCCAATCTGTGCATCCCTATTTACTAGTACATATTACCCAAACAATAATATAACCGAAAGTAAAGATAGGTATCCATGTGTAAACGCAGTTGCAACTCCGGTGAAGCCTCAGATCTTTCAGGAATGGATGCAACACTTCGAGATTTGGAGAGTATCACATGAGGATGACGTTGTTCAAGTAGGCAGTGAGTTGTCGCGCCTCATTGCAAGAGTGTCATGAAATAATACGAAACCAATATATTAATAGGTTTTCCAAAAGTTTTAGTGAGCCAAAGTATAGAATGTGCATTCGTCTTACTGATTCTACACCGTTTTATTGTGCCCCTAGAAGGTTGTCATATCGTGAGAGAGAAATAGTTTCCGAGACCGTTAATGATCTTTTAGCCAATAGAATTATCCGATCTAGTAATTCGCCGTATGCCTCAGCCGTGGTTTTAGTTAAGAAAAAGGATGGAAACGTAAGGATGTGTATTGATTACCGTGGGTTAAATAAGAAGACCGCTAGAGATAATTTCCCGTTACCCCTTATCGAAGATTGCTTAGATTACCTTGAGGGTAAATCCGTGTTTTCAGTTATAGATCTTAAAATTGGCTTTCATCATAAAGGTGTTGAAGCGGAATCCGTGATATATACCGCCTTCGTAACTCCGGATGGTCAATTCGAATACTTGAGGATGCCTTTTGGGCTTAAGAATGGTCCTGCCGTTTTCCAAAGATTCATTTCCGAAGCCTTGAGAGACTATGTAAAAAACCGTCAGATTGTTGTTTATATGGATTTAGCATCATATTCCGTGGAAGAGCATAAAAGCGTATTAGCTAGATTGTTAGACCTGCTCGTTGAGTTTAACCTTGAAATAAATTTTAAAAAAAGTAGTTTCCTGCAGAAGCGAATAGATTACCTAAGTTATGATGTTAGTGTTCAAGGAATTCTACCTAACTATACACGTGTAACCGCTATAATATAATACCCGGAACCGATTAATAGCAAGACCTTGCATTCCTGTCTAGGTTTATTCTCTTATTATAGAAAGTTTGTTCCAAATTTTTCGCGTGTGGCAAAGCCTTTAACTGACCTTCTTAGAAAAGGGGGGCCATTCCCCATGTCGGGTTCCGAAAAGGATGCATTCCTGCAGTTAAGGACAGCGTTGTCGAGCCCTCCCGTCCTGTCGATCTTTAATCCTCATTATGAAACCGAATTTCATACGGATGCGAGTTCCCATGGATTTGGGGCTGTTCTATTGCAGCGACAGTCGGATAATAAACTTCACCCTGTTTTCTTCTACTCAAAAAAGGCCACTGCAGCCGAATCTCGTTATCATAGTTTTGAACTTGAGACCTTGGCAATCATATATGCCCTGCGCCGCTTTCGAATATATCTTGAATAAAAACCCTTTTTGATAGTAACCGACTGCAGTTCCTTGGTTCAAACTTTGAGTAAAAAGGCTATAAATCTCCGTATCGCCCGTAGGTCCCTTGAGTTGGAAAGTTTTAATTATTCTATAGCCCATAGGACGGGCTCAAACAAGGCCCATGTAGATGCGCTTAGTAGGCAAACAGAGTTGCTAAGAGAAGTGGAGGGAATTTCCGATCCGTGTCCGATTCCGTCAAGAGATCTTGAATCTTGTAAACCTTGTAGGCCATGTGGACTTTCTGAACCTCATGGAACAAAGGGACCTTTTCAACCTATGAAATGTGATGTACCTTGTAATCGAAAGAAACGTGTTAAATCCGTTAGGTTTGCCCCGGAAGTTGAGAATATTATTGGAATTGTAGGTGCGTCCCCTTATGATATTGATTTACTGTTGCAGACCGAACAGATAAGGGATCCCGAAATACGTCGAGTGCGAGAGAAGTTAGAGATTGGTGAAGTTGATAATTTTGTGTTGATAGATGGAATAGAATATAATAGTGAAGGATAATGAGAAAATGTGTATGTATGTTCCGAGCCGAATGCAGGAAGATTTAATTAGGAAATTCCATGAAAAATTGGGACATTTTGCGACAGATAAGTGTGTCAATAAAATGAGAGAAAAATATTGGTTTCCCGGTATGAGAAGTAAGGTTGATCTGTTTATAAAGAATTGTCTACCGTGTATTCTACATTCAGTCCCGTTTGATACGATACATATTAACCACATAGGTCCCCTTCCGTCTATTAACTCGAAGAGAAAGCATTTGTTGGTGATTATTGATGCGTTTACGAAGTTTGTTAAATTATATCCTGTCAACTCCACCAGTACTAAGGAGGTAAATTGTTCGTTAGAAAAATGTTTCGAATACTATAGTCGGCCTCGTAGAATCATTTCCGATAGAGGTACGTGTTTCACTTCCCTTGAGTTTCAAGGTAGCTACGGCGGCCCCTCAGGCAAATGGGAAAGTTGAGCATGTGAACCGTGTTCTAACACCAATGTTGGGAAAACTATCAGAGCCCCTAAATAAAGCCGATTGGTATAAGCTTCTTAACCGTGTTGAATTCGCTATAAACAATTCCGTGCAGTGTATGTTGTTATTTCGATGTGAGCAACATGGCCCAGTAGTAGATGAGCTTACCGAATATTTGGAAGAGAAATTTAGTCAAGAGAAACATCGATGTCTAAATACCGTAAGGGACGAAGCAAATGAGAATATTCGTCAATCACAGATCCGAAATGAAACCGCATACGTCTTAAAGCATAGGGCACCGGCGTTGTACAAGGTGGATGATTTTGTTGCTATTCGTAATGTTGATGTGACCGGAGGAGTATCGTGGCCCATATAGAGTAAACCGTGTTTTCCTAATGACCGTTATGAAATAACTGATATAGACAATTGTCAGCTGACGCAACTCCCATATAAGGGGATCCTTGAGGCTGCTAGGCTTAAACCATGGTTGCAAGTGTGTAATAAAACTATAGGACTATGTTTATGATCGAGGTCGATCAAATGTCAGGTTGCCCGAATGTAAACATCCCATTTTGAACCGCGCGCCTTAAATAAATAAATAAATGTTGGGGGGGAGATCTCCCTACAGAGACTTAAGGCACTGCGACCGAGCGATCTTTTGTGCCTATGTTGCTCCCTAATGAGACAAGAGTTGCTCAGCCTCCCTTATGAAGGCTAGCAGGTCTCTGGTCGAGGCTTGCCTGATCTGCGAAGCTGTCAAGAGCTCGCTATGCAGGTGCCTCCTTCTGGACCAAATAATGGCTGGACACTCACAAAGAATGTGTTTGGTCGTCTCGTCGTCTTCTTTACAGAGCCTGCACTCCGTATCCGAGGACAGACGCATCTTGTGGAGATGGTAGTTTAAGACATGGTGGCCGGTGAGGTAGGCTACCAGTAGTCTTAGGTCCATCCTGGAACATCCATCAGTGTTCCTGCCCAAAAGTGGATGTATCAGCTCTTTAGCTTGACGACATCCTGAGCTGGAATTCCAATACCTGGACTTAGCTCCTTTAGCCCATCTTCCAACCATATCGTTGGCTGCGGCCCACCCTAAGCCACAGAAAGGAACCGGACCATTTAAAGGAGTCGCTGAGCCGACTCTTGCCAGCTCATCGGCGTTTTCGTTGCCGGGAATTCCGGCATGACCGGGAACCCAGCACAGGGTTACCCTGTTCCCAGTGGAGAGTTGCTGGAGGCTGGTCCAGCAGTCTGCGACGAGTTTGGAGCTTATCCTCCAAGAGGATAGCGCTTTGATCGCCGCTTGGCTATCCGAAAAGATATTTATTGTAGCTCCTCTCATTCTTTTAGCAAGGATGAGTTTGGAGCAGGCCTCAATGGCACGAATCTCTGATTGAAAAACACTGGGCCATTTACCTAGTGGAATCGAGACTCTGGTGTTAGGTCCAAAGATCCCCGCACCCGCCCCTTGCTCAGTTTTGGACCCGTCAGTGAACCACTGCAGGCTGCCGGGGTCATAGCAAGGGTTGCCATTATCCCAAGCCCTACAGTCTGGGATGAGAGTCCTAAATTTCGCCCCGAAGTAGAGTTTCGTGGTCATGAGGTCTGTTTGGCTACAGATCTCTAAGCCAGAAACATTTTTCAAAATCCTAACATGACCAGCATCATCTGTCAGTAACCCAGATGTGAGCTTGATTCTAAGAAGGCTTCTAGCGGCTCCGTCTTGTATGTGAATGTGTAGCGGAGTTAATCCAATGATTTTCTCCATCGCCACAGTTGGGCATGTGCGTAGAGCTCCCGATAGAGATGCACACACTAGCCGCTGCAACTTGCTACACTTCTGAATGGCCGAGACCTGCTGTACCTTGGGCCACCACACAAGAGCAGCATAGGTCAAAACAGGCCTGACCATCATGCAGTAAAGCCACATGATGGATTTGAGTCAAGGCCCCACGTCTTACCATATAGTCTACGACATGCCCATAAAGCATTAGTAGCCTTGGTAATCGTCTTGTTGAGGTGCGAGTTCCAGTTAAGTCGCTTATCTAGAACAACTCCCAGATATTTGACCTCACTGGAGAGCTCTACGGGGGTCCCCCCAATGACAAGGAGGCCAATGTCATTGGTGTACCGTTTGGTAAACGGTACGACAACCGCCTTGTACGGATTGATGTTGAGGCCCACGTTTGTGCACCAGTCGAGCACCAAATTGAGTGCCCTTTGCATCAATTCGGAGACAGTGTTGCCGAACTTCCCTGTGACTACAATGGCCAGGTCGTCGGCATACCCAATGGCATCGATTCCCTGGTTGTGTAGTATTTTTAGAAGTTCGTCCACCACAAGTGACCATGGTAGGGGAGACAGCACTCCGCCTTGTGGACACCCTCTAGCCGCGTTAATGCGGACCGTTGTCGCATCCAGCGTGGAAGATATTTCCCGTTGTCGTAGCTTGGCTTCTATCCTGGCTACGGTTGCCGCGTCAATATTCCTACGAGATAGAGCTCTGGAGATTGACTGATAGCCAGCGTTGTCAAAAGCACCTTCCACGTCCAGGAAGGAGCACAGAGCAATTTCCTTGGATTTGAAGGATTTCTCGATCTTGCTGACTAAGTGGTGAAGAGCGACCTCTGTCGATCCGCCTTTGATGTAGGCGAATTGGGTTTTGTGTAACGGCTTGGTGGTCTGGAGAGTGCACCTTACGTGCAAGTCCACAAGCCGCTCCGCAGTCTTGAGAAAGAAAGACGAAAGACTTATCGGTCTGTATGACTTGGGTTGGTCAAGAGCCCGGTTGCCTTGTTTAGGAATAAAAACCACGTTGACTCTCCTCCAAGATTGTGGTATATATCCCCATGCAAAGCTGGCTCTAAGCAGACCGACAAGTGGGGAGATAATTATCTCAATGCTATGTTGTAGCAAGGCTGGAAAAATCTGATCACCCCCCGGGGCTTTAAAGGGGCTAAAGGATTTGACTGCCCACCTGACCTTGTCAGGATCGAAGATAATACCGGACAGACTGTTGTCGCGCCTATTCGGTGGAGTGGATAACCCATTTGGTTCGCCATGCGTGTATAACTGAGACCCTGGGAAATGCACCTGAAGCAAAAAGCTCTAGCGTTTCCTTGCGGTCCTGGGTGAAAGAACCATCCGTTCTCTTTAGAAGCCCCACCCCATTACTTGAGCCCTTAGCAAAGACCTTTTGCAGTCTAGCTGCTTCCGGTAGTGCCTGCACACTTTCGCAGTAGTTGCGCCAGTTTTCCCGCTTAGCTCTTCTAATATTTTTGTTATACTCCGTGAGAGCACTCCTATAAGTGTCCCAGGAGTTCCTATTCGCTTTGGCTCTATTGAAGAGCCTGCGAACTTCCTGTCTCTGATTCGCAAGCCTATCGCTCCACCAGGGGACCTCGCGGTTTGACCGGTGACGGGTTAGGACTGTGCTGTCCTGGAAGGAAGTGATTAGCACATCATGAAGCTGGTCAGCAGCCATCTCTATGTCACTCACAGACGCAAAGTTGGTGATGAGTTGGTCAGCTTTCATAGCCACAGAGGCTGTGAACATGTTCCAGTTGGTTTTCTTCCGATTGTATAGCGAAGTATTGAGTTCCGTTTGACCAGCTAAATCAAACCGGATGTGCTGGTGGTCTGATAGCGTGGCTTCATCGGTAACCCTCCAGTTCGTTATGCAATCGGATAGAAAATTACTAGCCAAGGTGAGGTCTAAGACCTCCTCTCGGATAGCGTTTATGAAAGTGGGTTTGCACCCTTTATTGACTATATCTAATTGACTACACAATATATATTCAAGAAGGCACTCACCCCTTTTGTTGACATCACTGCTACCCCATATGGTGTGATGCGCGTTGGCGTCGCAGCCGATAACCAAGTGTTTCCCGGCTGTACGGCAGAAGCTGACGAGCTGCTGGACCTCCATCGGCGGAGCTTCGTCAGTGTCTCCGGGAAAGTAGGCGGCCGCCACCACTACTTCTCGGACGCCTTCCGCTGTAGCCACCTCTATGGCTGTTGCAACCAGATCCCTGCGGATAAAGTTAGTTAGTGGGAAGTGCTTTACGTTGCAATCCAGAAGGATAGCTGCGCGTGGAGCACCTCCACTGCGGTCATATAACAACTTACTTGATCCGCAGTTAAGTCCTCGGACTTGGCCACCGATCAACCATGGCTCTTGGATTAGGGCCAGGTCGATCCTCTTCTCGGCGAAAGTCCTGCACAGGGTGGCCGACGCCCCTTTGGCGTGGTGCAGGTTCGCCTGGAGAACCCTTGTGGTTCTCATTGCTCGTCTTTCGAGCGTTGGACGAGGCTGCCGCATTTGCCTCGTCGAGAGTTGTTCCCTCTCAGTCCCTTCGGCGGTCTTGATGCCGCGACCGGCATCGGGATCTTGGCCGCCGGTGCCATTGCCTTGGGTGGCTGGACCTTGCCATCGCCCTTAGCGGGAGCGCTACGCTTTGTAGCACCGCTTGGGGCTCCCTTGGCTGGTGGCTGGACAGGGGTGGCCTTTCTAGCAAGCCCAGCAGCGGCGCTAGTTGAGGGGCCATCCTCGGGGAGAGGTTCCGCACGTTGGTCCTGCCAAAGCAGTACCAGACTCTGCCGCCGCACTTAGCAAGCGCCCGCAGCGACGCCTGGTCCACCATCATGGCGAGGTGCAGCATCTCACCTTGTGTGGTCCGCTGCACAACCCTCCATTGGGTGGTATCGAGTCCATTCTGCCAACCAACATAGGCAAGAACTTCCTCATTGGACAACTCCAAACTGTTGGCGAACTGGCCCTCCTCCAACAGCTCCACGTCAAGCTCACTGTTAGCCTTGATAAGGCTAAAGTTGCGCCTGACCCACTCGGCTGCATTGTTGTCGTGGCAGACGAGCAACAGCCACCCAGCTCTCGGAACACATCCCTCGAACTGTGGCATCAAACCAGCAGTCTCCGAGGAGAGAGTGGTTTTTAGAATCGCCGCCTTGAGCGTAGCCATATGCTCCGCAGTTAAGGTCGGTGATCCGCCAGTCGAAGCGAAGCCGAGCTAGACACCACTGGCCATCCGACTGTAAGACGGCGCGGTCGGCTCTGAATGAGCAAATTTCGGCTTCTTTGACAAGCCGGACTCCGGGGTCGTGTCAAAAGATCTCTCCCGCTTGGCCTTGGCCGCGACGGCCTTGGCCGCGACGGGAGGAGGAGCTTTTGCCGCCTGGAGAGCCTCTTCTCTCGGGAGCCCTTTTGCGATGGCTGCCTTAAACAGCTTCTTCTCGCGGCTTGTCAATTTAACGAAGGCGACCTCGGAAACCAGTCTCATCCGCTGGAGCCGAGTGCCCGCATCCTCCAGATCCAACCCCACAGAGGTTGGGCAGGATGCGTCGTCGGACGATGGCGGAGTGACTTCCTTGGAGATTGAGGCCGATACCTCAGGTTCCCCTAGGGTCACCACGTCCTCCGTCGACGAGGCAGAAGCCACCCGTCCTGAGACGGATGGTGGCGCTTCCGGATCCCCAATCGTGGCGGGACCGACATCCGCGCATATGGGGGTGGGCGCCGGCAGCACATCAGCTGCAGTGCCCTGAATGGCCGTGACCGTGGAGGTTGAGGCCTGGGGTGATGCGGTCAGAGTCACATCAAGCTCATTTTGTAAAATTGTGTCGTCCATAAGATTCCCACGAGTGAACGGGAAGGGAGGTCACCCGCGGCATAGCCCGTCTACCGCGGGAAGTCCACTATTGAAACTGGAGGTGGACAGGTATCCAGAGTCCGCATACTAGCGACCGAGCGCCCCCTCGGCCATGAATCCCTCGGCATATGCTGTTTCACCTTGGATTGGGGAATTTTATAAAGAGTTATCTTCTCTTAGCCCGACTACCATTGGTCAGCACCCTTGGTCGAGACATGACCAACACAAGGGTCTGCTTCCAGCCGCCCTCGCGTGGAGAGTATAGTCGCACTTCCGGCAGTGTGTGCAGATACGGCGCGTACTACCAGAGTAGTTACACGTGATTCCCCTTGCACACCTGTCGGCTGACGGCCAACCCGCGCGCCTTAGTGTAACCAAATTGTATAATGTTACGATATCGATATAAAGTGTTATCGATCTATATAGAATTAAGCTAGATTATAAGAATAAAGAAAGACTGTCACTTTTGGATTTTGGCGAAAAACGACCGACGCGCAAATAAAAGAGCGAAAGGAAAAAATCCAATAAAATAAAAGCAATCCGACGTTATCGATATATATAAAATGCTTTGTCCTCACTGACTCACTGACTGACTGACTGACTGATATATCACAGCCATGGCCGTGATTTTCGCGGAACTTCCTCGCTGCCTCTTGGAACTTGTTCATTCTCAGATCTGTTATGGAACGGTTTGTGTTTTTTATAGTGTTGGTGTGGTGACAGTTGTTTCGTGTCGGTGTGTGTCTCGTGTGCAGTGTTGGTTTAGTATTCTGTTTGTGCAGTGTTGGTTTAGTACGTTGGGTGGGTTTAGTATTATTTTGTGTGTTGGGTAGTGCCGATATACTATGAGTGTTTGGTAGTGCCGATATATTAACCGCGTTTAATGTTCGGTTATGTTTTGAATTTAGCTCATTTAGCTATTTGTGCAGTTTATTGAGTATCTGACCCCAGGTGTGGCTTTGTATCCCCTACGTATATGCGCTTTGTTTTCCTCGTGGCCGGGTTTGTTTACTGTGAGGATTACTGGAGACGTGACTTCCACTACTTTCCAAGGTCCATCGTACTTGGGTGCCAATTTCGCTTTAAACTTTTCTGCCGCATTTGACAAATGCTGTGTCTTGCACCAGACCAGTTCGCCCATTCCTGGCCTCCAGTCACGTTTCCTTAGATAATAATGTCTATTTTGCGCCCTCGCCGCATCCTCCATCTGTACTGTTGCCTCCTTCCTGATTCCCTGCAACCGCTTCCATCTGGCCTCTACCGACTCCTCCCTCAATCCTGATCCACTAGTCACCTTGTCGAATACCATGCTCGGTATCCTTAGCTCCCTGCCGAATAACAACTGCGCCGGGCTAAATTTTGTAGATTCGGAGGTGCTGCTGTTGTATGCAAGCATCAGTTCTTTTTTTTTTTTGTTCTGGCCCACTCAACTGTGCATTGTCTTTATCGTCCTGTTCGTTCTCTCCGTCGGGTTCTCTTGCGGCGTATACGGTGCAGTGAGTTGCTGCCGTATGCCCCACTCCTCCATGGCTGCTTTGGTCTTCCGGCCTGTGAACTGCACGCCATTGTCCGATATGAGGATTTTTGGGGCACCGACCCTTGAAATTACCCGTTCCCGGAATATCCGTAAGAACGCCTCTGCGGTGGCCTGTCGTATTGTCGCAAGCTCTACCCATTTCGAAAACTTGTCGACGATTACCAGCAGTGTCGTGTTTCCGTGCTTCGTTCTCGGTAGTGGTCCCACGAAATCCACACATACCGTTTCCCACGGCGCCTCTGCGATCTTCGTCAGCATTTTCCCCACCTTCCTCTGCTGTGAGACCTTGTACTGCTGGCAGCAGTTACACTCTCGTACGAACTTCTTGACGTCTCTCACCATTCGCGGCCAGAAGTACCGATGCCTCACCCTTGCCAGCGTTTTAAACGTATCCAAGTGCCCCGCTTCTGCTGTGCTGTGGTTCTCTAGGAGTATCTGTGTGATCTCCGTTTTTGTAACGCACAGTTACCAAGGTTGTGGATCCTTCTTGTTCCCGCTCAGTTTGTATAGTCTATCCCCTTCCATCCGGTACTCGTGTTCGCCCGTTTGTTTTTCTACCTCTCTTCGTTTCATGTCTATCCAATCTGTTGCTTCGTTGACGATCTTTAGCTCTGCCTGCGGCGCTCTTGACAGGGCATCCGCCACTGCGTTCAACTTGCGTGTCCGGTACTGCACGTCGAACTGGAATGGCTGCAATCCTAACGTTCATCTCGCGACCCTTCCTGATGGACTTTCGATCGAGTTGAGCCATTTCAGCGCCATGTGATGCGTCACCACCACAAAATGGTATCCCTCTAGATACATTTTGTACTTATTTATTCCCCAATACATGGCTAGGCATTCTTTCTCTGTCGCGCTGTATTTTTTCTCCACCGTGCTCAGTTTCCTACTGGCGAATGAGATCACATGTTCTCCATCCTCTCCGTCCTGCGTCAGCACTGCTCCTATCCTGGCGTCTGTCTGCAGCTTGAACTGCCTCGTGAAGTCCGGACATGACAATACTGGGGCCTTTGTCAAGCTGCCTTTGAGTCGATCGAATGATAGCTGATGCTCCTCCTTCCACTCAAATTTCTGCCCCTTCCTGAGTAGACTTTTAAGGGCTCCCGCTTTCTCGGTGAAGTTCGGTATAAATCGTCTATACCATGACGCCATCCCTAAGAAACTGTGGACTTGTTCGTGGTTCGTGGTGTCGGGTGGTCCTGGATCGCCGCCACCTTCCCGGGGTCCGTTCGACACTTCGGAAGTGGCACTTGTCCGGGTTGATCCGTAAGTTCGCCCCTTATAGCCGTCTAAACACTTCCTTGAGTTTCTCGAAATGCTCCCGCCTACTTCGCCCGATGACCACGATATCGTCCAGATATGCAAAGGAAAAAGGTTCTATCTCGGGTCCTATAAGTGTCCAATAAGTGATAGTCTATGCACAATCTCAATTTTTTTTGTTTTTTTTTTTCTTCACTAGCCCCACTGGTGCGCTGTAAGATCTGCGTGAAGGTTCTATAAGCCCTACGATCAATAACTCGTATACCTGTTCGTTAAAAACTGTCTGCTGCTTCGGGTTTCGCGGATAATAAGGCTGTGTCAGTGAAGCGTGTGCGCCTGTCGCCGCGTTGATCCGACTCAGCTAGTGGTAGTTGGCAGTGACATGCCGACTACTAAAGACCGACCATACGTGGTGAAGAACCACATCCTGCTCGAGGTGCCCCTGCTCTAGACTAAATATGGCGGATCTAGAGAGGACAACTCGAAAAAACCCGTAATCACCGGTGTTACCGTACCGTGCCCCTGTGATGAATGGCACTACGTCAGTGTGTCTTTTAACGGTGGCTTCCGGATACCTGGCACCTCCGGTCGTACAAGCGCCCGATCCGGGGTATGAGGCTCTGCCCCGGGGGATACTCCCTTCCTCACTACTCGTGGGACCAATCTATGGAAACCATTTTAAGTAAAAACCCAGAAACAGGGTGCTCTAGCAGCCCAAAGTCGATCGATATCGAACAAATCCGGGAGCCCGAAGTAGTGCGACGCCCCGCGCCGCATTTCTTATTACTATTATTACTGATTACTATACTATTATACTATTACTATACTATTATTATTATTAGTCGCTTATTATGAGTATTATTATTTACGGCCACCGTTATTATTATGAATTGGGATTATTATGAATTGTTATTATTAGTAGTAATAAATAAAGGGGCGCGAGTACGCCATCTGGCAACACCCCACCGATAGAGGCACCAGCCCTGAACAGCTGATAGTTATCGGCCGTGCCCAACGATATGGCAACCCTGGTGCCTATCGATAAGAATCGAATATCGATCGGGGAAACACAGCTGATCGCGGCCTATAAAAAGGCGAGACACAACTCAGGGCAAGTTCACTTCTTGCGAGCAGCCGAGCAGACAACACCTGGGTAAGTTAACAAGTAGATAATAATAGTGGAGCAAGGCTCTTGTAGCCGAACTCCCAACAGTATCATAGACGTGGGCCAAGGTTCAGCTCCTGCTAGCGGATCTTGAAGTGGACCAGGGTAGCGGAGCAAGGTTCCTGTAACCGAACTCATGCCACAGAATAGGAAGGGGCCCAAGGTTTAGCTCTTGCTAGCAGATCTTGATGAGAACAGGGTAGCGGAGTAAGGTTCCTGCAACCGAACTCGAGCGGATTAGCACAGACATGGGGCCACGGTCTAGCTCTTGCTAGCGGACCCCGAGGAGGGAGGAAATCGAGGGCATTAGGAGGATAGAACAACGGTGCGAGCATAGGCCCGACGATCGTCATTACGACATAGCGTCACCCGGACTCGACCGTCGTGATCCTAACCGCGGCCAGCCCGCTTGGATAACACGCCTCACCCCGAAGACAACTTATTACAGGTTATCCACAAGCCGACCGCGCCAGTCGCGAAGTCGCACGACCCTACATTACAGGGTATCCACAAGCCGACCGCGCCAGTCGCGAAGTCGCACGACCCTAGACTACAGGGTATCCACAAGCCGACCGCGCCAGTCGCGAAGTCGCACGACCCTACACTACAGGGTATCCACAAGCCGACCGCGCCAGTCGCGAAGTCGCACGACCCTACACTACAGGGTTTCCACAAGCCGGCCGCGCCAGTCGCGAAGTCGCACGACCCTACACTACAGGGTATCCCCAAGCCGACCGCGCCAGTCGCGAAGTCGCACACCCTACATTACAGGGTATCCACAAGCCGACCGCGCCAGCCGCGAAGTCGCCACTATTCCAGGAAAAGACCGATCGTAATAAAGAAATCAATACAAAACCGAACTTCCACCTCTCTTCTTATTGGGTATTTGTGGGATTCAAGGAAGCGGCACGCACAAATTTTGTGTAACTCACGACCCCGGCGAGCGAAGCCACGCAGCCCGAAAGAGGGTCGTTACAGTAGCCATGGACGTATGTTCACAAGGCTCTGGCACCGACACAATCACCAAAGAAGAGGAAGAAG
The DNA here is from genome assembly GCA_018903765.1 of Drosophila aff. chauvacae BK-2020. Classification (NCBI taxonomy): domain Eukaryota; kingdom Metazoa; phylum Arthropoda; class Insecta; order Diptera; family Drosophilidae; genus Drosophila; species Drosophila aff. chauvacae BK-2020. Next base: position 459,625 of record JAEIGO010000954.1, read on the forward strand.
CCCTTCTCGCCTCTCCCAAGGTGAACAAGCCCAAGCGGATCGCCTTATCGGGCGCCGCTAGGAAAAGGTTGCGCAGACACCTTGCAAACGGCATTCCCATGGAGGAGGCCAAAAGGCTCGCTCAGAAGCCTATAGACCCTCCAAGGGCAGAGCCCAGCAAGAGTGGCGCGACCAAAAAGAGGATCAGATCGGCCAACACGACCCCAGAAGAGGTGTCGACCAAGAGGGCCATGATAAAAACCGCGGCACCCAGTGCCTTGACGAGGGGTGGCCTTGCGACTGCACCGCCTGCCACGGAGGCTCCAGTAGCCTCCATATCCGCAGCAGCAGCTGCGGCTGGGCAGCAGATACAGGAGCAATCACCCCAAGTCGGTGTCATGCCCTCCTACAGGGACGTTGCCAGCTCGTCGAAGATGGCGATACTCCCTGCCGACTATCCCAACAGCCTGCTCACCACGGAGCGTTCATCCAGGAGCCCTGGATAAATGCAGGACGTGTCCGGGGGCTTAGCACCCCATCCGGTAAGTTGCTGTATGCAAATGACCAACCTCGCCCTAGATCGGCGTTGTCAATTAACAAAAATCTAATATTTGTTCCCCTTTCACAGTTTATAACTGAGGACCTGGTGGCGGTTTGGGCTAAAATACCCACCTCCCACGGCGACTCAGAGGAGGTGCCTACGGCGGCTACTTGTGCCCTGATAGAGCACTGCCAGAGAAACCGGCTCAGATGGATAATCGCCTGTGATGCCAATGCACATCACACGGTCTGGGGGAGCAGTGACATCAACAAGAGGGGTGAGTACCTTCTTGAATACATTATTAGCAATAACATAGGATTACTAAACCAGGGCAGCGAACCCACATTTATTAATGCCATTAGAGAGGAGGTCCTTGACCTGACTCTCTGTAGTACAAATATGTTGTGAGATCACTATGTCAGATCACCAACACATTAGATTTGACATAGGATGCGCCTTGCAATGTAGCCTAGTCACCAGAAATCCCAGGAAAACCAACTGGGATCTCTTCTGTTTTGAACTTGAGCAATCCAGAGACTGCTCGACCCGTCCGATAACATCCATAGACGAGTTAGAGCGTGAAGCTACTGTGCTTCATAGAAATGTTGAATCAGCATATCACGCCAGCTGCGACCAAAAGGTACGCAAGACCGAAAGGACTGTTCCCTGTTGGAACAAAAGCCTTGATGATCTCAAAAAGGCTGCGCGCAGGCTCTTTAATAAAGCGAGGAGTGGGAGGGCCTCATGGGACTCCTACACAACTGCTTTAACGCTCTACAACAAAGAGCTGAGAAGGTCAAAACGGGCTACGTGGCGCCAACACTGCGGGCAGATCTCAACTCTCCCGGAAGCTGTTAGGCTCCAAAAAGCCCTCCCCAAAGACCACTCAAACGACCTCTGCACGCTGAAAAAGCCGGCTGGAACTCACACAAACAACCCAAAGGAGACGAGCAGCCTACTCCTGGCTACTCACTTTCCTGGGTGTGTGGCTGTGGATCAACCCATCTCAGAATATGAGGCACCAACCCACCTCTCTAAGACTTGAGAGTGCCCACACCAGCACGTGACTATGGTGGCAGACTCTAATGGGGCTGAGAGAGAGGAACCCCCTATCACTCAGAACCTGTTGGAAACATGCCCATCAAAATAGCGTAAAATGGGCATTACAAAATTTCAGCCCATACAAATCACCTGGACCAGATGGGATCTATCCCTGCTTGTTGCAGCGGGGACTGCACCAAATCGCACTCCCCCTGGTCCATCTATTTCGAGCTAGTCTCCTGCTTGGACACATACCAAGCAACTGGGCTAAAGTAAAAGTCGTGTTTATCCCAAAGGCAGGTGTTCGGAGCAGACCGCCAGCACCTAGGCATGCGCGCATGGGTGTTCCGCTGCACCTGCAGCTCTCTTATCTTTTTTCGCTTCTCTTCTTTCGCTAAATCTGTCGCGCTTTGTTTACCTAAGCTACAATTGTCAACCGCTGCTATATTTGGAAGCCGAGCTTCACTCCGCACCTCGCTATACTTCGCAAACACACATCGATCGATCGCAAATAAAGAGCAAACATTATTATTAATATAACCTATCGTGCGTTATTATTAATATAAACTAAAGGGTGGCATATTAGTTGTCTTCCCCACAAACATTTTGGTGACCCCGACGTGATTGTTTAATATCGTTTAAACAAAACCAACTTTTGTTGCTGTCGTTTGCTGGCATTCGGTCACAAACACACGAACATACGTACACTTCGCGCTGTGAAAACCAAAAACTGTGTTGTGCACAACAATTAACAAAGGTTAATCGCACGTAATTCTTTGTTAATTAGCTCTTATTGCATATAGATTTATATGTACATATAGCCACCGACATACATACATATATACATTTCGGTTACTCTGTGGCTAGGCAAAAAAAATTGCCGGCAAAAATAACAACAACAAATTAAAAGGTTCCGTTGCATTTCGGCGACGCTTACATTTCGCGGTAAAGTACGGGGTGTGTGGTACCTCTGACTCGGCCGGACATTGTATTTAATTAATTTTCTCTTGCTATCGGAAAATGTCTGACACTGAAAACTCGGTTCGGGCTCAGAGTGAGACCCCAAGTGACGTGGATTTCTACCGAGCTAAAGCCCAGTCTATTTTGCGGCAAATAAGCTCGTTGAACATTTATTTAAACTCTGAGTCGGTTAATCAGTTCGACGAAGAGGATTTCCTGGTGCGAGTGGAATGGATAAATTCCCTAAATCTGGCATTTGATTCTGCGCAGACATCGCTGGAAAAATTGGATGTCACGGAGATCTCGAGTGACAATCGGATGGAATTTTCCGAAGTTTTCATGGATGTGACGGCGTCGCAACAAATTCTTGACGGACTTCTGGTTCACATCGTCGCTCGAAAGCTGGATCAGAGGACGCGGGAGAAATGGGAAGAGGATTTGTCAATCCATGAGCTATCCACCTGGGATAGCATGGTGTCGTTTTTGGAGAAGAGGTGCAGGATGATGGAGAACATGGATCAAGCCTTGGAAGCTCAATCGCCAGGCCAGCAGGTGGGAAATAACTTGCACAAATGTAGCCAGAATGCACTTATTGCTTCTTGATCCTACTCAACTCAACCCATTTGTTTACTTTGCAATGCGACGGACCATTATTTGCCAAAATGCTCTCGATTTTTAAATCTGAGTCCAAGCCTTCGATACAGAGAAGCAAAGAAGTTGCACCTTCAACATCAACATCATCAGCATTAGTATCATGCTCTCATTCCTCAACGCAACCTAATCATTCATCATCAAGCCCTCCACCTGAACCCTCAAATATTATGCCGATCGACTACGTGTTGCTTCCAACTGTGATTATTTACGTAAGAAATCGAGTTGGAGAATTTATGCCTTGCAGAGCAGTTTTATATTCGGGCTCTCAGCTAAACTTCATAACTTCTCGCTTAGCTAGTCAACTAAATTTAAATAATAAAAGATTGGAAAACTCTATCTCTGGGATCGGAAAATCTTCCATGATCTCTGATAATGCAGTCGACATTATTGCGCAATCACGGGATGCAAGCTATAGTGCTCAGTTCGCAGCTGTTGTGACTAACAATATAACGGATTATCAGCCTCACTACAATATAAATATAACATCTTGGAAGATACCACAAAACATTTCGCTCGCTGATTCTTATTTTAATCAATCACATCAAATTGACCTATTAATTGGTGCTGGTTTATTCTTTGAAATGATTTCTACAGGACAAATTTATTTGGGCAGGACGTTGCCAACTCTTCAGAACACCAAACTTGGTTGGATAGTATCTGGAGGGATGTCGAGTATGCCAAACGCAGCAACACTTTTGGAAGACAGGGAGCACCGACCGTCATCGCCGCGGTGTCATCAGAGTAGCTATGGTCCGTACAGCTACGGGTATAGGCACGAAAGCCGTCGCTAAATTAGCCGTTCTGCCCGTCGATTCGGAAATTGTTGGAACCGTGCCTCTTCCAACGGGGGGAGTATGTTCGGAGCAGACCGCCAGCACCTAGGCATGCGCGCATGTGTGTTCCGCTGCACCTGCAGCTCTCTTATCTTTTTTCGCTTCTCTTCTTTCGCTAAATCTGTCGCGCTTTGTTTACCTAAGCTACAATTGTCAACCGCTGCTCTATGTTATATATTATATTTAATATAAATATATATTATTATTCATTTTATTATATATCCTTATTATATATCCTTATTATATATATATTATTATTAATATAAACTAAAGGGTGGCATATTGGTTTCTTCCCCACAAACAGCAGGGAAGAAATACTCCCAATTGCCTAAATCATATAGACCGATTAGCCTTAGCTCCGTCTTCCTCAAAACTACGGAGAAGATAATCGACCAGCACATCAGGGATGTAAATCTCAAGCAACATCCCCTAAACAAGTACCAATATGCGTATCGAGCTGGTAAATCAACTGAGACCGCCATACACTGCCTTACAACAACCATTGAAAAGGCCATTGGCGCTCAACAGATAGCACTAGGTGCCTTCTTATACATCTCAGGAGCTTTCGACAACACGTCATATGAGGCTATACGTGCCTCTCTTGTACGCAAGAATGTCTCCACACCTATTATTAGGTGGATTCTGGAAATGCTTAAATCCAGAATCATAACTGTAGACCTTGGAGGAACCATGACCTCAATCACAGCCACAAGGGGGTGCCCTCAAGGGGAGTACTCTCCCCTCCTGTGGACTCTGGTCATCGACGAGCTACTTTATGAGCTCAACAATTTAGGTTTCCCCACTCAAGGCTACGCTGATGATCTAGTAATATATATAGTAGGCTGGCATGAGAAAACCATCTCGGACCGCATGCAGCAAGCCCTTGATATAGCCAACAGTTGGTGCCAGGACAAAGGACTGTCCATAAACCCATCAAAAACTGTTATAGTCCCATTTACTAGGAAAAGGTCTCTCTCCCTAAGAAGACCATCCCTAAATGGGTCTATCATTGACTTTTCGGTTGAGGCAAACTACTTAGGAGTCACGCTTGACTCCAAGCTCAACTGGAATGCACACCTGGAAAAGACCATAAACAAAGCCATTCGAGCACACTTTGCGTGTAACAGGCTCTTCGGCAGAACATGGGGCCTAAGTCCCAAAATGATCTACTGGTCTTTTAACACTGTGGTAAAACCGATCTTAACCTATGCATCTCTTGCTTGGTGGACGAAATCTACCCAGAGGACAGCTGCGGCTGCACTTACCAAATTACAACGACTGGTCTGCATAGGCATCACTGGAGCCATCCGGACATGCCCCACTGCAGCACTAGGAGTCATAACTGGCATACCCCCTTTACCTATTACATTGAAAAAAGAGGCCTGCCTGGGGGCACTTCGCCTTCAAAACATCACCAATATCAAAAGTGGTGATCTTACCGGGCATCTTAGGGTCCTTGAACCCCTAATAAATGTTCCCATTCTGCGCGTAACTGACTATCAGAAACCAAGACTTGTTCTCCACAGAAACTTCTCTGTAGTCTTATACACTAGGAATGAATGGAAAACAAAATAAATATCTCTACCCAGTGGATCACAAACATGGTACACTGATGGGTCAAAAGTGGAAAACGGTGACACCGGGGCTGGTATTTTCGGACCAAGGTTCAACAAATCAATAGCCATGGGAAAATCGCCCACCATTTTCCAAGCAGAGATACACGCCATAGAAATCTGTGCACGTGAATGCCTTCGCAGGAAAATGAAAGGCGCACGGATTTACATCTTCTCGGACAGTCAGGCAGCGCTCATAGCGCTGAGTTCCTTCACGATCTCGTCCGGACTTGTAGAGACCTGCTTCCAACATCTGAATACCCTTGCCTCCAAAAACACCCTAACGGTGGGTTGGGTACCAGGGCATGAAGGCCATATATGAAACGAGGTGGCAGACACCCTAGCTAAACGCGGGGCGATGACACCTTTTATCGGCCCTGAGCCGTTCTGTGGACTATCGGAAGGACACAACAGAGAACTACTCAGGAAATGGGAGGAATCGGAGATAAACCGTCACTGGACCGACAGTGCAGGGCTGAGACAAGCCAAACAATTTCTCGTCCCCCAAATGACGCGATCAAAACGAATCATCAACCTACCAAAGAGCGAAATTCGCACTCTAACAGGTTACCTAACGGGTCACTGCAACCTTAGGTATCACCTTAAGAAATTAAAACTTTCAGAAATCGACACATGCATTCTGTGAGATGACCTATTTCGGACTTTGATGCACTACGATCAGTACATTCAAGTGGCCCATCTGACACCAAGCACGTGCCTGTTTGTGTTAGGTGTTAGTAGGCGCGACAAATGAAAGTATAGAAAAGGAATACGAGGAAGTTACTACTGGCGTGCTGCCAGACTGTTTGCCTGCATGCATACTAAGTGGGTTAATATTAAGGTTTTTAGTTGGGGAAGGCTATCTACGTTTGATGTTATCATGTACAAATCGTTATAATTTGCACATAAGACTCTAAAGGGTTCATGCAATTCAAAAGACGTTCTACATTGGCTTCAAACTAAAGGAATATAGGATCTAGTAAGTCAGCACTTTCCACGTTACCGTGGATAAGGTTAAAAATGAACGTAATGCCAAGCATGGTTCTACGGTTAGCTAAAGAAGGTAAGTTAATTAGGAGAAGTCTACTAGAGTAAGAGGGTAACCTCTGGTTTGGATCCCAGTTCAAACCGCGTAAAGCGAAACGCAGAAAGTTCTTCTGAACTGACTCAATGCGTGTACTGTGAACCCCATACTGAGGGCTCCAGACGCAAGATCCATATTCTAAGATAGGACGAACTAACGAAATATATAAGGATTTTGTAACATAGGGGTCATTGAATTCTTTCGACCACCGTTTAATAAAACCAAGCACACCTCTGGCTTTATTCACCATGCACGAAATATGATCGATAAAGTCAAGTTTATGATCCAGTCGGACACCCAAATCATCGACTATATTAATTCTTTCCAAAGAGCAGCAGTTAAGCGTGTAAGTCGCGAGCTTGGGAGCGACACGTGAGAAAATCATTAGCTTGCATTTAGAGCCGTTTAGGTTCAATAAGTTTATACGGCACCATGTTTGGAAGTTATTGAGATCTGTTTGTAAATCAGACTGGCAGGAAGCGTCCTTATATTGCACACAAAGTTTGACGTCGTCCGCGTACATAAGTACTTTGGAGTTAGTCAGAACTTTCGGCAGGTCGTTGATAAATAATGTAAACAACAGGGGACCCGAAGGGCTCCCTTGCGGGACGCCAGAAGTAACCCTGAGAACATTAGATAAAGAATTTTTAAAGAGGACCTTTTGCGTTCTGCCATTCAGATAACTTGAGATCCAACTAAGATCAACCGGAAATCCCATTAGATCGAGTTTCCGAACAAGAAGAGAATGGTTGACAGAATCAAATGCTTTACTCAAATCAGTATAGATTACGTCTGTCTGAAAGCCCTTATGGAAGCCCCTAACTAAGAAGGAAGTGAACTCTAAAAGATTGGTTGTCGTTGATCTACGCTTTAAAAATCCATGCTGACATGGAGAAATAATTGATCTACACAGGTGCTGCAAATGTGGAGTAATGATTTTCTAGAAAAGTTTCGGAATGGCCGACAACTTAGAGATTCCTCTATAGTTGCTGGCAACCGATTTGCTACCTTTTTTGTGGAGAGGAATAATAAATGATTCCTTCCAAATAAGGGGAAAGTGGGAGGTTTCTAGGGACAAGGTAAACAATTTTAGAAGGGGATTGCACAGGGCGTCGGCACAATACCTAAGCACACAGCCAGGTATACCGTCGGGACCTGGCGAATAAATGGGCTTAACGCGATGAAGATCTGAAAGAATAGTGCTTTCGTCTAAAGTAGGACTGAAAATAAAGCTCGATTTGGGCATGATGTAGGAATAAGTCTGATTACAGTCAGTTGAAGTTGAGTAAGTGGTTTGAAAAAACTGCGCAAACAGATCGGCAATAGCCCGATCATTTTTTACGGTTGTGTTTTCAAACGAAAGCGAGGAAGGATGCGTAATTGGCTTACGTTTAGTGTTAGCAAAATTATAAAACTGTTTTGGGTCCTGAGAGATCTGGACCCTACAACGAGTCAAATAATTTTTGTAACACTGCGCGTTCAACACGGTAAATCTTCACCGAGCAGATAAATAAAGGGATAGAACCGGTACATTTATATTTAGTATACAGCCTAGATTTTTTGTTTTTAAGATAACTCAACTCTTTAGTAAACCAAGGAGGCTTATTCGATGTTGATGGATAGTATAACGGAACACATTCAGTAAAAAAGGAATTTATGGCACTGTAAAAAATATCCACGGCTACTGACATGTCAGTGCATATGTATAAATCGGACCAATTAAAATCTAAAATAAAGTTATTCAGCCGTTCGAAGTCCGTTTTGCGAAAACAAAGGACTTTCTTGGCTGGACAGTCAGATATGTTCTGTAAGTCAGTCCCAATGTCGAGAGTCACGTCGAAAGTCGGATGATAGGGATCTTCGGGAAGCGTCAACGGCGCCACCCTGGCTAAACTGACTCTTGCCGGATCTGAGACAAAACAGAGATCAAGCAAGCGCTCTAGGGAATTTCGTACATGGTTGACTTGAGACAGCGAAATGTCGAGCAAGCCAGCAATAAAATCATGCTGTGTGGAGGTGAAAAGTACATTAGAGGAAGTATTTGAGGACCAATTAGCCCCTGGGATATTAAAATCACCAAGAACTACTAAATGATCCTTATTAGAAAGTCGGTTGAAAACCGTTTGGATGGCGGAAAGATGGTACCAATAAATAGGAAGTTCGGACAAAGGAGGAATGTAAGAACAGGTAATGAAAATAGAGCTACCATTGATGGTTAGCTTCACACAGAGGAATTCAACATCAAACTCCTCGAAAGTTATTAATTCCGACGCGAGAGTGGAGTCAACCGCTATGAGGACACCACCCCCACGTCTGATAGGCCGATCCAGCCGATATATTGTGAACACAGCTGGGAAAACTTCGGAGCTCAGAATCTCCGGCTTTAACCAGGTTTCTGTGAACATAATAACCTGGGATGCAAACGAGAGACTATCAGAATACAATTTGGGGAGCTTACTACGTAGGCCTCTTGCATTCTGATAGGAGATAGAGAGGGAATTGATTAGTTTTTTGGAGCGGATGTCGTAGAGGGCGCAGTGGTCTGGTCGGGCCTAGGAAGACTTATTCCCACAGGCCGCCGTTTCTTTTTCTTAGCTTCAAACTCTTTGACGACAATATACTCTGGCCAGAAGTTGGTAGAGCATATTGTTTCAAAGAGTTCATTCGGGACATTTATTTTAAAAGATGAAATATTCCTAGCATAAGAAAATTTGAATTTTTCCACCTTTATTTGTATTTTTCAGCTCTAGTTTTGCCTTGGATAAAGGCAATAACATCTTCCGATGTCTGACCAGGGAGAGCCGCGAAACAAATATCTGTTTCGTAGGTGGTACTACTACAAGGGCTTTCGGCGCTGCAGACTGATTGTCTGCAGTGCCGATATCGGCCGGTAGTCCGGGCCTGATACCCTGAGCAGGTGAATTAACGGGGCTTTGAGGGGTCAGAATTTGAGACCCCCAGGGGACAAAACGGAAATTATCGGGGGAGCGGTCCCTCCCGCAACACATTCGGATGCCGAATCTTTTTTGCCACTCGATCTCAGAACTCTTTGACTGAATTCTGAGGTCGAGGGCTGTGTTGAGAGAGGCTGCTGTTGGGAGTCCGCCGCGGGTTGTTGAGATCCGCCTATATGCTGCAGACCAGTTGCGGTTTTTTTGCGCCTAGGAGACTCATTTAATAGTTTAAGGCTATTAAATTGAGTGTCCAGCGCCAAGAGCATATCATGAGTTTTACGAAAACTCAATAATATGTCTTTAAAACCGCCCATTTCTCTTTCAACCTCGCGACAGGCCTCGCAGCAGTAACGCAGACCGATGTTTCTTCTTACATCGTCCACCGTCCGAGCAACAACACCAATGCACTTGGCATGCACAATGTTGTCACACAGCCAGCAGCCGACTGTAAGATCGGTTGAATTAATTGCCTTTTTACAGGTCTTAGCGAAACAGACGATAGCAGACATTATAGGGACTTACCACTGTACCTTTACGTAGAAAGAGATAAGAAAAGTGCAGCTGCACCGAGAGAGCGGGAGAATGAGAGAGCGGGTAAACGGGTGAGCGTGGGAGCGAGCTTAACGTTTAGCTGTCGCGACGGCGCAAACTAAACGGAGAAGGCACAAAGAGGAATGCAAAAAATGCAAAGCAGACACCAGCAGCACAAACTAAATTGTGAAAATAACAACAATTAAATACACAAAACAGAATAGCTGCATGCACACGAAGTGAACGGAAACTTTATTAATCACAAAGTAGAAGATTTAAATAAAACCCCGGTTGTTTTAATGCAAAAATTAACACAAAACGAGAGCGCAAGAAAAAAACACGTCCGTTCACTTGGAAGAGAGAAACGATGAAGCAAGAAACATCGGAACACATCCTATGTGAGTGCCCCTCGCTAATCAGACGTCGACTTCAACATCTAGGAGGTGAACTTATTACCCCCTACAGGATTTGTGAACAAATAGACCCTACCAAAGTGCTTTCTTTTATTAGAAGCCTAGGTATAGGGGTTATCCTGTCTGTTCCGTGTTATCCTGTCTGTCCGCATCCTTTTTCCACTGCTACATATTTCAACATTTTGAATGTTGGTGTGATTCCATTGCTACATTTACATTCGGATACAAACCTTGTGACGCGGGGCGCGCACAAATAACTAAATACTAAATCATAATAAGCTAAATAAATAATAACCAGTGATAAAGAAGTTCAAATTCGAACAAAACCCGCGCGCGCGCCCAAACCCGAACTCCGGCCACACTGATTCGGGCAAATACCGAACATCCGGCCACACTAATTCGGGCAAACCCACAGCCCGAGCGGGCACACTAAAACCGGCCAAGCGCTATATAAAGCCGGCCGCTGGCCTCAGAGCTATCATTCGGTGGTCGGAGTCGACCAAGGTGGAAGTCACCTAGCGCGCAGCAGCAAGCAGCAACCAAGGAACTGGAACAGCGGTAACAAAGGAGTAAGACTTAACTAACCTAGGTATTGGCTGACGGCTTCGTCCTATTCCTCCACACTAAGTCTATATATATTTGCCATATTAAGTCTTGTGCTGACGGTTTCGTCCTATTTCTCACAACTCGCTGACGGTTTCGTCCTGCTGACGGTTTCGTCCTATTTCTCACAACTCGCTGACGGTTTCGTCCTGCAGACGGTTTCGTCCTTTTTCTCATATATCGCTGACGGTTTCGTCCTGCTGACGGTTTCGTCCTATTTCTCACAACTCGCTGACGGTTTCGTCCTGCAGACGGTTTCGTCCCTTTTCTCATACATCGCTGACGGTTTCGTCCTGCTGACGGTTTCGTCCTATTTCTCACAACTCGCTGACGGTTTCGTCCTGCAGACGGTTTCGTCCTATTTCTCATATATCGCTGACGGTTTCGTCCGGCTGACGGTTTCGTCCTATTTCTCACAACTCGCTGACGGTTCCGTCCTAACTTTCTCAACACTAAGTATCTCGCTGACGGTTCCGTCCTACGCCATTAATACTACGTATCCTTATTGACGGCCTCGTCTCAATTAACCACTACTACGTAGTTCCGAGGACAAGGGGGCGCGTCGCTGGATCCCCAATCATCCCACCCGGACGGCAGGAAGCACCTCCACGGACCCCGGACACGAGACCCCTTCCGCGGGATACGGACGCTTGTTGGTCGGAACCCCGGCTCCGGAAATAATTACTCTGTCACTGATATCAATAAAATATATATATATCTATTGTAAGCCTAGTTCAGGTTCAAACCAGCGTTATTACTGGGGCTCGGGTCGGAATTTCCCTTTCTAGCACCACTTTCCTGAATCAAATAAATGTCCTGGATGATCCTGGCCAGCCCTGACCTACCCGAGGCTTGACTGAACGTCACAGGTGGCGCCCGAACAGATTGAGTGGTGTTTAGAAGGAGCCGACGCCGAGAAAGTAATGTCCAGTTGGGTATATATGGCAACAAAACCCGAACTGATAGAATACGCGAGTGAATTTGGATTGGATTCATCAGGAAAGAACGAGGATTTACGGAAAACATTGGCTGCTTTCTCAAAAAGAACGGACCACGTAGAAACAGTAAGGAAGAAACTGACACTGCTGGCAGAAAAATACAGGAGGGAGAAAAGTCCTGCGAGAATACCAGAGATCATAATAACGGAGGAAAAAACAAGGATGGACAACGGAATAGAAACAAAAATGGAGGGAAAGAAGGAGACAGGGATAATTGACAGGGTACGGAACTGGGATATCAGGTACCAGGGAACGTCCAACCCACTAGAATTTCTAGAGAAAATGGAGCAATGGGCAAATGGATACGGACTCCATCTCGATCAGCTGGTCCAGACAATGCCATTTATACTGGAAGGAAGCGCCATAGACTGGTGGAACACGACACCAACAAGGATCACCTCGTGGATACAGTTACGAACGGAACTATTAGAGTACTTTCTACCACCACGATACGGAGAACAGCTGGAGACCCAGATAGCGCAGTTAAGACAGAGAGAAAACGAGCCAGTAAGGGAATACGCGATGAACCTAAGGAAGCTGATGAGGTTCACGAAACTGTCGGAAACAGAAAAGCTAGACTGGGTGTACAAGAATTGCAGGAGCAAGCTGAAACTGTATACAAGGAGAACCGGATTCACAACACTGACGGAATTCCTCAAGCTCGCCGAGGAGGTGGAGGAAATCGAGCAGATGGAAACACAAACCGGGCAGACAGTACCACAACCACAACCAGTGAGGCCAGAAATATGCATGCAATGCGGCGGAACCGGTCATACGGCACGCATATGCGGCAACCCACCAAGGCTGTTCTGCTGGGTGTGCGGGAGAAACGGAGTCAGAACAACAGAATGTTGCCGGGCCAAGTCGGGAAACGCCGGAGGCCTGAGCGGATAGAGCTGGCAGCTCAGGCACGAAGAATAGGTCCAGCAGCGGGTGATATGAGAGGCGACGGCTACCAGATAGTAGCGCAATTTGGAGTAGGGTGTAGGAGTGCCAAGGGCATAATAGACACCGGAGCAACAAAAAGCGCGATAAGCAGAAACATGTTCCAAGATCTAAGAGAGGAAGGAAGGTGGAACAGGATGCAGGCGGAGATATCACTCGCGGATGGATCTCGACAGATGGCGATGGGAGGATTCAAAACAAACGTAGAGTTCGGAGGACGGAGATTTGAAATAACATTCATGATCCTACCGAACGTAGAAGGAGGAATCATCTTGGGGATGGACTTTCTGGCAGGAGCAGAGAGCGTGCTGAGATGCGGCGGACTGGAGTTGGAAAGACGAGGAAACGAAAACGAAAGGAGGAAGGGGACACGAAACACAAGAGAGGCGAGCCGCGACGGAACGGCCCAGCAGACGGAGCTCGTCCGAAGGGTCCGATCCGGAACGACCCACCTACAATGCCAGAGGGGATCAGGCTACCCCGCCACGGTCCGACCGATGACGGAAATCGTCCAACAGGGCCGGGACGGGGAAGTCGGAACCCAACCCGGAAATACTGGCAGAACAAACCCAAGGGAGATGAGCGACGAAGGAAGGGCCCGACCGGTGACGGAGATCGTCCAAAGGGGCCGGACCAGAATCGCGCATCTTCCAAGGAACGGCAATGGACGCCAGCAGAACAGCCGGGAGATACAGACAACAAACAAACCAACGACGACAACCGCACAAACAACCGGACAACGCTATGAAAACCGACCAATGGAAGCATCAACAAGGCTCATCAACTTCCGAACAGCCGGAATAATGGGCTCAGCGTCAAGGGACATAACACTGCGAGAAAGCTCACCAGATCGGGACATCCTGGAACTCCATACGGACAACAGGGGAAGCGTATCAGGATGGACAATGCCGGAAGGAGCCCGAATCTCAGACGAGACAATGAGAAAGATACGGGCAACACTGGCACAGAAAAAGAAAAAGACCCAACTACGCTGGATAGAAAAAGACGGCAACACATGGTGGCGCATCTCCTCCAATAGGGGGAAACTATGTGACGATAAAGCGTCACTTCCCAAGGGAGGGGGGAGTGTGACGCGGGGCGCGCACAAATAACTAAATACTAAATCATAATAAGCTAAATAAATAATAACCAGTGATAAAGAAGTTCAAATTCGAACAAAACCCGCGCGCGCGCCCAAACCCGAACTCCGGCCACACTGATTCGGGCAAATACCGAACATCCGGCCACACTAATTCGGGCAAACCCACAGCCCGAGCGGGCACACTAAAACCGGCCAAGCGCTATATAAAGCCGGCCGCTGGCCTCAGAGCTATCATTCGGTGGTCGGAGTCGACCAAGGTGGAAGTCACCTAGCGCGCAGCAGCAAGCAGCAACCAAGGAACTGGAACAGCGGTAACAAAGGAGTAAGACTTAACTAACCTAGGTATTGGCTGACGGCTTCGTCCTATTCCTCCACACTAAGTCTATATATATTTGCCATATTAAGTCTTGTGCTGACGGTTTCGTCCTATTTCTCACAACTCGCTGACGGTTTCGTCCTGCAGACGGTTTCGTCCTTTTTCTCATATATCGCTGACGGTTTCGTCCTGCTGACGGTTTCGTCCTATTTCTCACAACTCGCTGACGGTTTCGTCCTGCAGACGGTTTCGTCCCTTTTCTCATACATCGCTGACGGTTTCGTCCTGCTGACGGTTTCGTCCTATTTCTCACAACTCGCTGACGGTTTCGTCCTGCAGACGGTTTCGTCCTATTTCTCATATATCGCTGACGGTTTCGTCCGGCTGACGGTTTCGTCCTATTTCTCACAACTCGCTGACGGTTCCGTCCTAACTTTCTCAACACTAAGTATCTCGCTGACGGTTCCGTCCTACGCCATTAATACTACGTATCCTTATTGACGGCCTCGTCTCAATTAACCACTACTACGTAGTTCCGAGGACAAGGGGGCGCGTCGCTGGATCCCCAATCATCCCACCCGGACGGCAGGAAGCACCTCCACGGACCCCGGACACGAGACCCCTTCCGCGGGATACGGACGCTTGTTGGTCGGAACCCCGGCTCCGGAAATAATTACTCTGTCACTGATATCAATAAAATATATATATATCTATTGTAAGCCTAGTTCAGGTTCAAACCAGCGTTATTACTGGGGCTCGGGTCGGAATTTCCCTTTCTAGCACCACTTTCCTGAATCAAATAAATGTCCTGGATGATCCTGGCCAGCCCTGACCTACCCGAGGCTTGACTGAACGTCACAGGTTTTGAAGTTTGACGTAAAAAATAATAGGAAATAAAGTACTAAAAAATGAATTCGACTGAAGAAAAAAGAGATTATAAGCCAGATTTTCGCAATGCATTTATTAGTATGGGAACCTGTGCGAGGGAGTGACTGCCGCTCACCTACAGAGAAAGCGAAGTTCCGCTCCCTGATGAAAATGACACTGACAGGCAGTAAGAAGTGAAGGTCCGTCCCTGATGAAAAATGACACTGTCAGGCAGTAAGAAGCGAACCCCTGACCCGAGCGGATGTGCACCAGTTCTTACAAAGAAAGTGGAATAAAAGTATTACTGAAAACCAAGACTTACATCCACAGTAGGATCTTAGGAAATACTCCCCAATTGTTCTCTGCAAGAGATCTACAGCTCAATAGGGCTATAGTAGCCTTGCGGACAGCATGTTCCATATGTTTGGTCCTTTTTCTTTTGTACCTACCTAGCAGACGTTTACTTTGCCTTGCCCCTTTCGAAGACCGTCAGAAATCATCGCAGGCAGTATTGAGATCCACACGCCTGCTCTGGCTGATGACACCTAGGCTAAGTCCACAGAAGGGACCATAGAAAGGCGTATTCGCCCCCTGGGGTCGATCCGCTTGCCGCCGTTGGCCAAGAGCAAGGACGGACCAACTGTCCAGAGGGAACGAGGCGAGACCGAGAAAGAGAAAGCAGCCTGTTCCAGCGACAGGTCAGCCCGGGGGAGCCGGAGATCCTCTTAGGCTAGGCCTCAGTGGAGCTGGCCGCAAGTGGTACCTCCGGTACCTCGGGAGTGGCTTGAAGCCGGAAGAGGCTCGCAGGAGAGCGCTGGAGCACCGTCTACCGAACGGCTAGGCCGTTGCGGGGACAAACTTCAATGGCATCCAGTTCCGTGACGGTCTGCTCCTACTGGACTGCGATGCCAAGAAGTGGTTGGAGTTGACTGTTCCCAACATCAAGCTGAAAACCCTTGAGAAGATTGTGGACAACCACATTAGAAACTCGCACTTGGTGCGAAGGCCTCTGCATGCGCATCAGCATGGCTTTAGAGAAGGAAAGTCTACTGAATCGGCTCTCTTAAGACTGGTTGACAGTCTGCAGCGCTCTGTAAAGGTCAAAGTGGTAGCTCATTGTGCCTTTATGGATATAGAGGGAGCTTTTGATAACACAGCTCATGATGTTGTTGTAAGAGCACTCTGTAGAAGGGGAGACGGGTCTTACGACCTGGCTGGGCAAACTCCTTGATAGCAGAATAGCAGAAGTCACTGTCAACAGTGTGACTGATACAGCTCAAACCACCAGAGGCTGTCCGCAGGGGGGTGTCCTATCACCACTACTCTGGAGCCTCGTGGTGGACGAGCTGCTGGTTAAACTTACAGCAAATGGGTTTGAATGTCAAGGCTATGCCGATGATATCACTCTAATCTGTAAAGGTAATTTTGAGAGCACATTGTGCGACAGGATCACACTGGGCCTAATACATAGCTTAGACTGGTGCAGAGAGTTGGGGCTGAATATCAATCCAGCGAAAACCACAGTTGTCGCCATCACCAATCGCTACAAGCTGAAATCCATTCGGCCTATAGTCATTGGGGGCACAGAGATTCCGATCTCCACTGAAGTCAAATATCTGGGAGTTATCCTAGACAAGCGACTAATCTGGAGACAACATGTGGAACATGCCGTTCGCAGGCCACTATGGCCCTAATGAGCTGTAGATCTCTTGCAGGGAAAAGTTGGGGAGTATCTCCAAATATCCTACTGTGGATGTACGTTGCTATGGTGAGGCCCATAGTCAGTTACGGGGCTGCTGTTTGGGCGAATCGCGATGACCTTGATGTCACGAAAAGGCAACTGGGCAAACTCCAGAGACTTGCCTGCACGTGCATCTCGGGCGCTATGCGCACTTGCCCATCCACTGCTCTGCATGTGCTGCTCGAGCTTCCACCACTGCACTTGCATATTAAGCACAGTGCGCGCAGATCTACCATGAGGATAACAGGGGCAAGACCAACAGACTCGGCTGGGACTGCAACTGACCTGTTATTAGAATATCCGCAGGATGTTCAATTGGCCAAGTTTAGCTTTGATAAGGTCTTCAAAATGGAGCTTAGCAACAAGTCGGAGTGGACCAATATTTCTACCACCCACGATGTGAAACCACATGCTATTAGGTTGTACACTGACGGCTCACTAACAGAGGATGGTGCGGCTCAAATATCACGAACCTCTAGGGAAATTCGTCAGTATCTTTTTCTATTGCCTCGTTCAATATTGAGCGGGGTTACAATCGGAGAGACATAGCCATTTTCTCAGATAGTCAGGCAGCAATCAGAGCACTCAGTGCACATAAGATTGTGTCCAGACTAGTATGAGTTGGGTGTGAACAATAAAGTAAGCATATACTGGGTACCAGGGCATGCGGGGATCCCCGGCAATGAAGTGGCCGACATAATGGCTAAAAAGGGGGCGAGTACGCCCTTCTATGGTCCGGAGCCCTTCTATAGTCCGGAGCCCTTCTGCGGCCTAGGGCCAGGAGTCATCAGCCAGAGCAGTAGTGTGAATCTCATGACTGCCTGCGATGACTTCTGGCGGTCGTCGAAAGGGGCAAGGCAGTGTAAACGTCTGCTAGGTAGCTACAATAGCAAGAGGACCAATGACTGTGTGGAGTTGAGCAAAGGATCTCTCCGAATAGTCACGGGTTTCCTGACCGGGCACTGCATACTGCGCAAGCATCTTTACAATCGCAAGATAGGGGAGGACAGTCTTTGCAGACTTTTTCTGGAAGTAGACGAGACTCCGGAACACCTACTTGAGGAGTGCCCGGCTATCAATCGGTTGAGGTTGGCCCACTTTGGGGGCCTTACACAGAGGAAATGAGGGCTCTTCGACCAGGCGACATCATCGCATTCTTGCGATCGATTGATCTCAACCACTAGGACGAGGGCACAATAGACCCTAGTGGTCGAGTGCACTAACCTCTCGTAAACTATTATTATTATTATTTAATAAATATTGAAATGAATCGTGAAATGCAGTACAACACAGTAGAAATGGCGACGATTGTTGAACAAAGAACAATTTACGAACGTATTATGCTTGCAGTTTCAGCAGGACAAGGAGGGTTCTTTTTTTGGATGCACCAGGAGGAACTTGAAAAACATTCCTGATTTCGCTAATTCTTGCTGGAATACGATCACAAATTGGAATCGCATTAGCCGTTGCATCATCAGATATTGCGGAAACTTTATTGGATGGAGGCAGAACAGCTCATTCGGTATTAAAAACAACACAGATGCAGTGTGTAAAATAAAAAAAAATACGTTAATGTCCAACCTGCTAAAACAGTGTAAGATTATTATATGGGATGAATGTACTATCGCTCACAAACATTCGCTTGAGGAATTGAACAGGACTTTGAAAGATATTAAAAACAATGACAACATATATGGAGGCACTCTGTTAGTCCTTTCAGGGGATTTCAGAAAGACACTTCCAGTAATTCCACGTTCAACAACTGCTGATGAGATCAACGCTTACTTAAAATCAACAGTGTGGCGTAATGTTGAAAAATTAAAACTAAAAGTAAATATGCGTGTTCAAATGCTTGAAGAATCATAAGCGGAAACATTCTCGAAACAACTACTAAATATTGGCGATGGAAGAATATGGAGATGGTTCCGTAAAATTACAAACAAATTTTTGCACAATAGTTGATTCATAACAGGATTTCATTGATACAATATTATTATTATTGTAAGGAAGCGTCTCTGGCCGGGGTAAACCTCAGCGGCTCCAGAGGTCCCCACAGAAATTTATTTATTGCTGCGGCAGTCAGGACATAAGGGCGGCCGAAGTTTTAGCTATATTTTAAAAGGGGGTCGAGCCAATCGGGAGAAAACGAGAGAGAGAGACGAGAGAACAGCCTCGGAACCGCCTGGAAGGATTTCCGATCGGCGGTCCCTGCAAACCCGGACGGATTTCCGGTCGGTCCGCCTATGACCCTGGACACGGAGGATTTCCGGACGGTCCACCTATGCGCCACACGTGGAAGAATTTCCGACCGGCGTGCGCTCCTGGACCCGGAGGATTTCCGGACGGTCCACCTATGCCCCACGCCTGGAAGAATTTCCGAACAGCGTATGCCCCTGGACCCGGAGGGATTTCCGGACGGTCCACCTACGCCCCCGCCTGGAAGAATTTCCGAGCAGCGGGGTCCCCAGCGACACGAGAAATGGGTACAGAAATCCGGAGCGAAACACGGGACAAAATGAGAGGCGAGGGTTTCCACGTTATTGGTTTATTTTCGAGACTCCAGAATTATTTGGCCGGCGGCCCGAAAGAACACGGCGATGCAGGAAAGGGGTCCTAATCCGGCGGGCGTCTTTGCCCGACGGCAGCAAAACTTAGTGATTTAATTACATATATATATATATGGCCGGCGGCCCAAAGAAAAACGGCGGGGAGGGGGAGAGAAGGGCCTTAAGTTGGCGGGCACCTTTCTCCGGCCCCTAGCAAATTTTGGCCATCGCTCACCCGCACAAACACACATCCTCCTCGCCCTTTTTGGCGCGTGCCGACGCCTTTGCCGGCCCCTAACAAATGTTGGCCTGCGGCCATGGCTCACCCGCACACACACCTCGGTTCTCTTTGGGGCAGTCGTGTCCTGGCGACGATCCTGTCGCAGGTCCTGGGCGCGCTGATGGCGTGACACTCGCGGCGGCGGATATATGTTTTCAAATTTTTCTCAACCGCGTGGTGGCGGGATCGCGGGCTTTGTTTTCGGCACTTAGAAGTTTGGCTTCTGTGTTCTTTCAGAGTCGGGACCTGATTCTGTCGCTTGAGCGTAGGTGGCGTCTCTTCTCCTCCCTCTCGCTTCTACAGGCGATCGTGCCGGCAGCACCATTCTTCCGCTCTCGGTGTTTCAGCGCATGCGCCGTCGCTCTTGCTTCGGCTTTTGCACTCATGGCGTGTGCCGATCCGGCCAATGGGGAAGGCGGCTTGGCTCGCGCCGTTTTCCCACGCATGCGCTGTGGCTCGGCTATGCTTTGGTGGTAGCGGCGAAGCTGCTGCTCTCCCGGCGCTCGGCAGTGGCGTGGTATTTTTCCACTCCCGAGGGTACAGCATTCGCCGTCCAAGTTCCCTTTTGGCGCGTGCCGACGCCTTTGCCGGCGATCGGCCGCTGCTCTCTCTCTCTCTCTCGTCAGGGCTTGAGTGTGTTCTTGCGTGTGAGTGGTTTGTGCGCGCCTTTGAGTGAGTGTGGGAGTGTGCTTGAGTGGGAAATGTTGTGAGTGGGAATGAGTGGCTTGTGCCCGGCCAGAATGAGTGAGTTTTTAGGCTGCGACGGTGTCTGCGGCAGGTGCGCAGATCGGGGCGGCTGGGCGCCCTGGAGGCGTGGCGTTGGATGTCTGGCGACCCTGGCAGCGGCTGCTCAGGGTCTGGTTCCGAAAGCGCGATAGCGAGGTGCGGCGGCGTCGAGTCTTGGAACCGTGGCGCTGGACGCCGTGAGACCCTGGCGCGGCGGCTCAGGGTCTGGTTCTGAAGGCGCGATAGCGCGGTGTGGCGGTGTCGCGTCCTGGCGGTGGGGCGACGTGGTGACGGTGGTGAGGATACGGCGGCAGGGACGGTGGCGGAGATGCGGCTGTGAGGGGGCGACAGGGACGGTCTACCTCCGAGAGGGAAGTACATAAACCCCCACCAGGTGGTTGGTGCTGATGTACACTCTGAACCGCTGGCCTTGCTCTTCCTCCCGGTACCGGAGGGCTCTTCGTCGGGTCCCCGGGACACGCAGCTGGATCCTCCGGATTTGTCGGGCCGGCAGGGTCCAATTCGGGGTGGTCCATTCCTCTGGCGCCGGCACCCATGGCTGATGGCGAGGGCAGTGAGGCGGAGATCTTGTCCCCTCCGAGTCCTCGCTCTCGGAGTCCACCCAGGGAACGGGACGTTGGGGCCTCCTGTTGTCGCAGGGAGGCGGCGGCTCCTGCCGAGAGGACGGCCGTTCGTCCTCCGGGTCGACTCGAGCTCCGCATGGAGTAGTTCCGCTCGGTGCCGGGCGGCGCCGGCTTCATATTCCTGGATGGAGGGGAAGCGCGGTTGCGTCCGGACGGCCTGGCACCGTACCGCAGAGAGGCGGACTCCTGGGGCGGCGTTGTAGGGGCCTGTCTCGAAGAGGCTCTCATAGGAGGGCAGTGGTCCTTGTGCCGTCCAGCCTCCTACATCCCGCGACGGTGCCCTTGGGTCCCGGATGGGTTGGGGCTCGTAGTCCTCGGCGAGGGGGTCGTAGACCTCGATCACCTCGTCGTCCTCCTCGGGGGATCCAGGGGCGTCTCCCTCGTCGGAGATCACTTCATATACCAACCCTAGGGGCCTGGGGCGGGTGCGTCCTCCTCGTCGGATATCACCTCGTAGGTGGCCCCGAGGGGCCCGGGTCCAGCTTCACGGGTCATATCGCCGAATAATTCCGGGGGCAAGTCCCCGAAGCATTAGCGGAGGGCGGCCTCCACGTCACGGCGACGGCTCAATGGACGTGGATCCGGGCAGTAGGTGCTGGATGCGTTGACGTCGGGCGACGGCGGCGAGGGCGCAGATCCTTGGTGTCGGTGGAGCAAATCCGGGCAGGAGTGCCGGATGTGTTGGGCAGGAGTGCCGGATGTGTTGTTGTCTTCCTCCCCCGGGTCACTCTCCTTGTCAGTTTCCCCCTCGTGATAGGGCTTCAGTTGGCCCAGGCTGGCCGTCTTCCGCCGGCGGCTGCCGGGGAAGCTGCACGATGTTGGGCGACCGAAACTTTGCGACTCGGAAGGGTCCCTCGTACATTGCGGCCAGCTTGGAAGCGAATCCCTCAGCTGCATTGGACAGGGAGTGGCGTTTTACGAGCACTAATGATCATACTGGTGGACGCCATGCCCTCCGGCGTAGGTTGTAGTGTCGCCCTTGGTCGGCTGCGGCGCGATCGGCGTTGTTCCGTACGACGTCGAAGATGGTTCGGAGTTGCTCGCTCCGTTCGGTCGGGACCACCTCCGGGGTGCCCCGAGCAGGTGTTACCTCGTCGTACAGATTCCTTGGTAGCCGCGGTTTACGTCCTTGCGTCAGGAACGCTGGGCTGAACCCCGTGGTGTCGGAAATACTGCTGTTGATGGCCAAAGATATTTCCGGCAATAGCTGGTCCCACTCGTTTTGCTGGCCTCCATCCAGATATTGGGCGATCATCGTCTTGATCGTCCGGTTGGCCCGCTCAGTTGGATTTTGCCTCGGCGTGTACGGGGCCGTATGATGCAGCTCCATGCCCAAAGACTTGCAGAAATTCTTGAACGAGCGACCCGTAAACTGGGTGCCATTGTCGCACACAAAGGTCCTGAGGACGCCAAATCTGTTTAAGATTCTTTCCCGAAAGGCACGTTCGAGTTGGGTTCCGGTTGCCTTCCTCAGCGGGCCCAGCTCCACCCACTTGCTGAAAGCGTCCAGGAACACCAATAGCATTGTGTTGTCCTGTTTGGAGCGAGGAAGCGGGCCCACGAAGTCTGCACAGAGGACGTGGAACGGCTCCTCGACTACCCGTGTGGACATCTTGCCAGCGGGCTTCTCCTGGCTCACCTTGTACTTCTGGCATTGTGGCATCGGCGAACGTAGCGGGCTACTTCGCGAAATAGACCTGGCCAGTAGTAGCGCTGGGCCACGCGGTTGCTGGTCTTCAGGATTCCCAAGTGTCCGGCGGTAGGGTGGTCGTGACACTCCTCGAGGACTCGCTGCCGGTAGTCGCTTCGTACTCAGAGCTTCCACGGTGTGTACTCCTCCTCTTCTGGTCGTAACCCGATGCGGCGATACAACTGGCCATTCTCTTCTCTGAAGTCCGGGAAGTTCGCGGGTTCGGTCCGAACATTCCGGAGCATCCTCGCGAGCCACTTACTGTTGGTCTCCTGTACTTGAGCTTGTAGCGCCGTGGGCAGCGGATGGCGAGAAAGGGCGTCAGCCACCATGTTTTGGGCTCCTTTCCGGTAGTGGACATCATACTGGAATTGCTGCAGCTCAAGAGCCCAGCGCGCGATTCTGCCAGTTGGGTTGTCTATCGAGTTCAGGCACATGTCCGGACATGCCAGGACTGGAGCCTCTGTTAACAAGGTCTTCAGTTCTTGGAAGGCGAGATCCTGCCTCGGCGCCCACTCCCACTTTTGGCCCTTCTTCAGCAGCGATGTCATAGGCTCCACAACCTCGGCGAAGTTGGGAACAAAGCGGCGATACCAGGAGGCGACTCCCAGGCCACGATGATGTCATCCAGATATGCGAACGCGTGCGGTTCCATATCCGGCCCGATGACCGTGTCCAGGGCGCGCTGAAAAGTGGCGGGGGCCGAATGGAGTCCAAACGGCATTACCCGCCAGTGGAAGAGGCCTCTGCCGGGGACGGTGAAGGCCGTGCACTCCCTACTCCCGGGGGCGACCGGGATTTGCCAATACCCGTTCTTGAGGTCCAGCGTCGATATGAACTTGGCATTCCGCAGGCGCTCCAAGATTTGGTGGATCCTCGGGAGAAGGTAGGCATCCGGCACAGAGTTCTTGTTCAGCTGGCGATGATCCACGCACATGCGGACGTCGCCATTCTTCTTGGCTGCTATCACGATGGGTGCGCTGTGTGGGCTTTTCGATGGCCCGATTCGCCCGTCACGGAGGAGTTCGTCGATCTGTTTGTGGATGACTGCCCTCATGGCCGGGTTCCGGGGAAAATACCGCTGCTTCAGCGGCCGATCGTTGCGCATGGTGATATGGTGTTCGGCTATGTGTGACACTCCCGAAAGGGTGTCGAACAGGGCCAGTTCCTGCTCCAGGAACTCCTCTACCCAGGGCTCTGGATATCTGTGGGTCAAGGGCTCCTCGGGCTCGGCTGAGTCGCGACGCTCGGGGTCGTGGCTCACCGAACATACTGCTCCGCACAGGGGAGGATTCTTCACCGGCGTTTCCTCGACGCGGTCACGGAAGTGGACGCGTTTCTTTTAGGTACGGAAAGGATTCCGTTGCGCGGCTGTGGCGTCTGCCACGGGCAGAATATGGCTCCAGCTGTGTGGTTGCTCTCCCGGCCTGGCCGGGTCGGAGGCGGGATTGCGCGCGGATGCCCTCGGGTGCATGTTGCTCCCGGAGGCGGTGTCCTCGTGGGCCCCTGGCGTCGTGGTTCGAGGTGGGGCTCGCAGAGTCGGGCTTGGGCGGCATCTGGGGGCCGGTTTCGGCGTGATCGCTCGGGGATCGGAGCTGGGTTCTTCCCGGCGAACTGCGGGTGGCAGCTCTGAGCGGGCGGAGGAGGGCTCCGTCGTCGCTTCTGGCGGCGTGTGGTCGTGCCGTTCAGGCGGTGGGTCGGTGGTCGTGTGGCGTTGGCGGGCCTCGAGATGGTTCCCTATCCAGGATGGGGTGCTCCGTGTCCTAGCCCAGGGTGAATCATGGTGGTCGTCCAGTAGCAGGCTGAGGCTCTGTCCTCCGCATTGTAAGGTGGCTCCAATCCCGCCGAGAAAATCCATCCCTCGTCGTCGAGGGCGTCGGCCATTACCATGAGGATGGTAGGCGTACGTCGGTTCCCTAAGTGGAAATCGGCGGCCAAGGCCCAGGTCAGCTCCCGGCTGGCCCCGTCCGCTAGGGTGACCTGGGTCCGGATGTCCCTCATGTTGTGTTTGTTGTCTAGTTCCTTGGCCAAGTCCTTGCTGATGAAGCTATGCGTAGCTCCGGTGTCCAGGGTGGCTACGAATCCTCGCCCATCCATGGTGATGGCGGCGCGGATGCGTCCCAGGTGTTGGTGGAGGGCACCTCCTATTGCGTCGCTGGGATGGACGGGTTCCCCGGGGCCCGTTCCCGTTTCCCTGGGCTTGTTGACGGCAGCAGTCCACTGTCTGAATTGCCCGCCGGCCGCAGTCCCAACAAAAGAGGAGGCGGGGATTCCGGCACTCGCCTTGGAAATGCCCCAATTGACCTCAGTTGCGGCAGGCGTCGCGCACGTTTATCGGGTCCGTGACTGCTGATGCGGCTGCGTTCCGGCCCGCACTCTCGTTCTGGTTCCAGGATTCGTTGGGTGGGTCCCCCTGAGGGGCTGTAGCCGGCGTCCGGCGGGTCGTCCGGTCTGCTTCCATGGTGGTCCGGCCGAGGGCCGGTCGGGTCGGATGGGGCCGATAATCCGGGGCTCGTCCTCCTCGGCAGCGCTTGACTTCGTAGTCCACTACCAGGTGGGTCAGTTCCGCCAGGGTGCGGAAATCCCGTCTCCGGGTGAACAACTGGTACTCCGGGAGCATATTGTCGTAAATACGCTCCAGCTCTCTCTCTGTAGAGAATCCTGCCTGGCGCATCTGTAATTAAATGTCGATCAAGTACTCCTTGAAGGGCTCGTTGGGCTTCTGGTAGTGGTTCCGGATCTCGTCTTCCAGTCGCTGGTAATAGCGCGGTGGTAAGAAAAAATCCAAAACTCGCGGCGGACCTCGGCCCAGCTGGATCCTTGGAGGCCATTGGTCCGAAACCATCCTTTCGCTCTGCCAGACAAGAGCACCACCAAAGCTTGGGCCAAATACTTCCGATCGATCCGGCAGGTGTCGGCGCGCTCCTCGATGCGTTCGATAAACCCCAGGGGATCCGTGGTCCCATCGAACGAGATGCCCCACTTGGTCATCCTTTCGACCAGAGTGGCACCCATATGGGGATCGGCCGGACGGGTCACGGCTTGGGGAGGCGCCTCGGTCCTCGCGGTCGACTGTCGGGCTCCTACGGGGGAGATACTACGCGGTATATTAAGCGTAAGCGCCGCCGGTGGGGCGGATGTCCCTAATCCTGGCAAGCTGAGATCCTTATCTATATGTACCGGGGACAGCACTTTGGTGTCCCCGCTGGGCATATTCCCGAGGTGCCGTTCTAATTCGGCAAGGCGCAGCTGCACGGGCTCGGCATGGTCGGCTTGCCGAAGGAATGCCGTGAGGCGGGAGCGCAGCTCATCGACGGTTCCGGTGGCCTCGAGACCGAACTCGTTGAGGATTGCCTCCAGCTCATGCTTCTTACGATAGCTAATCCAGGTGACCCCCATGGTTAGCCTGTTACGCGACGAGGGCTCGGGAGAAAAAAATTAAAAAAATTAGGAATGTCCTTCCCGGTGCGAAAGGATATCAATGATGAATTGAGGTTCACGGCGAGAGCTGATTATTATTATTATTATTATTATTATTGATTTATTGGACTTCCCAACGCCACAAGTTTAGAACTTATAAATTAGAGCGCTAGTCACAACGAATTACAGACAAATTTGGTGCATAAAATATTCTTAGTCTAACAATTTAATTTCTTATAATTTATAATTTATTATTATTTATATATCTATGTATTTAATTTAACTTAATCCTAACCCTAAGTCGCTTTAATTCAATTTAATTTATTGGGCTGTTTTGATTTGTGAGAGTACCTTTTCCTTAAACTGCGTCGCATTGCTAATGTTTTTAATATTATTCGGAAGATGATTCCATATGAAAAATTGTCTTTCGGAAGTCAGTGATCTGGGTCTTATGCATATTATATTGTTTATTCGTCTAGAAGCAGTGAATGTTAATTTTTCAAATAAATAATGTGGCTCTTTCTGATAACTTAATTTGTGAAGAAATGTCAGTATTCTCATCTTTATCCAACCATTAAGTTCTACGTCAAAAATTTTATAGGCATAACCAGACACATGTTCCTTCCGTTTCAGATTGAATATATATCTTGCAATGCTATTAAAAACTATCTTTAGTTTATTTTGGCTGATCGAATCGCAATTTGAAAAAACTTCTAATCCATAAAACAGAGAAGGGACTAAACATGTTTTTTTGCTATTAGCATACGAACATTTGTAGGCAGACATCCCTTATTCATAGACAATGTTCTCAGCATTCCATATATTTTTCCTACTGCCTTTGCGATGTGATCATTCCAGGTAAGTGTCCTATTAAATGTAAATCCCAGATTCACGGCTTTTTCGACATACTCCAATGGAGTGTGATTAATCTGAAGTCGTCCTATATTATCTAGATTCATTTTTTTCCTACTTATTACGAGACACTTAGACTTGGATGGGTTTATGCCTAGTCCATTTGTGATTGCCCATTCATTTACTCGTGCAAGTTCACTGTTACATACATCTATACATTCACTTATTCTGTTTAAAGGACGACTCACATAAATTTGAACATCATCGGCATACAAATAAACACTACAATTCGATAACACAGATGAAAGGTCATTAGCATAAAGTGTAAATAACAATGGACCAATCACTGAACCTTGGGGGACACCACGAGTAACATTTTCAAAATCAGACGACACATTTGACAAAACAACAGATTGACGACGATTATTTAATCGTCTTAACAGACGTTTTTGGAAAATAAAACATATTTCTTAGCTTTGAACGTAGAATGTTATGGTTGACAGTGTCAAAAGCCTTGCTATAGTCCAGTAAAACTAAGAATGTAACATTGTTATAGTCCATTTGATTCCTTATATCGTCAGTAATTTTTAAAATAGCTGTGGTACAGCTTCGATTTTTTCTAAAACCAGATTGATTATTACTTAGAATTTCATTGTCTGTGAGGAATTTATTTATTTGTATTGCCATTATATTTTCTAATATTTTGGAAAGGTATGGCAGTATCGCTATAAGTCTGTAGTCATTATTTGATTTCGGAATAGGAACAATTTTTGCCGTTTTCCAGCAATCTGGAAACGTCGAGGTTGTTAACGCCGTATTATTGCTCGAATTCGTTTACTTCGAACCGGAACGCAACTGTTATACAATTTACTTATGTTGTCCTGAAAGTGCTTTACTTGATCGTCCACTTCTGTGAGAGAAAACAGTCTATCCCAATTACAGCAATTAAATGCTATATTTAAATGTTCATAATTTATATTTCTGAAGTCCCTAAAAACTCTGGTATGGTCATGATATAAAAGGTCAATTTCATACGTCAGAAAGATGAGGTCATGTTTAGAAAAGGACGGCACGATAAGTTGGTCATATAAAACAGCTCTGTCAGTATTAGTCACAAAAAACACAACTAGTAATGAGAAATAAAAAAAAATAAAAACAAAAATAAAAATTATTACACCTATCAGCTTAAAAGCAGCAAGGGTCTACAAGTGGTTTTAAAGGGCATTGAGCCCGAGGTGACGCCCGAAGAAATTACGGAGGCGCTACAGGAAAAGGGATTTTCGGTTAAATCAGTTTTTAATATTCTGAACAAAGACAAGAAGCCGCAACCACTATTTAAGGTTGAGCTCGAACCTGAAACCAAGCACCTAAAAAGATACGAGATTCATCCAATCTACAAGCTACAGTTTCTCCTGCATCGTAGAATCACAGTAGACGAGCCGTATAAGCGCAAGACTCCAGTTCAATGTACAAACTGTCAAGAATTTGGCCACACCCGATCTTACTGTACACTGCGCACAGTATGCGTAATTTGTGGAGATCTCCACGCCTCTGCACACTGTCCAGCAAACAAGAACCTACCCAGCGTGAAAAAGTGCGGAAACTGTGGTGGCAATCACACAGCAAACTACAGAGGCTGCCCAATTTACAAGGAGCTGAAGAGTCGTCTCCAGCTGCGAACCATTACATTAAGGACCCAGCAAGGTATGCCCACATTCGCCCAACCAAACAGGAACCCAGAAACATCCTTACCCAGAGGTACAGGAACTGCCACCGGGTTCGTCCCCTTTAACGCTAAATTAACGTTTGCAGAAGCTTTAAAAACTGGACAGCTGCCCACAGCCCAACCAACAGAACCAAGCAACCGAACGCCTCCAACAACGAACTCCGAGCCTGGCAAGGAACAAAATCATCAGCCCTCAGAACAAAACGAAACAAAAATAGAAGCTATGATGCACACCCTGCAAAAAAGCATAATGGAGCTTATGTCGTTCATGAGAACTACCATGCAAGATATGATGCGAAACCAAAACCTCCTGATACAAATGCTAGTTTCTCAACAGACTAAATAAAAAAAATGGCTTCCCTACGCATAGCTATGTGGAACGCTAATGGTGTTTCCCAACGCAAACTTGAGGTAACTCAATTCCTACTAGAAAAAAATATCGACGTAATGCTTATCTCGGAAACTCACCTTACAAACAAATACAACTTCCAAATAAATGGCTACCTTTTTTACGGTACCAATCATCCTGATGGTAAAGCCCATGGAGGGACAGGGACCCTTGTAAGGAGTAGCACGAGGCATCACTATCACAAATGATTTTCTGAAATCTATCTACAGGCCACATCCATAAACATACAGATGGATAACAACAACCACCTTACCATAGCCGCCGTATATTGCCCCCCCCCGCTTTAAAATAAGTGAAGACCAATTCCTTACTTTTTTCAAAACACTTGGAGACCACTTCCTTGCCGCAGGAGACTATAACGCTAAGCACACACACTGGGGATCGCGCCTCGTGAACCCAAAAGGAAAGCAGCTATATAACACTATAATAAAAGCCGCCAATAAACTTGACCATGTTTCTCCTGGAAGTCCAACATACTGGCCAACAGACCTCAACAAGCTGCCTGACCTGATCGATTTTGCAATCACCAAAAACATTCCTCGTAGCCTGTTGAGAGCCGAATGCCTACCGGAGCTATCCTCTGATCACTCCCCAGTTCTCATCCATGTATCGCGACTCGACAAAACGGTCGAAAAAACTGTTAGACTGACGTCCCACAAAACAAACTGGCTCAAGTATAGAAAATATATCAGTTCACACATTGATCTAAGCCCACTCAATAGCGAACTCAATAGCGAATCCGACATTGACAAATCAACCACAACTCTGGAGTCCATTCTTGTGGCAGCAGCACAATCTTCTACCCCTCAAACTTACACAACAGATCCCTACCCAAAAAATACAAATAAACAAATCGAGCAACTGGTCCATGTAAAGCGACGGTTAGTCCGCGAATGGCAAACTTACAGATCCCCATCAGCTAAACAGAGACTGAAAGATGCCACTAACAATCTAACCAAAGCCCTGAAACAATAAGAGGAGCAATCCAAACGTCGATACATAGAGAAACTATCCACAACAAGCACAAAGCATTCACTGTGGAGAGCTCACCCAACTCTTTGTCCACCGACCGTCACTGTGTCGCCAATAAGAAATT
The DNA here is from genome assembly GCA_018903765.1 of Drosophila aff. chauvacae BK-2020. NCBI lineage: Eukaryota > Metazoa > Arthropoda > Insecta > Diptera > Drosophilidae > Drosophila > Drosophila aff. chauvacae BK-2020. The sequence goes on from JAEIGO010000954.1 coordinate 490,189, forward strand.
CCAGGGGCGGCTGGGCTCGCAGCGATGCAGACAGGGCCAGTACATTTGCCGCTCACCTACAAAAAGTCTTCCAACCAAACCAGGCTACTAACGCATTTACACTAATATCACCAACAAATGACACCAATCTCCATCATGAGCCAAATGTGTTTCACCCAAGAGAAATTTTAAAACTCATAAAGGAGCACATTAACCCAAAGAAATCCCCCGGCTGCGACCTCATAACCCCAAAAATGATCATTGAACTGCCTTACTGCGCCATTTGCTTCATAACCCATCTATTCAACGCCATAACTAGAATTGGTCACTTCCCAGACAGATGGAAAAAATCGATCATCATAATGATTCCTAAACCCGGTAAGGATCCCACATCTGCTTCGTCGTACAGACCTATAAGCTTACTTTCATGCCTCTCAAAGCTCTTCGAAAAATGCCTGCTGATCCGACTAAACCCGTACCTTAGAGCTCACAACATAATACCAGCACACCAATTTGGCTTTCGCGAAAGCCATGGAACAATAGAACAGGTTAACCGAATAACTACAGAAATAAGAACCGCATTCGAAAACCGACAATACTGCACAGCGGTCTTTGTGGATGTATCCCAAGCATTCGACAGAGTTTGGCTAGACGGTCTTATGCACAAGATCAAGCTAAAACTACCCAAATATACGCACAAACTACTTAAATCAGACCTCTACGAAAGGAAGTTTGCTGTGAGAAGCAATACTGCAACTTCCATTGACCATCCCAACCCTGCCCGGCCAACCCTGTACCTCTTATACACAGCCGATCTACCAACAAGCAGAAGTCTGACAACATCAACCTTTGCCGACGACACCGCCTTCCTTAGCCGTTCCAGATGCCCGATACAAGCATCAGCTCAACTAGCTCGTCACCTGGTGGACGTCGAGAAGTGGCTCTTAAACTGGAGAATAAAAGTAAATGAGCAAAAAAGCAAGCACGTCACCTTTACCTTAAACAAGCAGGATTGCCCATCTCTCTCGCTAAACAACACCGTGTTACCTAAAGCACAAGAGGTAACATATCTGGGAGTACATCTCGACAGACGCCTCACTTGGCGCAAGCACATTGAAACCAAAAAACCCACTTAAAACTCAAAGCCAACTCCCTGCACTGGCTGATCAACGCACACTCTCCGCTATGTCTGGACTACAAGGTACTACTGTACAACTCTGTTCTGAAACCAATCTGGACCTATGGCTCTCAGCTGTGGGGAAATACCTGCAATAGCAACATGGACATCGTCCAACGAGCACAATCAAAGATCCTCAGAACTATCACCGGGGCACCGTGGTATGTTCGGAACGAAAACATTCAGCGAGACCTGAACATCCCTCCAGTCAAGAATGCAATAGCCGAAATCAAGAGGAAATACCACGCCAAGCTCACATCGCACCCCAATCACCTAGCAAGAAGTCTGACGCATCTCAGCAGTCAATCCCGTCTCCGCCGCAATGACCTACCTGCCCAGCAAACTAACTTTTAGGGACGTATCACCAAAGGATAGTTTTAAATAAACTGTCAACAAAATAAACTAGTATTAAGATTTAAAACTTATAAATAGTTCTCGAATTATGAGAGAATATAAAATAAATAACCGACCAGTATAATAAAAAAAAAAAAAAAAAGTAATGAGCTGCGAGTGTTGCAAAAATGTATGGGGGAAGAAATATTCACTGCATTTAACCCTAGCGTGTCCATATTATTTGTAAGGTGTGATTCTCTTATTAAGTCACTATTAAAGTCTCCCGCTAGAATGACATCCGCATAATTTGTCGATAAATCAGTTAGGACACTTAAAATATTGTCATAGTTCGTCCGACTATTTGGCCTATAGGCGCACCCAATAAGCATTTTTGCAGTCTGTAATTTCAATAAATATATATTCCACCGAACTACAAGCAGGATGTTTACATACAAATTTGGACTTCAGTTTTTTGTTAACATACATTGCAACACCTCCACCATGACTTTCACGATCAGAACGATACAAGTTATAGCCGTCACATTCAACTAATACATCACTAATATTCGGGACAAACCATGTTTCAGATATACATATAACAAAGATAGCTGATTTGATAAAGAGATACCTGAATTCATCTATTTTTCTTGTCAGACTTTGAGCATTTATATGACAAATTTTTAGTCCAGATCTCTGCGTTCCGAGAATTATACGACAAATAAAGACTCCCACAATACATTTAAGCATCCTTATATAGTGACTGATTTTAAAAACTGCTAAACTTATTATATAAAAAATCCATTTAAAGTTAAAATTATGTTTAAAATTATGTTTAGGCGCGAAAAGAACTATTCTGTAAAGCTCCAACACTCGAAGCTTCTAAGGTAAGGGACTTGTTACCGAGGCCCATCTCTAGATGATCCAAGTCGCCGAAACTCTGCAAGCACCTGGTCTCTTCTCCTACTCTTTCCTTTACAAATATCTCCCCTCGCCGAGTGAAAACAGCTGATAAGCGCTTTATCCGTTTGAGATGCATTGCTCGTTTGAATATTTCATACTTTGGCTTCGTCAGCTGCTCGTTGATGTATATAAACGCTGGCGAGTCTAGGCCTATGAGCTTTAAGCTTAGTTGTGTTTTGCTGTTTCGCCGGTATGCAGCCACCGCACGTAACAGCATCGCCTTATCGGTAACGTGATCCAATTTTATAATAATAATTGGATAAACCATTGATTGTGCGGTTGTTTTGTTTGTCCTCCAGTTTCTTCTCCAGTTCTGAGACCCGCTGCTTTAACGCGCCCATCTCTCTCACCTCGTTCTCCAGTTTGGCCACAAGCTGGCATAGCTTGTCATACCTCTCGGTCATCTGCTGAAACTTCTTCTCCAGGAAGACAGTCAGACTTTCCTTAAGGTCTGCGAATTTGAGGTCAAACCTCTGGGCATCAGAGTTCCGGAATCCGTCCTGGTCGAGCTGAGTCTCCTTCCTTGATCGCTTTGCCACGGAAGTCATATTGTTGTTGTTTTGTGTGTTTTATGTTTTATGTGCGCGCTTTGTGTTTATGTATGAATGTATGTATAAGCGTATGCACAGCGGTTTGACTCGGTTTGATGTAATTGTATTTTGTTCGATTCGCACGACAATAACAAAAAGCACAGTGTTTTAGAGCTATTTGTTATTTATAAATAACAATGTTTTAAAGTGCAACTTAGAGTTTTCTCCGATTTAGACGAACGAACTGTATTTCGACTAATAAAGTTGTTTTAATGCGGAGTAGAAGTAAACACGTCCGTTTGACTCTGAGTGTTATCTGAGTATGATATTCGAAATCCTTCCCGATGTGCAAGGATAAGCACGGTATCCAGAGAGAAGAAAACTGTTGCAAAGCAGTGAGAGAGAGCAAGAGGCAAATAGTTTGAAACAGCCTGTCATCTAGGTCTGTTTCAAAGGATGGTATCCAGTACAGGTTTTAAAATACTAGAAAGGTGCAAGATTTAGGAGATTATTTGAGGGCGCGCATTTAGTATTTCCATAACGCGTAGCAAAAAAGAATAAAATTTTTAATAAAACGCGCTATCTCCAACGTTTGCCTCTCGCTCTGCCCTTCACATATTTCAAACTATGGTTCCCGGCATGAACAAAAATGCGTGGTAAAGTCGAATTAAAAGAGCGAATACAGTCCTAATTGACTTAATAAAGGCAAATACTATATTTTGGGAATTGGGAAATTATATGAATTTGCATTAAAAGGCCTGGGACGAGAAAGTAAAATTAAAAATAAGGATGCAGGACTATCGAAGGGAAAATTGGCCACTTTTGCATCTCGTTATGCAACTGGCACAGGACAGCTTCTCCTCCATGGGTATGGGCACTGGTTCTAACATGTTTCTCCCTAAACGGAACACCCACCCATGCCTAAAAGAGCCCATATACAATCATCCGAGTTCCTTAGACATATACTATGAGCAGTCCAAGGCAGGCGCAGCCGCCGGAACGCATGTCAATAGCTTTGGGACAATTAATAATATAAAACAAATCATAAAAAGATGAATGTGTGTGATGTTTTAAATTTTGCCGGTTGTCAACAAAGTATGAGCGCATCATTGGCCCTCAAAAAATGCCGAGACACGAGGATACTGGATTGCTGGATACTGAGCTTAAAGCACGGTATCCAGAGAGAAGAAAACTGTTGCAAAGCAGTGAGAGAGAGCGAGAGGCAAATAGTTTGAAACAGCTTGTCACGTAGGTCTGTTCCAAAGGGTGGTATCCAGTACAGTTTCGAAAATACTAGAACGGTGCAAGATTTAGGAGATTTTTAGTTTTAGTATTTCCATAACGCGTAGCGAAAAAGAATCAAATTTTGCAGGACTGTTGAAGGGAAAATTGGCCACTTTTGCATCTCGTTATGCAACTGGCATAGGACATGGGTATGGCCACTGGCGCAATCATGTTTCTGAACAGAACACGGACCCCGCACTTGCTTAAAAGAGCCCATATACAATCATCCGAGCTCCGTAGGCATGAACTATGAGCAGTCCAAGGCAGGCGCAGCCGCCGGAACACATGTCAATAGCTTTGGGACAATTATTAGTCTAAAACAAATCATAAAAAGATGAATGTGTGTATTGTTTCAAATTTTGCCGGTTGTCAACAAAGTATGACTGCATCATTAGCCCTCAAAAAATGCCGAGCAACGAGTAGAAAGAGCGGTCACACTTCAAAAGAATAAACATTTTTGCGCTGCGTGACAACTTTATTTGCTGGATACTGAGCTTAAGTTTATAAATTTCTAAATGCTATTTTTGAGGGGGCGTGTTGGAATATCCCTATTCCCTTACAAAAATACCATTTAAGTATTTAGTTATATATCCGTTTTTGGTCACACTAATGTTATCGCTTTCCGGAAGTAGCCCTCTGTCTCTCTCTTGCGTTTTTGATCTCGATGTGTACATTTCGCGGCGATTGGTGTTGCAATAAGAAAATATTAAAATATAAAAGAATACAAATCATAAAAATAAAAATACAAATAAATACTAGTCTTATTGTTAACTAGATCTGGTTTTCAATAATTTTTATTCGAGATATCCTTCCCAATTTGTAAGGATCAAGGCGAGAGATTTTTTTTTTTTTTACAAGTAGTCACGACTGAAGCTTCCGACCGAGTGTCCCTCCTGGTGAAGGGCAGCTCGTTATATTGGCCCTAGCCTAGCGGCAGCGCAGTCGGCAAAAAATGGGCGGTGCTGCCGATGGCGACAGCGCTATCGGGATGTCAAGCAAAAAATAGTCCGCTCAGCCAGCGGTTGGATGGCGAGCAAAATAGGCGGCTCTGCCGACGGCGGAAGTGCCGTCGCAGGCAACAGTAGGCCGCTCAGTCAGCGGCGGGATTGTAGGCAAAAATAGTATGCTCTGCCGGCAGCGGCAGCGCGGTCGGGATGCGGCAAAATAGGCCTCTCTGCCAGCGGCGGCAGCGCAGTCGAGATCGTATGCAAATGAAATCGCTCTGCGAGCGGCGACTCCTGGCCGGCGACCGATGGCGAAAACGACGTTGCAGGAAAGTTTTTTCCTCGTCTCCCTTTCCACCTTCTATTCGCTGCTGAATTTTTTGTTGTTGTTGTCGGCGCCGATCGGCCGCTACACGTGCGAAAAAAAAGAACCCCTTGCGAAAAATGGCTCGTCTCGATTCCCCTTGCGAAAAAATGTTAGTCATGCCCAAAAATAATTAATTAATTAAATTAGTAAAATAAATAAGCTAATTTTTGGCAGGCGGGGTTTTAATTCGCCTGGATAACAAAGTCCTTTATGTCCTGGCCAGTCCCTGCTCGGGCGCCATTTAAGGAAGCGTCTCTGGCCGGGGTAAACCTCAGCGACTGCAGAGGTCCCCACAGAAATTTATTTATTGTATAGTCACTTGTATATTTAGTTTTAAAATGTTTTATTTATTTACTGGAGCAGGCAAGGTCCCGCTCCAATGAAAGCAGATTTATTAATAATTCTTAAGTTATAAACATAAAGGTTTCTTAGTCTAAATCGGTGAGCAGCGCTGCCGGCGTAGGTTGCAGCACTCCGACGCTTATATGCATATATAAGTAAGCGACGGCAAAGGGTCGCTGAGGTAGAGGAGGTATGTTCACGTAGTGACAGAATGGTCGAGCATGTAAGGAATGCGGACTCAGCACTTAGGTGGCCCATTGACTCATAAAATAAGTGCATTAATATATTTGTATTTATTGTATTTATTTATGCATAACACTGAATACAGTGTGCATTCGCTATGTGAACATACTACATCTCCCTCCTTTTGAAAAATAACGTAATCTAATGGAGCTATTTTCTAATTATTATATATTTTTGTATTTATTTGTTATTATTAATTAGTATTTTAAGTTAAATTTTAGGTTCTAGATGTAAACGCTTGAATTAACTCCGGTGCGACGCTTTGCTTAAATACGTTTTACTTTATTTCGACTTTACTCTCCAAGAACCAGCGACCGAATGCCGCGTTTTGCTTCTTCTCCTTTGCTTCTGCTCGCTCATCTCTGTGTGTATGCGTGAGCAGGAGGTATACATTATTCTCTCTTATAGCTAGCTTATGAGTAAGAGCGAGATGACAGTATTGTTCTTATTCTAACGGGGATTTGATCGTGCACGTCTCTTTACTACCATGGGCTTCATACCCTAAACTCAGCTAATACATACATGATACATACATGGTACTGTGGGCCTTATGCGTATCTATCCTACCACAACTCGGCCGTCCTGACTAGCTGATCCCCTGATCATGATTTACATTGTTTGTTTTGTAATTAAATAATGACTTAATCCTATTAATTTATACATATGTACATACTCCGTTTGATTGTTGACATTATTAACAATGTTTAATTGTGTGTTCGTATATTTTTCTTATTGCCTATCCAATGTTTAATATTCTGAATGCTCCAGACACCTTGGTACGGATTGCGGGATACCTGAAAACCTTCTACGTCTTTTAATAAAAACCTGTCGTTCCTCAATACTTTTGAAATTACATATGGACCTTTACATTTTGGAATTAATTTTCTAGAGATGCCTGCTGTGCTGTCGAAATTCTTTACCATTACATAATCTCCTTTTTTGTATTTAGAAGGCTTCCTGGCGGACTTATCATATTGCGTTTTGTTATAAGCTTGAGCTTTTACTTGATTCTTTTCTGCTTCGCTTCTAATCTTTCCTAAATCTCTATTTTCTGGATTATTATCTAATTCTTCTAGCTTTTCTTTCAGTTCGTCTACTATTTTTCCTCTCTGTTCTAACCCAAAAAGCACTTTGCTTGAAGTTTGCTTTATGCTGCGGTGTTGTGTATTATTTAATACATGCTCAACTTTGTCTATTACTGTGTCCCAATATATACCTTTTTCTGGTTCTACTAGTTTCGCTATCATTGGACCCAGACTTCTGTTGACCCTTTCAACCTGCCCGTTCGCCTGGGTTCCCGTCGCAATCTTCATATGCTTAATATCGAACTCTAACATAAACTCTTCAAACTCCTTAGATGTAAAACAACTTCCCCTATCTGAAATGATTCATCTAGGCTTGCTGTATGCTCTAAAATAGTCCTTCAGGGCTGCAATGACTTCTCTTGTATTCGTGGTCTTTGTAGTGTATAGCCGTACAAACTTAGTGAATCCGTCGATAACAACAAAAATATGTTTTTTGGCTCTGCCCGAGTCGACTGGGCCGTAATGATCTATATGTATTAGTTCAAATGGTTGACTACCTTTTGGAATGCAGTGCAGAAATCCTTCCTTACCCGTTTTAGGGGAGAACGCAACACATTTTAAACAATTTCCTATATGACTTAAACATTTGTCTTTGGCATTGGGAAACCAATAAGATTTCAAAATTATATCTAACATTTTGTCTCTACCTATGTGTCCGATCTCATTGTGATATTTATATAGAATATGATCTTCCATATCTGTGGGAACATAAAATAATAGTCTGCCGTCGTTACATTTTCTATAAATTATTCCGTTTCTCATTTCGTATAACTTATGTTCATTTTCCTCTAACAGTTTTCTAATTTCTTGAATTTTTTGATCTTTGGCTTGGCAAATTACTAAATTATCTTCAAACGTATTCGATTCTACTATCATGATATTCGTACATCTACTAAGAGCATCTACATGCTGCATCCTTTTACCTTCTCTATGTATAAGTTCATAGTCGTAGTTCTGGAGCTCTAACGCCCATCTAGCTATTCGTGGATTAAGTTCAATCTTATTCAGTGTTAAAGTAAGTGAATTACAACCAGTAATAATATTAAAGCTTTTTCCATACAAGTATATTCTAAATCGTCTCAGTGCGTGAATAATTGCCATCGTCTCTAGTTCGAAACTGTGATATTTTGCCTCAGCGACTGTTGTACGTTTTGAAAAATAAAATATGGGGTGCAATTTTCCATCCTCTTTCTTTTGACATAATACGGCACCGAAGCCAAGAGCGCTTGCATCACAGTGCAGCTCTATCTCGTCTTTGAAATTATAAATGGCTAAAACCGGCGCCTGTACTAACTTTTCCTTAAGCGTAGAAAAACAGCTCATTTCTTTTTCTCCAAATTTAAATTTCTCGTCTTTTCTCAAGAGGTCGTATAACGGTTTCGCTAATGTTGAAAAATCTTTTATGAATCTACGAAAGTATGAACATAAACCTAGGAAACTTTGAACGGATTGTATCTTGTCTGGAATTGGAAAATGTTGTATGGCATCTATACCTTTATCATCTGTCCTAATGCCTTCTCCGTTTATAATGAATCCTAAATACTTAATATTTGTTTGAAGAAACTCACATTTATCCATTCTTAATTCTAATTTATTTTGAGCTAATCTGAGAAACACTTCCTTTAAGGTTTTTAAGTGTTCCTCCGTGTCCTTGCTGGCGATCATGATGTCGTGCATGTATACAATTACTTTGTTGTTCCTAATAAGATCCTCGAAAATTTTGTTTCCAAACCTTTGAAACACTGCCGACGCAGTTTGCAGACCCATTGGCATTCTGAGAAATTCGAATTGTCCTAACGGTGTAACAAATGAGGTGTATTTAACCGATTCCTTATTGACATATACATGAAAATAAACGTTTTTTAAATCCAGTTTCGAAAAGACTTTCTTGTTAACTAGTTTGTCTAAAAGGTCATCGATAAGCGGTATCGGATAATTGTCTTTGATTAATACCTTTGTTTGGTTTTCTAAAGGCTATGCATAGTCGTATGTCTCCTGTTTTCTTCTTAACTAAAACTATTGGTGAAGCATATTCTGATTCACTAGGTTGTATAATTCCGTCTTTCAGATATTCATCCAGCAATTTTTGTAATTTTTCCTTTTCCGAGTAGGCAAGTCTTCTTGGAGCACAACTAAATGGTTTTGATGTTTCTAAACATAATTTTATTTCACATTTAACTAACAGTTCAGCAGGCTTCTTTACACTTAAATAATTGTATCTAATAATCTCTTTTAATTGGCAGCTTAAGATTTTGTTATTTTCTGTGCCGCATAAGTAATTCATTTGCTCATCCTCTATGTAATCAATGCTAAAGATTTCCTTAACTGTTTCTTCATAACTGGGCATAACTGTAGCATACAACTTCTGACTAAGTGCGGGATGCGTTGTACCGCTGCCTAAAGGAATAACCGTTCAGTGTTTTACTAACTGCAGGATTAACTGTTTTACTACTCGCTTCGATATCTGCTATACTAACTGCTCCATAACCTGATTCACTAACTGTTTTACTAACTGTTTCATAACCTGTTTTACTAACTACTTTACTAACTGTATCACTAACTGTATCACTAACAATATCACTAACTGTCTTACTAACTGTATTACTAACTGTATCACTAACTGTCTCATTGTCTAAGGTACTAACTGTTTCCTTATTTAATGGGTTAACCGTAATCCTTCCCAAAGTACCTGGATCCAGTTAAAGCTGGCAAGCTTCCATAAAATTTCGTCCAAGGATTACATTATGACTCATAGACCCGTCTGGAACTACGTATAAATCAAAATAACACTTTATTCTTTCTTTTGTAATGTAAAATAAGGTTTTTCCGAGTATTATTAGTTGGCTTTTATTTAGCCCGAAATAGTTTTCAGCAGCAGACTCTAACTTGACTTCACTGGATATACTGCTTAATTTTGAAAATGATATTGGACTCCCGGTGTCTATGAGGCATTCTGTAATTAGTATGGTTTTATAGCTACTGTGAAAAAAAATCTTAACATGTCTTACATAATTGTTGATATTGGCGCTCTTGCGCTCCGGGCATTGTCCGACGAAGTGTCCGAACGCTCCACAAGCGTAGCAGGATCCGGGCTCTCTCTTTGGCTTCAGTTGGCGCAACGCAAATCCTTCTTAGTTGGACCTCCTTCAAAGAGGCGTTTTGGCGAACTATTATCAGGCTTGTGCTTTGGCAGACGGACTTCCGATAAGGCTCTCAAAACCTGCATCGGTTCGGAAAAGCACTGTATGCGAGCCTGATTGCGTAGCGCTGGTGCCGGAATTCCCTCGATAATGTTTTCCAGGAGTTCCTCCAGATCGATGTTGATGCCGTTGGCCAGCATCATCTTGTCCTCGAAATAAGCCGCAAATTTCTCCTCTGAACGCCATTCCCGCTTTTGGAATGCGCTCCTCAGCTCTCCTTTGGACATTTTAACCCCAAATGACATAATTAACTGCTCACACAGCTGATCGGTTGACTCCAGAATTCGGGTGGTGTTTGCGTGCAGCCAACGTTGTGCACTCCCTTTCAGCTTGACAATTAGAAGCATATGCAAGCATCCGTCGTCCAAATTGTAGATCTTGCCGATGTTCTGGAACTGTGTGACCCAATTACGCACACATACGCTGCCGTCGTACTCCATGGTGACCTCTTTTGCCAAGGCAAGCGCTGCTGCTGGCGATTCCAAGAGTTTGTTTACGTTTGTACTCTGGCGTTGATCATCACTGCTAGCGGTCTCCTTTCCAACACTGGTATCTCCCTCGATAATGTTATCGGCAGTGATGGTAACTTTGGTGCTGTTAACTTTAACATTGCCATCATTTTCAATGTTATTTTCGATGACGTCATGGGCTTGGCCAACACGAACGGACTTGTTCTTGCTCGCCTCGTCGATTTCTGTGTAAATGCTCTGCAACACGGCCATGTTTGCATCTATTTCGTCACGAATTTTCTGCAGGGTGGCTTTGTCGGCATCCACTAGCGATAACTGCTCCAAATCCAGACTTTCTATGGTTTCTGACGCCGCTGATTGCGCGTCTAACGGGGTCGCTGGCGTGTCTCCCTCTTGCAGCTCTCGTTGTGCTAGCAGCGATGCAGCTCCATCCGTTGCTTCCGTTGCTGATCCGTTGTTTGACGGTGGATCGCCCCGTATTTCCGGAGAAATGGCTTGGAGACGCCCTATCAACTCCGCTTTAGTGCCGGAAGTTTGGCGTCCAAGGGCTCCCAACCATTTTTTTAGTTGTTGCACCGAGAACTGATTTAATATGATGTCAGGAATAGTGAGTAATGACCACTTCTGATGTTGTAAACGCTCGAATTAACTCCGGTGCGACGCTTTGCTTAAATACGTTTTACTTTATTTCGACTTTACTCTCCAAGAACCAGCGACCGAATGCCGCGTTTTGCTTCCTCTCCTTTGCTTCTGCTCGCTCATCTCTGTGTGTATGCGTGAGCAGGAGGTATACATTATTCTCTCTTATAGCTAGCTTATGAGTAAGAGCGAGATGACAGTATTGTTCTTATTCTAACGGGGATTTGATCGTGCACGTCTCTTTGCCACCATGGGCTTCATACCCTAAACTCAGCTAATACATACATGATACATACATGGTACTGTGGGCCTTATGCGTATCTATCCTACCACATAGAGTATATTAATTTTTTTTTTGTTTATTTTTTTTTTGTATTTATATTATTATTATTATTGTTTATGGGGAAGAGCACGAATATGCCACCCTTAGCAATATAATTAATAAAAACGTACAATTGGTTCTATTAATATATAAGTGCTCTATATTTTGCGATCGATCGATGCGGAGGTAGGAGAATAGAGATCTGTCAACAAAGTGTTTATGGGGAAGACAACGAATATGCCACCCTTAGCAATATAATTCATAAAAACGCAAGAATAGGATTTATTAATATATAAGTGCTCTATATTTTGATCGATCGATGCGGAGGTAGGAGAATAGAGTGAAGCTCGGCTTCCAAATATATAACAAAATGAGCAGCAGTTGACAATATGTAGTTTAAGAAAATAAAGTGCGACAGATTTAACGAAAGAAGAGGAACGTGAAAAGAGATATGATGAGAGCGCTGCAGGTGCAGCGGAACACCCATGCGCGCATGCCTAGGTGCTGGCGGTCTGCTCCGAACATACTCCCCCCGTTGGAAGAGGTACGGTTCCAACTATTTCAGAATCGACGGGCAGAACGGCTAATTTAGCGACGGCTCTCGTGCCTATACCCGTAGCTGTACGGACCATAGCTACTCTGATGACGCCGTCCCCGCCGGGTGTGACTTCCTGGATGCACCCAAGCTGCCATATCTTCCAGAAGTGTTGCTGCATCTGGGTCACCCTCTGCCATCTGCTGAGGCGACCTTCGCGAAGATGAGCGATGTCAGGCCCAGGAAACTTGTTGTAGCTGGAACCCTTGGCTAATCCCAATGCCTTGGCGATATCCGATCCATCGTGAAATTTGATTAACTGCTCTTTGTCGCAGTCTGATTCTCCTTCCAGGGCTGCTGGCTCATTGGAACACCATCTACGGATTGGAAAGAGGAATGATGAGGAATTTCTATAACCTCCTCAACTGAGTCCCCTCCAGAGATTAAATCATCCACATAGAAACAATCCACGAACAATTTTTGCTCCAACTGGAAATGATTCCTCCTCATTTGCCATGACCGTGGTGAAGGTAGCGAGAAAATCCGGCCAGTCGGAACCATTAAATCGAGCAATTTCAACGTTCGGCAATCGATGCCCCCTAGATCGAAAAGAAAGATCCGGATGGTTATTAATGTTAATGGATGTTGAATTTGCAGCGGCCGAAGCCTGCAATTGCGACTTGCGAAGAGCACGGCTGAGCCTTCACATCGTAGAAAACTTTGGAAAATTCCATCCGAGTGTCACTGGAGATCTCCGCGAAATCCAATTTTTCCAGCGATGTCTGCGCAGAATCAAATGCCAGATTTAGGGAATTTATCCATTCCACTCGCACCAGGAAATCCTCTTCGTCGAACTGATTAACCGACTCAGAGTTTAAATAAATGTTCAACGAGCTTATTTGCCGCAAAATAGACTGGGCTTTAGCTCGGTAGAAATCCACGTCACTTGGGGTCTCATTCTGAGCCCGAACCGAGTTTTCCGTGCCAGACATTTTTCCCGATGACAAGAAAAATAAATTAAATAAAATGTCCGACCGAGTCAGAGGTACGATACACCCTGTACTTTTACCGCGAAATGTAAGGTAACAAGCGTCGCCGAAATGCAACGGAACCTATACTTTGTTGTTGTTGTCCTTGTCGGAAAATTATCTGCCTAGCAACAGCGTAACCAAAATGTACATATAAATATTTATGTAATATGCGCTAATTAACAAAAATTAAATGCGGTTCACTTTTGTTAATATTTTTCTTGTGCACAACACAGTTTTAGCTTTCACAGCGCGAAATGTACGAAAAATGAAGCGGCTGCGGCTGCGCACTTATCTTTGTTTGTATGTTCGTGTGTTTGTGACCGAATGCCCGCAAACGACAGCGAAGAAATTGGATTTGTTTAAACGATATTAACGATATCACGTCGGGGTCACCAAAATGTTTATGGGGAAGACAACGAGTATGCCACCCTTAGCAATATAATTAATAAAAACGCACGATAGGTTCTATTAATATATAAGTGCTCTGTTTATTTAACCGATCGATGCGGAGTTATGATCGACCGATGCTGAGTTGCGAAGAATAGAGAGTTGCGGAGAGAACCTCGGCTTCCAAATATATATCAAAAAGCGCAGCAGTTTACAATATTTAGTTTAAGAAAATAAAGCGCGACAGATTTAACGAAGGAAGAGGAAGGCGAATAGAAATAAGAGGAGAGCGCTGCAGGTGCAGCGGAACACCCAGGTGCTGGCGGTTTACTCCGAACAATTATTATTATTTTTTTTTTTTAACTAATTGAAAAAGAATGGATTATGTAATAAAAATATACATATGTTGATTAGGAAATAAAAATTTTTAATCTATTTTGATGTACTTTTTGTTTCTTATTTTTATTATTTGAAATTATAATATTTTCGTTTTCCTCTATACTTTTTACCTTATATGGTCCAGTATATTTAAAATCTAACTTATGTCCAGTTTCGTTTTTTAACAAAACCTGGTCTCCTATTTTTAGTTGGATATCTTTAACTTTCCTATCATATAATTCCTTATTTTTAAATTTGTTATCTTCTATCATTAATCTAGCTCTTTTATAGGCTACTTCTAACCTATACTTAGATTCTTTAGCGTAATCATCCACATTGTATAGTGGTTCTATTCTATCTATGCTATTAAAATGTATCGGCAAGTTCGATGCTTTACAGAATACTAGCTCATATGGACAATAGTCATGTGCCATTGAGGGCGTAGTGTTAAAACAATACGTGAAATATGGGATCAAATTGTCCCAATCGGTTTTGTCTAGTGAGATATAGGACCGGATGAATTCATTTAATGTTCTATGACTTCTTTCTACGGTTCCTAAAGTCTGATGATGGTGTGCAGTAGATGTTATGTTTTTTATATTCAAATTATTACATAAATCTTCAATTATTTAATATTTATATTCTGTTCCCATGTCCGTAATGAACGTCTTCATTGGACCGTACTTCAGAATAAAATCTTCAAATATAGCTTTTGCTACTGTTTTTGCACTATTGTTTTTGATGGGTATTGTTACGAGTATTTTGTTAAATCGCAGATTAATGTTACTGCGTATTCATTTCCTCTTTCAGATTTGGGTAGTGGACCGATCGTATCCACAATTACCTTGTCAAAAGCGTTTCTGTTATTGTCAATGGGGTCTTTGTATGCCTTGTCGTTTTTGACCTTTGGCATTTAGGGCATTTTTTTACATAATTTGATATCGGGTCATATTTTTCCAGTAATAACTCCTTTTTATTTTAGCTAATGTTCTAACTTTGCCTGTATGACCTCCTTGTATCCGATCATCAGGGAATGTAAACAGTATTGCTTCTTTCTCTTTTTCATTATTTGATAATAGGGTCACCGGCTTGAGTAGCGCTACTCTTAGAGATTGTAATGTTTTATTGCCCATAATTTTAAAAGATTCTATTGAGATGGTGTTAAAGATCTTTTCGCTCGGTGCAACTTTGAGTTGCCGGATATTGAGTATACCGGCTTCTTTTTTAAGCCTTTGAAAGAACTGACCTAAGTCAAGAATTTCATTGGTGTACATATCGCTAACATCAATTCTTGCTATAACTTTTATTCCATGTTTTAGTAAACATAGTGAATTCGTTATTCGCAAGGTCACTACTTTTCGTACCTCGTCATTTACTATGACTTCGTATACGTTGGGCTGAGAAGCTTTGTTTCGAGTTTGCCTAGGCAAATCTACTTGTTCTTTTCCTGCGCAGGAATTTTTCTGTTTATTCTGGTTTCTGGTAGTGACTTTCAGAATGGAATTTTTGTTTTTGCATATCCTTCAAGTCTGATATTGTTATCCTGGATAATGCATCGGCTACGTAATTATCCTTGCCCTTCAGATATTCTACTGTAAAGTTATATTCCTCAAGTTCAAGTCTCATTCGCATTAGCTTGGAGCTTGGATTTATCATATGTGAGTGGTCGGTGATCGGTTTTGACAGTGAAATTTCGGCTCTGTGAAATAAGTCCCCAATGAAATAAGTCCCCAAACGAAAAATGAAATAATTCCCCAAACTTTGGGGAGTTATTTCATAATGAAATAAGTCCCCAAATTTAAAAATGAAATAACTCCCCAATCTTAAAAAAAATGACACATGGAAAAATGAAATAAGTCCCCAAAAATTTGTATGGAATACAACAACAACGATTTTTTGGGGACTTATTTCATTTTTTTACCAAATTATGAAATAAGTCCCCAAAAAAAAATGAAATAAGTCCCCAAAAAACTGTAATGTCAAAAGAATCAAGAAAATGAAATAACTCCCCAAATTTTGGGGACTTATTTCATAATGAAATAACTCCCCAATTTCAAAAATGAAATAACTCCCCAAACCTACAAAAAATTACACATGGAAAAATGAAATAAGTCCCCAAAAATTTTTATGGAATACAACACTTGTCATTCATGCATATAGTGTGATCTGCTCCGGAACATATCAAATAGTGCCTTAGCAGTGGCGTGAGCCACTGCTTTTACGGCATTAGGTAGTTTAAAATATAGTGAAAACTTTTAAACGCCGTAAAAGCAGTGGCTCACGCCACTGCTAAGGCACTATTTGATATGTTCCGGAGCAGATCACACTATATAGTAAAAACTTTTAAACGCCGTAAAAGCAGTGGCTCACGCCACTGCTAAGGCACTATTTGATATGTTCGGAGCAGATCACACTATATAGTAAAAACTTTTAAACGCCGTAAAAGCAGTGGCTCACGCCACTGCTAAGGCACTATTTGATATGTTCCGGAGCAGATCACACTATATGCATGAATGACAAGTGTTGTATTCCATAAAAATTTTTGGGGACTTATTTCATTTTATTGATTCTTATAACATTACAGTTTGTTGGGGACTTATTTCATTAAATTCTCAAAAAGTGAAATAAGTCCCCAAAAAATCGTAGTTGTTGTATTCCATACAAATTTTTGGGGACTTATTTCATTTTTCCATGTGTCATTTTTTTTAAGATTGGGGAGTTATTTCATTTTTAAATTTGGGGACTTATTTCATTATGAAATAACTCCCCAAAATTTGGGGAGTTATTTCATTTTATTGATTCTAATGACATTACAGTTTTTTGGGGACTTATTTCATTTTTTTGGGGACTTATTTCATAATTTGGTAAAAAAATGAAATAAGTCCCGAAATTCTATCATTTGATATCAAAAATTTGTTGTTTGTGTACTCCATACAAATTTTTGGGGAATTATTTCATTTTTCGTTTGGGGACTTATTTCATTGGGGACTTATTTCACAGAGCCGAAGTTTCTACCATAAACGTATGGTCTGAAGTAAGTTATTGCCCAATGAATTGCTGACAATTCTTGTTCTGTGGTGCTTTTATTACTTTCGCCCTTAGTAAACGATCTTTATGCATACGCAACTGGAAGTTGAAGTCCGTTTTTGTTTTGAATTAAAACTGCTCCACATGCTTACTTGATTCCGTTATTATGTAAAAATCTTTTCTGAAATCTAGGTATTGTAATAAACTTGGATTCATTAGTGCCGATTTAAGATGTTCGAAGGCATTCTGGCCATCAGTTGACCATTCGAATTTAACACCTTTCTTACATAATCTTGTTATGTGACGGGTATATTCGGCGAAATTTTGGATAAAACGTTGTGAGGAGCCGATTGGCTCTCACAAATAAATAATATAAATAAACACATATAAATAATAAATAAATATATAAATAATAATACAAATAACTATATAAATAGTAATACAAATAAATAATAAATAAGAATGTAAATAAATAATAATTGTAGTGTTGCTAGCCTGAAACGGCCAGAAACTATGACCGTTGCCCAAAGATGTTACTTTTATAAGAAGCTAGGTTCGACGGTGCGCATTCTTGCTGTGCTCGGGTCCAGCTCGTCGGATTGGTCGGGGTCCTTTCTCCCCTAGCTATCTTTCCTTCTAACACAAGTCAATTAATGCGCGAGATAAACCAAAAATTAATCAGTATCTACAAGGGAAATGGTATATTAAAAGAAAAGGAATTGATTCCGCGCCGCCACGCGTGCTATAACCAAATAAAATGTAAATTCGCTAGATCATGGGATCACAGATGTTAAGTGTCCCGTTTCTCTACCCACCCAACCTTGACAACTACTAGAATTTGATAGCTGTCCCAAGTCAAAAGAATCTTCACATTCTTAATTCACTTTAGTATAACTTAGCATGAGTACTCGACGGACGAAAGTAAATAAGGTTAAGCCAACATGTTTATGATCATAAAGGTACAAATAAGTTTCATTTTAATTCCATATATAATTCACAGAAAGCAAAACTAACAAAAATAATTACATTCAACACTAATTTAATCATCGGTTATTAATTTTTAATATCAGCAAAATATTTACTGGGGCTCATGGGGATATATTCTCTCATATCATTATTTATATATATTCTTATAATTTAGGCATGCATTTCGCTTATAAATACTCACAGTAATTCAACTCTCACCGATGTATCATTGGGCCCAAGATGACTCCGATGTAATTGCTGTATAATTTAGGAAGTAGTTATAATATATATAGATAAAGAGAGAAAGATATATTCAAATGATTCCCATCTTCATATTGCTCAGTCTTACACTAGTTTTCTTTAATTAATTTCTGCTTTAGTTCATAGTTTAAAAGAAAAATTGAAATGCAAAAACAAGAAGAAGATTTTCAATTACTCTGTAGCTTATTTATATGACTTTTTACATTACTTTTTTTAAGAACAAAGAAGATTTTTATATTATATTTTCCGCGCAATGACAAAGAGCGGCCGCAGCAGGTGCAATTGTAATTATTTATAGCTCAAAGGCTAGATTAGCTCGAAGCCGAGAATCAAAACAAAACGAAAACTCTTTTACAGCTTCTAGACTGGTGCAATGAATTGGGTTCGGTTTAGTTACGTCACAGGTGCTCGACGATCACAGAGGAGGTTATGGAAATGGACCGCGATCTCTTTCAGAGGGGTCCAACCAATCCTAAATTTTCCGTTAATTTCCAGACTTTATCCAAAACGTAGGTCCAGAGCTGCTGTCTCGGTCTCCGAGTGCAGTCTTGGTAATGGAATCCAAAGGTCCAAGGGTCGGCACCGCCTTCGCAAAGTTGGCGAGGTGCTCGCGGCTACAGCCAAGTTGGAAACGCTTACAGATAAAGCGTATAAGCCCTTTGGCTCAAACCAAGGCTGAATGCCTGCATAAAGTAAAATTAGAACACAGAACTTTCGTTCGATTTGGAAACATACCTCCTGCGCTGACAACTAACACTTGTTCACTTTATTCACTCCACTTTCTTGATGGTTTTGATGTTTATATTTATGAAATTGTATATAGCTGATTAGCTAATATAAATTTGAAAATTAATACCACGTGTGTACAGTTGAGCTGCTTATGCCACGACCATATATAGACTATAGGTCTTTATCGCTCGCTGAATAAAAATCGAATGATTTGCACGTGAAGAGTTCGTATGCTCAAAACTCCCAAATTTGGTCTTCGCTTAAAGCTTTGCCGTAGCGGTGAAATCGGGTGATCTTCCCGAGTTCTTTCATTACACCAATTATAGCAAGTGCATCAGCGAGGGCGGTTACAAGAGTTGGCGTACTAATTGTACCTAACAATAAATGCCTTTAAATTAATCCAAAAAAGTTGGACACTACAACCACAGATAATGGAACTAGACCTGTTCGAAGGGGCATTATCTGAAATTTGAGGACTCTATTTATTTGTTTTCCCGATCTGAATGTCTTTAAGGTGGTAAACGCCTAAATTTTTCCCTTCTAAGTTAACTAACTCATAATAAAACGGAGATCTCTTCTTTTTAACTTTGGCTGGTATGAAAACTGGAGCTAATTTTGAGCTAAACTTCTTGTTGGCATTGCTTTGCGTGAAGTTTCGTGCAAAGACGTCATCACCTATTTTAAATTGTAGATTTCTGCTTCGGAGATTATACCGCCTCGCGTTTAGTTCGTGTGATTTGGTCATGTTATTCTGGGCTTCCTGTCTCACCAGCTTTAACGTATCTGGGTGTTCTAATCTAATATCATCGCTAAGCAGATCCAAGTTACGCAGCAGGGCATAATCTTTTCCGTTGAGGATCATATTCTGGCCAAACGCTAGAAAATAGGGAGAATTACCAGTGCTTCGATGCAACGCAGCTCGCAGTGCACCACTTATAGCGTTTAAATTTACATCCCAGCTAGAATGATCATTACCGATATAAGCGCGAATTGCGGCCAAAACGGATCGGTTTACTCTTTCACTAGCATTTGCTTGTGGCGAATATATTGCTGTGCATCTATGGGTTATGCCAAAACTAGTTAAGAAGGCCTCAAAGAAACTGGACCTAAATTGAGAACCGTTATCTGTTAAGACAACTTCTGGTACCCCAAAAGTGTAGAATACAGAACTCTGTAGGTAGTCACATATTTTAGGGGAAGTAAATCTCTTGAGTGGGCAGAGAAAGTGAAATTTTTGTGCTATGATCTACAATTATTAGCAATCCAATGAATCCGTTCTTTGTGCGCGGATATGGACCTAGTAGATCCATATATAAACATTGAAAGGGGCGATCGGATGTCATTGGTCGGCCCATAGGTGGTTTTAGAATCCTATTCGGATTTTTAGTAGATCGACAAATAAGACAGTCGGAAATATATTCTCGGATTTGGCTAACCATTCGTGGCCAAAACAAATAGCGTTTAATCTTTTCGACTGTTTTACTCATTCCACAATGTGCAGAACTTTGCGCATCATGTGCTTCATGTAAAACTTCTGGAATCATGCTAGATGGAACCCAAAGTTTCCAGGCCTCGTGTTGTTCATCACTGTGACTACTAAACTCGGTTCTCTTATACACATATCCGTCTACAACCTTTAAATCACTAAGTCTTTGCTTGTTTTCTTTTATTCGCTCAATCAAGTTTAGGTATTCCAATGTTTTAAAATGACTCGACTTTAAATCAATAATTGGACCACTCGCGACAAAAGCATCTATCCCAGACTGTTCTTGACGCGACAAAGCATCCGCAACTACATTTTCTGATGCTCTCCGATGTGTTATAGAAAAGTCGAAAGACTGTAATTTCATTGACCATCTTGCAAGTCTTCCCGAGAGATCTTTTTGTCTCATTAGCCACTGCAAGGCTGCATGATCGGTCACAACTAAAAAGTTTTGTCCTTCTATGTACGGACGAAATTTTTTAATACCCTTAATAACAGCAAGACATTCTAACTCACTAACTGTGTAATTTCGCTGAGCTTTTGATAACTTTTCCGACATGTATGCGATGGGTAGTTCTACACCATCTCGATCTTGTGCCAAGACGCAACCAATACCATAGGTGCTTGCATCGCATAGTAAAATAAATGGTTTCGTAAAATCCGGAGTTATCAATATTGGCGCTGCGGTTAGACAGGCTTTCAAGACGTTAAAGGCTTTTTCAGCATCGTCAGTCCAAACTAATGCTTTCTTAGATTTCAACAATTCCGTCAGGGGAAAGCTAATAGTTGCATAATTTTCGACAAATCGCCGATACCAACCTGACAAACCTAAAAACCTACGGAGCTGCTTTATAGAGATAGGAACAGGGAATTCATTAATCGCATTTATTTTCCCAGGATCCGTAAGAATTTGGCCCTCTCGAATTATAAATCCCAAATATTTTATTTCACGCATACAAAACTTTGATTTTTCGACATTAATGGTAAGATTAGCTTTTTTTCAGATAAAGCGCGATTTCTTGAGAGTGATCAAATGCGACTCAAAATCTTCTGAAAGAACGAGAAGATCATCTAAGTACACAAAAACTCGAGTTCGTAAGTGTGCAGGAATGACTTGATCCATTAGTCGACAAAGTGTTTGAGGAGCATTGCAAAGGCCGAAAGGCATTGTTTTGTATTGATAAAGAGGTCTGTTCGGAACCGTAAAAGCCGTATATTGCCGTGATTTTTCGTCTAGGGGTATCTGCCAAAACGCATGCTTCATATCTAATCCAGTGATGTATTTAGCCGGAGGCAGTCGACTTAAAATCCCATCAATATGAGGTAACGGATATGCATCCTTCGTGGTAACCTTATTGACTTCTCGCGAATCTAAACAAAGCCTGTTCTTTTCCCCTTTTCTCACTAATACGCAATTGCTGCTCCATGGACTTGTAGACTCTTCAATAACGTCCAGCGACAACATATGATCAACTTCAGCAAACATTAGTTTCTCTATAGCGGGAGAGACTGGCCAATGTCGCTGCTTGATCGGACTAGCAGTTCCTATATCAATTTTGTGCTGAATCAAGTTTGTTCTGCCTAATCCTTCTTTAGAAAAGGAAGGAAATACTTTCACTATTGAATCTAAACGACTTTGTTGGTCTTTGGACAAAATATGCCACTTTGGCGATTCCTTTTCACTGCTTTCTCCACCAACATCCAGTTCGGAAATATGATCGTTTATATGAATGTTTTTGTCTAATCCAAATTTACGCCAAAAGTCTATTCCAAGGTATATTTCTTGTTGAAGACCTGGAATAATAAAGAGTTCTAATACTTCAGTTTTCTGTTTATACTCTACTTCAGTTAATAATTTTCCTACCACTTTACTTTGGGCTCCATTTGCAGTTCGAATGCTTCCCGCACATTTCTTTGTTTTGCCTAATGCCAAGAGCTCAAGTGCTGCCTTGCCTCCTGCACAACTTAAAGTGGCCCCGGAATCTAGAAGGGCTGTATATTTGTGTCCTTCTATACAAACTTCAGTGTAAAGTCTATCATCGGACTTTGACAAAATTGCTGATATAAATTTACCTCGGTCGGATCTTATAGCTTTCCAGTGATTTCTCAAGCGTTTGGTGGATCTTTTAGGACTCGGGCTGATGTTGGATATTATGGTTTCGCCGAACAATTTATCCCTAAGCTTTTGATAGTTTTCTAGCCTAATATGAAAGGGAATAGTAGAATAGTGTGGTTTTGAACATTCTAAAGACTCTCCTTCTGTACTCTCTTCATTAAGTTTCTCCTGAAAACGTACTGATACTATGTTCTCGTTTAATTTTTCGGACATGTCTGCTTTCTGTCGGGGGACATGCCCGCATGTCGGTTTCCCAACGGGTTACATCTCGGACACCGAGGCTTGCGAACCTCCTTAGCGCCACACCCAAAACAAAAGATAGCAAGTGGTTCTAAGCAATCGTCGAATCTATGCCCAGTTTTCTCGCAGTTCCAACAAACAAGATTAAATGGTTTGTGCTGAATGGCTAAGACTTCTTGATCAGATGGATTCGGATCTGCTTGGTTTTGACATTCGTAGGAATCTGTTAGCTCATTTATATAAGAACGTAGAGTTCTAGGCTTATAGCTTTTTATCTCGTTGTAAAATTGTTCATGTTTACGGACTTCAACGCGTAATTGTGATCTATTCTGAATTCGTAAATGAAGTAATTCATGATGCAAACTTGGTTTACCGTTCCTTATCAATAACTCCACTAATTGACTTTCGGACATACCTTGATGAAGCCTATCAGCTAGATCTTCGATCGCACATTGATAATCATCAAACGCTTCATTTTCACCTTGTCGTCTTTTCCTTATCATTTCCCAAATATCGAGATCAGTCTCCGCTTCCTCAAAACGTTTACGAAATTCCACACAAAATATTTCCCAAGTAAAATTGTTATAGTTACGATGGAATTTCCGAAACCAATCACTTGCTTTATTAGCGAATAATAGGTACAGGTGATCACAGAGAAGCTGATAATCATTATTCAAGTTCTGTTCCGTCAAAGATCGAATTCTATAAATAAAATCTTCCATTCGCATACAATTCTTGGATCCATCAAACTTTATTCTCCAATTTTGAATAATACTTGCAGCCTTTTCTGGGGATATTTGAGCATTTGTTCTAATTCGGGGACTACTGGTACTAGAGTGGTTACCTGAGACGGAAACTGGCATACTGTTTCTAGAAGCGCGATTTCCTAACGGAATTGTCGCAGGTATGTCTAACATCGGGTTTCTGTCTCGGTTCCTTAGCGATGAATTACTACTGTGTAGATTCAGAGCCGATAGCTGTTTACTAATAGCTTCCTCTATGTTGGTGTGCAAGATCTCAAGCATATCATCCATCATGTTAGCTTGCTGTACGCTTAAAGCTTGTTGTATGTACCTCACTATTTCAACCTGTGCTTTTGAAGGATTTAACTCAACTTCTTCAGTTCCCAACTCTTCTAGCTGTCGTGTTTTAGAACGAGTGGACATCCCTAATCTTGAACTGAGAGGTCTTCCCCTCCCTCGACTTTTAGTATTAATTTTAGCTCTAAGAGGATTACTTCCTTCTTGATTTCCAACTGCTGCCTCCTCGATCGCTGAAGCACCGTCTCTAATTTCCTCTTGCATTTCTGCTGCTAATGTGTTGTTCTCGTAACTTAATTGGGAGATAATGCAACCTGTAGCACATGTTGGACACGCTGGTGTTACTTTGATGACTTCAACTATACAGTTTTTATGGAACCTATGCTGGCACGGAGCGCTAGCAGTTAATTCATTACGCAAAATTACTTCATTGCAAATACCGCAAAAGGGATCAACTTGTTGAAGAATAGCCTCGATGTTTTCGTTACTACGGTCAACAACCATTTTGATATATTTTTTTTTTCTATTTATCCTAACGTTATGCAAAACCACGAATTAATTTGATAATCTTATAATGTCCGTCTTTCCTCATGTAAGGCTTCAATAAATCTAGCAAATTCTCCTTTTCTATCCGGTTATTCTATTACAGTTCACTACGAGTTTGAAATTTGTTTGCGAAACTACTCACATTACTGGACAATGTCTAAAGCTTCTCTAGAACATTGTATTTCCTAAGCACTTAGAGATGGTTTCTCGAAAGACTTCCTCTGCAGAATTCTCTATTATGTATTGAATTTTGGCCAGCCTAAATCTATTAGGGTCGATCAATCCGAGCTCCGAATTGCAATCGCTAAATCCACTACTTGAAGTAGCCAGTCCGCCGTCAACAATATTTTGAAATTCTTTAGGGAATTTGATTATGGCCAGCTAAGATGTATTTGTTTTATAAGAGCTTAAATGGGACGAAAGATATCCTTTCACGCCCCACGTTGGGCGCCAGATTGTGTAGTGTACAGAACAGGACGGCTTAGCCTTGCTAGCCTGAAACGGCCAGAAACTATGACCGTTGCCCAAAGATGTTACTTTTATAAGAAGCTAGGTTCGACGGTGCGCATTCTTGCTGTGCTCGGGTCCAGCTCGTCGGATTGGTCGGGGTCCTTTCTCCCCTAGCTATCTTTCCTTCTAACACAAGTCAATTAATGCGCGAGATAAACCAAAAATTAATCAGTATCTACAAGGGAAATGGTATATAAAAAGAAAAGGAATTGATTCCGCGCCGCCACGCGTGCTATAACCAAATAAAATGTAAATTCGCTAGATCATGGGATCACAGATGTTAAGTGTCCCGTTTCTCTACCCACCCAACCTTGACAACTACTAGAATTTGATAGCTGTCCCAAGTCAAAAGAATCTTCACATTCTTAATTCACTTTAGTATAACTTAGCATGAGTACTCGACGGACGAAAGTAAATAAGGTTAAGCCAACATGTTTATGATCATAAAGGTACAAATAAGTTTCATTTTAATTCCATATATAATTCACAGAAAGCAAAACTAACAAAAATAATTACATTCAACACTAATTTAATCATCGGTTATTAATTTTTAATATCAGCAAAATATTTACAGGGGCTCATGGGGATATATTCTCTCATATCATTATTTATATATATTCTTATAATTTAGGCATGCATTTCGCTTATAAATACTCACAGTAATTCAACTCTCACCGATGTATCATTGGGCCCAAGATGACTCCGATGTAATTGCTGTATAATTTAGGAAGTAGTTATAATATATATAGATAAAGAGAGAAAGATATATTCAAATGATTCCCATCTTCATATTGCTCAGTCTTACACTAGTTTTCTTTAATTAATTTATGCTTTAGTTCATAGTTTAAAAAGAAAAATTGAAATGCAAAAACAAGAAGAAGATTTTCAATTACTCTGTAGCTTATTTATATGACTTTTACATTACTTTTTTTAAGAACAAAGAAGATTTTTATATTATATTTTCCGCGCAATGACAAAGAGCGGCCGCAGCAGGTGCAATTGTAATTATTTATAGCTCAAAGGCTAGATTAGCTCGAAGCCGAGAATCAAAACAAAACGAAAACTCTTTTACAGCTTCTAGACTGGTGCAATGAATTGGGTTCGGTTTAGTTACGTCACAGGTGCTCGACGATCACAGAGGAGGTTATGGAAATGGACCGCGATCTCTTTCAGAGGGGTCCAACCAATCCTAAATTTTCCGTTAATTTCCAGACTTTATCCAAAACGTAGGTCCAGAGCTGCTGTCTCGGTCTCCGAGTGCAGTCTTGGTAATGGAATCCAAAGGTCCAAGGGTCGGCACCGCCTTCGCAAAGTTGGCGAGGTGCTCGCGGCTACAGCCAAGTTGGAAACGCTTACAGATAAAGCGTATAAGCCCTTTGGCTCAAACCAAGGCTGAATGCCTGCATAAAGTAAAATTAGAACACAGAACTTTCGTTCGATTTGGAAACATACCTCCTGCGCTGACAACTAACACTTGTTCACTTTATTCACTCCACTTTCTTGATGGTTTTGATGTTTATATTTATGAAATTGTATATAGCTGATTAGCTAATATAAATTTGAAAATTAAGACCACGTGTGTACAGTTGAGCTGCTTATGCCACGACCATATATAGACTATAGGTCTTTATCGCTCGCTGAATAAAAATCGAATGATTTGCACGTGAAGAGTTCGTATGCTCAAAACTCCCAAATTTGGTCTTCGCTTAAAGCTTTGCCGTAGCGGTGAAATCGGGTGATCTTCCCGAGTTCTTTCATTACACCAATTATAGCAAGTGCATCAGCGAGGGCGGTTACAAGAGTTGGCGTACTAATTGTACCTAACAATAAATGCCTTTAAATTAATCCAAAAAGTTGGACACTACATAATATAATATAAATATATAATTGAGTGAGTGAGTGTGAGTGGTGAGTGGTAGTGAAACCGCAACGAGGTGGCTAAAGTGTGTGTGTTCTTAAATCTTTGCGAGCCCTCGATGCGGTGGTCACCGAAGAGTGCGACTCTAAAATAAGCATAATGTATTGGATCTAAACTAATTAACACTGTGAGAAATTATACGAAACTTTGAAAACGCGAAAATATATATAAAATTATGAAATGATGACAATTATATTGGAAATAAAAATAGCAAAGATATGGAAATTAAACTAGCAAAGATAAATATAGAATTATAAAATAATGAGAATATGATGGAAATAAGAATAACATAATATGGAAATAAGATAGCAAAAATACGTGAAATAAAACCGGCGAAAATATAGGAAATAAAATTATACGAGAAAAACCGAGCATTTGTGTCCCAAAAATGTAACCTCGTGTATGAAAATTGAACATTTTACAGGATGTAATTTTAGATTGTATGTCCTACATTTCTCAAAAACATCAGTTAAGTTTTTAAGCATATATTTTTCGGAACAACCCATGACTATTAGATTATCCATGTAAAGGAAAACTTGAGAAGGTTTAGATCCGGAGTCATCATTCTCTGGAATGAATTTGTTGCTATTTTTAAACCGAATGGTAATCGCGTGAAAAGATATGAACCATTGTTCGTCGATAAATATGTTACGTCCCTTGAATTTTCTTCGAGTTCGATTTGATGGAATCCAGACATTATTATTATTATTATTACAAAGGCCTTGCTGCACTGCGACCAGATTTTAGATCTTTTGTGCCGGCCTGTAGGATTAGGGAAGAGGCCCTATACCTAGGCTTTTAATGAAAGAGAGCACTTTGGTAGAGTCTATTTGTTCCCAAATCCTGTAGGGGGGAATAAGTTCACCTCCTAGATGTTGAAGTCGACGTCTGATTAGCGATGGGCACTCACATAGAATATGTTCTGATGTTTCTTGCTCCATCTCGCAGAATCTGCAGGTGTCGATTTCTGAAAGTTTTAATTTCTTAAGGTGATACCTAAGGTTGCAGTGACCCGTTAGGTAGCCCGTTAGAGTGCGAATTTCGCTCTTTGGTAGGTTAATGATGCGTTTTGATCGCGTCATCTGGGGGACGAGAAATTGTTTGGCTTGTCTCAGCCCTGCACTGTCGGTCCAGTGACGATTTATCTCTGTTTCCTCCCATTTCCTGAGCAGTTCTCTATTGTATCCTTTCGATAGTCCACAGAACGGCTCAGGGCCGATGAAAGGTGTCATCGCCCCGCGTTTAGCTAGGGAGTCTGCCACCTCGTTTCCTATATGGCCTTCATGCCCTGGCACCCAGCCCACCGTTAGGGTGTTTTTGGAGGCAAGGGCGTTCAGCTGCTGGAAACAGTTCTCTACAAGTCCGGATGAGATCGTAAAGGAACTCAGCGCTATGAGCGCTGCCTGACTGTCAGAGAAGATGTAAATCCGTGCGCCTTGCATTTTCCTGCGAAGGCATTCACGAGCACAGATTTCTATGGCGTGTATCTCTGCTTGGAAGATGGTTGGAGACTTTCCCATGGCTATGGATTTTTTGAACCTTGGTCCGAAAATGCCAGCCCCGGTGTCACCGTTTTCCAGTTTCGACCCGTCAGTGTACCACGTTTGTGATCCACTGGGCAGAGATATTGATTTTGTTTTCCATTCATTCCTAGTGTACCTATGCAGACCAGTCGTTGTAATTTGGTAAGTGCAGCCGCAGCTGTCCTCTGGGTAGATTTCGTCCACAAAGCAAGAGATGCATAGGTTAAGATCGGTTTTACCACAGTGTTAAAAGACCAGTAGATCATTTTGGGACTTAGGCCCCATGTTCTGCCGTAGAGCCTGTTACACGCAAAGTGTGCTCGAATGGCTTTGTTTATGGTCTTTTCCAGGTGTGCATTCCAGTTGAGCTTGGAGTCAAGCGTGACTCCTAAGTAGTTTGCCTCAACCGAAAAGTCAATGATAGACCCATTTAGGGATGGTCTTCTTAGGGAGAGAGACCTTTTCCTAGTAAATGGGACTATAACAGTTTTTGATGGGTTTATGGACAGTCCTTTGTCCTGGCACCAACTGTTGGCTATATCAAGGGCTTGCTGCATGCGGTCCGAGATGGTTTTCTCATGCCAGCCTACTATATATATTACTAGATCATCAGCGTAGCCTTGAGTGGGGAAACCTAAATTGTTGAGCTCATAAAGTAGCTCGTCGATGACCAGAGTCCACAGGAGGGGAGAGAGTACTCCCCTTGAGGGCACCCCCTTGTGGCTGTGATTGAGGTCATGGTTTCTCCAAGGTCTACAGTTATGATTCTGGATTTAAGCATTTCCAGAATCCACCTAATAATAGGTGTGGAGACATTCTTTCGTACAAGAGAGGCACGTATAGCCTCATATGACGTGTTGTCGAAAGCTCCTTAGATGTCTAAGAAGGCACCTAGTGCTATCTGTTGAGCGCCAATGGCCTTTTCAATGGTTGTTGTAAGGCAGTGTATGGCGGTCTCAGTTGATTTACCAGCTTGATACGCATATTGGTATTTGTGTAGGGGTAGTTCCTTGAGATTCACCTCCCTTATATGCTGGTCAATTATCTTCTCCATCGTTTTAAGGAAGAAGGAGCTAAGGCTAATCGGTCTATATGATTTGGCAATTGGGAATCTTTCTTCCCTGCCTTTGGGATAAACACGACTTTTACTTTAGCCCAGTTGCTTGGTATGTGTCCAAGCAGGAGACTGGCTCGAAATAGACGGACCAGGCGGAGTGCGATCAGGTGCAGTCCCCGCTGTAACAGGCATGGATATATACCATCCGGTCCGGGTGATTTGTATGGGCTGAAACTTTGTAATGCCCATTGTACGCTATTTTGATGAAACATCCTATAGGGCATGTTTCCAACACGTTCTGAGCGATGGGGGGGTTCCCCTCTCTCAGCCCCATTGGAGTCTGCCACCATAGTCATATGGTCAAGGGTACGTTAAACGAAACCAAGCAAAAAATTTTTTTTTTTTGATTTTACCGCTATTGCTATGATATTCTGTTCGAATATTGTCCATAGCATCGGGAAACACTAATGTCACACAAAGAAATGTTTCTTTGGTTTGACATTTCGCAACTCATTCACTTGTTTTTACTGTGTGTCGAATATGGAAAAATTAACAGAGCCTCAGAAAAAGGTAAGAATTTATATTTTATTCAACTTTTTATGATGCAATTTTGATTAAATTCAGTGTAATATACTCCAAAGCAACGAACTATATCAAAATTTCGAACAAAAATTCTATCCGTGGTCTTATTTAACAACATTTCAATGTACCGCTTTTTGGGAGTAACGTTACCGACAAAAATGTAGAAAAAGTTTTTTTACACATATTTAAGCAACTCAACCAATTTGATGATATACATTTTTTGTGTGTATTTAGAGTGTATTTTAAGAAACCAAATTGAAATTAATCAAAAATAGTACCATGGTGGAATAAATGACTGAAAACATGTGTAACGTTACCGACCATTTTTGATGAATTCATTGTATATTTACAGAGGGCTGTGTTTTATCAGAGCTCATCGCACATCTTGCTGCCATATCGTCCCATTTTCTCAAACACTGTTTTGTCAAACGTGCACAAGCTAAAATATACAACCTTCACGATCTTCCACGGGCCTCCAATATCGAATTTGTCGATGAGGCATTGATACAAGTGGATTTCACCGAAAACTTTGTTTGTGAGGCCCAGGATGAAGTACAAAGTGCCCACTAGAATCAATGTCAGTTAACAATCTTTACGAGCGCTTTGTACCATAACGAATTGTTTCAATCGAAAGTATTTGTCTCAAACGAATTGAAGCACACGAAGAAGTCACAGATGTAGAATTTAACCAAATCAACAATGAGTTGAACTCAGTTGCTGTGTTTGCCGGTGCGAAGGACATTCCTGGTATTTGACCTGCCCATCAAATTCAAGTATTGAACGGAAAATTAGTGACTTCTGAAACCTCAAAACATATTTAAGAAATATGACTATTAAGCCACTCAAAGTGACTATTTAAGCAGCTGAAAACCAAAAAACCCAATAAAGTTTACTATATTTTTGCTTGTTTAAACTTATTGATAAAATTAGAGTTTTTTTTGCTTTATTTTCGTCAAAATTTCGGAGAATTTCGTACGTGTAACGTTACCGACTTTTTGTGTAACGTTACCGAATTTGGTTTTAGGCTCGTAAAGGCACGAAAAAATAAATAAATAAATCAGATAGTTATATCTTCTCTTTCATTCCTTATCTTTCAAAAAATGCTTATATTCAAAAATATGTGCAGCTACATTCACTAATAATAAAGCATTTGTGCACTAACCTCAGAAGTCACTTCCAAAAAAAGTAACGTTACCGACCGACTTTAAAAGCTGAATACTCCGAAGGCAAGAGAGGTAAAGATAAACTTTGAACCCACAAAATGTAGGTCTCTAAGAGTACTTTCAGATGCATATAAGACATTATGCATTTACATTATTTTTTCTGAGATATAGCCAAAAATGTGCGTAAGAATGTAACGTTACCGACTGTACCCTTGACCATATGCAGGTGTGGGCACTCTCCAGTCTCAAAGAGGTAGGTTGGTGCCTCTCTCTGTGAGATGGGTTGCTCCACAGCCACACACCCAGGAAAGTGAGTGGCCAGGAGTAGGCTACTCGTCTCCTTTGGGTTGTTTGTGTATGTTCCATCCGGCTTTTTCAGCGTGCAGATGCCGTTTGAGTGGTCTTTGGAGAGGGCTTTTTGCAGCCTAACAGCTTCCGAGAGAGATGAGATCTGCCCGCAGTGTTGACGCCAAGTAGCCCGTTTTGACTTTCTCAGCTCTTTATTATAGAGCGTTAAAGCAGATGTGTAAGAGTCCCATGAGGCCCTCCCACTCCTCGCCTTATTGAAGAGCCTGCGCGCAGCTTTTTTGAGATCGTCAAGGCTTTTGTTCCACCAGGGAACAGCCCTTCCGGTCTTGCGTACCTTTTGGTCGCAGCTGGCGTGATATGCTGATTCAACATTTGTATGAAGCACAGTAGCTTCACGCTCTAACTCGTCTATGGATATTATCGGACGGGTTGAGCAGTCTCTGGATTGCTCAAGTTCAAAACAGAAGAGATCCTAGTTGGTTTTCCTGGGATTTCTGGTGACTAGGCTACATTGCAAGGCGCATCCTATGTCAAATCTAATGTGTTGGTGATCTGACATAGTGATCTCACTTGCAACGTGCACTACAGAGAGTCAGATCAAGAACCTCCTCTCTAATGGCATTAATAAATGTGGGTTCGCTGCCCTGGTTTAGTAATCCTATGTTATTTTTACTAATAATATATTCAAGAAGGTACTCACCCCTCTTGTTGATGTCACTGCTCCCCCAGACCGTGTGATGCGCATTGGCATCACAGGCGATTATCCATCTGAGCCGGTTTCTCTGGCAGTGCTCTATCAGGGCACAAGTAGCCGCCGTAGGCACCTCCTCCGAGTCACCGGGTTGATAGGCGGAGGCCAACACTGCCTCCTGCTCGCCGTGGGCGGTGGGTATTTTAGCCCAAACCGCCACCAGGTCCTCAGTTATAAACTGTGAAAGGGGAACAAATTTTAGATTTTTGTTAATTAACAACGCCGTTCTAGGGCGAGGTTGGTCATTTGCATATAGCAACTTACCGGATGGGGTGCTAAGCCCCCGGACACGCCCTGCATTTATCCAGGGCTCCTGGATGAACGCTATGTCCATTGTAGCGAACCTCTCGCAAAGTACGTCGGATGCGGCCTTTGCGTGGTGGAGGTTCGCTTGGAGACATCGGAGGTGTCTCCTGGTTTTAGGGGGAGTGGGGAGAGGGGGAGAGGACATTAGTCCGCCCTCTTGCGGCCCCTGGCCGCCATCTTCCGGCCGCGGTTGGTGCCTAGAAGGGCCTCCTCCTCTTGTGTGCGCCTCGCACCCTTGGGTACGCGCCCGGTGCCTCGAGTGGGGCGCCCGGTTCCGCGCGTAATGCGCCCATGGAGTGGAGGGCGCAGGATTTTCCGCGGTGCTGCGGGCTCTTGAACGACTGCAGTGCCCTGTGGTGTCGACGCAGCCATAACAGGAGCACTGGCATTTGAGCAGGTGGGCTTCTCCGTTGCGGGAACGGGAGCCGCTGCCTATCTCTTCGCCTGCATATCGGCCTTTGGCTTTAGAGAAGCCGTGCCAAAAGCAAAGTTGAGCCGATGCCCCAGCGCTTTTAATCGGTTGGCGGAAACCGGGTCTAGCTTGATCGTCAAGACAGCCGTGTTTTGCCTCATCTCACGGTGGAAGACCCGCCAGTCTCCCACTCGCAGGCCGGTGTTCTGGCCTTCAATGAGGTTTAAAACCTCTGCTGTCTTCAATTCCGCATTTGGAAGAGGGAAGTAGCCGACATAGACGGCGGCACGTGGTGCCTCTGCCTCGGGGACTACTTTGAGGTGGGCGTCTTTCCACAGCCGGAGCTTTGTCACCTCTGTGCTCAGCCACTCAGCCGTCTCTGCGTTCCCACACGTGATTGCCATCCACCCTGGTCGAAACGTGCAGCCAGAGAACAGCGGCTTCACAGAGCCGTGTCTCATGGCCATCACTCTCGCTAGGATGGCAGACTGGATGCTGTTCAGCTGATCCGTCGTAAAGAGCTGTTGAGGGTAGTCGGCAGGGAGTATCGCCATCTTCGATGAGCTGGCAACGTCCCTGTAGGAGGGCATGACACCGACTTGGGGTGATTGCTCCTGTATCTGCTGCCCAGCCTCAGCTACAGCTGCGGATGTGGAGCCTCCGTGGCAGGCGGTGCAGTCGCAAGGCCACCCCTCGTTAAGGCACTAGGTGCCGCGGTTTTAGTCATGGCCCTCTTGGTCGACACCTCCTCTGGGGTCGCGTTAGCCGATCTTACCCTTTTCTTAGTCGCGCCACTCTTGCTGGGCTCTACCCTTGGAGGGTCCATAGGCTTCTGAGCGAGCCTTTTGGCCTCCTGCATGGGAATGCCGTTTGCAAGGTGTCTGCGCAACCTTTTCCTAGCGGCGCCCGATAGGGCGATCCGCTTGGGCTTGTTCACCTTGGGAGAGGCGAGAAGGGCTTCTTCCTCTTCTTTGGTGATTGTGTCGGTGCCAGAGCCTTGTGAACACACGTCCATGGCTACTTCGGGCTCCCGGATTTGTTCGATATCGATCGATTTGGGGCTGCTAGAGCACCCTGTTACTGTGTTTATACTTTCAATGGTTTCCATAGATTGGTCCCACGAGTAATGAGGAAGGAAGTATCCCCCGGGGCAGAGCCTCATACCCCGGATCGGGCGCTTGTACGACCGGAGGTGCCAGGTATCCGGAAGCCACCGTTAAAAGACACACTGACGTAGTGCCATTCATCACAGGGGCACGGTACGGTAACACCGGTGATTACGGGTTTTTTCGAGTTGTCCTCTCTAGATCCGCCATATTTAGTCTAGATCCAGACATTAAGTCTAGACATGAGAAGTATTTCGCTCTTCTTAGTTGATCTAAAATATCATCACTTACTGCTCTTTGAAAAACTGACAGTGCATTTTTGAGTCCGAATGGCATCGACAGGAACTCGTTCGGTCCATCAGGGGTGACGAATGCCGTATATTCGACAGAGTTCGGATGCATAGGAACTTGGTAATATCCACTTGCCATGTCTAAGCAGGTAAAAAACTGTGCACCGCGCAACCTGGCTATCTGATCAGATATTAAGGGCAAGGGAAACTTGTCGGCAACTGTATTGGAATTTAATTCTCTTTAATCCACGCAAAGTCTGGCTGATCCATTCTTCTTCTTCACCAATAGAACAGGGCTCGCAAAAGGGGAGCTACTCGGTCTGATAACCTTGTAAATCTAACAATTCTTGAACTTTGTGTCGAACTACATCTCTCTCGCTGGGACTCAATCTACACTGACGGGCAAAACTGTAACACGATAGGGTCACCGGCTTGAGTAGCGCTACTCTTAGAGATTGTAATGTTTTATTGCCCATAATTTTAAAAGATTCTATTGAGATGGTGTCAAAGATCTTTTCGCTCGGTGCCACTTTGAGTTGGCGGATATTAAGTATACCGGCTTCTTTTTCAAGCCTTTGAAAGAACTGACCTAAGTCGAGAATTTCATTGGTGTACATATCGCTAACATCAATTCTTGCTATAACTTTTTTCCCATGTTTTAGTAAACAAAGTGCATTTTTCGTACCTCGTCATTTACTATGACTTCGTATACGTTGGGCTGGGAAGCTTTATTTCGAGTTTGCCTAGGCAAATCTACTTGCTCTTTTTCTGCGCAGGAATTTTTCTGTTTACTCTGGTTTCTGGTAGTGACTTTCTGAATAGAATTTTTGTTTTGCATATCCTTCAAGTCTGATATTGTTATCCTGGATAATGCATCGGCTACGTAATTATCCTTGCCCTTCAGATATTCTACTGTAAAGTTATATTCCTCAAGTTCAAGTCTCATTCGCATTAGCTTCGAGCTTGGATTTATCATAGAGAACAGGTATGTGAGTGGTCGGTGATCGATTTTGACAGTGAAATTTCTACCATAAACCTATGGTCTGAAGTAAGTTATTGCCCAATGAATTTATAATAGTTACATCCAAATAAAAACAATAGCGGATTTAATATTCAATGTTTCAGTTTAGTTGGGAGCAGGCAATAGTGCCGCTTCCCTCTGGGAGCAGGCAATGGTGCCGCTTCCCATACCAAAACGGATCTGATTTTAATATTGTATCTTAGGTTCTAAGTAAGCCTACGTCTCGTCGCTGCGCTGCCGGTGACGCCGGCAGCGGAGCGGCGTTCTTATATATATTTCTTATATGTATTTATTTAGAGGAAGGTTTGTTATATGCGCCCATATATTTGGTCAGCGTGAGAACGCTGACTCTGCATTTGTTCCGAGCCGCCAGATGGGTGCTCATGTTACATATGCACTTGAATGTTGGAACAGAGTGCAACGACATTATTGTTGTTGTTTATACATATATGTATGTGCGCATACTACAAATTGCTGCCAATTCTTGTTCGGTGGTGCTTTTATTACTTTCGCCCTTAGTAAACGATCTTTATGCACACGCAAGTGGAAGTTGAAGTCCGTTTTTGTTTTGAGTTAAAACTGCTCCACATGCTTGCTTACTTGCATCCGTTATTATGCAAAAATCTTTGCTGAAATCTGGGTATTGTAATAAATTTGGATTCATTAGTGCCGATTTAAGATGTTCGAAGGTGTTCGGAGGGGGATGGCTTTAACCTGAAATGCACTCGACAAGAAAAACACGGTAGAACAATTTCGGGGTATTACGCGACGTGCGTCTTTATTTGTGTAATGGTAAATTATTACTAACAAAGAAGAAGGCTTAAATCTAGCTTGGGGAGAGCGGATTAGCAGCTCTATGCACGAAAGTGCAGTGGAAGAGGGAGAGAGAGAGCGAGTGTACGGGATCACACTGCCTCCGGAAAATAAACGCCCTTCTGGCGTGAACATTCTCCCCCCCCTTGCGAGGATACGCAGAAAAAAATATAAGATGGCCTTCGAGGCCCCCTAGCGAGGATACGCTGTAGGAATATAGGAGGCCTTTGCTCGGGAAAGCGTTGGATACGCTGAGCGCTCGTGGACATGTAGAAGTGTGTGGTGATCCTGGCCACACGACTGGCATCGGTCGTCACTGCGGCAAGATCCAGTGGAATGGTGATGGGCCAGGCAATTGACGCAGTACTTCTTTTGTATGACGGCCTGGAGCCGTTTCTCGGCGCTAAGCCGAAGGAAACGGTGGCATTTCCGAAGAGGATGGTTCCCTTGGCAGACTCGGCATGGGTAGGATAAAATACCTCGGGAACGTCTGCATTTCATATCGGCGTATGGAACCCAGTAATTGGAAGAATCTGGAGCAGTAGTCACTCGTGTGGAGAACGAGGAAACTCTTTGGATCGGATCGGATACAGTATCAGGAGGAATCGGTACACTGGAGGAACAGTTGCTTGGATGCAACAAAGTGTGATGCCGACCGTGACACGTGAAACATTTGTGTGTGCTTGTGCAGTCTCGCAGTTGATGGCCTCTTGCGAAACAATTTAGGCATAGCTGCTTCTTTTGATGTAGCCGGAACGCGCGTCAACTGACATTTGGAGAAAGCGCGGGCATAAACGTACTGGATGGTTCTCTTTGGAACATAAATCGCATCCTTTGGGTATCGGAACGATCCTCGTACTGAAGGATTTCAGTGTTCGTGGCGACACGTCGGAGGGTGTCGTTTCTGACGGATGGAGGCGCAACTTAGGAGGTTGAATAGAATCTATAGTTTCTAAAGTTCTATGGCGCTCAGTCAGGAATGAATCAAGTTCTTGCCACGTTGGAATTTCGGTTTTATTTGTTAAGGACTGCTCCCATAATGAGAGCGTCAGCTTTGGAAGCTTCGTGGAACACAAATAAACCAGGAGACAATCCCAATTATCCGTAGGAAGGCCGGACAAATTTAGGGATGTGAGGCAATTTTGAATTGTATTTTGCAGCTCTTTCAAGGCTGCCGAAGATTCTTGTTCGACGAACTGCATGTTTAATAACTTCTTTAGTTGGCTGTTCACCAGCGCTCGCTTGTTTTCGAAACGCTCAGATAGGTTTTTCCAGGCTGAGCGGAAACCATCGTTGGTGAGTGGCGAATTGGAAACTACGGAATGAGCTTCACCACTTGGCATTTAGATAGAACAACTTTTCAACAGGGGTCAGCGCAGGATTGTCTATATAGACCGCTGTGAAAAGGTCTCGGAAAGTCGGCCAGCGAATATAATCGCCCGAGAAAACTTCCGTATCGCACAGAGGAAGCTGACAGCCAGACGGATAGGAATTTTGGGGCGCAGAAGATTGGACTGGAGCTGCGGTAGAAGAGATCGTATCGATCTGTTCCATGAGCTGGGCGGCACACCGTTCGTAGATGAAATAGGAATACTCGTACTTTGCCTTAACAGTAGGCATGGTGTCCGCCGCGCCCCTAAGCCAACTGAAATTAGCTCTGAACAAGCTTCGTACTCTTTCTCGACCTTATCCCATAACGCTCGGACTTGGTCGAGATGGATTTGGCACGTGTACTTGGATGGACTTGGTGCTGCTGGATTGCAGACTCTGGACTCGAAGTGACTCAGACGGTCACAGGTCATCGTAAATTTATTTAAAATGCAGGAAGTCATTCTGTGTATATTTCGAAATATTTACGTGTCGAAGCTGAATTGGAATTTAGGAACCAATCGAAAAATATTTGGAATTTAATTTATGAATTTTATTTTTTTCGAATGCGGACTTTAATAGAATAATATTCACTCAGCAGAAAACAGATACGGTCAACCTTATGCGGATATGGAAGCGCAAATAAATTTCTAACTGAATTAGTTAGTTGGAATTGTTTTGAAAAATAATTTAAAAATTATTTTTATGTATATGGACTTATTTAGTTGACCGCTGCTGTATTTGTCGCGGTACTGTTTTCGGAGATAATGCGTGCGTGTGAATATGTTTGTGCATTCGCCGTTGCCAATGCAGAATAGCGGAGACAACGAGAGGCGGAAAAATTGCCAAAATCGGAGCGTCGACTTGCAGACGATTACGTATGTAATTGCAATGTGTATATGTTTATTTGACTTTAGCTCAGCTCAGGATAGAGCACGGGAGAGTAAATAAATAAATGCACAAATAAAGTCGGCGTTGCTGTGCCGTGGGTTCTTGGATATATTTTATATACGAGTATATATTTGTAGAAGCAGTGGACTGTATTTTATTATTATTATCCAGGATAGGAATAAATACCTTTTCTTAATTGTTGGGGATTTATAATAAATATATTTACTTTATGTTGTGGAGTAAATTATTTAAATTATTAAAATTCCCGTGCCGGAATATTTGTAAGTGTAGGTATATATTTATTTAATTTTATGTAAATTTCTAGTAGCGATCGTCGAGCAGTGGAGTGGACTGTATTGTATGTATGTATATAGGAGAGTGTAAATAAATGCAAGCGGAACACAGTGAACGAAGAGAAATTCGAAATGGGAAGTTTCACTGTGGCTTGGCATATATTTAAACACTTTAGAAACACGGAGTTTTATCGGAATTAAGGAATTAAGGAACCATAATTCGGTACTCGGAATCGGAAATTATTAGCTGCCGAAGTGCCGGATTAATCGGACTTGGCTTTAGGCAATAATCATGCAGAGAAGTTAGACGAACTGGGTTTCGAAAAACCTAACTGCATGACCGGCAGCAATAATGTAATGGTTACTTATCTTGTGCGGTGTTAAAGCCACCGTAGCTGCTGGACTGGAATTATCCGGCTCGAAGGACCAAATGTTCGGAGGGGGATGGCTTTAACCTGAAATGCACTCGACAAGAAAAACACGGTAGAACAATTTCGGGGTATTACGCGACGTGCGTCTTTATTTGTGTAATGGTAAATTATTACTAACAAAGAAGAAGGCTTAAATCTAGCTTGGGGAGAGCGGATTAGCAGCTCTATGCACGAAAGTGCAGTGGAAGAGGGAGAGAGAGAGCGAGTGTACGGGATCACACTGCCTCCGGAAAATAAACGCCCTTCTGGCGTGAACAGAAGGCATTCTGGCCATCAGTTGACCATTCGAATTTAACACCTTGTGAGGGACCATATCGGTTCCCTCACAAGGATTATTTAAATAGATTAGATTTTTGTAAATATATAGGTAGGTTAGGCTTTTGTAAATATAGGGTAGGTTAGAGTTTGTAGGTTAGAATTTGTAGACATGTAGGTAGGTTAGGATTTGTAGACATGTAGGTAGGTTAGAATTTGTAGACATGTAGGTAGGTTAGGATTTGTAGACATGTAGGTAGGTTAGGATTTGTAGCCATGTAAGATAGAATAGGATCATAGTCTAATTTGTAGGTCTTAGGGAAAGGAAAACCCCAGAGGGGGGCATCTTTGTGTACATAGGGGTTAAACCCCCGTACATATACAACTTGGCAGAGCCCATACTAGCGGCAGAGCCAAGACACTTGGCAGAGCCCATAGCGGCAGAGCCACAACACTCGGCAGAGCCCATAGTGGCAGAGCCACAACACTCGGCAGAGCCCATAGCGGCAGAGCCACAACACTCGGCAGAGCCCATAGCGGCAGAGCCACAACACTCGGCAGAGCCCATAGCGGCAGAGCCACAACACTCGGCAGAGCCCGTAGCGGCAGAGCCACAACCTGGCAGAGCCCTTCGCGGCAGAGCCCACCTCGGCAGAGCCGAAGGCCATCGACAGCAAGGCGAGCCGAAGCCCGACACCGCCACGTAAGCCACCAATGCTTACGAGCGGCCGAAGGCGATAACGCTCGGCCAACAGATCGTTTGCCGGACGCAACGCTGTCCGCCCAGCCGGGCAGAGCCAACACACGGCGGCAGAGCCGATACACCTCGGCAGAGCCGAAGCTCGACGCCGCCACGTAAGCCACGACGGCTTACTAGCGGCCGAAGGCGATAACGCTCGGGCAGCAGATCGGCGGCAGAGGAGGTTTCTTGGAGGCAACGCTGGCCGCCGATCGAGGAGAAGCTGGAAGGAAACAAGACCGACAAGTAGTGTGGGGAAAGGAAGGAGAACGACGACGCCGCCTGGAGACAAGGAGGACTGCGAGCTTGGCGGTGGTCACCGCGCTGGATTAGCGAGCCATCGCCATGAAGGAGTCGGGTGAGCCGGGCCTCCGGCCAAAACCTCCTGCCGGACGGGAAGAACCTGCGTGGATAGGAACGACAAATAGGATACAACTCGAACTGAAATAAAAGACAAATGAACAAAGACACCAAGACTTGTGCATTTCCTTCCCCCCCACCAACCTTCCTCCTCAATCCCGCATTGGGAGCGGCCCCGCGATTACGCAGCCGGCTCCCATACCGGGATTCTTCCTCCTCAATCCCGCATTGGGAGCGGCCCCGCGATTACGCAGCCATCTCCCTGGCAGGTGACCCTTCTCCCTGACTCTTGCCTGGGGAGCGGCCCCGCGATACTTCCTCCTAAATCCCGCATTGGGAGCGGCCCCGCGATTACGCAGCCGTCTCCCATACCGGGAATCCTCCTCCTCAATCCCGCATTGGGAGCGGCCCCGCGATTACGCAGCCGTCTCCCAAACCGGGAATCCTCCTCCTGACCCTCGCCTTGAAGTGGCCCCGCGATTACGCAGCCATCTCCCTGGCAGGTGATCCTCCTTCCTGATTCTCGCCTGGGAAGCGGCCCCGCGATTACGCAGCCGTCTCCCTGGCAGGAAAATCCTCCTTCTTGATCTCGCCCGGGAAGCGGCCCCGCGATCGCGCAGCCATCTCCCGGGTGGAACTGCTTCCTCCTAAGTCCCGCATTGGGAGCGGCCCCGCGATTACGCAGCCGCCTCCCATACCGGGAATCCTGCACCCCTGATCCTTACCATAGGGACGGCCCCGCGATTACGCAGCCGCCTCCTTAGGACAAGGATCTCGCCTAGATACGAGACAAGCACTACAGCCTTTCTCCTGCCCCTACAGATTCCCCGTTCTTTATTTTTCCAAATCCTGGCCAGTAGGCCTTCTTTTATTCTGCCTGTCTCACAAATAAATATTTTCTGTGGAGGATCCTGGCCTGGCTGAGTATTTATCCTGGCCCGTGAAGCATCCTTACAGAATGGCGCCCGAGCAGGGACTAGGCAGGATAAAAGGATATTTAACATCCATCGTGGATTAAAGCCCCACAAGCAGGAAAAGTATGGACGGAAAATTGTAGGTTAGGGACAAAGATTTCTGGGAAGCACATTTTGGACGGGAAGTTTTGCTTAGCAACAGCAAGGACCACGTGGATTTGTCGGCCACGACACGGAACATGGGTAAACAGAGTTCGGGAATTGACGAAGCCCAAAAGGTTCGGCTAGGCATAGGCACGAACCACGTGGATTTGTCGGCCACGACACGAAACATGGGTAAACTGAGTTGGGGAGTTGACGAAGCCCAAAAGGTTCGTCTAGGTATAGGCACGAACGGCAGGGACTTGTCGGCCACGACACGAAACATGGGTAATGAGATTACAAGAGAACACGAAGGGCAAAACATACGACGTGATTAACATGACAGAGGTTTGGGCAGGGCCTTCGGGGCAGACAGCGACGTCTACGGCGGCGCCGCAGCCGGCGTCGTCGCCCTTAGCAAACAGAAGTTCATAGTCCCTTTCGCACGCAATGGTTCCCCACTTGGGAGGAGGGCCCGAGGCCGGCCGAGCCGGTATATAAGTACGACACCGACTGATATGGAGTCAGTCGATCACCAGTTCCCAACCGAACCACATCCTCAAGGAGAGTTAACAAACCACATCCTGAAGAATACCCAGCTAAAATATCCCCTAGGAAGGTCATCAAGAGTATCATCAAGGATAACCTTCCAGAATATCCTCAAGGATAACCATCCAGAACACCCTTCAGGGATAACCATCAAGAATATTCTCAAGGATAACCATGAAGAATATCCTCAAGGATAACCATCAAGAATATCTTCAAGGATAGCCAGCAGAATACCCTCAAGGGTAACCCACAAAATATCCTCAAGGATAATCAGCAGAGCTTC
Organism: Drosophila aff. chauvacae BK-2020; assembly: GCA_018903765.1. Classification (NCBI taxonomy): domain Eukaryota; kingdom Metazoa; phylum Arthropoda; class Insecta; order Diptera; family Drosophilidae; genus Drosophila; species Drosophila aff. chauvacae BK-2020. The sequence continues at coordinate 532,788 of JAEIGO010000954.1, forward strand.
CATCGCCTATTCCCAACCGGGTAGTGGATAATAGTTAAAGAGTTTTGTGCACTGCTAATCCCAGGGGCTACTGGGACCCACAGGATACCTACAAGGAAAACCAACAATCCACCTAGCAAGGACACGGTTCCCAACCCTTCCAGAAAAGAACATACACAGGCTATAGTCTGAATACCAGTCTTCAACCGCGTCGGAGCTTATAAAGGAAGTGAAACCACGTTGACAGTGACATGGGGGTCACGTGGATATCGTATCGCAAGAAGCACGAACTGGAAGCCATCCTCCTCGAGTTTGGCCTAGCCATTAGCGGTACGGTCGAGGAGCAACGAGCCCGACTCTACGCGTTCGCTCGCCAACCTGGGCTCTCCGACGCCCTCCAGACACGCCTCGCTGAGATGGAGGCCAAATACGGTAACTCCCCGTCAGGAGAGAGCAAGCCGGCGTCACCAATACCGCCCGACACTGAAGCCGCAACAGGCACCAGTTCCGTCTTGCCGAGCACTAGCCACACTTTGGTGGTACCGCGCATCACCTCGCCCGGGGGGCGAGGGAGATCCGAGGGAACACCACGCGCTAACACACCCCAGCCCGACGCAAGCCCGGTTCACCTTCAGCTCGACAAGGTGACCAAATGGGGTCTTTCCTTTGATGGCTCAACCGACCCACTTAGCTTTGTGGAACACGTCGAGGAACGGGCAGTTACCCACCGGCTTGACCGGAAGAATCTGTCCCTGGCTTTTGCCCTTCTCTTGACCGGCCGAGCCGAGAACTGGTTCCGTACCAGTGGTCTGCAAGAAAAATCCTGGCCCGAAGTCCGCCAAGAATTCTTAGGCACAGGAACTGGAGCGCATATACGAGAACATGCTGCCAGAGTACCAAATGTTTACTCGACGACAGGACTTCCTAACCTTATCCGAGCTCACCCAGCTCGTGGTAAACTACGAGGTCGCTCGTAGCCGCGGGGGCCGAGCCATAAGGGGTTATCCTTCCGGCCGAGCCAAACTGGAAATCGTCACGGGTAATCAGACTACACGGAACCGGGGGCACCCGCCACCCGTCGTAACACAGCCCCCAAGACCCCGGAGCACCGGCACCGATAATACCCGCCGTTATCCGAGCGGGAGTCAGAGCCAGGAGCCTCCCGCCCGACCAGCCACAGACCCAGGCAACGCTTGCCGAAATTGTGGCCAGACCGGTCATTTCGCTGCAGAATGTCGCAACCCGCGGACTCTGTTCTGCTGGGACTGTGGCCGGCAGGGCGTACGGACTATCGACTGCTGTCGGACCCCGGCTCAGGGAAACGATCAAGGGCCTCGAGCATCCGGGAACTGCCCGAGGACCCCTCCAAACCCCCAGAGGAACTAAGAACTGCTATCCAGCAGGACCACCACCGTATCTGCGCCTGGGTGACGGTCGAGGGACGACTCCTCCCCGCTACCCTGGATACGGGGGCCTCGAACAGCTTCATGAGCGAGCGCCTGGCGAAACAATTAAAAGACGGAAAGAATCTACGGGCCGTCAGGTCCCAGGTCACCCTGGCAGACGGATCCGACCGAGAAGTAACACAAGCGCTCCGGGTAACAGTTCAGCTGGGCGAAGCACGAGTCAATCTCTCCGTCCTCATAATGACGGAGGTGTTGGACGAACTTCTCCTGGGGATGGACTTCTTATGCTACGGAGCAGCGACACTCCAGTGCGGGGGAATTAAACTCACCCTCCAGCCACCCCTTGAAAATAAACATAAACGAAAAGCCACCTCTCTGGCGTCTCCTGGGCACGACCCCGACTTGGCACTCAGACCACCACCGATCACATCACCACCAGCCGCGCCACGGATTCAAACACCACACGACGGTCCGGACACGGCCACATCAACAGGTATATCAGCCCGGGTCACCTACGAGGGTGAGCCCGGCACTTCAAGCTGGGTCAAGGCTTTGCCCGCCATGGACGCAACGGCTGTTCAGAGTAATCCTTTTCGCCGAGAAGTGAAACGGGTCCGATTCCAGGACCAGGAAACATTAGCACCAACACACAGTCCCTCTTGCGGAACGGCCACCGCCGAGTACGACTCGGAGGAAGAACCTCCGCCCAACGACCACTCCGAGAACTACCCAGAGCCATGGGTCGGGCCTTTCCTCGAACGGGAACTGTCTCGTTTTGACACTTTGGCCGGCGTATCACACATCGCCGAACACACTATCACCATGAGGAGTAATAAACCCCTCAAACAAAGATACCACCCAAGGAATCCCGCCATGAGAGCCATCATCGATCAGCAGATTGACGAGCTACTTCGCGATGGAAGGATCGAACCGTCAAAGAGCCCGCATAGTGCGCCAATCGTCATCGCCTCCAAAAAGAACGGTGACATCAGGATGTGCGTCGACTATAGGCAATTAAACGAGAACTCCGTCCCCGACGAGTACCCATTACCTAGGATTCACCACATACTAGAACGGCTACGGCATGCCCGCTACATCTCGACACTGGATCTGAAGAACGGATATTGGCAGATACCAGTGGCCGTCGACAGCCGTGAAAGCACAGCGTTCACCGTCCCCGGCCGGGGATTGTTCCACTGGAAGGTGATGCCTTTCGGCTTACACTCGGCCCCGGCAACCTTCCAGAGAGCCCTGGACACCGTCATTGGCCCAGACATGGAACCGCATGCCTTTGCCTATCTCGACGACATCATCGTGATCGGGTCTACGCTGCAGGAACACGTACGGAACCTAAGCGAGGTATTCCGACGACTGAGGGAAGCCAACCTTCGTCTCAACAGGGACAAGTGTCAGTTCTTCCGACGAAGCATACGCTATCTGGGACATGTAATCAGCGAAGCAGGGATTCATACAGACCCGGAAAAGGTTGCCGCCATACGAGAACTAATACCGCCAACGAATCTGAAGGAACTTCGCCGCTGCCTCGGCATAGCGTCTTGGTATTGACGTCTCGTGCCAAACTTCGCCGACGTGGTCGAGCCAATGACCGCGCTCCTCAAAAAGGGTCGGAAATGGGACTGGACGACAACACAGGAGCAAGCTTTTCAAACCTTGAAAGACCTCCTGACCAAAGCACCAATCCTCGCATGTCCCGATTTCGGGGAGAAATTTGTACTACAAACGGACGCCAGCGATTATGGTATTGGGGCTGTGCTCACCCAAACCATAGAACAACAGGAACGAGTTATCGCATACGCCAGCCGCCGGCTAAATACAGCCGAACGGAATTATTCAGTAACGGAAAAAGAATGTCTCGCAATAGTTTGGGCAGTGCGCAAAATGCGCTGCTACCTTGAGGGTTATAGATTTGAAGTCCTCACGGACCACCACTCGCTCAAGTGGCTAAACTCCATAGATAACCCAACGGGCCGGATAGCTCGGTGGGCACTGGAATTACAACAATTCCAATACGACATAAATTATCGGCGCGGGGCGCAAAATTTGGTCGCCGACGCGCTATCGCGCCAACCGCTCGCCACCCTTCAGCAGGCACAGGTGCGGGAAAATTCCTGCAAATGGATAACCAAGATGTTGGGGAAAATCCATCAGGAACCGACGAAATATCCGGATTACAGGGAGGAAAACGGGCAACTGTACAGGCGCATAGGACTGCGCCCGGAGGAGGAAGATTACACCCCGTGGAAACTGTGCGTGGGCACCAACTTTCGAGGACGAGTACTACAGGAATGCCATGATCATCCTACTGCTGGGCATCTGGGAGTACGCAAAACATGCACGAGGGTGGCCCAGAAATACTACTGGCCCGGACTATTCCGGGAGGTAGCGATCTACGTCCGGCGATGCCCCAGTTGCCAGAGATTCAAAGCAAGCCAGGAGAAACCAGCCGGGAAAATGTTCACTCGCCAAGTGGACGAGCCCTTTCAGATACTCTGCGCTGACTTCGTGGGACCACTCCCACGCTCGAAACAAGGGAATACCGTCCTCCTGGTATTCCTGGATTCCTTCAGCAAGTGGGTCGAGCTTATCCCCATGCGCCGGGCCACAGTGCCACATTTAGAACGAGCCTTTCGGGAGCGGATTCTCAGCCGGTTCGGAGTCCCAAAAACCCTGGTGTGCGACAATGGGACACAATTTACGAGCCGAGGATTTCAGGCGTTTTGCAAATCCCTGGGAATGGAGGTGCAACACACGGCGCCATACACGCCGCAACAAAACCCCACGGAACGGGCGAACCGGACCGTAAAAACCATGATAGCCCAATATATTGGAGACACGCCACAGAATACTTGGGACCAGCTACTCCCGGAGATATCGCTAGCCGTCAATAGTAGCGTATCAGACACGACCGGATTCAGCCCCTCCTTCCTTGTCCAAGGGAGGGAGCCACGCTTGCCCAATGCACTCTACGATGAGGTAACCCCAGGATGGGGAACAGCCTCGATTCCGCCGGAAGAAAAGAGCCAGCGGCTCCGCAACATTTTTCAAATCGCCCGCGACAACGCCGAACGGGCCTCCGCTGAGCAAGGCCGTCACTACAATCTCCGGCGGCGGGAATGGAGACCAGCACTAGGTTCTTCAGTTCTCGTGCGCCGGCACGCACTCTCCAACGCGGCAGAAGGATTCGCCGCTAAATTGGCGGCAAGAAACGATGGGCCCTATCGGGTCGTAAAATTCCTCTCGCCGAACGTAGTCAAGTTACAGGACACCAGAATCCGCCGACGCCGTACGACTGGCCTCCAGGACCTAAAACCCTATCATCAGGACAGAGATGACGCCCACGCCGAGGACCAGGAGACCAGCGCGGACACAGAACACGTGGAAACCCACGGAGCCGGCGAGACCATAACCAACGAAGACCAGGAGCAGAGGGGCAAGGGTCATCATGGTCGCCACGCTCACGTCCTGGTCGAGGAGACCAGAGTGTCAAGGGGGCCACTTGATGCTGGGTGCGCTTAGCCAACGTCCCCACCCCCCGCTGGGGGGAAAATCACACTCGCCAGGTGCTTCTCGGACCAGCGGCAGGAGTAAAACCCCGCTGGGAAGCAAAACACACCCGCCTGGTGTTTCCCGGATCCGCGAAAATAAGGAAACATCCCCAGGCCACCGGCTGATCACAAATTGCACATAAAAGATTGGCAAGCTTTCACAAGCTTTCTCCGCATGTGCAGCTTTCAAAGCTCGCACACCGAGTGGCCAGATCGGCGGAAAACAAAGGGGTCGATGACCGCGTTTCGCGGCAATCGAACGATCGATAGAAGGATAACGCGATAACGCAAACTGCGCAATAAGCAACAAACCACCTGCGAGCGGAAAAGTTAAAATTTTGAAAATTTAACGGAAAAGAAAACAACACGACATGGAAAGGGATCCGCGTCTAAATCGGGCGCAATCTTCCCCACCACCACTGGTCCCCATCACGCGCCAGACTACGCCGGAGGCGCCACCATTGGTGAGGCTGCCATCGCCGCCGCCCCTCTTCACAGCCCGCTCTCCCCCGCTCAGCCCCTCCTGGTGCGAGGGTTTGACGCTGGATGACGTCCTAGACATTTGTCTAGAGGAGGACGTGCCAATGGAAACCCGCTTCGGCGAATTCCACGCGGAGCTTCACCTCCGCGTCCCAAAGCAGGGGCCACCGCCTCCCAGCCCAACAAACACCCACTGGGGGCGGTGTACGAGGACGTGTCGGAGGACGAGGCCGCCACTGACACGGACCCCTCCAGCGTCCGCGTAATCGGCTCCCCGAACCGAATCGGACGAAGCATGCCCTCCTTGGAGAAGGAGCCGGCGGCGGCCCAGGAAAACGAGGCGCAGGATCTGGCACCGTCCGGCCGTGCGACGCCCACCAACCACGCCTGCTCCACCGAAACCAGGCGGCACTCCACGGCCGTGCGACGCCCACCAACCACGCCTGCTCCACCGAAACCAGGCGGCACTCCACGGCGCTTCTGGACTCGCCCGACGGACCAACCACGTCAGCGGCTGCCAGGCAGCGAGCCATAAGACGGGCCCAAATCAGCGGGCAAGCGGCGCCCCACCACTCGGGCTCCCCGTCTCACCAGCACCGCCAAAACGCGTCATCCTCGGCCGCACCGTGGTAGACCGCCCAGTGGCCAAAGTCCGGCCCATGCCAGCCACGGACGCTTGGCGGTGGCGATTTCGGGGAGGAGTCGCGCCCCAGCTACTCGCTCCGTCCGGGCGCGTCCCGTGCCTCCGAAATCCGTTACGACGGCCGGCACCCTGGCCCGCAGCTGAGGCTCCATCGCCGAGCACCTCCACCGACGAGGAAGAGGGCGTCGCTGAGGGAGTATACATCCTCGATGAGGAGGAAGACGACGTCGGCGACGTAGAAGTCCTCGAGGGAGACAGCGACGACGGCAGCAGCGACGACGACGTGGAGATAGTCGACGACGACGGCGACAACGGCAGCGACGGCAGCAGCGACGCCGACGTGGAGATAGTCGACGACGACGGCGACAACGGCAGCGACGGCAGCAGCGACGACGACGTGGAGATAGTCGACGACGACGGCGACAACGGCAGCGACGACAGCAGCAACGACGGCAGCGGTGGCTACGACGGCGAGGAGGACGACGAGGTCCCACCGCCCCTGGTCCGAGCACCCGCCGGATGGGCTACGCCGGAAGGCTGGCTCCCCGCCGCCCTCGTCAACCGGGTGCAGGAAAGGGCACGCCGAAACGCAGGGCGAAGCCTGCGTTACCTCGACGAGGAGGGGAGCAGCAATACCAAGTGCAGGTATCCCGGAACGGACAACACGTCCGGATCACCCTGCCACCCCGAAGAAGGGATGGAGTGTGAGGGACCATATCGGTTCCCTCACAAGGATTATTTAAATAGATTAGATTTTTGTAAATATATAGGTAGGTTAGGCTTTTGTAAATATAGGGTAGGTTAGAGTTTGTAGGTTAGAATTTGTAGACATGTAGGTAGGTTAGGATTTGTAGACATGTAGGTAGGTTAGAATTTGTAGACATGTAGGTAGGTTAGGATTTGTAGCCATGTAAGATAGAATAGGATCATAGTCTAATTTGTAGGTCTTAGGGAAAGGAAAACCCCAGAGGGGGGCATCTTTGTGTACATAGGGGTTAAACCCCCGTACATATACAACTTGGCAGAGCCCATAGCGGCAGAGCCACAACTTGGCAGAGCCCATAGCGGCAGAGCCAACATGTCACGGCAGAGCCCATACTAGCGGCAGAGCCAAGACACTTGGCAGAGCCCATAGCGGCAGAGCCACAACACTCGGCAGAGCCCATAGTGGCAGAGCCACAACACTCGGCAGAGCCACAACACTCGGCAGAGCCAATAGCGACAGAGCCACAACACAGAGCCCGTAGCGGCAGAGCCACAACCTGGCAGAGCCCTTCGCGGCAGAGCCCACCTCGGCAGAGCCGAAGGCCATCGACAGCAAGGCGAGCCGAAGCCCGACACCGCCACGTAAGCCACCAATGCTTACGAGCGGCCGAAGGCGATAACGCTCGGCCAACAGATCGTTTGCCGGACGCAACGCTGTCCGCCCAGCCGGGCAGAGCCAACACACGGCGGCAGAGCCGATACACCTCGGCAGAGCCGAAGCTCGACGCCGCCACGTAAGCCACGACGGCTTACTAGCGGCCGAAGGCGATAACGCTCGGGCAGCAGGTCGGCGGCAGAGGAGGTTTCTTGGAGGCAACGCTGGCCGCCGATCGAGGAGAAGCTGGAAGGAAACAAGACCGGCCAGTAGTGTGGGGAAAGGAAGGAGAACGACGACGGCGCCTGGAGACAAGGAGGACTGCGAGCTTGGCGGTGGTCACCGCGCTGGATTAGCGAGCCATCGCCATGAAGGAGTCGGGTGAGCCGGGCCTCGGGCCAAAACCTCCTGCCGGACGGGAAGAACCTGCGTGGATAGGAACGACAAATAGGATACAACTCGAACTGAAATAAAAGACAAATGAACAAAGACACCAAGACTTGTGCATTTCCTTCCCCCCCCCACCAACCTTCCTCCTCAATCCCGCATTGGGAGCGGCCCCGCGATTACGCAGCCGTCTCCCTGGTCGGAATACTTCCTCCTAAATCCCGCATTGGGAGCGGCCCCGCGATTACGCAGCCGTCTCCCATACCGGGAATCCTCCTCCTCAATCCCGCATTGGGAGCGGCCCCGCGATTACGCAGCCGTCTCCCAAACCGGGAATCCTCCTCCTGACCCTCGCCTTGAAGTGGCCCCGCGATTACGCAGCCATCTCCCTGGCAGGTGATCCTCCTTCCTGATTCTCGCCTGGGAAGCGGCCCCGCGATTACGCAGCCGTCTCCCTGGCAGGAAAATCCTCCTTCTTGATCTCGCCCGGGAAGCGGCCCCGCGATCGCGAAGCCATCTCCCGGGTGGAACTGCTTCCTCCTAAGTCCCGCATTGGGGGCGGCCCCGCGATTACGCAGCCGCCTCCCATACCGGGAATCCTGCACCCCTGATCCTTACCATAGGGACGGCCCCGCGATTACGCAGCCGCCTCCTTAGGACAAGGATCTCGCCTAGATACGAGACAAGCACTACAGCCTTTCTCCTGCCCCTACAGATTCCCCGTTCTTTATTTTTCCAAATCCTGGCCAGTAGGCCTTCTTTTATTCTGCCTGTCTCACAAATAAATATTTTCTGTGGAGGATCCTGGCCTGGCTGAGTATTTATCCTGGCCCGTGATTAGCATCCTTACAACCTTTCCTACATAATCTTGTTATGTGACGGGTATATTCGTCGAAATTTTGGATAAAACGTTGTGAGGAGCCGATTGACCCTCACAAATAAATAATATAAATAAACACATATAAATAATAAATACATATATAAATAATAATACAAATAAATATATAAATAGTAATTCAAATAAATAATAAATAAATATATAAATAATAATACAAATAAATATATAAATAGTAATTCAAATAAATAATAAATAAGAATATAAATAAATAATAATATAATATAAATATATGTTGTAAACGCTTGAATAAACTCCGGTGCGTCGATTCGCTTAACTTAGTTTTTCTTTATTTCAACTTCACTGTCGCGGATCGATCATTGTTATCGATAGTTACCGAATGTGTTAGGATTTTAAGGTCGAATGTATGCGGGCACACTCTTTTTCGCCACCGCAAAGCTAAGATTTAGGCCCGAAGTTAGCATTTTTCATTGTCGTGCGAGAGTTTGGAGGACACACTGCGGTGAGCTAGTTTTAAGATAAATGCAAATGTTACAGTTAATTCTTACAGAATAAAACGAGTCTACTACCACGGATTAGTCTGCCCTTTCTTTCTGGATCCAAGGTGGATTAGCCGTTGAAAGGCAACTCCGTTCGGACCGACGCACAGTGGGCAATTTGGCCAATCTAGCGACAGGAAATTCAAAAATTTTTTGTTGAAATGTTCCAAATCTTGAATTTCCGCCGATAACTAAATATTTAAATAGCACAAAAATTGGTGTTTTAATCGATATATTTGATCAGCTGTGAGCTTTCAAAGTGAGCATATGTTTTCGCTGCAATCATAATAAGTATTTCCAGCGTTTTTTCGAGGTACTTCAATTCTTTGTAAAAATTGAAATTTTAACCTTTTCGAAGATTTTTTTTTGGTTTTACAAAAAACGTTTTGTGACCAGTGATAAGTGTTGAATTACTAAATGGTGATTGAATGTGGTAAGCTTTGTGAATAATTGTTAACTTCTGTGGAATAGAACTATTGATGACCGTACTTGTCCGCGATAATTGTGTATACATTTGAAAATATGAATCGTCCTCTATTCAAAATGACCAAACTTAGCTGCGTCAAAGAGCGTCATCTAATATTTTTCACATTTTAGAAATCATGTAATTGGTCCAGAAGCGCCCTTTTTTCAGTATGGCATGCTGCTTTTGGGCTTTGTAAAGGAGGGCGAAATATCAGGAATAATTTTTTTTATACTTAAAAATAAATAAGAAACAAAAAAAAGACAACAAAAATTTTGTTAAATTAAGAAATAAAAATTTTTTTTTTTATTTTTAAAAATAAAAAATTTAATTTAAAAAAAAATAATTTGTTGTATGGCTTTTTAAGTTATTATTACGATAAAAAAATTTTTCTGTTGAAAAATCTTTTATTTTTTGAGTTATTCATTTACTTTCGCTAGATTGGCCAAATCGCCCACTGTGCGACGACAGCTTTTATTCGCAGTCCGAGGGCGACTGCAAGGGCAACTTGCGCTAGATGACGGCTTAGACGGCCAGCTAGAGAGTTGCCAGGAGCTGGAGTGAGCGCAGCCAGCGCTACGTACCGGCCGAGAAGTCGCAGCCAGCGACAGAGGCGTCGCAGTCAGCGACAGAGGCGTCGCAGTCAGCGACAGAGGCGTCGCTGTCAGCGACAGAGGCGTCGCAGTCAGCGACAGAGGCGTCGCAGTCAGCGACAGAGGCGTCGCAGTCAGCGACAGAGGCGTCGCTGTCAGCGACAGAGGCGTCGCAGTCAGCGACAGAGGCGTCGCAGCCAGCGACAGAGGCATCGCAGCCAGCGACATAGAGGGGCGCAGCCAGCGTCAAAGGTGGTACAGCCGGGTCGCAGCCAGCGACTAGGAGACGCAGGGGCGTCATTTGCGGAGACCGCAGCCAGCGGTCGCAAGGCGCAAGGAGCGCCAAATATCGACGGCCGCAGCCAGCGGCCACAAGGCGTCAGAGACGCCACTTTTGAGCGCGCAAAGGCGCCGCCAATTCGGGGAATATACAGCACTCCCCCAGGAAGAAAGCCCGGCTGAACGGAGGGGAAGCCACCCCTATAACAACAGCGGATCAGCAGCCAACGGGTAGTGTAACATCAACGCGGCAGAGGGCGAACAACACGGCAGCGGCCGCTGGCACTACCGTGACAACAGCAACTTCACAGGTTAGAAGTACTGCCGCGCCGGAGATGGACCAGGCCCTAGTGTTGGATCTTATGGCGAGGATCGCAGCGTTGGAGAGGGAGCTGGAGCGGCATAGATCCCGGGAAAATACGAGCACCGCAAATTGCGCGCCAATCGAAGTTGGCCAAAGCGCAGTTGGCGCCAATACTGGGGCGTCGGGGCAGCCGCCATCTTCAAGCGGCCCGCCACTGTCTGGCCCAAGCGCAGTTGGCGCCAACACTGGGGCGTCGTGGCAGCCGCCATCTTCAAGCGGCCCGCCATTGCCCACAAATGGATAGGCCTCACATAACGAAGTCGGGTCTATCCCCTACAACGGTGCCGATATGAGCAGTGCGGCATGCATGCCACCTTGGAGCGGACCGCCCCTGCTGACGACGAGCAACCATTTCGTGGCGCCACTGTGTGCACCTAGCACTGCGCAGTCAGCGTATGGATTGCTGCCATCGGGCATCCACAACGTGGCCACAGCGTCGCCATTCGCCGGATCCCACGCCGCGACGACGCCGAATGGAACCCAGGGAGCATATGGGCCACGGAAGCTTCCGGACTTGCCCGTATTTGGAGGGCAGCCCGAGGAGTGGCCGATCTTCAGCTGTGCGTTCGTGGAGACGACCCGAGCGTACAACTGCTCGGATCTGGAGAAGAGATTGTTGAAGGCGCTGAAGGATGAAGCGCGCGAGGCAGTGAAGGCGCTATTGATTCATCCGGGGAATGTCAGCGCCGTGATGGAGTAGCTGCGTTTTAGGTTCGGCCGACCGGAGCAGCTAATACGCAGCCAGCTCAACAACGCGCGACCGGAGTGAGTAACCTCGCGGCCTTCTTGCAGTCAGCGAGGGCGGAGCAGCAACTGGGAAACCCAACCCTCATGGAGGAGCTTGTGGCCAAGCTTCCGACGAGCAAGCGCCCTTTTGCGCCCTTTCCCACTGTAGTCCACTTCAGCGCGTGGCTACAGGAGTACGCAAACGTGGTGTGCACGGTTTTGGACGTCGAGGGAAAGGAGCCGAGGCGTCGGGTTCTGCATGCGAGAGTTGAATGCGATCAACAGGATGATCGGCATGGAGGTTGTCCCATCTGTGGAGGACAACATGGAATATTGAATTGCAGAGAATTTATTGGAGCTTCGCCGCCTGGAAGGTGGAGCATTGTAAAGAGGCATCGACGAAGCGGTCACACCACCAGATCCTGCCACATGCAAGCCGAACGATGATCGATGACGAGCTGCGAAGGGATCTTGGAGTGGAAGGAGAGCGTCGGCAGCTTAACATCCAATGGTTCGGAGGTAGGGCAGCCAGGGAGCCTACCAACGTGGTGAGCCTGCAGATAAGTGGAGTCGGAAAGACCACTCGCAACGCATTAAACAATGTTTATGCCGTATCAAGCCTGAGTCTGCTGATGCAGACACTGCGTCGACATGATGTTCAGGGCGTGTAGAGAGATGCGCATTTGCCGATGAAGCCTTACAGCAACGCGGTGCCGAAGCTGCTCATCGGCCTGGACCATGGACATCTCGGATTGCCACTTAGAACGAGGCGGTTCTCTGAAGAGGGACCGTACGCGGCCGCAACCGAGCTGGGCTGGGTTGTGTTCGGGCCTGTAAGTGGGCAATCGTCTACGCCATCACCGAGGTCCTGCCTATTTGCCGTGTCAGTGGACGATACGATGGAGCAGATGGTGGAGGACTATTTCCACGAGGAGAACTTTGGAGTAAAGCCCGCGCCTCAGGTCGCAGCCAGCGAGGATGTGCGGGCCCAAAGGATCCTCGAAGACACCACGGTGAAAGTGGGGCGTCGCTACCAGACTGGCCTACTCTGGAAGGACGACCACCTTGTGCTGCCACAGAGAAGAAATTGATGCGCAACAAGCCGTTGGCGCAGGAATACGACCGTATCATCAAGGATTACGTGTCAAAAGGATATGCGAGGAGGCTACAGCCGGATCAGATCGCGGCCAGGAGCGACCGACTATGGTACTTGCCACATTTTGGTGTCGAGAACCCCAACAAGCCCGGCAAAGTACGGCTTGTGTTCGATGCTGCAGCCAAAGTTGGAGGAACATCCCTAAATTCGGTGCTGGACAAAGGGCCTCAGCACTATAAGCCTTTGCCAGCTGTGCTCTTCCACTTCAGAGAGGGAGCAGTCGGAGTCTGCGGTGACATCAAGGAGATGTTCCACCAAGTGCTGATCCGACCCGAGGATAGATGTTCCCAACGATTCCTCTGGAGAGATGGCGACGACGAGAGAGATCCGGATGTCTACGAGATGAACGTAATGACGTTTGGAGCAGCATGCTCGCCGAGCGCTGCGCATTACGTCAAGACTCTGAATGCCCTGAAGTATCGGGATTCGGATACGAGAGCAGTCAAGGCCATCACCGACTACCATTATGTCGATGACTACGTGGACAGCTTTGCTAAAGAGAGCGAGGCTATCAGCGTATCTACCCGAGTAAAGGAGATACACCAGGATGCTGAATTCGAGCTGTGCAAGTTCTCATCAAGCTCACCCACCGTGGAGACGGCCTTAGGACATGGACAAGTCAAGAGCGTCGGATGGGGTGAGGCTGAGCAGAAGATCCTCGGAATGCGTTGGCAAGTAGCAACTGATGACTTCAGGTTCAACGTGGAGTACCACCGAGTGCCCTAGCAGCGTCCTGAGTGGAGATCGAGTCCCTACAAAGAGGGAGTATTTGAGCTTGGTGATGTCGACGTTCGATCCCCTGGGATTCCTGTGCTGCCTCATGGTTACAGCGAAGCTGCTGCTGCGAGAGATCTGGAGGCAGAAGATCCAGTGGGACGAACCACTACCGGAGGATTTAAGCAAAGCCTTTGCGACTTGGCGCAAAGAGATGGACGCCGTGGGACAGTTCCGATGTCCGCGCCACTACTTTGGACCTGGAGCAGTTCGGGCAATAGAGCTGCACGTCTTCGTGGATGCAAGTCAGGCAGCATTCGCGGCGGTGGCCAGTAGGCCAGTAGGCCTCCAGTAGGAGGGTCACGTATGAGGACGACGGCGTGCTGGTGAGCTTCGTCTGCGCAAAGACGAAGTGTGCCCCAATGCGAACCATGACGATCCCTCGGCTGGAGTTGCAGGCAGCAGTCCTTGGAACTCGCTTGATGAACACTATCAAGGAGGAGCACAGTGTGGACATCACGGAACTGGTGCTATGGACAGACTCAAAGTCGGTGCTGAGATGGATCGGCAGCACTCACCGCCGGTACAAGCAGTTTGTCGGCAATCGAGAGGCGGAGATTCTGGACTCGACGACGATTTCTCAGTGGAGATGGGTGCCTACAGCCGACAATGCGGCGGATGATGCGACTCGGTCGCAGAAAGAAGTCGACCTTAGCCCGGATTCGAGGTGGCTAGGAGGACCTGCATTTCTGAGGCAGCCGGCAGCCAGCTGGCCGGGGCCTGCAGAAGAAGCTGAACGTGTCCCAGATGTCCCAGATGAAGAAGAGATGCCCTGTGAGTTTGCATTAGTAGCGGCAAACGATTTTGTTCTCCCATTTGAGAGGTTCTCAAGCTTCAATCGCCTGGTGAGGACCACAGCCTGGGTCCTACGGTTTGCGCGCCGTTGCCGCAAACAGAGAAGCGATCTCGAAGAACACGGCCTTACCGCTGCAATATGCCAGGCCGCGGAGAACCTGTTGGTCAGACAGGCACAATTGGAGTCGTTCCCCGACGAGATGAGGTCGGCGGAAACTGGACAGGATGTCGCTAGCTCAAGCGACCTTCGAGGTCTGGTGCCCTACGTGCGACACTTCCACGCCAGGATGAAGCATCAGAACGTCGATGTTACTATTGCGGAGATCCGTACGAGATTCTGGGTCACGAAGATGACGCGTGTGATGCAGAGAGTCATCTCGTCGTGCAACGAATGCAAGTTGCAGCGAGCGCGGCCGATGCCGCCAATAATGGGACCCCATCCGGATGACAGACTGGATGCGGGTGGATGGCCATTCAAAAACACCGGACTGGACTATTTTGGGCCACTGTTGGTGACTGTGTCCCGTCACAAGGAGAAGCGTTGGGTCGCCTTGTTCACGTGCTTGACGATAAGGGCGATCCATTTGGAGCTGACGCATAACCTGTCGACGGATTCCTGCATAATTGCGATCAGGAACTTCGTCTGCCGTTGAGGGTCAGTACATAGACTGCGCAGTGATAACGGTAAGAACTTCGTGGGAGCTGACAGAGAAGCCAAACGCTTTGGTGACGTGTTCGAGATGGAGAAGATTCAGAGTGAGTTGTCAAGTAGAAGCATACAATGGATCTTCAATTGCCCAGCGAATCCGTCTGAGGGCGGAGTATGGGAGCGCATGGTGCAGTGCGTCAAGCGAGTGCTGCGTCATACCCTGACTCCTGATTGAGGCAGAGAACATCGTCAATTCGCGTCCGCTTACCCACTTGCCTGTGGACGCGGACCAGGAGGCGCCGTTGACGCCAAATGACCTGCTCAAGGGATTGGCCAACTTACCAGACACGCCTGGATTAGATGCGGAGCTGCCCAAGGGATGTTCTGCGTAGAAGCAGTGGAGGATTGCTCGCCTGCTACGAGACCGTTTTTGGAGGAGGTGGGTCCTGGAGTATCTACCTACACTTGTGCGCCGCGAGAAGTGGTGCCGGAGAACGGAGCCCATCCACCAGGGTGACATCTCTTGTCTTTTCTCTTCATAGTGAACGGTCGTGTTTTTGTTTTGCGCTCCGAATATTGTGTTGTTTTGCCTTTTAAACCACCGGGGTTTTTATTAAAATCATCACAAAACTTCTCACTTAACTTCAGCCGTTTGCTACCGCGTGTGCATGAGCTTTTTTCGTGTTTAATTTGTATTTAATTACACTTTTAGTTTTTGTGCTAAGACGGTTTTCTGCATTCTCTTTTGTGCCTATCCCTCTTCTCCCCGCTTACGTTCCGTTGGTGTTTAGCTGCAGCTAAACGGTTCTAAGCTCTCTCACCCTCGCTAATTCCTTATCGCTCTCACTCTCCCGCTCACCCGCGTTGACGGTTCTCCTCTTTGCACAGTGGTCTAAGGTTAGTGGAAATGTCTTTTAATATTGTCTGTGGAATTAAAAACTGCCAAAAAACTATTTTGGCAGACCAACCAAGTGTATATTGCTGGCTTTGTGATACGGTCGTACACGCTAAGTGTGTCGAGCTGACGGGCCGTATTGCGGATGCAATTTCCAATAAAACGGGAATACATTATTGTTGCCAGTCCTGTCGAGAGGTTGAGAAGGAAATGAAATCCTTCATGCGGCAGACCAGAAACGGATTTACTGAGCTCACGGTCAATTTTCGCAAAGCGAATGACCTGCTCACAGCGTTAGACGCTCAGTTTAATAGTCTGAAGCTATTAAACGAGTCGCCAAAGCGCAAAAAATCTGTTGCTGGTCGTCAGCAACTGTGTGAATCCCAGCAACCTACCGTCGGGATCACCCCTTCGGCACAGCCACCGACCCCGATACCAAGCCCAATGGTCTTGAGATCGGGAGCGGTACTAGATTCGGTAACCGAATGTACAGGGGTGGAAATGGCAACAGGTCCGCCAGTAATTTCCGTTATGTCCGCTGCGGTGTCCCAAACTCGGACTCCGCAGACTGCCCAGGGCGAAAAAACATCCGGACTACCGGCTGTCGGTAACTTAGGGTTACCAAAGACCCTAACTGCTGTTCCACCATCGAAAACAATATTTGTTTCGCGGCTTGCCCCTGACCTCGCATCGGAAGATGTCCTTGCCTATATTCAAGGCAAAACCCAAGCCGAAAATGTAAAAGTGGAAAAGTTTAATTTCTCGTATGTCAGACACATCTCGTCGTTCAAGATTAGCGTCAATCCGAATATCTTTGACACAATTTGCTCTGGTGACTTCTGGCCCGAGCACGTTGTAGTTAAAGAATTCGAGGCTAAAACAAAGAAAAAGCGGCCAGTCGGAGTTCGCCTCCCTATACCGCCACAAACCGCTAGGACCACCGCTAAGACCACCTCAACACCTTCAGTCCCAAAAAACTAACCACTTCCTTCCAACTTTCCTATCAGAATACTAGAGGCTTACGCAGCAAGCTCTCGAAATTGTATTCTGACAGTTTTTCCTTTGCATCCCAGGTAATCGTATTTACTGAGACCTGGTTAAAGCCAGAGATCCTTAGCTCTGAGGTTCTCCCGGGTAAATATACAACTTACAGGGTTGACCGACCAGTCCAGCGTGGAGGTGGAGTTTTAATTGCCGTAGACTCCTCCCTCATCTCAGAACTTGTTGCCCTTGACGATATCACCGATATCGAGTTTATTTGTGTTAAACTTTCATTTCCAGGTAGTCTTATTTATATAACTTGCTCCTATGTTCCACCATCGGCTGAGGAGCCCATTTATTGGAAACACCTTGCGGCAATTCGGGCCGTTTCCAACAGGCTTTCAGATCGAGACCAACTCGTAGCGCTAGGGGACTTCAATATACCTGGAGCTCGTTGGTCATCTGATGGTGTGTCAAATGTCCTTCAGACTATGGCACAGCATGACCTTATTGATGGCCTGCTTGACATATCCTTGTCTCAAGTTAACCATGTCCTGAATTCCCTAAACCGCTTATTGGATCTTTGTTTCGTCTCTGATCCTCTAGGTGTTGACTTAGTTAGAGTTCCTCCATTGACGCTACCTGAAGATCCTTACCATCCAACTTTCGAAGTGACTATCGATACGGGGACGGTTGTAAAGAACGAATCTGATTGTTTAGCCAATAAGGTTCGCTGTTTTCGTAAAGCTAACTTTCATGTGCTAAATAATCTTATATCTGAATTTGATTGGTCAAATCTGTACATGTGCACTGACATGGCAGCCGCCGTGGACATTTTTTACAGTGCCATGAACTCGTTCTTCTTATCCTGTGTTCCGTTAACCTATCCGTCTGTCTCTAGTAAACCACCTTGGTTTAATAAGGAGCTGACACGCCTAAAAAATGTTAAGTCTAGGCTTTATAATAAATATAAACTTACTCGTTCTAAAACTGTCTTTTCTAACTATCTCAGGGCTCGGTCGAAATTTACCGTGCATAACGCTCGGTCTTATAAAAATTATCTGAATCGTTGTAGGGTTCAGTTCTCACAGGACCCGAAACAGTTTTATAATTTTGTTAACACCAAGCGTAAACCAAACCTATACCCTTCCTCGCTTTCATTTAAAAATTCTTCAGCAAAATCGGATCAGGCAATCGCCGATCTCTTTGCTGAGTTTTTTAAAACTACTTATTCTTCCTCAAACCAGATAAACCAGACGTATTCTTTCCCTATGCCCAAATCGAACTTAATTTTCAGTCCTATCTTAGACGAAAGCTCTCTTCGGCTGGATCTTCAACGTGTAAAGCCAGTTTATACACCGGGTCCCGATGGTATACCGGGCTGTGTTCTCAGGTATTGCGCCGAGGCTCTGTGTAACCCCCTTCTCAAACTATTTACCATATCTTTGGAAACATCAGAATTTCCCCTTATTTGGAAGGAATCTTTTATTATTCCTCTCCATAAAAAAGGTAGCAAGTCAGATGCTGGTAACTATAGAGGAATCTCTAAGTTGTCGGCAATTCCAAAACTCTTTGAAAATATAATTACTCCTCACCTGCAGCACTTGTGCAGACCCGTAATTTCTCCATGTCAGCATGGATTTATGAAACGAAGATCGACCACTACAAATCTTTTGGAACTTACCTCATTTGTGATTAGGGGCTTCCAACGTAAATCTCTGACCGACGTGATCTATACGGACTTTAGTAAAGCCTTTGACTCGGTTAATCATTTTCTTCTTATAAGGAAGCTCGATTTAATAGGGTTTCCTACCGATCTCCTTAATTGGCTTCAGAATTATTTGAGTCACCGGACTCAAAAGGTTCTGTTCAAGAATTCTCTTTCCAGCTCCCTCAATGTCACTTCTGGCGTCCCACAAGGCAGCCATCTTGGCCCGCTGCTATTTACCTTATTCATCAATGACCTTCCTCTAGTGCTACCCAACTCTAGGGTACTTATGTACGCAGACGATGTCAAACTGTGCGTGCAGTATAACGACAGCTCATGCCAGTCAGACTTACAATCCGATCTTGACAACTTCCAGGCATGGTGTAGTGTTAACTTATTAAATCTCAACAGCTCAAAATGCAAACTGATGACATTTTCACGTGTCACTCCCCAGTATGCAACGTATACGCTTAATGAATGTGCATTGGAAAGAATAACTCTCGTTGACGACCTAGGTGTCCGTCTAGATCCTAAGCTTTCGTTTTCAGAACATATTTCTTGCATGGTTAACAAGGCCAAAGGCATGCTTGGATTTATTAAAAGGTGGTCGAAAGAATTCGATTCCCCTTACGTAACTAAGACTCTTTTCACTTCATTAGTTCGTCCTATTTTGGAATATGGTTCTTGCGTTTGGAGTCCTCAATTTGGAATTCATATTGCCCGCATTGAATCTGTTCAAAAAAATTTTCTGCTTTTCGCCCTACGTGGCTTACCCTGGGATGCCGACCTAAGATTACCGTCTTATTCTAGTAGACTTCTATTAATTAACCTACCTTCCCTATCTAACCGTAGAACTATGCTTGGTGTCGTCTTTCTACACAAGCTAATTCATGGTGACGTAGAGAGCCCCTACCTGCTAGGACAGTTTAACTTTCATGTTCCTCGACTAACATCTAGAACCTTTATCCCCTTAGCAATAAAGCACTGTAGGAGGGAGTTTGAGGCACATGAACCTTTTAGGGTCTTATGTGCCGATTACAACCGACTTTTTAAATTTATAGAGGGACCTGAGAGCCTCCCTCGTCTTAAAACAGTATTGCTAGTAGAATTAGCTCGTAATGTTGCATGAACCTAAACCTAACTTTCCTCGTTCTTTCCTATATTTTCCTTCTCACGCGTCTATCTAGTACGCGATCGAGCCGTACGTCACACGGCTGCGCCCCTCGGTCGGTTGGGCGGGAGGTGGGCGTGGGACTCGCGCGTAAAAAAAAAAAAAAAAAAAAAATATGGTCTTCGTCTGCGATCCTGCCTTGCCCCGACGAGAGTGGAGGAGATATACAGCGGAGCTGATGGAGTCGTCAGACGCGCTAAGGTGCGCCTGAACGACAACGGCATATCCAGGACAATGATGCGACCCGTCTCGAAACTTGCAGTTCCGAATTTTGAGTGAAGCGGTTCTTCACGGGGTCGGGGATGTCGCGGATCGATCATTGTTATCGATAGTTACCGAATGTGTTAGGATTTTAAGGTCGAATGTGTGCGGGCACACTCTTTTTCGCCACCGCAAAGCTAAGATTTAGGCGCGAAGTTAGCATTTTTCATTGTCGAGCGAGAGTTTGGAGAACACAATGCGGTGATCTAGTTTTAAGATAAATGCAAATGTTACAGTTAATTCTTACAGAATAAAACGAGTCTACTACCACGGATTAGTCTGCCCTTTCTTTCTGGATCCAAGGTGGAGTAGCCGTTAAAAGGCAACTCCGTTCGCACCGACGACATTCACTCTCCAAGAACCAGCGACCGAATCCCGCGTTTTGCTTCTTCCCCTTTGCTTCTGCTCGCTCATCTATGTGTGTATGAGTGAGCAGAAGGTATACATTATTATCTCTTAAAGCTAGCTTATGAGTAAGAGCGATAATGACAGTATTGTTCTTATTCTAACGGGGATTTGATCGTGCGCGTCTCTTTGCCACCATGGGCTTCATACCCTAAACTCAGCTAATACATACATGATACATACATGGTACTGTGGGCCCTTGTTTGTTTGTTTGTAATTATATAATGACTTAATCCTATTAATTTATACATATGTACATATTCTGATTGAATGTTTAATTGTGTGTTCGTATATTTTCCTTATTGCCTATCCAATGTTTAATATTCTGAATGCTCCAGACACCTTGGTACGGATTGCGGGATACCTGAAAACCTTCTACGTCTTTTAATAAAAACCTGTCGTTCCTCAATACTTTTGAAATTACATATGGACCTTTACATTTTGGAATTAATTTTCTAGAGATGCCTGCTGTGCTGTCGAAATTCTTTACCATTACATAATCTCCTTTTTTGTATTCAGAAGGCTTCCTGGCGGACTTATCATATTGCGTTTTGTTATAAGCTTAAGCTTTTACTTGATTCTTTTCTGCTTCGCTTCTAATCTTTCGTAAATCTATATTTTCTGGAGTATTATCAAATTCTTCTATTTTTTCTTTCAGTTCGTCCACTATTTTTCCTCTCTGTTCTAACGCAAAAATCACTTTGCTTGGAGTTTGCTTTATGCTGCGGTGTTGTGTATTATTTAATACATGCTCAACTTTGTCTATTACTGTATCCCAATATATACCTTTTTCTGGTTCTACTAGTTTCGCTATCATTGGACCCAGACTTCTGTTGACCCTTTCAACCTGTTCGTTCGCCTGGGGTGATCCAGTCGCAATCTTCATATGCTTAATATCAAACTCTAACATAAAACAACTTCCCCTATCTGAAATGATGCATCTAGGCTTGCTGTATGCTCTAAAATAGTCCTTCAGGGCTGCAATGACTTCTCTTGTATTGGTGGTCTTTGTAGTGTATAAACGTACAAACTTAGTAAAACCATCGATAACAACAAAAATATGTTTTTTGGATCTGCCCGAGTCGACTGGGCCGTAATGATCTATATGTATTAGTTCAAATGGTTGACTACCTTTCGGAATGCAGTGCAGAAATCCTTCCTTACCCGTTTTAGGGGAGAACGCAACACATTTTAAGCAATTTTCTATATGGCTCAAACACTTGTCTTTGGCATTTGGAAACCAATAAGATTTCAAAATTATGTCTAACATTTTGTCTCCACCTATACGTCCGACCTCATTGTGATACTTATATAGAATGTGATCTTCCATGTCTAAGGAAACATAAAACAATAGTCTGCCGTCGTTACATTTTCTATAAATTATTCCGTTTCTCATTTCGTAAAACTTATGTTCATTTTTCTCTAACAGTTTCTTAATTTTGTGAGGAAGCGATCTATTCTAAGGATGGGATATCCTCAGCGGCCCATTATTTATAGTGAGAAAGGCAGGGGAAACGGGGATGGCGCTGGTGAAAGCGCATATTTTAATTTTAGGAGGAAAATCTGGGAAAGGTGCGATCCGTGTAGGAATGCGTTTTATTTGGGACGGACTGGATGAGCGGCCCGAGCGGCCGGCCAGAGCCGGGAACCGCGCCGGAGCCATTGGAGGCGTGGCCAGGTACCCGGCCCTGTTTACCTTGTTGCCGGGCCGCTGGCCGCGCCGGGGAAGATGCCCAGGTCAGGATGGTCGAGCGCGTAACCGTCGTCCCGGCCACCTGATCCCGGAGCGGAGCCTCGGAAGTGGGAATCGGCCCCGTTTACCCTGGTACCGACGCCCCAATCCGGAGCAGAGCCACGAACCCGGAACCGGCCCTGTTTACCATGGTGCCGGCTTCCAAGTCTCGGCCTCCGCCGCTACGGGAAAGGTTGCAGAACTTGAGATCCGGCCCTGTTTACCATGGTGCAAGTCCGCCCAGGAGTGGGTTTTGGGAAGAAGAGGAGGAGGAGGAGCTGCAAGGATGAATGCCAAAATGCCGTCGGGTTTTCTGATTCGCGTTTATTTTGTCCGTCTAGTTTTCCTTATCTATTTCCCTTGCTCATGAAGACACCGCCGGCTCCCATGCCGCGGGAGGCCGCTTGGCCGGCTCACCCTCCTTAGCCCTGGGCGCTTCCCTTGCGGAAGGCCACGTCGGCCAGCCTCGCGCAAGCTTAACGGGAACGAATTTTGGCAAGGTTTGGAGCGCCAAGGGAGTTTGTTTGCGATAGCGGCACCCAATTTACCACCAGGGCCTTCAAGGCATTTTGCGATGTAGCAGGAATTCAGGTTCACCATACGACCCCTTATTGTCCCCATCAGAATCCGACGGAACGGGCAAGTCGGACAATTAAGACAATGACAGCGCAGTTTGCGTATGAGGACCTGAAGACCTGGGATCAACTCCTGCCAGAGATCTCACTGGCCGTCAACACCAGCGTCTCAGACAGCACAGGATTTAGCCCCGCATACTTAGTTCAGGGCCGGGAACGCAGACTGCCGGAAGCTTGGTTCGACGACAGGCGTTGCAATATCGTCCGACTGCAGATTCTGGAGACGCGCAACCGACGCAATGCGAATTTAGCGGATTTGAAACCCGTGCACGAAGATCAGCCAATGGGGGAAAACGGGGAGGATACCGGATCAGAAGCTGAGTCAGAAGCCGCCTCCAAACACCCTCAGCAGGAGACGTACACGGAAAACTCCCCGGAAAGGGAATGAAAAGGGCCATTCTGGTGGGACCACTTGAGTCAGGCAAGCATGGCCAATGCCCCAACCTTCCCCTGACGTAGCAATAGAGTCGGAATTATAAGTTCTCCTTTTGCGGGCGGTTCTCAGAGCGCTCAGCACCACCGCCATCAGTGGTGGCCGTCCCGTCACCCAGCTTCTGCCCCAGCGGGATCTCGCCAGTCCAGTTTGCGGAATCCGGACCAAGCTGCGCACGGCCAGCCAGTATCGGGACAACGGCGCCACAATGGCCCGGCCGGCAAGCCTCGACCTCCTGCTAGCAGGGAAAGCAGCCCGAGAGAGGTCGCAAGGGTGACCACTTCCTGGCTGGCTCAGTGGCACAGGCTCGGACCGGAGGCTCCGAGCGTGCACCCCGCATTCTGGACCGTGAGCAGCTGGCTGGACGAGATCGGTCGCCCTGCGTTCGCTCCCGGACTGCTGGAGGAGAGTCTTCGTCAGGCTCGCGTGATAGCCCCAGCCCCGACGACCGGCACGAGAAGCAGCAAGCTATCCTCGGATAGTTCGGAATCACAGAACGGCGAGATTTTCTACGTCCGCGGGCCGCTACCTCCTCAGCAGAGGATGTGGCCAGGGTCAACAGGGCATGTTCCATCCAAAGTGGCAGCCGCGACCCCGATTCCGAGGCCAGCGACGACACCCAGCCAGGAGACGAGTCAGGACCCAGTAGCGACTCGTCCCTGGCGGATAGCCAGAGGGAGGACGGTTCCACCGATGCACGCCAACCCGGCGGGTAGCGAGACCGAAGACACCCAGGCCGGCAATTCAATCCCTCATCCCGTGGAAGCCTCGCAGCACTCGAGATCGGGCCCGGATCTACTGGGGCAGAGCCCGTTCAGACCGGGCTGCGGATTCCGGAGGAACGATCCTCTGAGGCCGGGAATAGGCCAGGCCTGGTTCCGGCCATCACAAATTATACCAAATACCAAATACGGATATCAGCGAGGACGACGCCCTGGCGCTGCTAGAGTCGGCAGAGAGCCCCTCGCCGCCAGACCTGGAGTTGTGCTTGGACGAGAGCGAGAGCGAATCTGGAAATTTTTTTTCTGATTTTTTAAAAAAAACTTCAAGTCTCTAAGACATGTGGTTTGGCCATGGCTGTGATATATCAGTCAGTCAGTCAGTCAGTCAGTCAGTGAGGACAAAGCATTTTATATATATGGATTAATTTTTGTTTTTTAATTTTATTTAAAAATTATTTATTTCCTTCCGATCATACACCTTTTGCGAGAAATTCAATGTATTTTTATGTTATAATGAGAAAAGAAACTGTTTTGCCAACTTTCACATGATTGCATAGAAAGCCATATATTGCAAACTTTTAAATACTCTAAATGCACAGGAAGCCATATATGGCTTCACTTTTTTTCCCCCAAACTATGGCCCCAAATATATGTTATTTTCTCCTAAATAAAACAATATTTACATAAAAAAAATGTTGTTCTTCAATATTTCTATGCTCATGCAGTAGAGGGTTAACTATGTTTAATTATTAAAATAACAAAACACAATCCATAAATTTTTTTAAATTTTTAATTATTTATTTCAGTTTTACTAAAAAACAATATCAGTTTATCAATGCTATTTCGTGAACAATATTTTTTGTTATCCCATCTTTTGCCATCACAAACAAAGTTTATGGTTTTGCAACTCTTGAGCATGCCACGTATAAAACATTTTGTTCCTAAATCTAATCCACAAACTGTCTTTGTTTGTCCTTGTGATTTATTTATAGTTATTGCAAATGCTAATTTTATTGGAAACTGTATTCTTTTAAATTGTACTGGCATATCTGTAGGTATCATTGGTATTCTTGGTATCAATATTTGTTCACCTTTAAACTTTCCATATTAATATTTTTTTAAATATTTTTTTAATGACTAATCTCGTCCCGTTGCACAGCCGTGGTGGGTTCCAATTACGAATTAAAATTATCGGAGAACCAACCTTTAATTTAAAATTATGTGTTGGCATACCCTGGAATTTTAGTGAGTTCAAAAACTCTGTTGCAAAATTTACTGCTTCATTTGCATCGCAAACTGCATCAATTGATTTGTATGATACTAAGTTCCCTGACAAGAGTTGTTGTATTTCCAGATTAATATCGTCAACGTTCACATTTTTTGCAGCTAAAATTGCTTTTTCAGCAAGCCAGCCAATCATTATTTACAATAATAATAATGTGACGAAGTCACAACCCGATATATATGTAAATATGTAAATATAAATTAAATATAAGCGAAGTCATTCTGGCCGGGCACAAGCCACTCATTCCCACTCACAATATTTCCCACTCAAACACACTCCCTCACTCACTCAAAGGCGCGCACAAACCACTCACACGCAAGAACACACTCAAGCCCTGACGAGAGAGAGAGCAGCGGCCGATCGCCGGCAAAGGCGTCGGCACTCGCCAAAACGGAACTTGGACGGCGAATGCTGTACCCTCGGGAGTGGAAAAATACCACGCCACTGCCGAGCGCCGGGAGAGCAGCAGCTTCGCCGCTACCACCAAAGCATAGCCGAGCCACAGCGCATGCGTGGGAAAACGGCGCGAGCCAAGCCGCCTTCCCCATTGGCCGGATCGGCACACGCCATGAGTGCAAAAGCCGTAGCAAGAGCGACGGCGCATGCGCTGAAACACCGAGAGCGGAAGAATGGTGCTGCCGGCACGATCGCCTGTAGAAGCGAGAGGGAGGAGAAGAGGCGCCACCTGCGCTCAAGCGACAGAATCAGGTCATGGCCAAGCCGTGCGAAAACGAGCTTGGCAGTTAGTTCCCGACTCTGAAAGAACACAGAAGCCAAACTTCTAACTGCCGAAAACAAAGCCCGCGATCCCGCCACCACGCGGTTGAGAAAAATCTGAAAACGTATATCCGCCGCCGCGAGTGTCACGCCATCAGCGCGCCAAGGACCTGCGACAGGATCGTCGCCAGGACACGACTGCCCCAAGGAGAACCATGTGAGCCATGGCCGCAGGCCATCATTTCTTAGGGGCCGGGGGAAGGTGCCAGCCAAACTAAGGCCCTTCTCTCCCCCCTCCCCGCCGTTTTTCTTTGGGCCGCCGGCCATATATATATATATGTAATTAAATCACTAAGTTTTGCTGCCGTCGGGCAAAGGCGCCCGCCGGATTAGGGCCCCTTTCCTGCATCGCCGTTTTCTTTCGGGCCGCCGGCCAAATAATTCTTGAGTCTCGAAAATAAACCTATAACGTGGAAACCCTCGCCTCTCATTTTGTCCCGTGTTCCGCTCCGGATTTCTGTGCCCATTTCTCGTGTCGCTGGGGACCCCGCTGCTCGGAAATTCTTCCAGGCGGGGCGTATGTGAACCGTCCGGAAATCCCTCCGGGTACAGGGGCATACGCTGTTCGGAAATTCTTCCAGGCGTGGGGCGCACGCCGTTCAGAAATTCTTCTAGGCGTGGGGGCATAGGTTCGGTCGGAAATTCTTCCAGGTGTGGCGCATAGGTGGACCGTCCGGAAAATCCTCCGGGTCCAAGGGCAGAGGCGGACCGACCGGAAATCCCTCCGGGTTCGCAGGGACCGCCGATCGGAAATCCTTCCAGGCGGTTCCGAGGCTGTTCTCTCGTCTCTCTCTCTCTCCTTTTCTCCCGCTTGGCTCGACCCCCGTGCGACCTGCGTGCGGATCCAAGATCCAGGTGTTATTTGGGACTGGATGAGCGGCCCGAGCGGCCGGCCGGAGCCGGGAACCGCGTCGGAGCCATTGGAGGCGTGGCCAGGTACCCGGCCCTGTTTACCATGGTGCCCAGGTCAGGATGGTCGAGCGCGTAACCGTCGTCCCGGCCACCTGATCCCGGAGCGGAGCCACGGAACTGGGAATCGGCCCCGTTTACCGTGGTGCCGATACCCCGATCCCGGAGCAGAGCCGCGAACCCGGAGCCGGCCCTGTTTACCATGGTGCCGATGCCGTGGTCCGGAGCCGAAGAGGGAGAAGTATCTCCGGATCTAGGAATCGGTCCCGTTTACCGTGGTACCGACGCCCCAATCCGGAGCAGAGCCACGAACCCGGAACCGGCTCTGTTTACCATGGTGCCGATGCCGTGGTGCGGAGCAGAAGCAGGGAAGGAATCCCGGGATCTTAGTGCCGACCCTGTTTACCATGGCGCCGGCGCTTCGACCCCGAGCGAAGCCGCGGAACCGGGAAATCGGCCCCGTTTACCGTGGTACCGATGCCCTGATCCGGAGCCAAACGTGGAGGGTGATCTCGGGATCTGAAAGCCGGCCTTGTTTACCACGATGCCGACCCCTCGATCCACGAGGCTCTCCGGAACCTGAGAGCCGGCCCTGTTTACCATGGTGCCGGCTTCCAAGTCTCGGCCTCCGCCGCTACGGGAAAGGTTGCGGAACTTGAGATCCGGCCCTGTTTACCATGGTGCCGGGTCCAAGTCCGCCCAGAAGGGAATTTAGGGAAGAGGAGGAGGAGCTGCCAGGAAAGAATGCCAAAAGCAGTCGGGATTTTACGATTTGCCTTTTATTGTCAGTCTAATTTCCCTACTCTTGTTTTCCTACCTCTTGCCTGCACCACCGGCTCCCATGCCGCGGGTGGCCGCTTGGCCGGCTCACCCTACTTAGCCCTGGGCGCTGGACTCCATGTCCATGTGGCCCAGAGTTGAAAAGCCGTCGGTACTTTTACTCTACGTGTTTTTCCTGCGGGAATAGCGGCGCACGTCTGTACTGCTTGAGGGCCGCCGAAGTAAGAGAGCGATCGTTGGCGGCGATGCAGCTCGGGCGCTTCCTCTGCCAACGTTCTGGCGCAGAAGCTTTGGCCTCTGCCGCGGCGTATGTTCTTGCCGTCTCTCTTCGGCATGCGCGCTTCCCGATCGGGGCCCTCTCTTCTTGAGCTTTCGGGTTGCTCGTTCTCTGTCCTCTGTCTGCGTGGTGGTGGGCTCTTCGGCCATGCTGCGGTCGGGCTCTCTCTCTCCGAGAGGCGATGTTGCTGGTGTCTGCTTGCGATGTCTCGGGTCGATGTTGCGGGCGTGTGTGCTCGCAATGTTGCTGGCCGTTGTTAGCGTGTGTTGCGGGCGTGTGCTCGCGATGTTACGGGCCGTTGCTAGCGTGTGTTGCGGGCGTGTGCTGCGGTCCTGTTTTTCTGGCATATGTTGCTGGCGTATGTGGCCAGTGATGAGGCGTCGTCATGGTGGTGCCAGTGATGCCCGTCTGGTTTTCCCTAACTCCTACCTACTTATGTACAGGTGCCCTTCGTGGGTCTTTCTATGACACTTAAAACTACCTTATGACTAACTTAACTATATATATGTACAGAATATTTACACTGTAGGGGTGAGGCGCTCCTCACAATTTCTTGAATTTTTTGATTTTTGGCTTGGCAAATTACTAAATTATCTTCAAACGTATTCGATTCTACTATCAGAATATTCGTGCATATACTAAGAGCATCTACATGCTGCATCCTTTTACCCTCTCTATGTATGAGCTCATAGTCATAGCTCTGGAGCTCTAACGCCCATCTGGCTATTCGTGGATTAAGTTCAATCTTATTAAGCGTTAGAGTAAGAGAATTACAATCAGTAATGATTTTAAAGCGTTTGCCATACAAATATATCCTAAATGCCATTGTTTCCAGTTCAAAACTGTGATATTTGGCTTCAGCGACGGTTGTTCGTTTCGAAAAATAAAATATGGGGTGCAATTTTCCATCTTCTTTCTTTTGGCATAACACAGCCCCGAAACCAAGAGCGCTTGCATCACAGTGGAGCTCTATTTCGTCCTTGTAATTATAAATGGCTAAAACCGGTGCTTGCACTAACTTTTCCTTAAGCGTTGAAAAACAACTCATTTCTTTTTCTCCAAACTTAAATTTCTCATCTTTTCTCAAAAGATCGTATAATGGTTTTGCCAAAGTTGAAAAATCTTTTATGAATCTGCGGAAGTACGAACATAAACCCAGGAAACTTTGAACGGATTGTATCTTGTCTGGAACTGGAAACTGTTGTATGGTATCTATCCCTTTATCATCAGCTCTAATGCCTTCGCCTTTTATAATGAATCCTAAATAATTAATATTTGTCTGAAGGAACTCACATTAATCCATTCTTAATTCTAACTTGTTTTGAGTTAACCTGAGAAACACTTCTTTTAAGGTTTTTAAGTGTTCCTCCGTATCCTTGCTGGCGATCATAATGTCGTCCATGTATACAATTACTTTGTTGTTCCTAATAAGATCCTCGAAAATTTTGTTTCCAAACCTTTGAAACACTGCCGACGCAGTTTGCAGACCCATTGGCATTCTGAGAAATTCGAATTGTCCTAACGGTGTAACAAATGAGGTGTATTTAACCGATTCCTTATTGACATATACATGAAAATAAACGTTTTTTAAATCAAGTTTCGAAAAGACTTTCTTGTTAACTAGTTTGTCTAAAAGGTCATCGATAAGCGGTATCGGATAATTGTCTTTGATTAATACCTTTGTTTGGTTTTCTAAAGTCTATGCATAGTCGTATGTCTCCTGTTTTCTTCTTAACTAAAACTATTGGTGAAGCATATTCTGATTCACTAGGTTGTATAATTCCGTCTTTCAGATATTCATCCAGCAATTTTTGTAATTTTTCCTTTTCCGAGTAGGCAAGTCTTCTTGGAGCACAACTAAATGGTTTTGATGTTTCTAAACATAATTTTATTTCACATTTAACTAACAGTTCAGCAGGCTTCTTTACACTTAAATAATTGTATCTAATAATCTCTTTTAATTGGCAGCTTAAGATTTTGTTATTTTCTGTGCCGCATAAGTAATTCATTTGCTCATCCTCTATGTAATCAATGCTAAAGATTTCCTTAACTGTTTCTTCATAACTGGGCATAACTGTAGCATACAACTTCTGACTAAGTGCGGGATGCGTTGTACCGCTGCCTAAAGGAATAACCGTTCAGTGTTTTACTAACTGCAGGATTAACTGTTTTACTACTCGCTTCGATATCTGCTATACTAACTGCTCCATAACCTGTTTCACTAACTGTTTTACTAACTGTTTCATAACCTGTTTTACTAACTACTTTACTAACTGTATCACTAACTGTATCACTAACAATATCACTAACTGTCTTACTAACTGTATTACTAACTGTATCACTAACTGTCTCATTGTCTAAGGTACTAACTGTTTCCTTATTTAATGGGTTAACCGTAATCCTTCCCAAAGTATCTGGATCCAGTTAAAGCTGGCAAGCTTCCATAAAATTTCGTCCAAGGATTACATTATGACTCATAGACCCGTCTGGAACTACGTATAAATCAAAATAACATTTTATTTTTTCTTTTGTAATGTAACATAAGGTTTTTCCAAGTATTATTAGTTGTCTTTTATTTAACACGAAATAGTTTTCAGCAGCAGCCTCTAAATTGATATACTGTTTAATTTTGCAAATGATATTGGACTCCTGGTGTCTATGAGGCATTCTGTAATTAATGGGGTTTTATAGCTACTGTGAAAAAAATCTTAACATGCCTTACATAATTTTTGATATTGGCGCTCTTGCGCTCCGGGCATTGTCCGACGAAGTGTCCAAACGTTCCACAAGCATAGCAGGATCCGGGCTCTCTCTTTGGCTTCAGGCACTCCTTGGCGAGGTGTCCTTTTAAGTTGCAGTTGGCGCAACGCAAATCCTTATTAGTTGGACCTCTTTCAGAGAGGCGTTTTGGTGAACTATTACCAAACTTGTGCTTTGGCAGACGGACTTCCGAGAAAGCTCTCAAAACCTGCATCGGTTCGGAAAAGCACTGTATGCGAGCCTGATTGCGTAGCGCTGGTGCCGGAATTCCCTCGATAATGTTTTCCAGGAGTTCCTCCAGATCGATGTTGATGCCGTTGGCCAGCATCATCTTGTCCTCGAAATAAGCCGCAAATTTCTCATCTGAACGCCATTCCCGCTTTTGGAATGCGCTCCTCAGCTCTCCTTTGGACATTTTAACCCCAAATGACATAATTAACTGCTCACACAGCTGATCGGTTGACTCCAGAATTCGGGTGGTGTTTGCGTGCAGCCAACGTTGTGCACTCCCTTTCAGCTTGACAATTAGAAGCATATGCAAGCATCCGTCGTCCAAATTGTAGATCTTGCCGATGTTCTGGAACTGTGTGACCCAATTACGCACACACATACGCTGCCGTCGTACTCCATGGTGACCTCTTTTGCCAAGGCAAGCGCTGCTGCTGGCGATTCCAAGAGTTTGTTTACGTTTGTACTCTGGCGTTGATCATCACTGCTAGCGGTCTCCTTTCCAACACTGGTATCTCCCTCGATAATGTTATCGGCAGTGATGGTAACTTTGGTGCTGTTAACTTTAACATTGCCATCATTTTCAATGTTATTTTCGATGACGTCATGGGCTTGGCCAGCACGATCTGACTTGTTCTTGCTCTCCTCGTCGATTTCCGTGTAAATGCTCTGCAAAACGGCCATGTTTGCATCTATTTCGTCACGAAGTTTCTGAAGGGTGGCTTTTTCGGCATCCACTAGCGATAACTGCTCCAAATCCAGACTTTGGGGTTTCTGACGCCACTGATTGCGCGTCTAACAGGATCGCTGGCGTGTTTCTCTCTTGCGGCTCTCGTTGTGCTAGCAGCGATGCAGCTCCATCAGTTGCTTCTGTTGCTGATCCGTTGTTTGACGGTGGATCGCCACGTATTTCCGGAGAAATGGCTTGGAGACGCCCTATCAACTCCGCTTTAGTGCCGGAAGTTTGGCGTCCAAGGGCTCCCAACCAGTTTTTTAGTTGGTGCACCGAGAATTAATTTAATATGGTGTCAGGCATAGTGAGTAATGACCACTTCTGATGTTGTAAACGCTTGAATAAACTCCGGTGCGTCGATTCGCTTAACTTAGTTTTTCTTTATTTCAACTTTACTCTCCAAGAACCAGCGACCGAATCCCGTGTTTTGCTTCTTCCCCTTTGCTTCTGCTCGCTCATCTATGTGTGTATGCGTGAGCAGAAGTTATACATTATTATCTCTTAAAGCTAGCTTATGAGTAAGAGCGAGATGACAGTATTGTTTTTATTCTAACGGGGATTTGATCGTGCGCGTCTCTTTGCCACCATGGGCTTCATACCCTAAACTCAGCTAATACATACATGATACATACATGGTACTGTGGGCCTTATGCGTATCTATCCTACCACAATAATTAAATAATAACACCCAGAAAAAAAACCTAAATAATGGAGATAATAGAATTAAATAATAGGATAAGAACTAGTAACATATATATATTCCCCCGTACTAGTTTTGTAAGCGATACGATAGTTATAGAACTATCATCACCAACCCGAGCTCGCTCCGGTAGCCTAGAAGGCTAGCACACTCCGACACACACACACCAGCACACGCAGGAGGAGTTTGACTTACAGTGAAAGTGAAAGGTTGTATTTTGCCGCGCTCCGCCTGATCATCCTTTTCAAGGCGTATTACCATCCAATAAGGCTGAAAGTATACGGCAGTTCAGTGTGAGACACCTCGGGTCGCTGGTACGTACCTGCTCTGCCACTGGATCAACCCGGCAGACCTTCCGGTTACCGAAGGCCTGGGCACTTGCTCCATCACAGGGGCCTTAAGGCAAGGGAGGGGGGAACTCTCTCCCCCCCCCCTCGCTCTCAGATTCACTTTCCACTTTTCCACTTTTCTTTCCTCCTGTCGACCTTCCACAATCCTTTTTCCCCGCGTTGTTTTGGCACGTAAACACAGCTGATCGCATCTGGATCACAGTGTTGTACAACATCGGCGGAGGGGCTTGTAACAGCCGCGCTTAACAGCACAACTTTTACTAGTGTTGTAAAACGAGCGAGGGCAAGCTTTCCCGCCCCAGCGAGATTTTAAAAATTTATTTAAATATTTAAATATTTATTTTAAATATTTAATATATATCCCAGACGCCGTGCACGGCTGCGCAGCTGGCAAGCGGGAAAAGGTCACGGTCCCGACCAACTTCCGATCCCCCGCTTTGGCGGTGTCCCAAACAAGGGACGTCGGGGACCGAGAAGGGGCGGTATAATCCCCGTCGTAAAGCTAGGGGGAAATCATTAGCCAACGTGGGAGCCCTGTGCAG
Source organism: Drosophila aff. chauvacae BK-2020 (assembly GCA_018903765.1). Classification (NCBI taxonomy): domain Eukaryota; kingdom Metazoa; phylum Arthropoda; class Insecta; order Diptera; family Drosophilidae; genus Drosophila; species Drosophila aff. chauvacae BK-2020. The sequence continues at coordinate 566,087 of JAEIGO010000954.1, forward strand.
GCCGTTAAGCCGGCTATGGACGAGGGAAACCCCTTCGCGTGCGGGTCGGCACGGTAGGTCGAAGCGGCCTTTAGGAGGAGCAGCAAGCTCTCCCGATCGCCCCCACTGCGCGGAACGCTGGAGGATTTGCAGGTCTCGGAAAAGGGCTCAACGCCTAGTCCCAAGAGGTCGCGAGACCCAGCCAGCCCGGCTAGTTCGCAGAGAACGACGCCGGCAAAAAAGAGCAAGGCATCTCGGGAGGTAGCGTGTCTGGAGGAGCTGGGGAGCATGCTGCAGGAGGTGGCAGCCAAAATGATGGACAGGTCCTTGCGCCACATCACCATCGCCACGAGGGAGTTGTTCACCAAGATGACGGCACTACACGCTAGTATCCTCAGTGCGAGCCTAGCGGCCGCCAAGGGCGACGGCGGCAGCCAGGAGAGACAGGTCGCTGCCACATCGTGTTCCAAGTGCGATCAGAGCACGCAGAGCGTGGATAAAGCTGCAGCGGGAGGCTGCAGCTCAAACGGAGCCATGGCGGAGGTTAAGCCAGCAGCTCGAGCAGCGTGCTGCGCAGCGGAAAAGCGGGAAAGCGTCCAAGAGGCCGCGAGTCAAACTCCGAGTGGCAGCCCGGGAGGGTGAGGCGACGCCAGCAACCGCCAGGGAGCCCGAGAGTCTTGGGAACACTGAGGCCCAATGGGAAGTGGTCGCCAAAAAACCTAGGGCAGCGCGGCGTACTCGTCCCGACGCCGTTATCGTGCAGGCGCGTGGGAAAACATACAGCGAAGTGCTCGCCATGGTCACAAGGAGGGATGACAGGCAGCTGTCGGAACTGGGGAGTTGCGTCTCCAAGGTTCGCCGTACCACCAACGGTAACCTGCTCCTTGAGGTGGCCAAAGGCAGCGTTGAGAGCGCTGAGACCATGAAAGAGAGCATTGAGAAAGTGCTTGGAGATGCAGCGTCGGTGCGCGCCACGACTGAAGACTCGAAGGTGGTCGTCCTGGAGGTGCGCAACATCGACTCCATCACCACGAAGGAGGAGGTCTGCGCAGCCATCGCGGGCCAATTTAACATCCAACCGGAACGGATCAAGGTTCGTAGCATGCGCCGCGACCCAATCGGCGGTGTTCAGCTTGCCGGTGCCCTTGGGCAAGGCTGTCCTCCAGCGTGGAGAAGTGCGGATCGGATGGACCATCTGCAGGATCCGGGAGAGGCAAGGCCCACCGAGGTGTTTCAGATGCCTGGAACTGGGGCACATTGCGGTCCACTGCAAGAGCCCAGTGGACAGGAGCGGCTGCTGCATCAAATGCGGCAAGCCGGGGCACAGGGCAGCAGAGTGCAGGCAGGAGGCATCATGCTTCATCTGCTCAGCGGCCGGAAAGAAGGACACGAGGCACCAGGCAGGCGGCAAAGGATGCCCAGCCGCAGGCAGCGGGAGCGGAAACCATACTACCAGATGCAGTTGATCCAGCTGAACCTGAATCACTGCAGAGCGGCGCAGGATCTCCTGGCGCAGACGGTTCGCGAGCTCGGATCGGAGGTGGCAGTCCTCAGCGAGCCCTACAGGGTAGGCAGCAGCAGCGACTGGGCAACGGACAGCTCAGGCAGGGCTGCCCTTTGGCTCTCCGGTCTAGAGAGCCTGCAGATGCGGGACATAAGGTCGGCCGAGGGTTTCGTCCGAGCCAACGTTGGCGGCTACTGGGTTTACAGCTGCTACCTGGCACCCAGCCTCTCGCTGGAGTCTTACTGCGCAGGTGCGGTGTCAATTATCGACCTTGTGAGGTAGTTATCTGGGCTGGGATAGAGACTCAGTCTCGCCAGGGTCTCTCTACAGAAAATTTATAATGATCTGGGACATGTGCCTAATGTGAGACGGTAGACTGACGCGGGGTGGAGTTTGTCAGCCACCGAGTTACACTAAAAAAATGTGTTGATAGGGTGTGACAGAGGGAAGGATCGAATTAGCCTTCATACATGTTTGGGGCCGAAGAACCGAGAGAGAACAGAAGAAATAATAGCGAATTTGCTCCGGCCGGCTGTGCCTGGCCCGTCCAAAATATGTTCAGTTTTTACTTGGGAATTTCCCACAGTACAGAGTTCGCCCAAAATATAATTAGCAAATAATAAATATACTTTGAATTTATTATATATTTTTTTGTTTGATTTTTGGCAAATATTTTTCTCCCAGTGTAGGCGTCTTCATCTCATGGCATTTAAGTTAAATTAGTTCTAAATTATTTACTTTAATTTACTTAAACTTTGTTTGATTTTTTTATTTAAAGATTTTTCTCCCAGTGTAGCCGTCTTCATCTCATGGCATTTAATTTCATTATTTAATTAAATAATTATTTAATTTAATTTAACTAAATTTGTGTTCGATTTTTGTTTAAAGATTTTCTCCCAGTGTAGCTGTTTCTATCCCGCCATTACGTAATTTTCCCCACCTCGTGGTTTCGAAATTTTCTTATTTTTCCTTGCCATGTTGATTTATTAAACACAATTTGGTTAAAATTAATATCATTATTTATTTTTAAATTTTTGGTTCTTCCGTTACTTTTCGCTTAGTGCACTCGCTTTTCTTTTTAATGATTTCTTATTTCTTATAATTTCTTACTTTGTTTCCATAATTTTCTAATTTATAATTTCTCAGATTTCCTATTTACAAACTTCCATATTTTCTCTCTGTGTTCTCTATGTTTTCATATTTTATACAATTTCTAAATTCTTGTTTTCCGTTTATTAATTTATTTCCGTATTTTTTCTATGGTTTTCATATTTTATACAATGTCTCAAGGTCTTGTTTTCTGTTGATAAATTTTATTGCTGCATTTTTCTAGGTTTTCATATTTTTTTTATATAATTTCTGGGACTCGTAAACTTTCTCGCAGTGCACTATAGGTTAGGTCAAGCACATGTATATTTTCTAGAGTCGGTCTGGCCGCACTCTCTAGTGACCACCGCATCGAGGGCTCGCAAAGATTTTCCTACACACACACACTTGCTAGCCGACTCGTTGCGGTCTCACACTAACACTCACCCATCTCGCTCCGGCACACACTATTAGACCGGCTCCGTCCCGCCGCTGGTCCTGGGCCAGACTTCGCCTTGTCCATCCTTCTCCTTGCTGTCTGCTTCCAAATCACTTGCTCTCCGCACGGTGGCAATCGCCGGTCCGTAATTTCTCCTTTTTAAGTTTGTCTTTAAGTTTTCACAGTTTCTGTTCGCACACGCGGTTTCTGTTCTTCCCGTCACTTTTCAAAACGCACGTCCGCTGTAATCCAACTCAACTCCGTTTCGCTTCTCGAAATTTCTCGCGGAGTTCTTTTTGCCTTCTTTCAGGAGTTTACCGTACGATCGGTTGCTCCCTCTCGCTCGCTCTCATGAGCGCTTGCCTATTTTCGGTGGCGTGATCGGGGTGAGTTTTGCTGTGTGCGCTGGTGTGTGTGTGTCGGTGTGTGTTCTAGCCTTCCAGGCTAACGGAGCGAGCTCGGGTTAGGGATGATAGTTTTGTAACTATCGTATCGGGTGTGGGTGCCCTACTTAAACTATTAGAAATTAAATCTAACTTATTATTACGGCTTAATTAGTGATTATTATTAAGTTTATATTTACATGTTATTATTATTAATTTATATTTACACGTTATAGTTATTTTGGGAGGGCCAAACGGTCCCTCACATTCCCCTCTTCCTTCGGGGGACGCAGAGAAATAATGATCTTATTAGTTTTGCTGACGTGGACGCGGTATTGTGCTCCCATCGCGTGGAACAGAAACTTGCGCAGTGTGCGCCGATTCTGGCGTTCCTCTTCCCGCGCGTGTGCTACCAGGGAATGAGGCAGTTGGTTGCCTCCCGTGGTCAGAACCCAATGAGTCGGGAACGTGACCATCCGATCCTCCTGTCCGCCCTCGTCGTTGACAGCGCTGCTGCCGCTCTGCCGATGGTGGCTCTCCGGCTCCCGCTTCTCCTGCTCCGGCTCCTCCTGCTCCGACACCTCCACGCGCACGCCGAATACGTGCACCGGGTCGATCCTGTCGAGACCGTACACCTCGTCCCGAGTGACCTCGTCGGCTGGATCGGATGCCTTAGGGGGTTGCCAGCGCCAGGAGTCCCTGTGCCACTTGTCGATCGCCGTCCAAGCGGGACAGCTAGGCACCATGGTCTCCTCTGGGCGGAGCGGATTGTAGTCTGGAGGCTGTCCGGGCTCGGGAGAGGCACGCGCCGTCTCCCCAGCGTCCCTCTGTTGTTGCTCCTGCTGGCGGCGCAATAGGCGGGCGGCCTTCTCTCTCGCCAGCCGGTTCGCTCTCCGGTGGCCGGGATACTCCCGCGGGCGGCACCAGTCCAGGCCAGGGTCGTGGATCGCCTCATGGGGGTCGAAGTCTGGGCAAGGAGATGCGGTCATCCGATCCACGCCTTTCGGGACCTCTAGGTGTTGGTCGCACGCATCCGTGGAGCAGTCTTCGCCGCTGCCGAGGGTTGATATTGATATGTCCTCGCTGGGACCCCAGGGAAGTGGCTTTGGCCACACAAAGACTTTGTCTTCCTCGTCGCTCTCGGACTCCTCGGACTCCTTGGTCCCCTCAGACTCTGAAGACGTGTTGTACGTGTATGGTGGGGTCTTCCAGCCGCCATCGCCCGATTCCGGGGTCGGGCTCTGGCGGGGTACCCGGCTGAACCGCTCCACGTAGGTCAGATCGTCGATCCAGACCTGGGTGTCGTGGGCTCGTTTCCCGCGGTAATGGTCCGTTTCCGGCGGGTAAAATGGATTGCGTATCCACGCGCACCTCCGCCGCGGGAACACGGCGACATCCGGGGGACTTTCGGCCTCTGCGGCGTTCGTTTCTGCCATATCTATGGGAAGAAGGGAGAAACAAGAGTTTTATAAGTCTTTTGTCTTACGAAGCAAACTAAGAACTGGTTAATAAACGTTAGTTGGGGTGGGTTAGTTGTGGGCTCTGGAAGCATTGAGTTTCCCCATCAGGGAAGTGGGGACGTTGGGAAGGCGCACCGTCCAACAAGTGGCCCCCACTGACTCAGTCTTGGCTCCTGTCACAGTGCTCCTAGTTATTAATGGCTCTTGCCTGTCATTTCTTAGCCAACTGTTTGGCGTTTCCGGGCCTCAACCCTTTTCTTAGCCAAATGTTTGGCGTTTCCGGGCCTCAACCCTTTTGGTGGCAGAACCTCTGGTTCCTGCCACTGTACCGCCACTGCGGTCTTACTCTACGAAGATTACGGTCACACGCCGCTGCCTTCCTCCTCGTTCTCCGGCTTCGCCGGTTCCAGATCGTTTGCCGATTCCTTTAAGTCTCCTAGAGATGCCGTTCTACGCTGTTTACTCTGGACATGCTGCAGACGCACTATCGTGGGTGCCAGAAACTTGATAACCTTGTATGGCCCTTCATATTTAGGGGCCAATTTTGCGCAAAGTTATCAGCCGCCTTGGATAAGAAATGCTGCTTGACGAATACTAGCGATCCTAACTGTGGTCTCCATGCTCGTCTTCGAAGATCGTAGTGCTTCCGCTGTTCGAGTGAAGCTCGTTGAGTGTTCTCCTGGACGATCCTGAACACGTCGCGAAGCATTTCCGCTTTCGCGACGGGTGCTCGGGGAACTTCGCTTGGTCCCGGAGTAACTTCGTCATACAAGGCCCCTGGGAGTCTTGGCTCTCTGCCTTGAACGATGAAGGCCGGACTAAATCCGGTCGAATCCGAAACGCTGCTGTTTATCGCCAAGTTCAGCTCCGGTAACAATTCGTCCCAAGTCGTCTGCTTATCCTCGATGTACTGGGCGACCATAGTCTTAATGGTGCGATTGGCCCTCTCCGTCGGGTTCTGCTGCGGTGTATAGGGTGCCGTATACTGGATCTCCATTCCCGCTTGTTTACAGAAAGTTTTAAAAGAACGACTAGTGAATTGAGTTCCGAACCTGCGTGGAACCCCGAAATGATTCAGAATCCTTTCCCTAAATGATTTCTCGAGATATGCCGAAGTAGCAACCAACTCAACCCATTTCGAAAAAGCGTCAAAGAATACAAGAAGCATACTGTTTCCGCTCTTGGAACGCGGAAGTGGCCCCATGAAATCTGCGCAGACAGTGTCGAAAGGTTCACTGATCTGCCTGGTAAACATTTTGCCCGCTGGTTTACTCTGACTGACCTTGAACCGCTGGCAAGTGTCACACTTGCGTACATACCTGGCTACGTCACGGAAGAGTCCCGGCCAGTAATACCTCTGGGCGATCCGGGTGGTAGTCTTCCTGATTCCGAGATGTCCTGCCGTGGGCTGGTCGTGGCATTCCGACAGTACTCGCTGGCGGTGTTCCTTGGCCAAGCACAGTTTCCATGGCACCGAGTCTTCATCATCGGGTCGTGCTCCAATATGTCGATATAGCTGCTGATTCTCGTATACATAGTCCGGAAATTCTCCAGGCTTGTCCTGGACGAGTTTCAGCATCCGCTGGTACCAAGTGCAGGTGGGTTTGTCTTCCTGAATCATCTGTATCACCTCCAAAGGCTGTCGTGACAACGTCAAATTGGTACTGCTGCAATTCTAACGCCCAGCGCGCGATTCGTCCCGTGGGATTATCGATTGAGTTGAGCCACTTCAACGCGAGATGGTCCGTTATCACCTCAAACCGATATCCTTCCAAGTAACACCTGAGTTTCCTAATGGCCCATATAATGGCCAGACACTCCTTCTCCGTGGTCGAGTAATTTTCCTCCGCGGCTATGAGACGTCGACTTGCAAACGCGATGACTCTCTCTTCCCCCTGGATTGTCTGGGTTAAAACGGCTCCTAGTCCTATGTCGCTAGCATCTGTCTGGAGGACAAACTTCTCATTGAAATCGGGGCACGCGAGGACGGGCGCCTCCGTGAGCTTCCTCTTCAGTTCTTCGAATGCGTCCTGCTGCTCCTGTTGCCATTGCCATTTCTTCCCTTTCTTCAATAGGAGAGACATCGGTTGGACCACGCTGGCAAAGTTTGGTACAAACCTCCGGTACCACGAAGCGATACCTAGACATCTCCTCAGCTCCTTGCATGTGGTGGGTGGACTCAGCTGACGCACTGCCGAAATCTTTTCGGGGTCGGTGTGGATTCCTTGCTCGCTGATAACATGTCCCAAGTATACCAGGCTGCGCTTAAAGAAACTACATTTCTTTGCATTGAGGCGAAGGTTCGCCTTTCGTAGCCGTCGAAATACTTCCTTCAAGTTCTCCATATGCTCCTCCAAAGTCCGTCCGATGATAATAATATCATCCAAGTATGCAAAAGCGTTGGGCTCCATATCAGGACCAATAACGCTATCCAGCGCCCGCTGGAATGTGGCTGGAGCGGAGTGCAGGCCAAACGGCATGACCTTCCAATGGTACAGTCCTCTCCCGGGCACCGTAAACGCAGTGCACTCGCGACTGTTTTTGGCCATGGGGATCTGCCAATACCCGCTCTTCAAATCTAGTGTAGAGATGTACTTCGCGTGTCGCAGACGTTCCAATATGTGTGTAATCCTTGGCAGCGGGTATGCATCTGGAATGGAGGCAGCATTCAGTTGCCGAAAATCCACGCATAGTCTCGTTTCTCCTGATTTCTTGCCAACAAGTACAATCGGGGCACTGTGGGGACTGTACCAAGCCTCGATGCAATCGTTCCGTATTAACTCATCGATCTGCTCATCGATAATCCGCTGCATCGCCGGATTTTTGGGAAAATATCTCTGCTTAATGGGCTTGTCATCCCGCATCGTAATCGTATGTTCGGCGATATGTGACACTCCTGTCAAACCCTCAAACAATGCTAGCTCCTCCTCTAGAAATTCCCTCACCCGCGGCCCTAAATCTTCCGATTCTTCCGTCTCCTTGATGACTGCTATGGCTCCTCCAGCGTCGGGTATGTTCTCCGGTCTGGCTGGGGAGTGAGTTCCTGGCGAGTCACCTCGACTTGTGTGGTTGGCCTGTGGTGCCTCTCGAGCTAGTTCTTCCCTCGTCTCCTGGGTTCGTCGAAACGGATTGTTCCGCACTGCCTTCTCATCTCGGGGTCCTAGTGATCTATCAGTCGGGGCTGCTTCTCTATTCTGTTCTGCGTCGATGACTGGAGGTTCTGGTGCTGCGGGTTCGGTATTAGAAATCGGCTTCGGAGCGGAATCATTTACAGAAAGCGGAGAAAGGACTGTGTTTTTCCTAGTACTGGCTAAGAGAGGGGGACTGAGTTGAATAGAAGTGCGACCACATTGCAGGGTGGCGGATATGCCGCAGAGAAAGTCCATGCCTAACAGCACGTCTTCCATAATTGAAGGCAAAACTAATAGTGAAATTTTGACCCAACGTTGGTCTAGCTGAACTTTCGCTATCAGCGACTTGGTGACTTCTTTTCGTGAGCCTTCGGCCAGGCTAACTTGGGTGCGTACCGTCCGTACGTTATCAGGTGTACCTGCGCATTGAACGACTCTCTCGCTCACAAAACTCCTACTAGCTCCTGTATCTAACGTTGCATTGAATAGTTGCCCCTCAATCCGCACGCGCGCGATGATCCGGCTGTCTTGAACTTGTAATCTTCCTTCTAATTCCGGGGATTCCTCCTGGCAGTCTCCGGTCGTTCCCCGTGTTGGCGAAGACTCCTCTCGTTTCCCGGATTATTTCGTTGGCAGCATTCTCGGGTCCAGACTCCTCTGCGACCGCATCCCCAGCAGAAAACAACACGACGACTACGGCATCCGCTCGCATAGTGTCCTAATTCTGCACAGTTCCTGCAAGCTTCCCTGAAATTAGGCACCACTGATAAGTTTCCCACCCGGGGAACTTGTCCTGAAATACCCGCGGCGGGCATAGGTCCTCGTGCAGGTGGTGGCGGAACATTTGGGCGGTTCCTTTGGGGCATTCCAGGATACGATCCGTGGTCCGTTCTCCTCGGTGGCTGCAGCTCGGCCAGCCTCCTGGCATGGTTTCCTGTATCCCGATCCCGAGTGACCTCATAATTGACCGCTAAGACAGTCAAATGCTCCAGCGTCGTGAACTCGTGTCGCCTAGTAAAAAGTTGGTAATCCTGTTGAAGATTTTCATAAATCCTATCCAACTCCTGCTCGGGGCTGTATCCCGCTCTGTGCATCAGCAGCCGGATATTTACCAAGTATTGCTTAAATGTTTCCCCCTGTCGCTGATACCTATTGCGAATGTCGTCTTCGAGTCGCTGAAAATACCTCGGCGGCAAAAAGAAATTCAGAAAAGCCTTCTTGAAATTTGCCCACGATTCTCCTAACAGTTGGCTGGTCCTAAACCAGTTTTCCGCCGTATCTGTCAGCAGTCCGGGAATGGCTTGCGGCATCTTCTCTACGTTGACCTCGTATGCAGTGGCTCGCTCCTCGAGATGCTGGATGAACGCGATCGGATCCGAGTTCCCGTCGAACGTTATTCCCCAATTGCGAAGCTTCTCCGCTAGGGTGGCTGCTGTCATCTCGGGTTTCCTAGGTGAAATGTCTCTCCTGGACTCTGTGCCTCCAGCACCGTCCACGGAAATTCCGGGTACTGGGATCTGCAGCTGATGATGACCCAGGGTGTGGGGACTTGGGGCTCGCTGTTTCCGTTCGTTGATCGCGGCTAAAATCTCGGTCTCGCATTCCTGGAGCCGCTCGACGATTTCCAAGACGTTGTCCTCCTTATTATTAAACGCAGCCAACCGGCTCCTCATGTCCTCGACGCTTCCCGTTGCGTCTAACCCAAACTCCTTTAAAATCGCTTCCAATTCTCGCTTGCGGAGATACGAAATCCAACGGGCACCCATGTTTGCAAAAATTTAAACAATCTTCCTCGAAGCTAATTCCAGACACGAAAGAAATATTTTCCTACACAGCGAAAATTTATTGCGGGGTCAAACGAAGCTCACGGAATTCTCGAATTTATTTATAAAAACGGCGTATAAATTCTCAGGCGGACCGAAGGTAGCAACGATGAGGCAAAACGACTTCAAAATTCTGCGACGGTGATTTACTAAACTCAACTTAGTAGCGACTGTACTCGGCGACGGTTGTATGCGGACTCTCCAAAATTCCGTTGACTATCGTGGAGGTAGATCGACTCCACTGCGGTGTGAGAGAGAGACGACGATGAGAGTGAAACAAGATGGCCGTGCTGTGGGGAATATGTTAGCTTCTCCCTACCTCGTGTTCTAGAAAAAATCTTGCGACCTGATGGGCTGACCGAGAGAGGGCCCGCTCTTTTCTCGTTTCTCTTTTGACCTGTTCTTATTTTTCTGGGGCTCACGTGTTCTGCTGCCCACGTGCCTACATAACCTCTCGTTCCAGGTTATGTTTCGTACCTTGCTTAGGAATATATATTTCCGGATACCTTTTCTTTTCTTGGGGCTCTCGTATATAAGGAAATAAATACATATATATAAAATTTTATATCATTTTTTTTCTGGATTTTCTTGGGGAACCCTTTTATCCAAATATATATTTTGTTATATCTTATACTCTTCTTAAATGCACTCGCAAACTTTCCCTCTGCCGTACCCACAACAGACAAAAAAAATTTTTTTTTTTTTTTTTTTTTTTTCAGTGTAACTCAATGGGTCTTTAGGCCATAAATCTCATCTAAAATTCGTAAGCCCCATGTCCCTGTTCGGGCGCCATCTGTGAGGTAGTTATCTGGGCTGGGATAGAGACTCAGTCTCGCCAGGGTCTTTCTACAGAAAATTTATAAAGATCTGGGACATGTGCCTAATGTGAGACGGTAGACTGACGCGGGGTGGAGTTTGTCAGCCACCGAGTTACACTAAAAAAATGTGTTGATAGGGTGTGACAGAGGGAAGGATCGAATTAGCCTTCATACATGTTTGGGGCCGAAGAACCGAGAGAGAACAGAAGAAATAATAGCGAATTTGCTCCGGCCGGCTGTGCCTGGCCCGTCCAAAATATGTTCAGTTTTTACTTGGGAATTTCCCACAGTACAGAGTTCGCCCAAAATATAATTAGCAAATAATAAATATACTTTGAATTTATTATATATTTTTTTGTTTGATTTTTGGCAAATATTTTTCTCCCAGTGTAGGCGTCTTCATCTCATGGCATTTAAGTTAAATTAGTTCTAAATTATTTACTTTAATTTACTTAAACTTTGTTTGATTTTTTTATTTAAAGATTTTTCTCCCAGTGTAGCCGTCTTCATCTCATGGCATTTAATTTCATTATTTAATTAAATAATTATTTAATTTAATTTAACTAAATTTGTGTTCGATTTTTGTTTAAAGATTTTCTCCCAGTGTAGCTGTCTCTATCCCGCCATTACGTAATTTTCCCCACCTCGTGGTTTCGAAATTTTCTTATTTTTCCTTGCCATGTTGATTTATTAAACACAATTTGGTTAAAATTAATATCATTATTTATTTTTAAATTTTTGGTTCTTCCGTTACTTTTCGCTTAGTGCACTCGCTTTTCTTTTTAATGATTTCTTATTTCTTATAATTTCTTACTTTGTTTCCATAATTTTCTAATTTATAATTTCTCAGATTTCCTATTTACAAACTTCCATATTTTCTCTCTGTGTTCTCTATGTTTTCATATTTTATACAATTTCTAAATTCTTGTTTTCCGTTTGTTAATTTATTTCCGTATTTTTTCTATGTCTTGTTTTCTGTTGATAAATTTTATTGCTGCATTTTTCTAGGTTTTCATATTTTTTTTATATAATTTCTGGGACTCGTAAACTTTCTCGCAGTGCACTATAGGTTAGGTCAAGCACATGTATATTTTCTAGAGTCGGTCTGGCCGCACTCTCTAGTGACCACCGCATCGAGGGCTCGCAAAGATTTTCCTACACACACACACTTGCTAGCCGACTCGTTGCGGTCTCACACTAACACTCACCCATCTCGCTCCGGCACACACTATTAGACCGGCTCCGTCCCGCCGCTGGTCCTGGGCCAGACTTCGCCTTGTCCATCCTTCTCCTTGCTGTCTGCTTCCAAATCACTTGCTCTCCGCACGGTGGCAATCGCCGGTCCGTAATTTCTCCTTTTTAAGTTTGTCTTTAAGTTTTCACAGTTTCTGTTCGCACACGCGGTTTCTGTTCTTCCCGTCACTTTTCAAAACGCACGTCCGCTTCGGTTCGCCACTGTAATCCAACTCAACTCCGTTTCGCTTCTCGAAATTTCTCGCGGAGTTCTTTTTGCCTTCTTCCAGGAGTTTACCGTACGATCGGTTGCTCCCTCTCGCTCGCTCTCATGAGCGCTTGCCTATTTTCGGTGGCGTGATCGGGGTGAGTTTTGCTGTGTGCGCTGGTGTGTGTGTGTCGGTGTGTGTTCTAGCCTTCCAGGCTAACGGAGCGAGCTCGGGTTAGGGATGATAGTTTTGTAACTATCGTATCGGGTGTGGGTGCCCTACTTAAACTATTAGAAATTAAATCTAACTTATTATTACGGCTTAACTAGTGATTATTATTAAGTTTATATTTACATGTTATTATTATTAATTTATATTTACACGTTATAGTTATTTTGGGAGGGCCAAACGGTCCCTCACAACCTCACCTTTGCCAGTAGCGCGCTGGCCAGCCACGCAAGGTGGAGGATCAGCGAGGCCTACACTGCTAGCGACCACGAAGCCATTGAGTGCTCGATAGGCGGCGTAGAACGACCGAGGGGCGCACTGCCAGTGGCCAGGAAGGCGTTCCGGCAGGACACGTTCAGGCCTCACGCTTTCGCACTTGCCCTTGAGGGATTTGCGGCAGACGAGGCTGATGGCCAACAAGCTCGCGGCCGCGGTGGAAGGTGCCTGCAACCAAAGCATGTTGCAAAGAAAGACATTCCGGCAGCACCACTCTCCGGTGTTCTGGTGGAGCGAGAAGATCGCCGACCTGCGCCGCACTTGCCACCGCAACAGGAGGCTGCTGCAGCGTGCCAAAGGCACTCCGCGCCTCACGGCGTGCAGCGACCGCTACAAGGCGGCAAAGAAGGTCCTAAAAACCGCCATAAGGGACAGCAAGCGGGAATGCTTTCTCAAGCTGTGCGATGCTGCCGACGATGACCCATGGGGAGGAGCCTATAAATTGGTTGTGAGGAGACTCAACGCGGGTGGCAAAGCTCCTTCTGACCCGGAATCCGTGGAGAAGATAGTCAGCGCCCTGTTTCCGCGCGGAGGTCAGGTCGTGCATTTTCCCATCACGGAGCCAGGAGTCATCCACTGGGTCACGGAAGCAGAGGTTCTCCAGGCCGGTAGGAACTTAAAGCCCAAGAAGGCGCCGGGACCGGACGCGATCCCGAACAGGGCGACCAAATTGACATTGGCGTTGCAGGCGACTGAAGTAGCTGCCATCTTCAACCAGTGCCTTCTGGAGGGGATGTTCCCCGACAGATGGAAAAGGCAAAAGCTGCTGCTGCTGTCAAAGCCCGGCAAGCCACCAGGAGAGGCGTCCTCCTACAGGCCGATATGCCTCCTGGACACGATCGGGAAGGTCTTCGAGAAGGTGATCGCGACCAGGCTGAGCGGGGCGATCGAGGCAGCTGGTGGGCTCTCCCCGGAGCAATATGGCTTCACGAAGGGGAAGTCAACGCTGGACGCCATCACGAGGGTCGTCAAGGTGGCCGAAGACGCGATCGCAGGATCTAGGTGGAAAGGTGGGACCAAGTCCTACTGCCTGATAGTCACTCTGGACATCAGAAACGCCTTCAACTCGGCAGATTGGGGCCGGACGCTGGAGTCCTTGAGGAGCTTCAACATACCGGGGTATCTGCTGAAGATAGCCCACAGCTATTTCAGCAACAGGGTACTCACGGCGGACACGAGTCTGGGTTCCAGAGCATACGAAGTCTCAGCCGGAGTCCCGCAGGGCTCCGTATTGGGACCCCTGCTCTGGAACGCCATGTATGATGGAGTCCTACGGTTGCCAATGCCAGCTAACACTAGCTTGGTAGGATTTGCCGACGACGTAGCCATAGTGGTGGTTGCGAAGGAGATCGCGACAGTGGAGGCCCGCGCCAACGCGGCCATCCAAGCCGTGGAGTCGTGGCTGGGCGTCGCTGGGCTGGAGCTGGCGGCTCACAAAACGGAGACTGTCCTGATATCGAGCCGTAAGGTAGTAGAGACTGCCAGTGTGTCGGTCGGAGGGACTACAATCCAGTCGCAGCGGGCTATTAAGTACCTGGGCGTCCTCATCGACACACGCCTGGCGTTCAAGGAGCATCTGGAGTATGTCCCCAAGAAAGCCAGTGGGACTGCAGCAGCACTGTCGAGGATGTTGCCGAACAAGAGAGGGCCAAAGCAGGCAGCAAGGAGGCTGCTAACCTCGGTGGTGACTTCACAAATTCTTTATGCAGCGCCGGTGTGGACGAAAGCCACTAAGGTTAAATCCTATATGCGTGGTGTGGAGGCAACCTATAGGCTGTGCGCCATCAGGACAGCGTGCGCGTTCCGGACCATCTCTGAGGTCGCGGCGCTGGTCATCGCCGGGCTGGTTCCGCTCAACGAGCTAGCCAGGGAACGGGAGGAGCTGTTCACAGCCTCGAGATCCAGGGAGGCGGTGCAACCGACCACATCCGAGCTCAAGGCTGCAGCCAGGAGCAGAAGCATGGAGAGCTGGCGGGACTCAGGGGGGACGCTGGTGGGACTCCTCACCCAAGGGCCGATGGACGCACACCCTCATCCCAGACTTGGTGCAATGGATGGAGAGGCAGCACGGGCAGGTGGACTTCTACCTCACCCAGGCACTCAGTGGACACGGCTGCTTCCGCAGCTACCTGAAGCGCTTCGGTCACGAAACGGAAGACTGGTGCCCGGAGTGCGGCTCTGGCATCGTGGAGGACGCGCAAGCAGGTCCCAGTAGGTCATGTCTCTGCTGAGGATGCTGACGAATGGTAGTCGGGCGGGGAGAAGAAAACTCCTGCCCAAAAAATTACCCCAATCCAAGGTGGAACAGCATATGCCGAGGGATGCGTGTCCGGGGGTGCTTGGACTCTAGTATGCGAACTCTGGTGGACCGGCCGACCCATCAGTTTAAACTAGGCTTACCACGGTATGCGGGCTCTACCGTGGCGGACCATCCCCATCCCAGCATACTCGTGGGAACAAAAATGAACTTATCTAAACAAAACAATAAAAATGTAGGTGACCGTCAAACCTCAAAGGCGGCAGGGGAAACCCCCCTCAATAATAACTCGAAGACGCTTAGCGATCGAGTGCCCAAGAAGTAAGAGGAGAGCTCCTCGGAGCGGCTCGATCCGAAAGTAGGTGCCACTGGGAAGGGTGAGCCAATGGGACCGCCGAGCGGCGTGATCGGGGGCAAGCCCCTCGACGTGACCGCGGGCGGCTCCAGAGGCAAATCCAACCCAGGAAGCTCGGCTCAGCAGCAGCAGAGGAAGAAGTAGACGCAATTCCAAGAGCGTAGGAAAGCGGCCTTCATCCTCTCGCGTGCTAACAAAGCCATGGAGGCGGACCCGGAACAAGCGGGTCTTATCAATTGGGCGAAAGGCATACTGCCGGACTTCCAGCCTGTCAAGGCGGGAAGAGCAGCTGCCCCCAACGCCCAACAAACCAGCACAGACGCGGGCAGGAGCGCCGCCAAACGCCAGCGGTCTACGGAGGTGCAGCCGCCGCAGCCGAAGCGTTCTAGGGTGCAGCCCCAGCGGTCCTTCGCCGAGGTTACCAAAGGCAAGATCCTGATTGGAGTGGTGGATGAGGGCTCCAGTGACGGACAGATCCCGAGGAACCAGTGGCGTTGGATTGTTGGGGAACTGCACAATAAGTTCGTGGAGGAGCTGCTGGCGTCGGGTGGTGCACTGCCCCGTTGTGAGGATGCAGGTTGGCATCAAGGAGGCGTGAAGGTGATCGCATGCGAAGACGCGGAGTCGGTCACCTTCTACAAGAGAGCGATCGCGGGATTGGGTGAAGTGTACCCAGGCGCGAAGCTCGTAGCGGTAGACTGGGACAAGATCCCCAGCAAGCCGAGAGCCAGAGCATGGCTGTCTCACAAGCCGGCGGAACCGGCTAAGATACTCAAGCTGCTGCAGTTGAGTAATCCCGACTTCCCCTCTTCCGACTGGCGAGTAGCCAAGGTCGAGGAGGCCGTTGGTCCGAGGCGCCAGGTTGTCCTGACTCTCAATGAGGGGACAGCTGAGGTGCTGACGAAGAACGGGCGGAACTTCGGTACGGCTTTGAGAGCGTAGCCGTACGCGTCTACAAGGCCGACGCCAAGCCGGGCCTAAAGAAAGAGGACATTGACCTGGAGGGTCCTCATATCGAGGAGGCGCCAGGATTGTCCGATGAAGAGGACATTCTGGAGGGCTACGTCTCCGATGGAAGCGAACTGGCGAGGGGCCTTCGCGAAGTTGGGATGTCCGAGGAGGAGGACGGGCTGGACGAGCCGACCTCGGACGCCGACATTACTGTGGTGGAGGTCAGAAGCAGAATGTCTCTGACATTCCTGCAGATACCACAGTAAGCCAGCTTCCGCTGCTCTACTCGACCACCTGGCGGAAGGTGGCACCGACGCTGTCCTCATACAGGAGCCCTGGATCTGTGGCGACAGAATCCTGGGGCTGAGGGCAGCTGGCTATAGGCTGTACGCGGCCACTACAACAGGTAAAACGCGAGCCTGCATACTCGCTAAGAAGGACTTAACCCTTTTTATGCTTCCTATTTTCAGCAATGAAGACTTCCTAACAGCATGTCTAGAGGGACCAAATGGATCCCTCCGGATATGCTCCGCATACCTGGGGCACGATCAGGACCCCGTCCCCCAACCCTGAGGCAAGTCACCGAGGACAGCAAAAAGCTGGGCGTGGACTTGATCATCGGGTGCGACGCCAATGCCCATAACCATCAGTGGGGCAGCACTGACACCAACGACAGGGGTGAGTCTCTTTTTGATTTTATCCTTGCATCCAATTTACTGGTGGGAAACTCGGGGAACGAACCCACCTTCATCATCAAAAACCGCAGGGAGGTACTAGATATCACCCTTCTCTCTGAATCTCTTAGGGATACTCTAAAGTCGTGGAGGGTGCTGGAGAAACACTCCTTCTCCGACCACAGGTACATCCAATTCACGCTGGGCTTCGATAAATTCAACCCGGTCACTTTTCGGAACCCCCGAAGGACTGACTGGGTGAAATTAGATCCCAGTTGAATAAGATCCTAAAACCCCCTCCAACCCCAACCAACCTGGACTACAGTCCAGAGGGGTTGGAGTGCCTTGTTAAAACCTTTACCGATGCTTGTAGCACGGCTCTGGATAGGTCCAGTCCCCGTAGTAGGAATGGAGGGAAGACTGGGAAGAAGCCACCGTGGTGGTGCAAAGAATTAGGTAGCCTCAAGAAGACCACGAGGCAGTCCTTCAACACAGTCCTTGGCGCTTATACAAAACAAATTTGGCCCTATATAACAGGGAATTAAGAAAGGCCAAAAGAAGGGCCTGGTCCGACTTTTGCTCAGGAATCCAGGACTACTCAGAGGCGTCTAGGCTGCGGAAGGTCCTATCGACGACGCCCACCAACCCGGGCTTTGTCAAGCGTCCTGATGACAGCTGGACGACCTCTAGTGAGGAAACTCTCGGAGTTCTCCTGGATGCTCACTTTCCTGCTAGCTCGTCTCAGAGCAGTCCGCATAACCCCCCCACAACGCCGGGGTCCGTCCGAAATGGACTACCTTCTTAGTGATAGGAACATCAAATGGGCAATAAACAGTTTCAGCCCATATAAATCCCCAGGGGTGGATGGCATCATTCCTGCACAGCTTAGCTACGCAGCCGATCTATCCACTTCCTGGCTTCGACTGATCTTCTCGATCATTCTCGACACAGGGGTCATTCCAAGTGAATGGCTCCGCTCAAAAGTCGTCTTCATCCCCAAGGCAGGCAAGCCATCGCATTGCACGCCGAAGGACTACAGACCGATTAGTCTCTCCTCGTTTCTACTCAAGACGTTGGAGACTCATTGGTCTGCATCTCAGAACTAACATTCCCCAATCATCCCTATCTGGATGCCAACATGCGTATAGGAGAGGCAGATCGACAGAGACAGCACTCCATTCGCTTATCACTTTAATAGAAAAATCGCTCCACGAAAAGGAGTTCACACTTGTCGCCTTCCTAGATATTGAGGGCGCTTTCAACAACATCCTTCCAGGCTCAATCACGACGGCACTGACTAAGCTGGGGATTGATCAACACACAGTGGGTCTCATTGACCGGATACTGCGCAGCAGAACGGTTGAGGCAACACTAGGGGGGTCAACCATCTCCAGACAAGTCAACAGAGGCACACCCCAAGGCGGAGTCCTCTCCCTCTCCTATAGAATGTGTGGCTGTCGAGTTGTGGCCTATGCGGACGATGTTGCCTTGGCGTTCACGGGAAAATTCCCGCAAACCCTTTGCGATAGGATGAGCAACAGCCTTCGGTTTCTGGCGGATTGGACTGCCAGATGCGGACTGGGTGTAAACCCAGCGAAGACTGAACTAGTCCTTTTTACCAGGAAATACAAAATCCCCAATATGGTACCCCCAAGCTCTGCGGGCTGCCCCTACCCCTTAAATATCAGGCCAAGTATCTTGGTCTCATCTTAGACAGGAAACTCGATTGGTCCCTTTACACGGACGAAAGGGCCAAAAAGGCCACAATCGCGCTCTATACCTGCCGTAAGGCTATCGGGCTAAAATGGGGAATGACCCCAAGAATAGTCCGTTGGCTGTACACGGCCATTATCCGCCCGATACTCCTTTATGGAGTGGCAATCTGGTGGCCAGCTCTAAAGCGGCCCACCTGCCTGGGCAAGCTTAGGAAAATCCAACGCATGGCTGAGATCTGTATGACAGGCGGCCTGCGCACGACTTTTGGAGACGCCTTGGACGTTCTCCTGGACATCCTCCCAATTGAAATAATGGGAGAGATGACCGCGGCACTCTCAGCACTAAGGCTGAATGGCGCGGGTTTGTGGAGAAGGACGAGTTTCGGACACACGAATCTCGACTCTGCTTCACACCTTATTGAGGGGAACACTGACTACTGTGTCCCCGCGGAACACCCAATCACACCCTTCCAAGTTTCCATTCTCGATAGAACGGAATGGAATCAAGGACCACCTGGACCACTAGGGTCCCTTCACATTTATACGGATGGCTCTAAATTGGACGGCCGGGTGGGAGGAGGTATATTCTCTGAACACCTGGGATTAAGCGTCTCTTTCAGGCTACTCGACCACTGTAGCGTCTTTCAGGCGGAAGTTTACGCCATCAAAGAGGCCCTTCATCAGCTCCCCTCAATCGGGGCTGGCGCCTCTATTTGCATATTCTCGGACAGTCAGGCTGCCCTGAAGTCACTTGAAGCTATCTCTTCAAACTCGAAGACCATCAACGACTGCCGCAAATCTCTTCACGAGATGGCGGAGCAGTACGACCTCCACCTCATCTGGGTCCCAGGACATAGGGACATCGAGGGTAACTGCGCTGCCGATGAGCTGGCCCGGCAGGGTACAACCTCCCCTCTCCAACCGGAGAGGGAGCTAGTTGACATGCCCTTGGCCACTCGCAGACTACTGTGCAAGGAGCACTTCCACCTTCTCGCGGACACGAAATGGGAAAACCTAACCTCCTGCCGCCATGCTAGAATGATCTGGCCACGCCGATCAGCAAAACGCTCCAAGGAGCTACTGTCACTAAACAGGGAAAGCTGCGCCCTTGCCATTAGGGCTCTTACTGGTCACTGGCTGCTTGGAACGCATGCGTCCAGGTTGCGGGTGCACCACAACGACTTCTGCAGAAGCTGTAGAGATGAGGAGGAGGAGGAGACCGTTCTCCACCTCCTCTGTCACTGCCCGGCACTAAGCAGACGAAGACTGCAGTACCTGGGCTTCTTCACCCTTTTAGATCTCGCCGATCTAAGCGGAACATCACCGAGGCAGATAACCCGGTTCATCCAAGGATCGGGTTGGTCCTCTCTCACGTAGGTCATTGGCCCATGAGCTCCTGCAGCGGACGGGGGATCTAGCCTATGCGGCATCACAAGGAGCCTCCTAAGGCTCAAGTGGACGGCCCGGCTCAATGCCGGGCTAGTCACCGCCCTAACATAACTTAACCTTGAATACGCGAAAATATATATAAAATTATGAAATTATGACAATTGTATTGGAAATAAAAATAGCAAAGATATGGAAATAAAACTAGCAAAGATAAATATAGAATTATAAAATAATGAGAATATGATGGAAATAAGAATAACATAATATGGAAATAAGATAGCAAAGGAAATAAAATTATACGAGAAAAACCGAGCATTTGTGTCCCAAAAATTAAACCTCGTGCATGAAAATTGAACATTTTACAGGATGTAATTTTAGATTGTATGTCCTACATTTCTCAAAAACATCAGTTAAGTTTTTAAGCATATGTTTTTCGGAACAACCTACGACTTTTAGTGGCGCCGTCAATAAATCTAGATAGAATACCCCAAACCCTTGACCTAAAATCCCTGTCAAGTGTATAGATATATGTATCGATAGATCGAGTGATACGATAGGATCAAGACGCCATCTAGCGAGCAAGCTCTTATCTAAATCTATTCGATTGTGCTTGCCATTGCAAGCCTTCAACGTCACTATCGGAAAGGGCTATTTCCCTAGACCCAACTATTCAAGCTTTCTTTTTCTCGATGATTTGCACCGCACCTAGACGTGCATAAGAGTAAGCACAAGTTTTACCAAGTGCCCTAAGTGTGAAAATATTCACCAATCCAAGCCATCCGATCGAGAAAAAGGGAAAATAATAATCCCCGTGTCGTGCCAGACCCTGAGGGTAAATATTTTACTAGAAAAATCCACCAACGTCTATATTAGCTAATTTTCACGTTTTGCTAACATAGGCTGGCACCTTATCCTAGGTATTTTATTACCAGGCATCGCTACAATAAGTTTCTTATTGATGAGGAGATTCCATCGCCAAATCGGTGCTAACCGATCAGCCACTTCCATAATCAACAAGATCGCCGCCGACACAACAACCACCCTCGTCGCAGACCTGCGCTTGCCATGCTACAACAACTAGTGCTACAGTGAAAGAAAAAGAAACGATAAAGAACAACCATAAAGATCGAGGAAGTGTCCCTTCGCGAAATCGCCAGTACAGTGAGCGAAAGGCGGGGTGGTCTCGCCCTAACCTATTTGGCCACCTACGTCAAGAAAACCCACGCGGTTCAGACAGAAGATTTTTTTTTGTCAGTGTACAACAAAGAAACCGAAAACCGAACAAAACAATATTCTGCCGATATGGCTACAGCGCTAATTTAAATTGGCCCGAATTTATATTAATTTTCTCTCAGTCCTGGATTAATATATGTATATTATAATATCTCATTCCGTGAGGATTAGATGCTCGCTCCCGCAAGAACATATATTATTCCCAGTGTAGATCAAATCAGACCAAATCCTGCTGTCTCTTTCTAACTCAAGTGTTTTTATCTGGCAATGCACCGATCTTATTGTTAAGCTCAGCCACCTGTGAAAAGCTTTACTGACCTGCCTCAAGCTTATCTATATACACCGCAGGGCAGTAAATTAGTAGTTTTCTTTTTTATAAATTGAATTTTGAGCATTAATCATAATTATTGCATACAATGATCATCACATTAATAGATACACTTGAAAAAGAAAATAAAGTTCGAGATTTGTGTTTTCTTTTTTTTTAACAATTATATACATACCATATAGTAATTTAACTTTATGCTGATAATAAACTTGAATGAATATGATCTTAACAATACTATGTATATATACATATGTAAATCCAAAGTAAATTTATTTTGATACATAAATTGAATTAATACGATCTTAATGAATAATTAATAACTTTCTTCGTATATTTCTAAGCGTAGGAAACAAATAAGACCTACCCATATAATTTAGTTCTATTTTTAATATAATATACATATCGCATATTTTCTATACCCCTTCAGCACCTCTGAAACTTCTTGAATATTAGGAAAACAATTTAATCAAAAGATACTAGTTTAACAAACAATGAAAAGATAATGCAAAATAAACGAAATACAAGCAAACAAAATATGAATTAAGCTTACAATGCTGTTACAGCAAATCAAATAATGCTAGAAAAAATAATAATAAATCAATAAAATAATTAGGTTTAAAGACTTAAATTTATGTTTAGAATAAAAGTTTATAGCATGAAGTCGAACTAAACGTTTACTATTTCGGAAATCATGGGAGACAGTCCTTAACGACCTCAAGGGATCACTACCAATTATGGAGTTCCTGAGCATTGTAGTGATCATGGTAGGGTGGGGTATTCGGCCACTAGCAAACATCATAGTGTGCCAGCTGTCGCTAACGATCTCATACTTATACTCCTAATTTTTCTCGTGTTTGACTTCTCTATTCCCTTCTCTTGTCTGTCCCTATTGGTGGCTAGTTTAACGGCTTTCTCTAATTCCTCTCTCCCAAAATCCTAACACGCGAATTTTTTATATATATTACTAGCATGCTGAGAGCACGTAAAAGAGTAATCTTTTTACCCTCACCCATATTGCCGACGAAGATGAGCCAGAACAAGCGCGTGTTTCCCAACTCTTTTTACAATGTCATCTGCTCATACTCTTAATAAAGTTAGACCGTTATATGCTACAGTAGTAATATAAAATGGCGCCCAACGTGGGGCCCGAAAAGGGCCGAAAGGGACCTGAAATGGCTCGGAAAAGGGCTCGAAAACGGCTTTCTCGAGACCTTCCGATTTTCCGGCAAGGCCCAAGAAAAATAATGAAACCCATATCTTCAGTCATTAACACCTTACTTAAATCAACTAGCGTACCGTTCCTTTTTCATAATTGCTTTAAATCTTTTGGGTAAATCCTAAGTGGAGATGAGTACATTCTGACTATGTACTCAACCGTTAGCATTGTTTCTAAAAGACAGTAATGTCCGTTGGTGATAAGCTTCTCTGGATTACTGATACGTGGAGTAATTCTGCGACATACCGAAGGCTAGTAGCAATAACTGCTGCCCACCTATTCAAGTAACTTTTCTCTTATTTCATGGGTTTCCTGGCCGCTAGAGGTTGGTAGTCGTACTGGAAGTTTGAACCGTGAAATAATTTTACGACTTCCCGATATCTATCATTAACCCTAGCTGTCATAACCTGAGGAAAAAGCTTAAATCTATATTGCTTTGTTCTTGTTAATGGCTCTACTGGTTGTTCCATTTCTTTTGGAGCTCTGTTGTGGAAAGCTCTACGAAAGACCAGAAGAAATGTTGCAATCAATTCAAGTGCCGCCACGAACCTATTGTAGTTATTTTCCAATAATTAATCGAAACGTGAGAATACATCTGGAAATTATTAATAGTCAGTTCGTTTGAACAACTGTTAACCGATTATTCTATTAAATGTTTTGTCTACAAATGTTGTCTTAAAACTCAGCAATAGGTCGAGATAATACTCCAGACAATAATAAGGATTATAAGGTGGAGTGGTACGGTGTCTACCTTATACCGATAACTATTTGGAATCGCCAGAGAGAAAACAAATCGTTGAGCTCCTTAGTGAAAGTCCTTTCTTTTTATCAACCTTCTTCAATAAGTATTAGGTGATCGTCGTTCATTAAAGTCAATCATGATTTCCGAAAAATTATATATATATCTTATTAACAAAATAAAATTTAAACAACTACTAGATTAGATTTATTTCGGACTTTGGTTAATTTTGTAGAATGTATGCCCCGCCCAGCAACACAGAATTATCTGGTGGTGCGGAATGCTACATCTGCCTCAAAGAAATTGAGTACACCGCACAATTATTGTCTACCATTTGTAATCACACTTTTCATTGGGCGTGTTTCAATTCTAAAGTTAGTAATAGAGGAATCTGTCCAGTCTGCAGGTCTCCATTAGAAACTGCATTGATGAGCTTGACTGTCAATACTGATTTAAACCAAAGTGTTCAATCAGCATCTAGATCTTCAGTGGGGAAAAGCAATCAGAATATTAGCGAAGCTTTAGAAAACGAAGATCAGGAGAAAACAATGGAAAATGTAAATAATCCGGTCAGGTCGATGAAGGAAATGCAATAAGCTTTAACCAAAGCCATGAGAGAAGCCTCCTTACAACAAGTCGAGGTTTTGTCACATACCTTACAAGTTCAATTCCACAACCTGATGTCTGTGTTGTCTCCAACTGATAGGGGAAGCAGGATGACCGTTGATCAGAACCAGGAACCTATCACACGTAGGGACTCCAACACCCTTCCAAGTGGTTCACCTAACCAATTCCGACCTTCTTACTCAGGCACAGATCTGCGCCCAGAGCGAATTAGTCAAATTATAGGAAATTGGAAGATAAAGTTTACCGGAAGGTCAGGCATGAGTGTGGAAAGTTTCCTGTATCGCACGGAAGCCCTAACACATCAAACATTAGATGGAAATTTCGAATTATTGACTTGTCATATCAGTAGCTTATTTGAAGGTACTGCAAACGAATGGTATTGGCATAAAAGCGTCGATAAAGTAGAATGGGCGTCTTTATGCCAAGCGTTGCGGATACAATTCAAGGAAGATCAAACAGATTTGAGTATTCGAGGGGCTATCGATCGTCGTAAACAAAGAGCGGGAGAATTATTCGTCGAATTTTACGAGTCCATCCTTAAGTTGTCTGATAAGTTAACAGTCCCTTTGACTGATTCCGCCATGCTTGAGTCCGTCCGTTCAAATTTACTTCCAGAAATACAACACGAGTTACTGTATAAACAAATATTTAGTATTGCACAACTGCGGCATGTAGTGCGCACTCGCGAAACGTTTATGCAATCAGTATTAAAACAAGATATTTCTAAACCACGCCCAGCTCCGCGTCGACATATTCGCGAAGTTCATGTTGAAGCAAATGAATCTGACGAATCCGAATGTGATGAGCCATAAGTTTCAGCGATGAATCTGACATGCTGGAACTGTGGCAAAGGTGGTCATGCATATCAAGAATGTGTAGAAGAAAGTCGCTTATTTTGTTGGGGTTGCGGCCTGGCAAATGTCTACAAATCCGCGTGTCCAAAGTGCAGCAAGGCAAAAAACTTCTCAGGTCGTGCACCACTGAGAGGTGCACGCCGACAAGTTGCGTCGAAAGCAACGAATACGGAGTAAAATCCACTAGTACTTCTACATCATTACCTGACTTTTCACAAATCCCGGATATTCCATTACATAAGAACCCAATTGTTGTTATGCCTCCCAAGTTAAGTCAAACCAGCAAGACAATTCGATCAAAGCGGCGGCTTAAAGAATTCTACCAGAAACGTAGGATTGAAAACCAGGCTTTGATATCAGCAATAGTTGCGCCCGATTTAAGACCATATGCCAAAGTATGTGTTTTGGGCAGAACGGTGTCCGGCCTAATGGACACAGGAGCGTCTGTAAGCTGCATCGGTGGCAGACTAGCAGCAGACATGCTTCGTGATCAAGTACCTTTTAAAACATTTTCTTCTTCTGTCCGAACTGCAGATGGTAATAAGCAAAATATAATTGGAAAACTATGCACAGAAGTTCAGTTTAACGGACAGACAAAGTCCATAACCTTCTATATTATTCCATCGTTAATACAGTCCCTGTATCTGGGTATTGACTTTTGGACAAAGTTCGAATTGCTTCCTTCAAACTTAGCTTCAGTAAAAACCAGCATACAAATTGAAGAGTTGGAGGTTGATCTTAGGAAACTATCAGATACCCAGGAAAGAGTACTAAAGTCAGTGATCCTTATGTTCCCTTCATTCACGGAAAAAGGATTAGGTAAGACGCATAATCATAAAATTGATGTTAGTAATGCTACACCAATTAAACAACGACACTACGCCGTGTCTCCAGCCATTGAGAAATTACTTTTCGATGAATTGGTTAGTATGCTTTCATTAGATGTCATCGAAGAGTCTGAAAGTTCCTGGTCTTCACCTGTTGTGCTTGTTCGCAAACCTGGTAAAGTACGACTTTGTATAGACTGTCGAAAAGTCAACGAAGTGACCAAGAAGGATGCTTATCCCATGCCTATCCTTGATAGTATACTTAGCTGTCTTCTGAAAGCTGAGTTCATTACGAGACTCGACTTAAAAGACGCATACTGGCAAATACCCTTAGATCCCAGTTCTCGGGATAAAACAGCTTTTACCGTGCCGGGTCGTGCGTTGTATCAGTTTACAGTAATACAATAAACGTAGGAAAAAGTCATTTCTGCGTAAAAGAAGTTAGTTACCTTGGGCATGTAGTGGGTAACGGGAAAATATCCATGGATGCAGATAAAATAACTGTCATTGAGAACTATCCTGCACCTCGTTCCGTTAAACAGCTACGACGATTTTTGGGTATGACTGGATGGTACCAGAAATTCATTCGTAACTTTGCTTCCATTGCTACTCCCTTAACCGATGCTCTTCGTCAAAATCGCCGGTTTGAATGGACACAAGAAGCTGAGGACGCATTCCAGTTACTAAAAAACGAACTGTGCAAGGCCCCCGTACTTCATACACCCAACTTTGACGAGCCTTTCTATCTGCACTGCGACGCAAGTCATAGTGGGGTTGGGGGTGTCCTGGTAATGATGGTAATGAAGTTGCCATAGCCTATATGTCTCGTAAGCTTAATCGGTGCCAACGCAATTACTCGGTTACCGAGAAAGAGTGTTTGGCAGCGGTATTGACTATTAAGAAGTTTCGTGCATATATTGAAGGACATGCCTTTACCGTAGTAACTGATCATGCATCATTAAAATGGCTAATGTCACAATCTGACCTTAGTAGTCGACTAGCCAGATGGGCCCTAAAATTACAGGGGTAGCAATTTACTATTCAACATCGTAAAGGAAGTAGAAATATCGTTCCCGATGCCCTATCGCGAACTCATACCGAAGACCTATCCGAATTAGATGGTAACAAGTTCATAGATATTCAATCTAAACACTTTCAATCTGATGCTTACAAGATTCTGCAGGATAAAATAAAGGAGAATTCTGCTCATATTCCTGATGTTAAAGTCATCGATGGGTATATATATCGTCGAACTGAACATGCTTCTGGGGATAAGATAGCTGATGACCTTATCTGGAAACTTTGGCTTCCCCATGATTTAATTCCTGTGGCTTTACGAATTGCACATGATGACCCGTTGTCATCACACTGCAGCATCAATAAGACCCTAAAAAGGCTGCGACGTTATTACTATTGGCCAAACTTAGTAAAGGACGTCTGAGAACATATAAATCGATGTGAAATCTGTAAATGTACAAAGAGTTCCAACAGAGCGTTGCGACCGCCCTTGCAGAAGTCGGAGGAAATTGATCGTTTCTTTCAGACACTTTATGTTGATTTTCTGGGTCCCTACCCTCGATCAAAAGCAGGTAATGTAGGGATCTTTATCGTGTTAGACAATGCTACTAAGTTCCCATTCCTAAAAGCTGTAAAAAAGTTTACAGTGGATGTTATTTTGCCGTTTCTGGAGCAAGATTTGTTCCATTGTTTTTGGGGTACCAGAAAAAGTGATTTCCGATAACGGATTTCAATTTCGTTCCCATGCGTTTAATAATCTCATGAAGACGTATGGGATAGCGCACTCTTATACTGCTGCTTACGCTCCTCAAGGAAACTCCGCGGAACGGGTGAATAGATCAGTAATTGCTGGTATTAAAGCGTACATAAATCCAGATCAAACCAATTGGGATAACAATCTCAGCAAAATTTTTTGTTCCCTACGATCTAGTTTGCACACTGCCATAAATTCCACCCCATACCGAATGGTTTTCGGGCAACATATGGTAACAGTAACATCGTACAGGTTACTGAAAAACTTAAATCTCTTGGAAGATCGAACTATTCAATTTAATGAACAAGATTCATTAAATATTATGTGGGCAAAAGCTAAACAAGGCATACAGAACCAACACGATAGGAACGAAAAAACTTACAATCTAAGGAGTCGCGATGTAGTCTTTAAAGTAGGACAAGAGGTGTTCCGAAGAAATTTCCAACAAAGCAGCTTTGCAAAAGGGTTTAATGCAAAACTAGCTCCCACGTTCGTGAAATCCCGTATTAGACAAGTTCTAGGAAAAGCCTACTATGAATTAGAAGATCTTCAAGGTAATATCGTTGGTAAATATCACGCTAAAGACATTAAACAATAGGTCTTTCTGACGGCGTGTATCCCACTTGTCTCAAACAGAGCCATGTGTGATTTTGCCCGGGAGGTTTTGTAGTGGCGCCGTCAATAAATCTAGATAGAATACCCCAAACCCTTGACCTAAAGTCCGTCAAGTGTATAGATATATATATGTATCGATAGATCGAGTGATACGATAGGAGACGCCATCTAGCGAGCAAGCTCTTATCTAAATCTATTCGATTGTGCTTGCCATTGCAAGCCTTCAACGTGTGACGGTTAGTCGATGTTTCGGGCAGCTCAGGGGTGGCCCAGGGTCGTCGCAGACATTTATTTGGTTCAGTTGTGGTTGCTGAAAGAGATTCCGACCCATTCCCAGAGTAGAAAGCTGGAGGTTATGCCGTACACCATCGTAATCTTTATTATCTTAAAATTTACACTTCATAATGACTTCATGTCCTGCCGGATCTCGCCGCTCTGGAACGCCGTGATTGGGTGCCGGGATGTCCTTCCCGTCCGGGTCGTCGATGTCCGCGGGAAGAATGACTATGCTCGGGGCCGCTTGATCATCAACGAGCGAGAGAGTTACTTGGGGACCGCTAGGTCGACCGCACGAGAGAGAATGCCTTGGGGACCGCTAGGTCGGCCAGAGAGAGGGAAGCTTCGGGGACCGCTAGGTCGACCGCAAGAGCGAACGAGAGAACCCTAACTTGGGACCGCTAGGTCGACCAGAGAGAGAGAGAAGCCTCGGGGACCGCTAGGTCGACCGCAGGAGCGAGTGAGAACCCTAACTTGGGACCGCTAGGTCGACCAGAGAGAGAGAGAAGCCTCGGGGACCGCTAGGTCGACCGCAGGAGCGAGTGAGAACCCTAACTTGGGACCGCTAGGTCGACCAGAGAGAGAGAGAACCCTGGGGAACCGCTAGGTCGACCGCAGGAGCGAGTGAGAACCCTAACTTGGGACCGCCAGGTCGACCAGAGAGAGAGAGAACCCTGGGGAACCGCTAGGTCGACCGCAGGAGCGAGTGAGAACCCTAACTTGGGACCGCTAGGTCGACCAGAGAGAGAGAGAACCCTGGGGAACCGCTAGGTCGACCGCAGGAGCGAGTGAGAACCCTAACTTGGGACCGCTAGGTCGACCAGAGAGAGAGAGAGAAGCCTCGGGGACCTCTAGGTCGACCGCAAGAGCGAGCGAGAGAACCCTAACTTGGGACGGCTAGGTCGGCCAGAGAGAGAGAGAAGCCTCGGGGACCGCTAGGTCGACCGCAAGAGCGAGCGAGACTTAAGTCGGGTACCGCTAGGTCTGCCCCGAGCTACAGAAGCTACTAACTAGAAACTACTTCTAACTACAATATATTTACCAAACCTACTGGTCCGGCTTACCAAAAGTGACTTTGCTGCTCTGCCTACAATCGCTGGCGGCTGCTGAGTGACGATATGAGGCCAGCCGCCCGCTTTATATAGCCCGTGGCCAAGGCTAGTGTGCCCGTTGCCTCCTCCCAGATTTGCCTTATCCGGGTGTGACCAGCTCCCTTGGTCCGGTGTGCCCATTTGCCCGTGATTGGCGCGCGCGCGGATCTTGTTTAAATTCAAATCTAGATCAATTCCATTCCTTATTCCTCTATTATAACTATATTTGTGCGCGTCTGCGCGTCACAAACGTCACTATCGGAAAGGGCTATTTCCCTAGACCCAATTATTCAAGCTTTCTTTTTCTCGCTGATTTGCACCGCACCTAGACGTGCATAAGAGTAAGCACAAGTTTTACCAAGTGCCCTAAGTGTGAAAATATTCACCAATCCAAGCCATCCGATCGAGAAAAAGGGAAAATAATAATCCCCGTGTCGTGCCAGACCCTGAGGGTAAATATTTTACTAGAAAAATCCACCAACGTCTATATTAGCTAATTTTCACGTTTTGCTAACATAGGCTGGCACCTTATCCTAGGTATTTTATTACCAGGCATCGCTACAATAAGTTTCTTATTGATGAGGAGATTAAATCGCCAAATCGGTGCTAACCGATCAGCCACTTCCATAATCAACAAGATCGCCGCCGACACAACAACCACCCTCGTCGCAGACCTGCGCTTGCCATGCTACAACAACTAGTGCTACAGTGAAAGAAAAAGAAACGATAAAGAACAACCATAAAGATCGAGGAAGTGTCCCTTCGCGAAATCGCCAGTACAGTGAGCGAAAGGCGGGGTGGTCTCGCCCTAACCTATTTAGCCAGCTACGTCAAGAAAACCCACGCGGTTCAGACAGAAGATTTTTTTTGTCAGTGTACAACAAAGACACCGAAAACCGAACAAAACAATATTCTGCCGATATGGCTACAGCGCTAATTTAAATTGGCCCGAATTTATATTAATTTTCTCTCAGTCCTGGATTAATATATGTATATTATAATATCAAATCAAAAAAATAATTAGGTTTAAAGACTAAAAATTATGTTTAGAATAAAAGTTTATATCATGAAGTCGAACTAAACGTTTACTATTTCGGAAATCATGGGAGACAGTCCTTAACGACCTCAAGGGATCACTACCAATTATGGAGTTCCTGAGCATTGTAGTGATCATGGTAGGGTGGGGTATTCGGCCACTAGCAAACATCATAGTGTGCCAGCTGTCGCTAACGATCTCATACTTATACTCCTAATTTTTCTCGTGTTTGGCTTCTCTATTCCCTTCTCTTGTCTGTCCCTATTGGTGGCTAGTTGAACGGCTTTCTCTAATTCCTCTCTCCCAAAATCCTAACACGCGAATTTTTTATATAAATTACTAGCATGCTGAGAGCACGTAAAAGAGTAATCTTTTTACCCTCACCCATATTGCCGACGAAGATGAGCCGGAACAAGCGCGTGTTTCCCAACTCTTTTTACAATGTCATCTGCTCATACTCTTAATAAAGTTAGACCGTTATATGCTACAGTAATAATATAAAATGGCGCCCAACGTGGGGCCCGAAAAGGGCCGAAAAGGGACCTGAAAAGGCTCGGAAAAGGGCTCGAAAACGGCTTTCCCGAGACCTTCCGATTTTCCGGCAAGGCCCAAGAAAAATAATGAAACCCATATCTTCAGTCATTAACACCTGACTTAAATCAACTAGCGTACCGTTCCTTTTTCATAATTGCTTTAAATCTTTTGGGAAATCCTAAGTGGAGATGAGTACATTCTGACTATGTACTCAACCGTTAGCATTGTTTCTAAAAGACAGTAATGTCCGTTGGTGATAAGCTTCTCTGGATTACTGATACGTGGAGTAATTCTGCGACATACCGAAGGCTAGTAGCAATAACTGCTGCCCACCTATTCAAGTAACTTTTCTCTTATTTCATGGGTTTCCTGGCCGCTAGAGGTTGGTAGTCGTACTGGAAGTTTGAACAGTGAAATAATTTTACGACTTACCGATATCTGTCATTAACCCTAGCTGTCATAACCTGAGGAAAAAGCTTAAATCTATATTGCTTTGTTCTTGTTAATGGCTCTACTGGTTGTTCCATTTCTTTTGGAGCTCTGTTGTGGAAAGCTCTACGAAAGACCAGAAGAAAGGTTGCAATCAATTCAAGTGACGCCACGAACCTATTGTCGTTATTTTCCAATAATTAATCGAAACGTGAGAATACATCTGGAAATTATTAATAGTCAGTTCGTTTGAACAACTGTTAAACCGATTATTCTATTAAATGTTTTGTCTACAAATGTTGTCTTAAAACTCAGCAATAGGTCGAGATAATACTCCAGACAGTAATAAGGATTATAAGGTGGAGTGGTACGGTGTCTACCTTATACCGATAACTATTTGGAATCGCCAGAGAGAAAACAAATCGTTGAGCTCCTTAGTGAAAGTCCTTTCTTTTTATCAACCTTCTTCAATAAGTATTAGGTGATCGTCGTTCATTAAAGTCAATCATGATTTCCGAAAAATTATATATATATCTTATTAACAAAATAAAATTTAAACAACTACGTAATAGATTAGATTTATTTCGGACTTTGGTTAATTTTGTAGAATGTATGCCCCGCCCAGCAACACAGAATTAACTGGTGGTGCGGAATGCTACATCTGCCTCAAAGAAATTGAGTACACCGCACAATTATTGTCTACCATTTGTAATCACACTTTTCATTGGGCGTGTTTCAATTCTAAAGTTAGTAATAGAGGAATCTGTCCAGTCTGCAGGTCTCCATTAGAAACTGCATTGATGAGCTTGACTGTCAATACTGATTTAAACCAAAGTGTTCAATCAGCATCTAGATCTTCAGTGGGGAAAAGCAATCAGAATATTAGCGAAGCTGTAGAAAACGAAGATCAGGAGAAAACAATTTAAAATGTAAATAATCCGGTCAGGTCGATGAAGGAAATGCAAGAAGCTTTAACCAAAGCCATGAGAGAAGCCTCCTTACAACAAGTCAAGGTTTTGTCACAGACCTTACAAGTTCAATTCCAGAACCTGATGTCTGTGTTGTCTCCAGCTGATAGGGGAAGCAGGATGACCGTTGATCAGAACCAGGAACCTATCACACGTAGGGACTCCAACACCCTTCCAAGTGGTTCACCTAACCAATTCCGACCTTCTTACTCAGGCACAGATCTGCGCCCAGAGCGAATTAGTCAAATTATAGGAAATTGGAAGATAAAGTTTACCGGAAGGTCAGGCATGAGTGTGGAAAGTTTCCTGTATCGCACGGAAGCCCTAACACATCAAACATTAGATGGAAATTTCGAATTATTGACTTGTCATATCAGTAGCTTATTTGAAGGTACTGCAAACGAATGGTATTGGCATAAAAGCGTCGATAAAGTAGAATGGGCGTCTTTATGCCAAGCGTTGCGGATACAATTCAAGGAAGATCAAACAGATTTGAGTATTCGAGGGGCTATCGATCGTCGTAAACAAAGAGCGGGAGAATTATTCGTCGAATTCTACGAGTCCATCCTTAAGTTGTCTGATAAGTTAACAGTCCCTTTGACTGATTCCGCCATGCTTGAGTCCGTCCGTTCAAATTTACTTCCAGAAATACAACACGAGTTACTGTATAAACAAATATTTAGTATTGCACAACTGCGGCATGTAGTGCGCACTCGCGAAACGTTTATGCAATCAGTATTAAAACAAGATATTTCTAAACCACGCCCAGCTCCGCGTCGACATATTCGCGAAGTTCATGTTTAAGCAAATGAATCTGACGAATCCGAATGTGATGAGCCATAAGTTTCAGCGATGAATCTGACATGCTGGAACTGTGGCAAAGGTGGTCATGCATATCAAGAATGTGTAGAAGAAAGTCGCTTATTTTGTTGGGGTTGCGGCCTGGCAAATGTCTACAAATCCGCGTGTCCAAAGTGCAGCAAGGCAAAAAACTTCTCAGGTCGTGCACCACTGAGAGGTGCACGCCGACAAGTTGTGTCGAAAGCAACGAATACGGAGTAAAATCCACTAGTACTTCTACATCATTACCTGACTTTTCACAAATCCCGGATATTCCATTACATAAGAACCCAATTGTTGTTATGCCTCCCAAGTTAAGTCAAACCAGCAAGACAATTCGATCAAAGCGGCGGCTTAAAGAATTCTACCAGAAACGTAGGATTGAAAACCAGGCTTTGATATCAGCAATAGTTGCGCCCGATTTAAGACCATATGCCAAGGTATGTGTTTTGGGCAGAACGGTGTCCGGCCTAATGGACACAGGAGCGTCTGTAAGCTGCATCGGTGGCAGACTAGCAGCAGACATGCTTCGTGATCAAGTACCTTTTAAAACATTTTCTTCTTCTGTCCGAACTGCAGATGGTAATAAGCAGATGGTAATTGGAAAACTATGCACAGAA